>CM051237.1:404699859-405362890 GCA_027917425.1 Gastrophryne carolinensis
CGATCGGGGATGACCCGCTATGTGAAACCTCCCAGATCGCAAGTTACAACTCACCTCACCCCACTCCTACATCGCATGCGCAGCCGCTCATCCAATCAGCGAGCTCAGAGCCGCTGTGCTTTGCACACCAATGAGACGTCTTACCGCAGCAGCTCCGAGCTTGCTGGCGGCTGCATCTCGCGCTTCCCTCTAACAGGGAGCGTGTCTGCTAAAGACAAGCGCGAGATGCGGCCCGCACATGCGCCGTTGGACCGACAATCAGGTAAGTGCAGCGGGCGGCTTGGGGGTTTTCACACAGCGGGCATCCCGATTTTGGATGCCCCGCAGGGAAGGATTGGATCAGCCCGGGAATCGCGGATCACGCTGGGTGTTGGTCCACTTTAATCATGATGTGTGTATGCATGGGGGAGATTGGCAAATTCATCATAGTATGTGGGGGGGGGGGGGGGGCGCATGACCAAAGAGTGCCTAGGGCACCACGAAACCTAAATACAGCCCTGGCCGCAAGAGGAGTGCCCGATAAGTTCGAAAAGGTCTGGGATCCATGGCTGCAGAGCCAAGAATCAGCATATGACGCTGAGTGAAACTGGGAGGGGGGCCTGGCGGGGAATTTATAGGATCAAGGATGCCATCTACGCGATATTTGGGGAGATGGGAGCGGGTGCTGGAGCCTGACCAACGAGTAATGAAGGGGACTTCAGAGTACGTACGCCCCGACTAATAACTAATGTACATCAGCCTCCGTGTCCGTTATCGCACCGTGATGGCAGCAAGAATTACCAGAGGTCCGGTATGAAAGTTGTGTGAGTGATTGTTAGTGTTGTCACCTATATGCCAGTTATGAAGTTGGGTGCCTGCGGCACCTTAAGGTCTTACAAATGACTTGTCTTGTTATGTCATGTTTGTCTGTTTATTGCAAAATAAAAACTTTAAAAAAAAAAAAAGTACCTATGCATGTGGAGTATTGTTTTGTTCAGCAGACGCTGTGCTTTCAGATTTACTGTGTTAGTTCTTGCTTGCTTATTGTTTTTATAGGAAAATGTGGTTTTGAATCTGCTTTTTGCTTATTTTTTTAGGGAAATCCTTTGGAACCAGAGGTTCTGCCAATGAATAGAGTCCAAACGAATGCACCCACGCCAACAAGCACAGTAGGCTTAGAAACCTTGAGGTATGTACTTTCCAAAAATATATAGTTTGTGGGGGTATTTCAAATGTAAAGGGTTGTAAATTTGGAGAAACTGCAAGGTGCGCACTTTGTGTGCGCAGCTGATTTTTGCCAGTAAAATGACCCTCAAACGCACGCTTGACTTTGGGGTGTTTGGCAACTCTACCCTCCAAAGTACCTATGCATGTGGGGTATTGTGGTGTTCAGCAGACATTGTGCTTTCAGATTTACTGTGTTAGTTCTTGCTTGCTTATTGTTTTTATAGGAAAATATGGTTTTGAATCTGCTTTTTGCTTATTTTTTTAGGGAAATCCTTTGAAACCAGAGGCTCTGCCAATGAATAGAGTCCAAACGAATGCACCCACGCCAACAAGCCCAGTAGGCTTAGAAACCTTGAGGTATTTACTTTCCAAAAATATATAGTTTGTGGGGGGTATTTCAAATGTAAAGGGTTGTAAATTTGGAAAAACTGCAAGGTGCGCACTTTGTGTGCGCAGCAGATTTTTGCCAGAAAAATGACCCTCAAGTGCATGCTTGACTTTGGGGTGTTTGGCAACTCTACGCTTCAAAGTACCTATGCATGTGGGGTATTATTTTGTTCAGCAGACGTTGTGCTTTCAGATTTACTGTGTTAGTTCTTGCTTGCTTATTGTTTTTATAGGAAATTATGGTTTTGAATCTGCTTTTTGCATATTTTTAAGGGAAATCCTTTGGAACCAGAGATTCTGTCAATGAATAGGGTCCAAATCAATGCACCCACGCCAACAAGCCTAGTATGCTTAGAAACCTTGAATTGTGCACTTTCCAAAAATATATAGTTTGTGGGGGGTATTTCAAATGTAAAGGGTTTTATTTTTTGAAAAACTGCGAGGAGCGCATAGTATTTTTATTTTATCTGAAAATCTCCTCTAGCGCTCTTTGCAGTTTCTGGGGTCTCCTGGGCAGGAAAGGGTGTCTACTAATACATGTGTGGTACCGTTGTAACCGGGAGAAATGGGGCTTTTACCCTCAATATGTTTTTATTGTAAAACCTTTATTTTTGATTAAAGAAAAACACTGCAAAATGTAAAAACGTGTGTATTTTTAATTTTCTTTCACATATTTTGCCCAAAATAATTAGGATAAGACAACAAAATTGATAAACAAGACATATGCTGTTAAAGCCCAGATTCTGCTGAAAAAAACAATATGTAATTTTTATGGGAAGTCCCAGAAAATCCCTTCAAAAATTACAGTTGAACATGTGAAGCTCAAAATAGTGAAAAATGCTCTGGCAACAGAGCGTGACAAAATCTCCAGGTGGGCTGGCACTTAAAGGGTTAAAGTACTGCTTTTTTCCCTGAAACCCTCTACAGATATCATATGCCTTAAAGCAGACCATATAAAGCCCCCCCCCCCCCCCCCCGCTTTGGATCTTTGGAAGCTTGCAAGCTAGACAAATCATTTTACAAATAACACACGCTTTACCGTGTGTTTTAATAAAGTTATTTCTCGGTGCAGCATGGGTGTTTTATTTGTTAATGTATATGCATGATGTTGTTCCACTTTAAGCAGAACTGTCAACTTTAGATCTCTTTGCAAACAAGGAATTCTCTTACACACTAAACCTAAAATACTAATCTTTTATGTGTTCACTATCGTGAAGTGAAGCTTCTTTCAAATTAAAATGCACTATTTTCAGAAATCTTAATATGACCTATAGATTTTTTAAAGAGTTAAAGTGCATAATCTATGAAAGCATATTGGAGTCAGGGTTAGGCTAGAGACAATTCATTGGTGTAAGATGTTTTTTGCCCGCCACCACTATGATGGCTGCTAATATCTTGCTTGCCTTGGATACTTGCAAACTTTGGCCTTAATTCAGTAAGAGTTGAAAAAAATACTCCTTGTAGTAAAAATTCACTTTAGGAAAATAGAGAATGGGAATTTCACTGTTGAATCACCAGATAGGAAAACAATGAAAGTAAATACTCCTAAGCAGTGAACTTTTTAAGCCTTTTTACATTGTAGTAAAAAGTGGCATTGACGGAGTGCGCACCCATCAAGGCTTGGAGACGCTATTCTCACATACTGGAGCACTGGGATACCAGGTCACAGGAAAAAGAGCAGAATCAGCCTGCAGGGCTAGGAGGATCCAAGATGGCGCCTGCTTTCAGCACCGAGGACTGAGCTGTGGAGGAGGAAGTGCTAGAGACATCTGAAACAATGAGTGGGACACACAGCAAGGCCCCTAGGTCTTGTTTAGAGCTCAATGCAGCCCTGATTTACCAAACTTAAAGACGTTAAGCTTGAGCACGGCAACATATACAGCAAGTATCTCTGTCCCTTTAAGGGGCGAGGGACAGGAAGGGGGAACAGGAAGTAGTTCTGAGTTGCTGTGAGCAGAGAGATATGTCTGCTGCAGATATCTGGATAAAAATAAAAGAAGTTGCTGATGACAATGTTCAACCTCTGTGGCTGTCTGTCATGTAGAAATTACAAACACCTAAAAGATAACTAAACATTTTACTGAAGAGTTTAAAAGTGTCACAAAGCTGGAATCCTATGGACGACATGCTGGGCTATGTAAACACTATGCTGGAAGCTCATGAGGAGGATATTGTTAAGCTACAAACAGATAATTTCTCTCTACAGGCTAAATTCACAAGAAATAGGAATCATGAGATGAATCTACGTTTTCATGGCCTCCCTGAAAGTATGGAAGATCCATACTCCACCATTCTGCCCTTATGCCAAGAATTACTTCCTGGTGAACCAACTGAGCAACTAGAGGTGGACAGGGCTCATAGGGCATTAATGCCTAGGAGAAAACCTGAAGACCCCCCCCCGCAAAAAAAAAAACAACAGGTTTAAGTATCAATGGGCATTTCCGTTCCAGATCAGCTTCACATTCAAAAACAAGGCATGTATTGCTACCACTAGCGAGGAGCTTTTAGGTTTATTAATGGATCTTAATCTTTTGAGAGATAAACCCTCAAGCCTACGCCCCAGAGATCAATTAGGCTGGAGGAGCCCTCTAAAAAGCAGAGGCTGGGAAGCGTCAGAGGTGACTCACATATTCCGATGATCGCAGTCCACCTTCTACATCGATGGACACCTAAAGCCTAAAGTTCAAGAACTTTATTTTTATGTGGAACATTCTAGGGTCTGCTTTTATACCTTGGATGTGTCCACATTGGTTGGATGTGATTGCCACTCTTATGATGGTTGCTGGGCTCAGCTAGTAATTTGTTTCCTTTGTTATCTGGACAAATTTCCTGCTGACATGCGTATAGCTGGGTTGTGCCAGCCAAAGATTAAATACCCTAGAGAACTCTGGCACAAGGGGAACATTATTTTATTGCCTTTGTCCATGGTAACCATAGAGTCTAAATTGTAGTGTAGTATTATCCTATCCTTAAAAATTGTTTTGGTAAATAACTACTAGTGTTTTGTTAAGTATGCTAGCAATGCTGATTTTTGATAGACCTCCCTCTCCCCCACATTTTTTTTCTTTTCTCTTTGACCATGGCCACCATAGAGTCTGAATTGTAGACGTGTAGTATTATCTTATGCTGAAAGAGTATTTCGGTTAATAATTTTTAGCATTTTGTAAAGTATGCTAGTCATGCGTATTTTTGTTTTTTTTCTCTTTATTTCTTTATTATATTTATGCCCCATGGCTGGTCAATATATCAGGAGAGCAGGAGGGTGAATAGTTATCTGTTTCTTTCGGTCCATCCTCCTTAATAAGTGTAGCAGAGGAGGGTGTCAAGGGCTCTAGGTTGAGACCCCTGGTCACCTTCCGGGCTTTCTTAAAATATGTGAAGGATCTGAATTTTTTGGGCTGGTAGGACCTAAGTGTCGAGTGTGCGAGCGATTCTATGCATGCATTGAAAACCGTCTGTAAAGTTTCCGTCCGTTCGTACAGCAGATTACGAATACGAGGATGTCATTTTCCAGCGTGACTTTTCCGTTTCATTTTCACATGTTACAACGTAGGCTTTCGTTTTTACCCTTTTCCCATCGTATCCTCCCACGAATCCTTTACGTTTCCCGTTAGTTTCTGTTTCCCTTTTTCAATAAATAATCGTCCAGACGGAAATCCTTACGATCTTGCGCCTGCGCACTACAAAATTAACTCATTAAAGTGCTCGCCTACATATTTGCCACCCTCACTTCTACTACAATGTTTAGCTAAATCACTTAGCACTATCCTCCATCTTCCCTTTTGGACCCTTAAAGCTCACCCAAACCACTTCTTGGTTAGATTCTTCTTCCATTTTAGCCCCCTAAAACGTACCCAAATCACTTCTTGGTCATGTGAATATTCATCTTTTAATATTTCTGGGCCCATTAGTTTTGTGTTAATGTATTTTGTAAATGAAATGACAATGTAACATTTTTTTTATTCCATCATAAAATATAAAAATTTTTTAAAAATTTGAAAAATACATAGCAATGGCAGGCCACTGAACATTATTCTTCATCTGTGGTCCCCAACGAGTTGCGCAGCTCCTGCATCTCGCCCACCAACTAAAGGACCCTGACACTCAGTTGTGCCACTCTGGCACGTGTGGTCCCTGTTAAAAAACGTAAATTAAAATATTGGTATAACCTTGTTGGGGTCATACTGCAGTGCCCCCCCCCCCCCATATGGTCCAAACACCTAAATCTGGACTTCAAAAGCCAGAGGGCCCTCGCCACCACGGGCCGGGTTTTGCATAGTGCCCGATTAGAGAACCCCTGGCCCGCATTCTGCAGGCAAAGAACGGACATCAAGGGCGAGTGGCGCATCTTGCGGTTCCTGCAACCAAATATAAAATAATTACACAAAGCAAAGGTAACCAACTAAAACAATAACTCCTACAACAAATTAAGATTCAAGTTCAACAATCCAAATATAATTCACAAAGGACATAAGTCTAAAAAAATATAGCAATTATATGGATGTGTGGGAAAATAAATGTTTACATGCTAAGGACTAATTCAGGTCAGCATTAAAATGCATCTATAAGGCATACATGAAATGTATTGATTCAGGTATGCATTGCTAGACAATTTATGGCCTCGGCCATGCTGATACATGCAATGCCTTGGTGCTAAAGGTGCACAGACTCCTCCACATAGCCGCAAAACATGTTCAACAATAGCAATCCGAGCCCTCAACGGTTCCGGATGTGGATCGGAAATGAAACGGATTTATAGGGTGGTGGTCCGTCGGAAATCAGCTCTCTGAATCAGATGGAAACCCATCCCAACAACGGAAGTTATCTGAACGAACGAAAAATTTCCGATTTTGTTTGGAAAATGATCCGAACTAACGGAAATGTTCCGATTTGCTTCCGTTCATCGAAAGCGCATTCCCGAACGTTCGTACGAATGAAAAATGAACGAAAAAAGCAAAAAAATGACAAGCACCCACCAAAACTTTCATAGACAGCTACGGAAGTCCAGACGAATGTGTCTCTGAATCGAGCCTCTAATCTTAGAATACTTGGCTGAGTGCCTAGGACAGCTATGGATGTTGACAATTTCTCTCAGGCGACGATGAGGAGAGGAAGGCTATAGGCTATTGTAGGGCCGCAGTGAGCTGCCTGTTATCATACGCAAACCCTAGATCTTCAATAATAAGGGGGAAAAAAAAGAAAGGAAGAGGAAGGCTGGAAAGTAGGTGAAATAATAGTTGGCCTGATGGCCCGAAGAATTCAGTCCTTATAATTTTGTTTATATGGTTGCCAAGATGTGTTTATCTTCTCTTTTGCCTTTTACTCTGAGATTTGTTTCCAAGCTTTTGCATTTTATGAATCATTATACAGGCCTCTTCCTCCTGGAGGGTTATTCACGGTTACTTCTGGAGCTTGCCACCAGCAAGTAACAAAACAAATGTTTTTTTCAATACCTGGGTGGAGAGAACCCAGTATTTGTGGCTTACTTTTATGGGTGGCGAACCTTAGGGACTAGAAATGAAGTTCCTGGGGCCTGGCCTAATAAAAGCATCATCTTTGGGGCTTTGTTCTTTGATTTTTTGTTTTAATTTTGTTACTTCTTTAGGAAGATAGATTTAGATACAGCCTGAAATAGTGTGTCTTCAGGAAACTCATTTCTCATAGACATCTAAACCTAAACCTTCGACTCTACATATTCGCACTGTTATACAGCGTGTGCTGTTACTAAGCAAAGGATAATATTTATTGGATTTAAAAGATGTGTTCAATTTTCTTATAAAACTGAGATAAGTGATCCTGAGGGTAGATTTCTAATACTAATAGGAACAATACAGGACATTAATGTCTCTCTTACTATGCTCCTAATATAAAGCAACTTCAGTTTCTTTCAGACTTTTTTGATAAAGTTTATAACCAGGCTCGGGGCCTCACAATAGTTTGTGGGGACTTGATTATGGTTCTTTAACCTCATATTGATAGACAGTGCTTCAAAGTGGTTGTCCCACCGCCACATGTCCTAGCCTAGAGAAAAATTCCCTGGTGGATTGCTGGAGGGAGGCACACCCTGGAACACAGGAGATTACACATTATTCCCATCCATATGATCTTTACACTTGTATAGATCATGTTTTTTACGCTCCAGAATACTTTGCTGAGCATTGCTAATGTTAAAACAATCCCAATTTCATGGTCAGATTACGATGGTGTTTTACTGAAGCTGTGCACGCTAATTAGTAAGTCTTCAGAGTATTCCTGGACTGTTAATGAGACTATTGGCTGCAGATGTGATCCAATAATTGCAGGACACGCTTTTTGATTATTTTAGGGAGAACGGTACTTCTGATGTCACAGACATGATTTGCTGTGAAGTGCATAAACCAGTGGTGAGGGGCAAACTTATACAGCTTGCATCACAGAAGAAACTGCAAAGAAATGCAGGTAAAGAACAAGCTTTGGCGGGAAAAACTGAAAATTGTTTGACTTGGATCATCAAGCATAGGCATTATTTGAAGGCAGATAAGCCTTAAACTCTTCTGGCATTAGGCTTAAAACCCCAGACCAGCAGTATAAACCTATCAAACTGATACAAAGGACACAAAAGGAGCCCCCACTAGCAATCCAAAAAAGATTGTTGCTATCTTTAGCACTTAATTGCAGCATTTATCATCTTCTTTTCTTAGTGGTATTAAATTACCCCAGAATACACGAGAACTACGGGATATGTTAGATCAGAACTTTAGTATAGAGGAGATCCAGATAGCTATCAAGGGACTGAAATTAATAAGAGACCTGGCCCTGAAGGATTTTTGGTAGGGTACTTTAAGAAGATGGGAGATAATTTAGCCCCAAGTATGCTAGCGGCTTTTAATGAAATTAGGCTAGGGGGCACTTTTTCAAAAGAAACATTGTCAGTCTCAATTAGTATGATACCAAAATGAGACTCAGGCAATTTATTGTGGTCAAACTTTAGACCTATATCATTAATATATCTTGACGCCAAGATATTTGCTAAAATTTTGGCTGATAGCTTGTCTACATTTCTTCCAAACCTGATCAATAAAGATCAAGTGGGTTGCATCCCCGTCCTCAAGCAGGGGACAAAATAAGGAAAATTATGCATCTAATTCATATATTTACAGAGGAATCTCAGCTATTCTTTTCTCCCTTGATATCAGAAAAGTATTTGACGCTGTATCCTTATTGTTATTAGAGAAGTGGGGTTTTGGATCAGGCTTATGTAAAATACTGGGAATTTAAATCAAACACCTTTCATTTAATGAGTGGTACTAGGCAGGGTTAACCGCTGTCGCCCAGGTGATGGAACCCCTTTCTAATGCAATGAGAGATTCTAGGGATGTTGCGGCCATTGAATTGGCTGAAATGAGCCATAAACTATGCATGTTCGCAGACAATGTTATCTTATTTATCTCGAAGCCAGTGCTAACGATTCCTATCCTTTTTCACATATTAAGGAAATTTGCAACTACGGTAGCTCTGGTCTTCAGGTCAATGCAGTAAAATCTAGGACGTTCAATGTTTCGGCTCCAGGCAATATATGGTGTTGTCATTTACAACTTTCATTTGATTTGAGTTCTGCCTATAAAAATTCCTGCACATTATCTTAATATTCAATAAAGGGCTTTCAATTTTATATGGGGTAGCAAGAGGCCTAGAGTTGCCAAGAGGATACTAGGGGGAATCTGGGGGGTACCTGATTTTACTAAGTATTACCAAGCAGCCCAAATTGCACAGCTGACATCTCTGCATGCAACACGTGACATCCCGTATTGGGTAAGTATAGCTGCAACAGCAGTCAAGTTTAGACAATTTACAATTTACTTTGGATTACGCAGAAAGCAAGAAATAGTACCACAAATCCTATTATACAACATTTGTTGAAACTATGGGCTGCAGTAAAATATTCAAGGAAATTTGCCTCCCCTCCCCTCACCTTCCGCTTCTGTTCTTTTAGAATAATCCCATGTTCCATGGGCATTTGCTAAATGGCAGGTTAATGGCATAAAATGTATGGCTGATTGTACAATTCTGTATTGTCTTTTACAGGCTCAGGAGAAATTTAAGCTACGAGCAAAAGAGGCATTTGCTTACTTACAATTAAGTCATACGGGATAAACATGACTTGGATAGCCTTACTCTATTTGAAAAAAATTGTAGGGAGGATCCGAGAAGAAGGGTCATATTGTCAGATGTTTACTCGTCTCTAACCTCTTCTTCCTTGGGCCAATTGCCAAGTTATGCCAGTAGATGGCAAGAGGACTTGAGGAAAGGTACTTACACAAAAGGAATCGACTAACATGTGGCATGTTTCCCTGCATGGGAATAACTTAGTGCTATCTATGGAAACAAATATAAAATTGATGACATGCTGGTATGTGGTGCCTGCGAGAATCGTCCAAAATGTACAGGGATATCCAAGGACTTGCTTCTGGGGTTGCTTCTATCTAGGCCTCTAGGCACATATGGTGGGGCTGTAGTAAAACACAGATATACGGGTCCAAAATTGTTCAGGTTGTCTCTGACATCCTAGGATACCAGGTAGGGAAAGATCCATGGGTGGCCCTACTGAATTAATCCTTGGAAGGAAGCACCAACACTTAAAAAAATCTCATCCTGTATTTTTATGGCCGCTAAACAAGTGATTGCTAAGGTCTGGTTGACCCCTAATCTTAACTTCCACAAGTTTAAAAACTGAGTAAACCACTGTATGGCCATGGAAAAAATGCCTGTGATAAACCAAGATAGACTAGCCCAATTTGAAAAAATATGGTCTCCCTGAGTTCCTACCTTTGGGTTTTGATAGAACGCTTCTTAACAGTTAGTACCACGCAAGAGGGTTTTGCTAATTTCCTGAGATGGGAGAATTTCATCCCCATTACGTCTCTTCCCTCCCCCTCCCCCTTTTCTTATTTAGTTATTTACTTTTTATGTAATCTCTATTTTCTCTGTTCTATTTTTCTTTTTTTCTTTTCACTATCATTATCTGTATTCAATTGTCTGATCCAGATTACATGTGTTGGTACATTGTATTATGTGCACTACTATTTGTTTTTTCTTTCGTATACCTTAAGCTGTATCTTATAAAAGTTCATTTCAATTAAATATATTGAAATAAAAAGTGCCACTGACTTTAATTGTCTTCCTAACTGGTGAATTAGCAACAGTGAAATTCTTGTGTTTTTTTTACTCATTAAATTAATTTACTACATGAAGTGAGGCCTTTATCTGGATAGATTCCTAGTATTGTGCATGAGAGACTAAACTCTTTTTATAGGCATTTCAAGTTTTACACGCGCCAGCTCCAAGGAAACAGAAAAGCAGCTCATTGGCGGTCTACTGTAGGTATGGAGTACCCACATTTCCTGAAAGCATAGGCTTAGGCTTATATCACGGCCTGCAGCTGTGCCTTGCTGAGTGACAGACTCCATACAAAAGCCTTTCCTGTACTGTCCTGATTGGAGCTACATTAAGAAGGATTATCTGGTTATATTTGATATGTTGTTGCTTTAGCTGTCAGTTTCAAAGCAGTCATGTTGTGGGCTCATTAAATAAACTGACTTTCTGCGGAGCCATCATTAAACCAACTAGGTCTGTTTGGGTCAAGAATGAAATAGAAATCTGCACAGAGATCAAGATACTCCATTTCAGCGAGTCTTGCTCAGCTGATAATGATACATATAATGATATAATGAGCACTTGACTCTGGAAATCTCCACAAGCACCCTCTGAGACGAGTTTTCAAGTCACCACTTCACAAATGAACAGACGCAAACCACTCAGTAGACTGCTGATCTGTTCAGAGAGGACTGAACTGCCAAGATAGCAGAGACGCCCCTCCCATACTGTATGTCATGCAGCATGCAAGTAGGCTTTTTTGTGAAATATTGGGTCAGTTTATCAGTATTGCATACTGCACAATAGCAGATTTTCCAAGTCAGAATCAGAATTACATGGTAGTTGGTAAAGGGCTGAGCAGGGTGGTAATCTTTGGTTCCAAGGCCATTGGGCGTCTTTATCCCAGAAATCCTGCTTTTGCAGTGAGTCAGGGTCACTGCTGGTGGTGCAGGCCATAAGACATAAAGGGGCCTCTTAGTGCCCCCATATTGGGTTCAGTGATGGGGTTGGGCACTGCCTGTTTCTGAGGTACAGCAAAATATATGGGTATGGGACAGTTTTTTACTTCCTGCACTGAGCGCTATTTTGCCTACAAACTGCCTCGAGTTGGTGTTGTGGAAGGAAGCAGGTTCTTTGGGTTCCCAGGTTGTTCTTTAGATACAAGTGTGAGGGGCAGTTGGTAACAGCTATTCTATTAGTCAATTTATAATTTTTCTTAGGTTTTTTAGTGAGAACTATTTTCTAATGATTCATTAAAAATATCCTAAATTGTGCACAGCTGAAATGGTGGTGAATTGCACTAAACCAAAAATAATTCTAAAAATGTTTTTCTCACAAAAAAGATCATGGTGCTGCATTGCTCATGAGGGGGGGGGGGGGGGCTATGGCAGCAGCCATTCATACCAAACAGAGAAATATATGCCTTGGAAACACAGGGCAGCTTGTCTACCATTCCCTACACACACACACAGAATAAACAGCTGTAAAAGGAATTCTTTTTTAGAGGGAAGCTGGTCCTAGAGCCGTTTTCTAACTAATGGATGTGGGGCCACATCGTGACAGGCTTGGGGGGCATTCAGGTTGCTGGGGTCCCCCCTTGCACAATGCCCTACACAACACCTTGAAAAACCATACCTTAGCCTTGATCCTTGACTGAAATGCAGCAAATTGGAGGACCGCATTTCGGCTGAGGATCGCGGTTAAAGAGGAACATCGTGGGAAGGTTATAACCTCCCAAGCCGCAAAGATCTCCTCCACCCCCGGTTTTATCTTAGGGCATTCTTTACCTCAACAAGGAATTAATCTTCTACATCTTCTAAGTCCCTCGGTTTCCAGCCGACCTTTCGAGGGGCAGCGCCACCTTGCAACCGATCTCGCGCTTGTGCAGTGCCCATGGATGGGATGCAATGGGGCCACCCGAAATCCTGCGAGACTTCGCTGATCAGGGCGGGACTTTGAAGAGCATGACTAAAGCAGTGCTGTCACTAACAGCAGATTCTGACTGCTCAAATTCTGTTGCTTATCTCATCCACCTCTCGTCCCATTTCTCAAGCTCTGCTCATCTCTGTCCCTCTACTGCATATCATTATCATTTAGTTTACACATTCACCTTAGCCTACAGAGGTCTACCCAGCAAAGCCTCTTCCTTCATTTTATCACTTATCACTTAACGATACCAACTCTAGAAGTAGCCTCTGCTCTGCTGATCACCTCATCCTGTCC
Source organism: Gastrophryne carolinensis (assembly GCA_027917425.1). Lineage (NCBI taxonomy): Eukaryota > Metazoa > Chordata > Amphibia > Anura > Microhylidae > Gastrophryne > Gastrophryne carolinensis. Next base: position 404,712,808 of record CM051237.1, read on the forward strand.
TTGAACTTGATCACCATTTCCCACCATTGTCAGGAATGTACATGTATCACTTTAATCTGGAATGTCCTCCCTTATCCACTCTGCCACTCCCCAACACTCCACCGTTTGGTGCCAATCAAACTTCTTCCTTGCCTAGCAAGCACACCACATCACCATTCTGGCCATGTCTGCGATTGGCCAGACAGGACATGTGACTCCCTTAAATAAAAGGCAGGGTTGTGTGTCCCAGCTCAATTGTGATGCCGATTTAGATAGGGAGAGGTTCCGGCTGCCAGCATTTTAGGGACAGATAGGCTCTATTGTTAAAAGAAAACTGCCCGTTCTGTGCAAACTATAGTCACGGATGGCGCTGAAGTAAGGGCTAGAGTAGGGTTCGACTCACTAGTCACTACTACTGCACTAAAAGCACTGGCTGTCATTACTGGGGTCAGGGTGCCCCCTTATCCCGCATTTTCCTTTATTCACTGAAGTTTGGGTGTCCCTTTAACCCACCTTTTCATTTAAGCACTGAGTTTTGTTTGCGGCCTTAACCCACCTTTTCATTTAAGCACTGGGGTTTTGGTGCCCCTTTAACCCACCTTTTCATTTAAGCACTGGGTTTGTGTGCGGCCTTAAGCCCCATCTTGCTTTAAGCACTGGGTTTTGGTGCCCCATTAACCCACCTTTACATTTAAGCACTGGGGTTTTGATGCCCCCTTAACCCACCTTAACATTTAATACTCTGTTTTATTACAGTATTTTTTTTATTTTACCCTGTTTGCAATTTCCACCTTGTGCAGAACCACAGAAGATTATGGTGCTTATAAATAAATAATAGCAATGATAATGACCCCAAACCCTCCCTGGTAATCTGCCACCATGCAGACCATAGGATCTTTAGGAACCACAGTTCTGGCTTAATCAAGCAAGTCTCTGTAAAGCTGACGGCCATCACGCTATCTAATTATAGAGGCAAACAGATTTTCTGGGATTACCCCAGGCTTGTTAAAATAACACAACAGAAGAAATTACTTTGAAAGTGTTTAAAATATAGACCATGCTGAGCAGCAGAAGATATCCAGAGCTTTACAAGCATAGGTGATTTACAAGTGCAAAGCCCAGCAAATCCTGGAGGGTGCAACATGCCCACAGGCAGCGGGCTCATCTGCATTTACCAGTTTTATGTTACATTATGAAAATGTCTTCTAAAAGAGACTGCACCACAGATATGGAGATTTCTCAAGAATGACTGATTCAATGGCGACACAATAAAAATGTGATATACTTCTCCTACTGTAAACCTGTAAATCGTATGCACCAAAATGCTGTATTTGTTGAACAGGAGAAAAAAACATGATATTTTTCGCCCTATAGGACACACTATTTTTCCCCAAAAGTGAAAATGTCAGTGCGTCTTATTGGGCATATGTAAAAAAAATAACGCAACACAAAGTATACTTACATTATGCGCTCGCTGCCCCCGCTCTGACGCGCCAACGCCTCTCTGGCTGACACTTGGGTGTTTGTGTCAGCGCTCACTGACACCCGAGTGGCAGTGACAGCGCTGGAAGTCAGAGCGGGGGAAAAATACTCGTGTGTCAGTGTAGTCCCATGGGAGGGGGGGGGAGAATGCCACACAGACAACTCCGTCCCGCTTGTCTCTTTTGATAGAGTATCTCCTCCCACCTCCTCTCGCCCAGCAGTCACAATAGAGGACAGCGGCAAAGATGGGAGGGGGGCTGCCAACAGAGCAAATTCCACTGCCCAATGCTACTTGCCTCCTAAAGCAGACCATGAACCCCAGAGGGGCATCCAAAACTGGGCACAGCATCTGGCCAGACATTGCCCAAACCTGCTGGGCAAAATGAGGACCCCGCAGTATCAGACCACAAGTGGCATCCCCGCAGCACCATGGGAGCACCAACCACCTCTCCCAAACCCATACAGAACTGGAGCCACCGAGAACAGAATTGAGGATACACATCCCCAGCCAGGGTGAGCAACTCTCCTGCTTCACTTTTTTAGGCCCAAGGACCCCCTGTGTCCTCCATTACTAATTCTTCATTCCTATTCTCCCTACAGAGGTTGTGGCTGGATTCACTGGGGATGTCGGGGGATGGTACAGGGCCCCCCTGAAACACCGTGGCTAATTCTGCCATCTTTTGTACGTGTTACATCATTTTATCTTTATGGATGGGGGTTGGCTCTGGCAGATTACTATGTTGTGTGGCCCTGAGATCACCCCAGGCACAATATAGGCTGCATGGTCTGGGGCCCTAATAACATTTATGTAATTATCTGAGCCCTGATTGGATGTGACTGCTATTGGGGCCAAGTCATCACATTACAGGCTATGGGGACCAAGACAATATAGACTTTATGGTCTGGGTCCCCCTAACATGTATATGATGGATGGGTCCCATGATTTGAGTTGGATTCAGTGTGGCTTCAGTGGGGCCCACTTATCACATTACAAGTTATGGGGACTATAGGCTGTATGAACTGGGTTCCCTGTAATATATATTTGATGGCTGGGCAACATGTTTTGAGCTGGATTGGACAAGGCTGCAGTGGGGCCCACTCATGACAGACGCTAAAGCCGATTTGATGGACGCAGCCGTGTCTGCCCAGTGCTGGACGTCTCTCATCGGTAACTATGGAGACTTTGATGCTACACAGAGGAGATGCAGAGTAAACAATTTTTTTAATGCCTGGACAGGGACCATTTTGATAGGCTGGGGGCGGGAGTGCTTCCAACACTATAGGGAAACCAGGGATGCAGCCAACGTGTAGCTGCTATTCTTGAAATCAGCCAATTGTCAATCTCAAAAATGCTGTGTGGCCACTGCCAAGCCGGCGACGTTGCCCAAGTTACTCAGGCAGAGAGGGCAGTAAGGGGCGCAAGAGAGGTAAAAACAAGTTTTAAGCATTGCCTGGAATGATCTGGGTATAATCTTAAACTAATACCCAACCTCTACCCACTCCTTACATGGTCACTGTTGTAGAATGAATTTTGTAGTGCTGTGGCAAGCAGACTATTTACTGTCTCCCAGTATACTGTTACAGCCATTTACATTAGGCAATGGTGCTATACTGTAATAGATATATTACAGGTATACCCTGTGCCATTTTTTTAACTCATCCCAGAAGATCCACACATTGCCTACCCCTACCCTGTATAAGTGTATTCTGTAACATTTTTTTTTAAATAGCACCAACGTTTTTAATATTTCCTGCCAATTTATATGAAGTGCTACATACATTTTTTATAAACTTGAAATTGCATGCAGTGGTATGAACAAAACCATTTTAATCTCACTGAGATAATGAGAAAAATAATAAAATCCAGTGCAGATGCTGACCTGATTTAGAAAATAACAAGTTAAATAAAATAAAAGAAACTCCAGCTAGCTGTCTATTCTTGCTTTTGTACAACATGGGAAATATTATTTGCAAATTTTTATATTTGCTCATATCTATATCTATAAAAAAAACCTTAAACCGGAAATTCACCATGATTTATTGAAAAGTTCAAACCCTTATTAAATGATTCCTCAGCATCTAAAATTAATATATTTTAAGTTTTTAGTCACTTACTTATTATTCTTTCCCCCCCTGGGCTGCAACTCTGTTCAGGACTTTAGGATACGGGTGCCGCCATCTTGACTCAGAAGCATCACACTTACCGAGGAGAGAAGAGTGGGATAAAGTGCAGGGGACGGGTTATAGCTGTGCTTTTCTCAGACAGCGCAGAGTTGGGGTCAGGAAAAGGTCAGAAAGCACCACAGTCAGAAGGCACTTCCTGTTTGCAGGCTGCCTGATGTTCCATGAGCCGCCATCTTGGATGTTTAAAGGCTCATGACATGCAGTAGATGCAGGTAGGATGATTTTTAATGTGAGCAATCTGTATGTATAGAGTGTGGGTAACATATAAGATAGGCTCTTATTCAGAGTGAAGGACCGCTTTAATTCGGGGGGGGGGGGGGGGGGGGTCAACTTAAATAAACAGTGGACCAAAATTCAAAACATAAAGTGGACCAACACCCAGGATTTTCACTATCCTGGGTGTTGGTCCACTTCAGCGGGGCATCCGAGATCAGGATGCCCCGCTGTGTGAAACCCCCCCAAAAGCCCCAAAAAACGTACCTTTTCGGCGACTGACAAGCGACAGATAAGCCTCCCGCGCTTCCCTCTTACTGGGCGCGCGCCCACGCCGCCCATTCACAAACGCCCGGCGCGGGGCGCGCGCACTGCTAGAGGGGCGCGCGGGAGGCGGCGGCGGCTGTGGTGGCATCTCAATGTAACCACATGCTTTACCTTCTTGCTGGCCTCCAGTTTACTACCCCACTTGACCACAATATGACCAAATGGGTTTGTCTGATGTGGGCTGACGAACCAGTGGCTGGGAGCATTGGAATGCTTGTGTATGAGTGTGCAGGCATGGGTATCCAAATTATAGATGCCCCTCCCCAGCAATATAAGATGAGCAGCAATAGTTTTAAAGTAGACCAAAACCCAGGGAGCTTAGCAGAGGAGCGGGGGGTCTGTCTTCCTAGCGAGTTGAGAAGAGGCACGGGGGCGTCTTCCTCCACACAGCTGTCCGGCAGCTATTTCAGGCCCCCGGAAACAGCTGCTGACGGTCACAGTTCCTGTGCGGTGCGCATGCTCTAAAAAGACAGTGTCAGTACCCGCATCGATGTATCAGCCACTTAGGAAACAAGCTGCTGTATTTTTGCTAACGACCCAAATCGGATGGCACTGCGAGCCAGAGTTTGACACGTATGCGTCAATTCATCTTCATCCCTAATGACACCTTCTTCACACCTAGCCACTTTCTCTTTGTGATGCACTGCACCAGGGCCGGATTATGAGGGGGGTGCAAGGGACATGTGCCCCGGGGCCTCCACCACTTGCACCGCAAAGGGGGCCTCCTCCAACATTTAGATTATGTTCTAGTCTAGGAGCCAGCAACGCTGTCCCCATTTGAGTATCTCAAGCGATGCTGCCAGCTCACTGGTTGCCTGCTTTTTTTAAACCACCAATGACGCCACGTCCTCTGGCAGTTTTGAGATCGGCTGCCGGGTGGCGTGTGCCAGCCGTCCGGCTGCATCCCCAATTTGCCTGTATAGTGCACGCTGCCGGCCTATCTGAATGGCTGGGCACAGGCGCAAAAACAGGTGCAAAGAAGCCAGGAATGTGGCCACCAGAGAACATGAGAGCAGCAGGTAAAGGTGAGTTTACTAACGACCCCGGTTGTTTTACACAGCCAGGCATCCTGGTATAGAATGCCCTTGGGGCAAGCTAGCAACCGGCCCGGGAGCCTATTAGATTCCAGGTCCAACCAGGGAGAATTTTAAGCCGCTCTAAAGTAAGTTGTCTAAAAACGTAAACCACCCTAGAAGTTGAAGTAGACCCGCAATACCCCCCCCCCCCAAACATGCCATAAACAAAGAACAGGCTGCCAGTTGTTTGACTGCAAAAAAAGATTCAGGAAGTTAGCATGGACTAAAAGGCTCTAGCAGGAGAACATACAGGATAATAAATAATTTCCCCCCCCCCCCCCCAGCCACTTTCCTGAGGTCCAGCTGTCTCATACCAACCTGAAATTGGGTCATTTGGGGCCCAGACACGCCCCTTATACACTGGAGCAGCGGCATCTGGTAACCCTCGAGTGGTGCACTCGAGGCACAATGATGGAAGCAGGAGTCCAATTGCTCAAGGAATCCCTAAAGCACAAAAAAAACACTAGCAGCCAGCCTCATTTCTAAAAGAGTCCAGAGCCAGCCACTGGCTTTTCCTCTGGGGCATCTCCGCTGTAGAGTATGAGTGCTGCGCACAGCGGAGTCAAATTCATATAGACAGGAACTGGCTTTACTGGAACAAAGAATGTACAACAGAGACTACACATTGACATATGTTACAGCGCCATCTAGTGTCATAAATGTAGACTGCATTAACCTAGTAATATAGATACAGATCACATAAAGATACAAGCTTTAAGCTGTTGCACAACAATCTCTAACAATCCCGTATCGGAATTCATGTGAAACCCCCCAGGATGCCCTTGACTACGTCATTCGGCAAAGGGTTATTTGCCAAAGAATACAGCTAATATTTCTCATATAAGTCCTACCACTCAACCTTTTTATAAACAGCACAGGAAAAAGGTGCCATAGTTGGACCTGATCATCCCACCGTTTAAAGCACTTTTTAGTCATATATACTGTTGCTATAAGATGTCTGTTTTGATGCAATTCAGTAAGGATGATAAATTCTAGTAAGGTCTTCTGATCTCAGGGAAGTCATAAAAGCAGCCAAATACCTACAAACTAAGTAGAAATCCAGAACATTTCTAATAAGCACTGAGCTGATAAAAAAAAAAATAACCAGAGACCCCCTTTAGCCAAAAAAATATATTTTAAAATTAAAGAAGCATCTCTTCCAGGTATTAATGGAGGGTCCCTCACTCTAATAGCATCCTAATAGGTCCTGTCCTAGATTCCCTAAATTCCAGGACTTCCTCCCCCTAGGTTCTTTTAATGACTGGATGCAGGAGTGCGTCACAGCTATAGGGTAGTCGGGATGCAGAAGTTCTGTTGGAGCTGCTGGGAAAGGTAAGTTTACCGCTGACCCTGGGTGTTTTACACAGCAGGACATGCACGTTTATTTTGTACCAGGGAAAGGATAGCGGCTAGCACTGGAATTTATCCTGAGCCAGCAGTAGAGGTTTTGTGCCACTTTAAAGTGGCACAAGAAAAAAGAAGTCTAAATAGAAGACTAACATTTTTTTACTGAGAAAAGGGTCGTTCCTGGAAAGCTTTTCTATCACAAAAACCTAATTCATTTACTCACTTCAAACAGGACAGCCAGACATTTGGGTACCTCAACATAATGTAGAATAATGAAAGTCCCATCCATACTACACATAAATTGATCATACTCTGGAAACCAGGATATCAGAACACATGTGTATATGGGTCTCCTGTCATCCCCGGGTGCTCATGGGCTAAGATCCGGAGAACTCAGTTTGGAAGCTAAATGGAATACCGCTGTTTGGTCTTGTGGGGTCCATTGAATTCACCATCACCACCCTTGACTTTCCAGTGGAAAATTAGGAGACCTTTAAAAATGATCTAGCCACTCCAGAGAGGCAGAAATAGAGGCTCCTCCCAGGTGGGGAGTGGCCCACCAATGTATAAAGGTCTAAACAGACCAGACACCTTTGTCTTTTCTCTGGGGAGTCCCATGTGACATGTGGAGGGGAGGGGGAACCTGGAACCAGCGGCCTCCACACACCCCCTGTAGCTGTTTGCATCACTTAACCAAGGACCAACAACAGGGCCGGGGCAAGTGGGACGCAAAGCAGGTCAGCTGCTGAGAACCCTCGACCCCCACATTAAAGCAATCCCGCCTCCCCTGATCAACATGAGCCAGACACCAACTGGGGACACGGAAAAATGCTGCACACTGCAGATACACAGCTTCTGATTGGTGGAGGTGGTGCCACACACAAGCAAAAGTGTGCAGCAGTTTTCCACTTTCCCTGTTTGCAGCTGGTTAGCAGTATGCTCAGTGATCGAGGGGGAGGGGATGTGACGCGACTCTCCACCACAAAAGAGCCCACCGAGACCTTACCACCCAAGGGCTCACGTAAACCTGGAATAGGCCCTGACCAAAAACTTACAGTAACTGACATGTTTTCTAACTCTGATTGTAAGTTACCATTTGTATTTGTCATTCTGACCAGTATATGTATCCATACATTGTATGTCTATAGTTTGTCTAGTGTGCCCTTAAAGCAATTAAATATATAACCTAATCTTGAGCCACTCTGTTATCTGGATCCCGAACCCACTTGTTTGTGCTTCTCAGTTATATTATATGTTATAAGGCTGGCTTCTAGCCTGCTATAACTGTGGCTGTGTCAAACTAGAGCTGGTGACATTCCTACACTCCAGCACCCAGCCATTCGACTGGCACACATCATCTATCGGCAATCTCAAAAGTGCCTAGTGGACGTGGCTTCAGCCTTGGAAAAACAGTTTTAAAAAAAAAAAAAAAAAACAGGCTACAACTGAACCAGTTGCATTGTCCGAGATACTCTTGCGGAGAGGGTAGGTTTGGGGAGCGGGGGAGGGAGAAAAAGATTTTGTCCCGCTTTAAGTATATATATATATATATATAGGCTTGTTTGCCCAATGTTCTACCATTTTCTTTCTTCTACTATTTTTAGGCTGAATATTTCATGCAAATGCTTCTGTTTTACATTACATGGATTTGTGTATTTATCATCTGCGTGTGCCGATAACTTATATAACAATGTCATTTCCAAAAGTTTGATTGAAAAACATATTACAAATAAATAGTTTTCTATGCAGGTGTCTATGTTACAAGCCCTGAATTTATATTTATTATTAATTGATAATTTTACGGTAATTGTTTTTGGCTTGTAAGAATGTTTGACCTTTTCATTTCTTCCGTTTCTTGTTTTTGCTGTATATTTTCTTGGTCTTTGTGAACCATCTTTAGGGATTCTTTACACACGCCCAATAACAGGTATATATTAGTATAAATATTTGATGGGAGTCAGTCTCAAGGAAAAGACACAGGGGCTGTGCTTTTCAGCAGATAGTATGGAAACTGTTTAGTAGCGCCACTATCAGGCAGCATATGTTATAAAGCGGCAGTTTAATTACATGTATTGTATGTGTTTGCAAATATATCATTCATTAAAAGAAGCATGTCTCAACTGATTCCTTGTAGCATAATGTTGCCATTTTTATGAAAGCTCATATTCTGTAGGTTTTGCATTTTAAAGACATTGAGAACATTCCTGATAAAGATATTTATTTGATTTTGTGTAGGTTTGCCTGAATTATAATTGTGACATGTACGGCCCTGGGGTTAGTGACAAGAGACAAACAAAGTGGGTTGACTCATCAAGCGGTGTAAAAGTAAACTCAATGTAGAAAATAATAGAAAAAATTATTTGTATTTCAAAACAGCACTGTGGATTTTTATACCTGGTGGTGAATCAACTCCAAATTCACAAATAATTTAAATGGTAGCGCCAACATGTAGTTCATAGGCACAATATGGTCCAGTTCTTTAATTGTTCCTATAGGACTTTAGTTCATTCCAAGCAACTTCCAATTAATGCGTTTGATAGGATTAAAAGTCACACCAATACCTTAGTGAAGACACCTGGGCTTTAAAGGAGCAGTATCGCGAATTTTTCTTGGTGACTAATATTTAAATGGTACTTTGAATGTAGGTAAGTGTTGGAGTAAGAATTACAAATGTAGAAAAAAATGATGTGTGTGTTGAGCAGCTGGAGACTAATAGCTCATGTTTATGTCTTCTGAGTGTCAGGACACGACACTCTGGCCTGTTCCATGCTGAGGAGAGGGGTGAAACAATGTATCAGTTCCATGCTGAGGAGAGGGGGAGAACAATGTATCAAAGTCTCAGCTGTTCAGTGCTGGCAGCCGTCCAGCATCAGATAACAACATTGCAACATTGCCTGGCCAGAACTTATATATCTAAAACAGAGAGAAAAGCTCTAGAAGTCATTTAGCTGATTTTGACAGTTTTCCCTTCATGTTGGCTCTGCTGCAGAATCTTTCAGTTTACCATTTTCTCTTTCATATTCTTATTTTTCATTTTTCCATATGATCTTTCTTTCAGCTTTGTGTGTTTTGAGCAAAGCCCAACCCAGGATTTTCACTATCTGGAGTTTTGTTTTGTGCCCCTAGGGGCATCCCGACTTGGGATGCCCTGATATGAAATCCCCAAGTTCGCCTGTGAAAACGTACCTTTCCCTGTCCCACAGCGCATGCGTGGGCTCTCATCCAATCAGCTCTGTTTGCACGCAGATGGGGAGCCTGAGCAGTAACCTTCCTGGCCGCCCGGCCTGTCTAAACGACTATCTGCGTGAGCGCGCCAGAAAAATGGGGGGATCTGTGGTTATCCAGGGGTCGTTTCACACAGTGTGCATCCTGATTTAGAATGACCAAGGGGCAAGGGCAATGGCCGGGTCTTATAGACTTCAGGGTCGGCCACTCAGGGTTTTGTTCCGCTTTAATGCCTTTAGATTTTCCTGCACAGTTATTCAAAGAAGAATTTCAGTCATTTTCAGTCAGTTTAGTTTATTTTGTATAGATTTTACACATTTGAGTCACCTGGTCTCATAACAAAAGCAGCAGCTCACACACACACACGTCCGTTACCACTGATTACAGTGTCAGCCTCTGAGGTAAAGTGTTGCTAGGAGACCAGTGGGCTAAATAAGCAGCTCACTAAATACAACCCAGCAGATCCCCCTATTCAGCAAATGGACTGAGCCATTGTAATTATACAATTTAAAAGAAAGGCATATATTTTTTTCTTTTTCTATCGCCAGATTATTTATACACATGTTATAAGCTATTGTGTGGCTATTTAATTATTTATACTATATATAAAATATTATATAGCGATACTGCTCCTTTAAGCTCCATCCTGAGATTCTGTGGAGTTGACTCTTGGACTTGCTTCCACTGGTTGTCCTGAACTCCTGGCTGCTCACACTCGCACACTGCTTCCTTGAGTCCACTGGCAATAACACTAATGCACGTAGCAGCGCTGCTCTCTTCATTTTGAAGAGGGGCAAACATCTGGTGGCAGTGGAGAAAGCTGAGCATGCATCGGTGCAATAACACGCCATCATGGGGAAGGGAGGGGCTGGGAGGCTTCTGGAAAACTCCTGTGTGTGTGTGTGGGTGGGCGGAGCCAGCCATGAGAGAGAGGCTGGTGCAGTCCTTCCTGCAGGCTATAAAAGGCACAGCACAGCTCTGAGGGAGCAGAGTCCGTGAGGTGGGTGAAAGGGAGCACTTCTGTGTCCGTATGTGTTTCTGAGCCACATAAATTATAGGGCCACAATGAAGCTTTTGGTTGAAACTAACACTCTCCTTATTTACCTCACTGCTGAACTGTGTGAGGGGTGTAAAGACTACCTGACGCTCTCCCATACATTTCAATCGACGATCCTTTCCTTCTCTTTAAACTGTGTTTTTGTTTTTTTCTTGTTTTTTTTTTAAATCTCAAATAATTCTGTGACCTCTCCTGGCATTGAAAAAGCAGTTTTTTCAAATTTTTTTTATTTTTTATATATTTCTTCAGAAATGACATTACAGGTCTGCCATTAAAGTGTTCATGTTACAATGTTGCTACAATGTAATTCCATATGTTTTCGCTTTGTTACTAGTGGAAAGATGCTGAAAAACAGACTTTAAACACACCGCCTCCTGCGCTCTGGGCTTCAAACAAGCATTTTTCAGCGCCAGAGATTTGTGAGGCTGTTTTTTTGCTGAATATGGTGTGAGTCGGTCGCTATGAGCAGTCGCTACCATGCGCTCCCATACAGCACTGAACTGGTCAAATAGCGACTTCTCACAATGTATTCAACATTACTGGACAGCGACTGAGTCGCTATGAAGTAGCGACCCACGGCTGAGCACAGTGACTACTAGCGGGCGCTCTGAAAATGCCTGCTACAGACGCTCATCTGTCGCTACCTGGCGTTAGTGATGAATCAGCCTGCAAGTTTGGGATTTGCCTACCATCAGACCCACTCAAATAACATCACAATTGAGGCAGAAAGATATTTTCAGGGTGTTATCAATTATGAGCAATAGCTGAGCACATACATAATTAAAAGCGGGAGAGAATACTACAGACTCCACAGGAAGTGGCATGTGAGTTGCAGAGGAACACTGTAAAACCACTGGAAAGTAATGATTCCAATTAAGTCATTCTTGATTTACTGTAATGTTTGGATAATTGAAAAAAACTACAGATGGGGGTGGGGGGAAAATTTTCAGCAAGAAACAATATAGGTCTAAATGGAATGAGCAATCATGTTTAGTCCAGGGCAGCTCCAGTGTAGGATTAAAGCAACAAACAGTCATTCGCATTGTAGTCTAGTAATAGCAAAGCAATAATGTTGTAACAATTATACAAAGCTGCTGTTGCTATACTTGTATGTGCATTGGTTCCAGTACTGAGTCCCACTTTATAATAAGAAAATAGTGAGCCTTCTTAATTATGTGCTTAAACGTTGTCAGTCAGCAACATGTACTAGAATCTGTTACTAGAATCTGGATAAAAACAGGTCTCAGTCCCCTGATTTAAAGTGGATCAAAACCCACGACGGTCGGCGCGGTAATCTATAAGATTCCCGAGCCGATTGATTCCCTCCCCCTAGGGCATCCAAAATCGGGAAGCCCCACTGTGTGAAACCCCCCAGGTCGCCCGTACACTTACCTTTGTTCCCGGTCCAACAGCTTATGTGCAAGCCGCTTCCAAGCAATCAGTCTAGCAGGGTGTGTGCCTGCTCCAGGCATTTGTGAATGGCCGGCGCTGGCATGCGCCCTGTTAAAGGCCAGCAAGGGATGTGGCCGTCAGCGTGCTCGGAGCTGCTCGCCATAGATGAAAGCTTAGACGACGTGATGCTAGCGGATCTGAGCGCAATGATTGGACGCGCGGCCGCACATGCGCTGTAGGACTGGGAAGAGGTGAGTTGGTTCCAGCGACCTGGGGGGTTTCACACAGCGGGGCACCCCCGATCGGCATCTGCCTGATCAATCACCGCCACGGGGAGGAACATTTAAAACTGTGGCCTCCCTGGGATTCTCCATAGCATCATAGTACATCTAGGAGGCTGTAGGAAATTCTCAGTAGAAACCCTACTTTTCTGAAATGTCAGTTAAAGTGGACCAACACCCACGGGTGATCGGCCCGGGAATCTATAAGATTCCCGGGCCGATCACCTCCCTCCCCGCAGGACATCCGAGATCGGGATGTCCCGCGGGGTGAAACCCCCCCAAACACCCCAAACTCCTCACCTTATCTTCGATCGGGGTGCCCCGCTGTGTGAAACCCCCCCCGAACCCCCCGAACAACTCACCTCTCCCCACTCCCAGTGCCGACGGACAAGCCGCGGACAAGCGGCTCCTCCGCCGCCTCCCTCGCGCCCCTCTAGACGTGCGCGCGCCCGCGCCGGCAGTCTGTGAATGGCCGGCGCGGGCACGCGCGCGTCAAGAGGGACGCGCGGGAGGCGGCGGCGGAGGAGCCGCTTGTCCGCGGCTTGTCCGTCGGCGCTGGGAGTGGGGAGAGGTGAGTTGTTCGGGGGGTTCGGGGGGGGTTTCACACAGCGGGGCACCCCGATCGGGGGTGCCCCACCGAAGTGGACCAAGACCCAGGATAGTCAAAATCCTGGGTGTTGGTCCACTTTAAAGGACTAAATATATAAAGATGAATTTCAAGTAGAGTGATGTCAAAAAATGTAATGATATACTGAAAAATCTGGATTTTAATCCTACCAGCAGAAGAAAACCACAAGCTTATTCGGGTTTCTACTTTTTTTTTTGGGGGGGGGGGGTATAAGTAACTCCTCTTCTTACTTACTTCTCACCTGCATATAAAGATTTTTCTCTCCCCCCTGGGGCATCCAGATTTGGGATGCCCCACTATGTTAAAACCCCAGCGCTCTAGATATCTGCCCAAAGCATTGCATGATGGGTAAAATCATCTACATACATCAGAAATATTGCTATTCCAATAAGCAGTTTTTTCCAGCTCAGGGACATGCCATCAGAGTTGAGCATTGAACATCTCCATTGTAAAAGCAGAAGGGTATGTTCAAAACCTGTCATTCCTAATTCTTCTTCCTTCTATAAAAAAATAGGCTTTTTTTTACAGGGGGGGGGGTCAAGTAAAAGAAAATCTATTGCCATTTAGCCAGTGTATATTTGCATTTTTTCACAATAGTGCTCCTTTAAATACATATCCATGCAGTTCAGTCACTGAAATCGTCCCAAAGGAAACAATACATAAAGGACTCCACAAAACCGATGTGAAAATGAATAACGATGCCCAGACCTGCCCCTAAAGCTGGATAAGTGCCCACATGCTCTTGTTCTAAATATTTCAAGCAACACTTGCCAGTTCCAAACCATATCTGAGCTTTTCACTTGCTGGATAGCCATTTAATCAGATTGTAAATGATTCTATACAAGCCACAAAGCAGAAAGAGGAAATTGTTAAGAATCTGCAGTCCTTCTATCTGTCAATACTTGGCTGGGATCCAATGTGTGCATGAGACCTTGTCTGCCGGAACCCATAACTCGGCTTTAGATGTCACTAGAAGCAATGTACTGTGCTTTCTGCTAGATTTATTTTCCTCTCTAACATACTGACCACGATTAACAATACCTCCCAACTTTTAAAAATTGGAAAGAGGGACTATTTTTAAATTAAGCTGCAACCCCTCACCCATGCTAAATTTCATGCCCATTGGCAATGGAATAGCATGTAAGAGCGGGAGGGAGTTAGGGATGGATAGGATGAATGGAGAGGATATGCTGGGATGGCAAGAAGTAATGGATGTGATGTGCTGGGGTGGGAGGGATGGATGTGATGGGCTGGGGTGGGAAGGATGGATGTGATGGGCTGGAGTGGGAGGGACGGATGTGATAGGCTGGGGTGGGAAGGATGTATGTTATGGGCTGGGATGGGAGGGATGGATGTGATGTGCTGGGGTGGGAAGGATGGATGTGATGTGCTGGGGTGGGAGGGATGGATGTGATGTGCTGGAGTGGGAGGGATGGATGTGATGTGCTGGGGTGGGAGGGATGGATGTGATGTGCTGGGGTGGGAGGGATGGATGCGATGTGCTGGAGTGGGAGGGAAGGATGTGATGTGCTGGGGTGGGAGGGATGCAAGTGATGGGCTGGGGTGGGAGGGATGGATGTGATGGGCTGGAGTGGGGGGGATGGATGTGATGGGCTGGGGTGAGAAGGATGGATGTGATGGGCTGGGGTGGGAGGGATGGATGTCATGGGCTGGAGTGGGGGGGATGGATGTGATGGGCTGGGGTGAGAAGGATGGTTGTGATGGGCTGGAGTGGGAGGGATGCATGTGATTGGCTGGGGTGGGAGGGATGGATGTGATGGGCTGGAGTAATGGCAATGGAATAGCATGTAAGAGCGGGAGGGAGTTAGGGATGGATAGGATGAATGGAGAGGATATGTTGGGATGGCAAGAAGTAATGGATGTGATGTGCTGGGGTGGGATGGATGCGATGTGCTGGGGTGGGAGGGATGCAAGTGATGGGCTGTAGTGGGAGGGATGGGTGTGATTGGCTGGGGTGGGAGGGATGGATGTGATGGGCTGGGGTGGGAGGGATGGATGGATGTGATGGGCTGGAGTGGGGGGGATGGATGTGATGGGCTGGGGTGAGAAGGATGGATGTGATGGGCTGGGGTGGGAGGGATGGATGTCATGGGCTGGAGTGGGGGGGATGGATGTGATGGGCTGGGGTGAGAAGGATGGTTGTGATGGGCTGGAGTGGGAGGGATGCATGTGATTGGCTGGGGTGGGAGGGATGGATGTGATGGGCTGGAGTAATGGCAATGGAATAGCATGTAAGAGCGGGAGGGAGTTAGGGATGGATAGGATGAATGGAGAGGATATGTTGGGATGGCAAGAAGTAATGGATGTGATGTGCTGGGGTGGGATGGATGCGATGTGCTGGGGTGGGAGGGATGCAAGTGATGGGCTGTAGTGGGAGGGATGGGTGTGATTGGCTGGGGTGGGAGGGATGGATGTGATGGGCTGGGGTGGGAGGGATGGATGGATGTGATGGGCTGGAGTGGGGGGGATGGATGTGATGGGCTGGGGTGAGAGGGATGGTTGTGATGGGCTGGGGTGGGAGGGATGGATGTGATGGGCTGGAGTGGGGGGGATGGATGTGATGGGCTGGGGTGAGAAGGATGGATGTGATGGGCTGGGGTGGGAGGGATGAATGTCATGGGCTGGAGTGGGGGGGATGGATGTGATGGGCTGGGGTGAGAAGGATGGTTGTGATGGGCTGGAGTGGGAGGGATGCATGTGATTGGCTGGGGTGGGAGGGATGGATGTGATGGGCTGGAGTGGGAGGGATGGATGTGATGGGCTGGGGTGGGAAGAATGGATGTGATGTGCTGGAGTGGGAGGGGTGGATGTCATGGGCTGGGGTGAGGAGGATGGATGTGATGGGCTGGGGTGGGAAGGATGGATGTGATTGGCTGGGGTGGGATGGATGGATGTGATGGGCTGGGGTGGGAAGGATGGATGTGATTGGCTGGGGTGGGAGGGATGGATGTGATGGGCTGGGGTGGGAGGGATGGATGTGATGGGCTGGGGTGGGAGGGATGGATGTGATGGGCTGGGGTGGGAGGGATGGATGTGATGGGCTGGAGTGGGAGGGATGGATGTGATGTGCTGGGGTGGGAAGGATGGATGTGATGGGCTGGAGTGGCAGGGATGGATGTGATGGGCTGGGGTGACAAGAATGGATGTGATGGGCTGGAGTGGGAGGGATGGATGTGATGGGCTGGGGTGGGAAGAATGTATGTGATGGGCTGGAGTGGGACGGATGGATGTGATGGGCTGGAGTGGGAGGGATGGATGTGATGGGATGGAGTGGCAGGGATGGATGTGATGGGCTGGGGTGGCAAGAATGGATGTGATGGGCTGGAGTGGGAGGGATGGATGTGATGGGCTGGAGTGGGAGGGATGGATGTGATGGGCTGGGGTGAGAAGGATGGATGTGATGGGCTGGAGTGGGAAGGATGGATGTGATGTGCTGGAGTGGGAGGGATGGATGTGATGGGCTGGGGTGGGAAGGATGGATGTGATGGGCTGGCGTGGGACGGATGGATGTGATGGGCTGGAGTGGGAGGGATGGATGTGATGGGATGGAGTGGCAGGGATGGATGTGATGGGCTGGGGTGGCAAGAATGGATGTGATGGGCTGGAGTGGGAGGGATGGATGTGATGGGCTGGAGTGGGAGGGATGGATGTGATGGGCTGGGGTGAGAAGGATGGATGTG
Organism: Gastrophryne carolinensis; assembly: GCA_027917425.1. Taxonomy (NCBI): domain Eukaryota; kingdom Metazoa; phylum Chordata; class Amphibia; order Anura; family Microhylidae; genus Gastrophryne; species Gastrophryne carolinensis. The sequence continues at coordinate 404,729,700 of CM051237.1, forward strand.
ATGGGCTGGAGTGGGAAGGATGGATGTGATGTGCTGGAGTGGGAGGGATGGATGTGATGGGCTGGGGTGGGAGGGATGGATGTGATGGGCTGGGGTGGGAAGAATGGATGTGATGAGCTGGAGCGGGAGGGATGGATGTCATGTGCTGGGGTGGGAAGGATGGATGTGATTGGCTGGGGTGGGAGGGATGGATGTGATGTGCTGGGGTGGGAAGGATGGATGTGATGGGCTGGGGTGGGAAGGATGGATGTGATTGGCTGGGGTGGGAGGGATGGATGTGATGTGCTGGAGTGGCAGGGATGGATGTGATGGGCTGGAGTGGGAGGGATGGATGTGATGTGCTGGGGTGGAAAGGATGGATGTGATGGGCTGGAGTGGCAGGGATGGATGTGATGTGCTGGGGTGAGAAGGATGGATGTGATGGGCTGGGGTGGGAAGGATGGATGTGATTGGCTGGGGTGGGAGGGATGGATGTGATGGGCTGGGGTGAGAAGGATGGATGTGATGGGCTGGGGTGGGAAGGATGGATGTGATTGGCTGGGGTGGGAGGGATGGATGTGATGGGCTGGAGTGGCAGGGATGGATGTGATGGGCTGGAGTGGCAGGGATGGATGTGATGTGCTGGGGTGGGAAGGATGGATGTGATGGGCTGGAGTGGCAGGGATGGATGTGATGGGCTGGGGTGGGAAGGATGGATGTGATGGGCTGGGGTGGGAGGGATGGATGTGATGTGCTGGGGTGGAAAGGATGGATGTGATGGGCTGGAGTGGGAGGGATGGATGTGATGTGCTGGGGTGGCAAGAATGGATGTGATGGGCTGGAGTGGGAGGGATGGATGTGATGGGCTGGGGTGGGAGGGATGGATGTGATGGGCTGGGGTGGCAAGAATGGATGTGATGGGCTGGAGTGGGAGGGATGGATGTGATGGGCTGGAGTGGGAAGGATGGATGTGATGGGCTGGAGTGGGAAGGATGGATGTGATGTGCTGGGGTGGGAAGGATGTATGTGATGGGCTGGGATGGGAGGGATGGATGTGATGTGCTGGGGTGGGAAGGATGTATGTGATGGGCTGGGATGGGAGGGATGGATGTGATGTGCTGGGGTGGGAAGGATGGATGTGATGTGCTGGGGTGGGAGGGATGGATGTGATGTGCTGGGGTGGGAGGGATGGATGGATGCGATGTGCTGGGGTGGGAGGGATGGATGTGATGGGCTGGAGTGGGAGGGATGGATGTGATGGGCTGAGGTGGGAAGGATGGATGTGATGGGCTGGAGCGGGAGGGATGGATGTGATGTGCTGGGGTGGGAGGGATGGATGGATGCGATGTGCTGGGGTGGGAGGGATGGATGTGATGGGCTGAGGTGGGAAGGATGGATGTGATGGGCTGGAGCGGGAGGGATGGATGTGATGTGCTGGGGTGGGAAGGATGGATGTGATGAGCTGGGATGGGAAGGATGGATGTGATGGGCTGGGGTGGGAAGGATGGATGTGATGTGCTGGGGTTGGAAGGGTGTATGTGATGGGCTGGGATGGGAGGGATGGATGTGATGTGCTGGGGTGGGAGGGATGGATGTGATGGGGTGGGAGGGATGGATGGATGCGATGTGCTGGGATGGGAGGGATGGATGGATGCGATGTGCTGGGGGTGGGAGGGATGGATGTGATGTGCTGGGGTGGGAGGGATGGATGGATGCGATGTGCTGGGGTGGGAGGGATGGATGGATGCGATGTGCTGGGGTGGGAGGGATGGATGTGATGGGCTGGAGTGGGAGGGATGGATGTGATGGGCTGGAGTGGGAAGGATGGATGTGATGGGCTGGAGCGGGAGGGATGGATGTGATGTGCTGGGGTGGGAAGGATGGATGTGATGGGCTGGGATGGGAAAGATGGATGTGATGGGCTGGGGTGGGAGGGATGGATGGATGCGATGTGCTGGGGTGGGAGGGATGGATGGATGCGATGTGCTGGGGTAGGAGGGATGGATGGATTGATGCGATGCGCTGGGGTGGGAGGGATGGATGTGATGTGCTGGGGTGGGAGGGATGGATGGATCCGATGTGCTGGGGTGGGAGGGATGGATGTGATGGGCTGGAGTGGGAGGGATGGATGTGATGGGCTGAGGTGGGAAGGATGGATGTGATGGGCTGGAGCGGGAGGGATGGATGTGATGGGCTGGAGTGGGAGGGATGGATGTGATGGGCTGAGGTGGGAAGGATGGATGTGATGGGCTGGAGCGGGAGGGATGGATGTGATGTGCTGGGGTGGGAAGGATGGATGTGATGGGCTGGGAAAGATGGATGTGATGGGCTGGGGTGGGAGGGAGGTATGGAGCTAGTGTAAGGAGGAGTGGACGGATGGGCAGAACAATCACAGTGTTCTAACATTATTAAGCCTTGCAATGATTTGTTATGATCAGAACCTTTGGACCCACACACTGAAGAAGCAAATGCGAAACGCGTCTGTGTAGGAGTTCCATTACGCCCAAAACCTTCTCTATCACAACTTGCTACAAACCGAGGGCATAAAGAACCCATTTCACAACCAACATATAAGGTCCCTCAAACAGCGGACCCACCAACAAGTACAACTTTGGACTATAAGACTTATTTTTGCAAGAATTGCATGGATAGGGACACTAAGTGTATTATAGAAGTACTTGATGTTTGTAACACAATGTAATTATAGTTGTTGATGTATAATAAATATGTACATAGTGATACTTTGAAATATTGAAGCTCTCAGTGAGTGACTTAGAGGTCTTTTTTCCCCCTCTTTCTCACCCTTCCCCCATGGGGAGATCTACCAAGCCCTCACACAGTCAACCGACACCAATGTGTACGGTTTGAAAGGGCAAGGTTGTATAGGAGTTGGCTGTCATGTAAGTCTATAAGTGTGGGAGTGCACACTACTGCAGGATTTTTGGCATGGCCCGGGGATGGTTGTTCTGCTTTAACATTATATACATTCGAGATGTACAGTTACAACAATATAAGGACTTTTAAAAGATGAATTAATCATTTAGATTTATTTAGATCATTCAGATCTGCATGTTAAACCCTCAAGAGGGACAAATGAGAACAATGAGGGACAGGGGGACATGGACTCAAAAGACGGACAGGCCCTCCAAATGAGGTACAGTTGGGTGGTGCTATTAACTAGTAGAGTAAGTAGATGCCACAAAGTTCCACAATACAGTGAGAAGAAAAGGAAAAAAAAACGTCTGGAATTGCATTTAAAGGAGCACATGAAAAATGGTCCAATGATGAAAATCCATATAAATAAGCTGGATGGCAGGTGGAGGTGTCACTTATACACCCAGCATCAAGAAATATCCAGCCAGGGTTTTTTTTACTTAAATGGCAGGAAGAGTAAATCAGGGGTGACAGACCTGTCACCACTGGTATTTATGGGGTTTATTTAAGAAATGCTAAGGCCACGTAGTGCCACGTAGGGCCAGATGAATGTCAGGTTCCAGTGAAAAAGGTGTAGTTGTCAAGTCAAGAATCCTGACAGATTAGGCTCGATTCAAAGAAACATTCGTCCGGACTTCCGTAGCTGTCTGTGAAAGTTTTGGTGGGTGTACATTTTTCATTCGTACGAACGTTCGGGAAGATGCATATATGCTCTTTCGCAAAACGGAAGCAAATCGGAAGTTTCTCGTTCATTCGGGAGCATTTTTCCACCAAATCTGATTTTTTTCGTCCGTTCTGAAATTTTTCGTTATTGCAGTGGGCTTGCGATTAATTCAGAGAGCTGATTGCCAATGGGACAACACCCCATAAATCCGTTTCATTGACGAACCACTCCCGGCACCTTTTAGACGTCGGAACTAGAGCCATGGAGGAGTCTACTGCCTTTGAGGAGCATGAGGATCTGCAACTCATGGGAATTGAGATCGTCCGGAGGTCACAGACCAGACTGCATCGGCGGCGACGCATGGACATCAATAGCATGCATGACGTTGAGCTGTTCGAGCTGACCAGGCTTAATCGCGCTTCCCTCCATAAATTGTATAGTGAGCTGCGGCCATGGTTAGCCCGCACCACAAGGAAGGGGCAAGCAATTTCAGGTATGACCAAGATGCTTGGCTGCCTGCAATTTTTGGCGAACGGCTCGTTCCAGAGGCTGGGTGCCCTCTCCGTGGGGATCTCTCAGCCTACGCTGAGCCGCGCACTATCCAAATTTTTGGAAGGCATGGCTACCATAACTCGGAAATATATTTGTTTCCCTGAGGATATGGTAGCCAGAAACGCCATTAAGCTGGCATTTTATAATATCGCCGACATGCCCAACGTCATGGGTGCTATTGACTGCACACACGTTGCCCTCGTCCCGCCGGCAGTCGACGAGTATATATACAGGCAAGTTGTGGCTTCCATTGTATCTAAATGTTTGGTTGTCCCTCCTTTGGCCAATACCATTATTTGTATTTCTCCATCCTTGTTTTTAAACCATCAGTGTGAATAGTCCCTCCTTTTAAGCAGAGCATCCTTGCCCTTATTTACTCCATGTTTAGCCTCCCTTATTGTGAAGAGTCCCTCCTTTTAAGCAGAGCATCCTTGCCCTTATTTACTCCATTTTTAGCCTCCCTTATTGTGAAGAGTCCCTCCTTTTAAGCAGAGCATCCTTGCCCTTATTTACTCCATTTTTAGCCTCCCTTATTGTGAAGAGTCCCTCCTTTTAAGCAGAGCATCCTTGCCCTTTTTTTCTACATTTTTAGCCTCCCTTATTGTGAAGAGTCCCTCCTTTTAAGCAGAGCATCCTTGCCCTTATTTTCTACATTTTTAGCCTCCCTTATTGTGAATAGTCCCTCCTTTTCATTAGCCACTCTATGTTGCTAGTCTCTCCTTTTACATATTCCCTCATTGCAATCAGTCCCTCCATGATAATGCTTCCTCCTTGGCAAGAGTGTATGTGCAACAATGGACCTTGTTTTTCCATTCTTTGCCAACTTTGGCACAAGTCAAACATTTTAAAGTGTACTTGAAAGAGAACAAGTCACTCAACCTTGTAAAGGCTCGAACATACATCTTCTTTTGTTGGCCACTTAAATGTAAGGTAGTTGTTTATTGTTAGTTGTCTGGATGTTAACGTTTGACTTAGCCTGTTAGAAGTGAGCGTTGGATTCGTGGCCTTCTTTTTTTAAATTTGGTTTTATCTTTATTTTTGTCACAGAAACCGGAAAATGGGCCACTCACTGAACGTGCAAGCAGTGGTGGCCCAGGACATGCGTTTTCTGAGCGTCCTGGCAGGCTACCCTGGCTCAGCCCATGATGCCTACATCCTGCGCCGTTCTGGATTATTCCGGCGGTTTGAGTCAGGAGAATTTGCGGGTGCATGGCTCCTTGGTAAGTTGAGTCCAATTACTGATTTAGAATTTATATGTGTGGCTTGAATGCTTGTGGGAGTCACCTTTCCTACACGATGCCTTGCACATCACCTTGGGAACATGTGTAACCCGACTGGACCCATTACATTACCCAACCTACATTGGCTGCAAAGTCCTGCATTGTTTAAACTCCAAAGTGTAATGAGAGCAAAAGTCAGAAACAGTCTTCAAAACACTTTGCCCTCCCAATCTGTTAGGGACTTTAGCAGAGGGTCTGCGCCATCTTTGCTTACATGCATTTCACTTACTGGGTAGAGGTGAGCGGGATAAAGTGCAGGGGCAGCCTTACACCTGTTTTGGACTTAGCCAAAACAGAAAATGGGTCATGTAAAGTTAAACCATAATACATTGTTCTGCAGCACAGACAGGAAACAATAGCTGCTAACAGTCTGCCTGATTACCCAGCATCCACAGTATAATTGACCTACTTTGGGCCCCCATCTCTCACATATGTTTAATTGTTGTTTTGACATCTGCAATATGTATGCTCATGTTTGGGTGTGACAGTGCGGGCCAATTTAATAGCCACACATTTTGCCTAATTTATGTTTGGGTTTGGATGTGTTTTTTTGGACTTGGTTATTGTTGATTTTTTGGTTTGTATTTGGTATGTCTAATTTCATTATGAATAAACCAATAATGAATTTGTGTTAAAAACCAACAACAATGTTTGTGGACTTATTTGTAGACATTTTTTTTTGCTTGTTTTTTTGGGTCTACTTGAACTAATATTTCGCAATCAAAACACCACAGACATAAACTTGTTGAAACCAAAATATTTACTAGTTTGTAAAATGTTTCTGGCATACAAACTGAATAGGAGGTGAGTGCCCCTCACAGACTTTGGGGCCAGACATGTACATGAAATTGTTGGAAAAACATGTTCCAAAACATAAAAATTGACACAAATAAGCCCTCTCCTGCTTGCCCACATTTTCAACAGACACAGGTTTTAAGCAAACCGAGCTATGCCACATCTACACCTGTAAGTCAGTGGGCCACCCAAACCAGAACAGCCAGTCCCAATCCCAATCCAGTATAATCACAGCCAGGGTCCAAGGTCTTAGTTTGGCAGCCCAGAATGTCACCCAATCATGCCGCCAAACATGAGGAGCCACCACAAATGAGATTGTGCCTAAGACAGCCACGCCACAGCTTAAGTGGCCGCTTCAGTGAGTCTTGGGCTCTGGCATTGGCTAGTGGGCTACCTCACGCCTGGACTGACCTATATGGGGGCAAATCCAAAACAACCTAGCAAGAGCAGCGCAAAATGGCAGATTTTTAGCCCTCACCAGACAAGTCAATCCAGTGGGGATGTCTCGCAAAGATGTGGAACAGATTCAGGCCAAACACACATTAATATTGGTGATGCCCATAGAACCCAGGTTGGGGCCCTTGGGGGGGGGGCCCTAACCTGGGCCTGTGTGGCATTCAGAATCTGCAACTGTTCCAAAATGTTTCTTTGGTTACTGTGCATTTCGGCCATGCCTGACCTGATTTCGGAGGTCAAGTTGGCCATGTGGCTGTTATGGGTCCTCAATTCAGTCAGCACGGCACTGAAGGTAGTATTTAGGGACTCTAATTGCCCCCTAATATGCTCCTGATTTTGCTAATTTTGCCGATGAAAAAGGCGCCTCTCATGGTGCCATGCTGACTCCATCATCTGCACGCCCCTCCCCTGGGAAACTGGGCGATGTTGCTGAGTACGCCGCCCAATTCCCCGGGTTGTGGGGCATGCAGATGATGTTTCTCGAGGACCCCCAACAGCCACAGGTCTGCTCGCCAAATCCTCAGCAGCAGATCTGAAACTGGGGACTGGAGGGGCAGTCTCTGCATGCTGCCCACGATGTGCAGGCAGCATGCAGCCAGCTTCACTCTGCTGCTGAGGATTTGGCGGAGACACATTTTGGGACAGTTGCAGATTCTGTCCCAGGGGAAGATCTTCAGAATCTCCTAGGAAGCTTCCATCTTCCTCCTGCTCCTGGATTTGCTCCATCAGTGTGTGGCTCTGTTGGAGAAATGTAAAAAAAAAAAAGGTTCAGTGTGGGGAATACATATATAAATCAGACAAGAAAAACATGGAAAGCCACATGCATACACAACAGCATGAAAAAACACTTACCGTAGATATCGGATCCTGGGTCCTATGCAGTGCGGAAGAAGACGGCAGCGGTAACATGGCAGAGGAGTCCCCACTAGCTGAGGGATGATGCTGGGCTGCATTAGAAGAAAAAGAGCTATGAAAACACACAACTATGCATTGTTGATGTTTAAGCACACTTATGCTAAGCAAAGAAACGTGGCCAAGCAGGAATGGCCACTCCCACAACGTGGCCACTTGGCCTTCACTAGGAATGCCATTACATTAGTGCATGGATTGTTAAACCAGACTAGACACATTGGTCACGTGTCTAAAAACAAACATGCAAGTAATGGCTGCTGTGTGAGTTGCCACATCCCTTTTAGGCGATGAAGTTAACACACTAAGGTGCAAAATAGAAGTTACAATATGATTCTGGTGGGGAACATTGTATCTCTGAAAACATTTGTAGCAAACCATCTTAATCCGTTGGGCACCCAATCCAGCTCTTACCACATTGACCAACAGCCAAAGATGTTAGTGTGGCGTGTGCTTGTCAATTAATACATAGCACGCATTCCTTTTCTCCACTCCTAAGTTTATTAGTTTACTGTAATTTACTTAAACGTCATGTATGTGGCTGTCAATTTGCACATTACCAGTCCACTTACATTACACACCCTGGTCAAAGTCAGCACTCCACTAAAAGCAACCCCCTCGAGCCATGTGTTTAGCTAGCCCTTGCAGCCACCCCCTCGAGCCATGTGTTTAGCTAGCCCTTGCAGCCACCCCCTCGAGCCATGTGTTTAGCTAGCCCTTGCAGCCACCCCCTAGAGCCATGTGTTTAGGTAGCCCTTGCAGCCACCCCCTCGAGCCATGTGTTTAGCTAGCCCTTGCAGCCACCCCCTCGAGCCATGTGTTTAGGTAGCCCTTGCAGCCACCCCCTCGAGCCATGTGTTTAGCTAGCCCTTGCAGCCACCCCCTAGAGCCATGTGTTTAGGTAGCCCTTGCAGCCACCCCCTAGAGCCATGTGTTTAGCTAGCCCTTGCAGCCACCCCCTAGAGCCATGTGTTTAGGTAGCCCTTGCAGCCACCCCCTCGAGCCATGTGTTTAGCTAGCCCTTGCAGCCACCCCCTCGAGCCATGTGTTTAGGTAGCCCTTGCTGCCTATGTGTAGGTTTACACACATTTTTGGGGTCATTCACACATTACTAACCTGCTGGAATTGGCGGGTTGTCGGTGTCCTGCTGGCCCGGGTGTCCCTGTAAGGCCATAGGATGGAGCAAGCCCAGAATCATCTCCTCAGCTTGGGTAAATCTCATTTTTGTGGGAAATCCTCCGCCAGTTTTTTCGCTGTAAAACATAGTAAGCATAATTAAGAGCACTGATGGATACACAAGAATAATAAAAAACCACAAATAAGCTAGGTACCTGTACAGCTGCCTTTGACTCTGTTTCTTCCGCACTGCATATTTCAGGTCCGATATCTTCCGCTGAACCTGTTCCACATCTTTGCGTTCCTCACCCCCTGCATTGACTTGCCTGGTGAGTTCTTCCAAAATCTCTGCTTTGCGCTGTTTGCTGGTGGTTTTGGATTTGCTCCCATATAGGTTGTCATAATATAAGGTGAGCCCACTAGCCAATGCCAGAGTTTGGGACTCACCAAAACGGCCACTCAAGTGTCCTCGGCGCAATGTGCGCCCTCTTTGGGGTGGTTGTGGCTCCTCAGTGCTTGGTGGCAAATGGGGTGACATTCTGGCCTGGGGGGATGGAGGAGACCTCAAGGACTGGAGGCTGGCTGTGGATCGTACTGGACTGGGAAAGGGACTGGGTGTTCGGGGCTGGGTGGCCACTGAAGTTGCAGGTGTCGATGTGGCATAGGGGGAATGCATGACAACCTGTGCCGGAGGCGAATGTGGGCGAGCAAGAGAGGGTCTGGGTGAGCTGGAGCTGCTGCTTTGAGCCCTGTGGGTCTGTGGGGCCTTGGAGGTCGTGGGCTGGGGTGAGGCATATCTTGTGGTTTGCACACTCTTGGGCTTTGCTTTGGAGCCACGTGCAGGGGGCGAGGGGGCCGTTGGCCTTTGACGGCTTTTCGGGCTTCTGGACCTTGTTCGGCCCCTGCTGCGCCTTGGGCCCCTGCTGCGGCTTCTGGACCTGGACCTGCTTCAGCCCCTGCTGCGCCTTGGGCCCCTGCTGCGGCTTCTGGACCTGGACCTGCTTCGGCCCCTGCTGCGCCTTGGGCCCCTGCTGCGGCTTCTGGACCTGGACCTGCTTCGGCCCCTGCTGCGCCTTGGGCCCCTGCTGCGGCTTCTGGACCCGGACCTTGTTCGGCCCCTGCTGCGCCTTGGGCCCCTGCTGCGGCTTCCGGACCTGGATCTTGTTCGGCCCCCCTTGTTGCACCTTGGGCCCCTGCTGCGGCTTCGGGCCCTGTGTTTGGGGCCTTTGGCTATGGCCTTGGTGCCACGTGGTGGGGGGGATGTGGGGCAGGGTGGGTGGGGCTTCGTCCCCTCTTACCCATCTGTGGGGCATGAGCTTGCCCAGCCTTGGTTTGCTTGCTCTTTGGTTGGGCTGCTGCAACCTCCTTTTTTGTCGCGGCCTTGGTGGTAGGCCTTAGCCTGGCTTTGGGCTCTTGGGAGCGTGTTCTCGGTCCCTCGGCCTGCTCAGCCCGCTTGGTCTGCTTCTTCTGGCCATTAGCTTTTTTCGGTGCCATTTTGGGTGGACTCTCAAAGAGAATGAGCTGTGTGTGCAGGGCCCTTTAAATAAGGTATCCGGCGTGTGACGCCTACGCGTCCGCTTCCGCGCACGGCCGTGCGAAACCCGGAAACCGCTGGGGCAGTGCTTATCTGCTGCCGAGAAGAAGAAGAAACATGGCGCCCACTATCTTCACCCGCCAACAAGAAGAGATCATCATGCTCGTAAGTGTCTTTTAAGGACTTTGCTTGGCTTTCTAAATGCTGCTCTACATGTTAAGGATGCGCACGAAGTAATAGATTGTTTTTAAATTTGGTTCAACTACATGCACACCCAAGCGCACGCCACACACGTGCCAAACAACAGTGCTGGCAGATTTAAAAGTTAACTTAGCCTAGAAGTGTGTGTGTGTATGTGTTCATGTGATCGAACCAAATAATGTATTGTTGCCACTTGTTGATAGGCATTTCTGATTTCTTGCTATGTTTGATTTTTGTTTTGTAGACCATGCTGGAGCGCAGGTACGACTACCTGCCCAACTCGTTTGAGAAACGAAACGTCGCCCTGGAGATCATTTCGGAGATCCAACATCAGACCGACACCACCTTCACCCACACACAGATAATGCAGCATTGGTCGGACCTGAAGCGACTGCACATGCCCCGGGTGCGGAGGTTTTTCGGGATCCATTTCCCAAGTAAGTACATAGCGCTGCATGCAAGATGTAACTACGACAGAAGTTAGGCCTTTTATTTAAAATGCCTTTTCTTTGGTAGTGTTGGAAATGGATTACCATATTCGCCGCACCCGGAGGCGCACAGGCCGACCAGTGCTGCATGATTCTGCAGCTGGGAGTGAAGGTGGTGGATCTCCAGGGCGACGGGCCGACCCCTCCTCTGTGGCCTCCTCAGACCAGCCCCTGGACCTTACCACAGAGGAGGGGCGGCACAGCGTGGGCAGGGAGTCGTACCCTGCCACGCATGCGGGAGCCTCTGGTATGTCCCTCTTCATGTATATGCACACACATATACATGCTATCTCCTACCCAACTGATTCCTTTCATCTGTTTATCTAGATGCTTCTGGAGCGGGTGAGGAAGTGGAAGAGGAGGCAGCAGATGTGCTCCAAGCAGAAGCTGGAGAAGGTGAGTGATGTGAAACAGACTTTGCCAAAGACATTTTCTAACTGAGGAATTTGACCATAAAACTGAACATATTTCCCATGTTTCTACAGGCACTTCTTCACAGCAGAGCCAGGACCCAGGACCTCAGCGTGTTGTCTCCAACGAGCCAGCTCGCGGCCACCAACCAAGTAAGTAGTCAGGGCATTATTAGCATTTATGTGGTACTTGACATCAACACACAGATACATCAAGGCCTAGCCAATGGCAATTTAAGAGTGACCTGTGGCCACTTCCTTAGCTTAATGACTTGCCAGAATTACATATGTAGCCTTGATTTATTTGTGTAACTTCAAAACATTCAATCCACAGGTGGCAAACATGTATTGGTATGAATCTAATGTTTTTTTCTCCATTTGTTACAGGGACCACACGCCAACAAATTTTAGAAATGAATAGGAGGGTCCTTGCGTTGGTGGCCGATATGAAGGTGATGGTTGACTCGTTGGGGACAACAAAAGAAGAGGAAGAGGATTAGAGTCCTGGGTCCTGGCCCTGGTCTGCTGACCCATTTTTTTATAGATTTTTAAAAAAGTTTACCAATTTTAATAGCCAAGGGCTTAAAATGTAAAAAACACCATTTTAAAAACATATATTTTACAGTAAAAAAAGTTTTACAGAAACCAACGTTTCAGTGTCATTTCTGGGCACACATACATTTACAAAAAAGAAAGGGGCCAAAACATATTTGGAGGTCAAGATTGAGATGTCCAGGAAGTGATTTGGGTAAGTTTTAGGGTGCTAAAATGGAAGAAGAACCTAAGCGCTAAGTGATTTGGGTAAGTTTTAGGGTGCTAAAGTGGAAGAAGAACCTAAGCGCTAAGTGATTTGGGTAATTTTTAGGGACCTAAAATGGAAGAAGAATCTAAGCGCTAAGTGATTTGGGTAAGTTTTAGGGTGCTAAAATGGAAGAAGAACCTAAGCGCTAAGTGATTTGGGTAAGTTTTAGGGACCTAAAATGGAAGAAGAACCTAAGCGCTAAGTGATTTGGGTAAGTTTTAGGGACCTAAAATGGAAGAAGAATCTAAGCGCTAAGTGATTTGGGTAAGTTTTAGGGACCTAAAATGGAAGAAGAACCTAAGCGCTAAGTGATTTGGGTAATTTTTAGGGACCTAAAATGGAAGAAGAACCTAAGCGCTAAGTGATTTGGGTAAGTTTTAGGGACCTAAAATGGAAGAAGAACCTAAGCGCTAAGTGATTTGGGTAAGTTTTAGGGACCTAAAATGGAAGAAGAACCTAAGCGCTAAGTGATTTGGGGTAAGTTTTAGGGACCTAAAATGGAAGAAGAACCTAAGCGCTAAGTGATTTGGGTAAGTTTTAGGGACCAAAAATGGAAGAAGAATCTAAGCGCTAAGTGATTTGGGTAAGTTTTAGGGACCTAAAATGGAAGAAGAATCTAAGCGCTAAGTGATTTGGGTAAGTTTTAGGGACCTAAAATGGAAGAAGAACCTAAGCGCTAAGTGATTTGGGTAAGTTTTAGGGACCTAAAATGGAAGAAGAATCTAAGCGCTAAGGGATTTGGGTAAGTTTTAGGCTGCTAAAATGGAAGAAGAACCTAAGCGCTAAGTGGATAGGGTGAGCTTTAAGGGCTCAAAAGGGAAGAGGCAGGCTAGCGCAAAGTGGTTAGGGTGAGCTTTAAGGGCTCAAAAGGGAAGAGGCAGGCTAGCGCAAAGTGGTTAGGGTGAGCTTTAAGGGCTCAAAAGGGAAGAGGCAGGATAGCGTAAAGTGATTTGGGTAAGTTTTAGGGACCTAAAATGGAAGAAGAATCTAAGCGCTAAGTGATTTGGGTAAGTTTTAGGGACCTAAAATGGAAGAAGAACCTAAGCGCTAAGTGATTTGGGTAAGTTTTAGGGACCTAAAATAGAAGAAGAACCTAAGCGCTAAGTGATTTGGGTAAGTTTTAGGGACCTAAAATGGAAGAAGAATCTAAGCGCTAAGTGATTTGGGTAAGTTTTAGGGACCTAAAATGGAAGAAGAATCTAAGCGCTAAGTGATTTGGGTAAGTTTTAGGGACCTAAAATGGAAGAAGAACCTAAGCGCTAAGTGATTGGGGTAAGTTTTAGGGACCTAAAATGGAAGAAGAATCTAAGCGCTAAGGGATTTGGGTAAGTTTTAGGCTGCTAAAATGGAAGAAGAACCTAAGCGCTAAGTGGATAGGGTGAGCTTTAAGGGCTCAAAAGGGAAGAGGCAGGATAGCGCAAAGTGGTTAGGGTGTTTTTTTGGGTATTCTACGTGATGTGAGTGAAATAGATGCAAGCACTTTAATGAGATAAGTTTGTAGTGCGCAGGCGCAAGATCGTAACACTTCCGTCTGGACGAAGATTTTTGGAAAAAGTGAAGCAGGATGTATCGGGAAGCAGAAAGGATTCGTGTGAGGATACGATGGAAAAAGGGCAAAATCGAAAGGCTACGTTGTTAGCTGAGAAAATGAATCTGAAAAGTCTCGATTGAAAATGACATCCTCGTACGCGTACTCTGGCATACGAGCGGACGGATGCTTTATGGAAGGTTTACGAAGCATGCTTGGAATCGCTCGCACATTCATACGAGAGCGGGAACTTTTGAAAATGATATGACGACGGTGCGAAATCGGAAGTTTTTTTGTGTCTCTCTGAATCGAGGCTATTGTGTCCCATCTATCAACAGCACCGGTGATATGATGAGTGCCGATGCTGAGTTCCCTACAGTGGCAGATAAGACCAGGCGCTCACCCTGCACTGTGGCCTTTTCCCATACATTTCAATGGGCTGGAATGGTTATAATTATTTAGGCATTCATATATATATATATATATATATATATATATATATATATTTGGGATGCATGTGCCACGGGATCCCTGGGCTGTTTGGGATTATTTTTGGATGCATTTTAGGCACGTTTGTGTTGTGGGGAAAAACTTGTGATTTGGCCCATGAAAATGGTGGGTCATGTCTTTCAAGTGTCCGCAATGAATTTCCATTTTTTTACACAAAAAGTACTTTCCTGACCCTAAAAAATAAAAAATGGGGATTAAAACAGGCACTGGGTGTCTGGAATCTTGTTTCTTGAGCGCCCCTGTGAAAACTATGTATTTCTTTCTTAAATTTGTATTACTTGTGGTGCTCCCGGCCAGTGATGGTGTAGGCATATACAAACCGTGCGCTGTGAACACTGCCTGGCCGGGAATGCTACAGCGGATCGCGCCAGCAGGCAGAAGCGGCGCTCAGTGCCACTCGCACCAAATTACCCTATATGTCTACCATGAGAGAATAAACTGCAAGCTTGGTGGGAGTTTTATTCAGTTCGGGTATATTAGTGACCCCTCCTCTAATTGACTAACTTATATGGATTTTTAACAATTTCGTGATAGTGCTCCTTTAACCATGCCATAAATGGTAAATGATAAAGCTAAACCCTGTCAAGCAGGAATTGTAGATATCAGGGTGGTTCTAACACCAACCAAAGCCTTCACTTTTAGTGTCTGATTTATAGAAACAAAAGGTTTAATCATGTTGTTCATCTTGTTTGCCCTCATATACTGTGTCTTAGCGATTACCTGCTCTCCTGTACCAATAGGTTGAAAATGAAATAATGACTTCCAGAAGATGTGTAACCGGTTAGGCGAGTTTTCCTACTAATTCCGCCAGCTTTACACACGTCACACCAGGATAAAGCAGCTACAGCTGTTCCACGCCACTCATCACATTCAGGCACAGGGGCTCTTTTATTTGCCCTGATTCCTGATTCTTAAATTGGATCAGTACTGTACTGCATAGCCCCATGCCTAGAACAATGAAATGAATATTGTTCATATTAAAATGCATAATATGTTGTACCACCTCAGGAATTGTGCCTTTTTTAATTATTTGGTCCATTTCATACTTTTCTGACTGTGTTGCAATGAAATCAGGAGGGGAATCATGCCTGCTTAAATCAATGGGCTCTATCTATCACATCTATGCAACACAGCCCAAGCAAAGTGCTGTGCTTTTCCTGGTCCTATTATGGTGCGATTAAAGAGATCAGATACTCACTGCTACCTCCCGATCTATCAGCGTCAGTCTCCGCTGCCGTCACTTTTTTGAGCGTGATTTGTTAATGAATATGCTGGGAGCCGTTCGCTATGGCCATTCGTTGTCATGCGCTCCCATACAGCGCGGAACCTGTCAAATAGCGACTCCTAACCCCGTATTCAACATTACCGCACACCGACTGAGTCGCTGTCAACAACCGAACAATGGCCAAGCACAGCGAATACTAGCCGACGCTGTGAAAATCACGCTACTGTCGCTCATCTGTCGCTACCTGGCGCTATTAATAAATCGGCCTCTCAGTCTGAGCTCTGGAGGCTCCAGACTGATACTTTGGCTCTTATTTATGAAGGAATAGCGACAGGTAACGACTGGTGAGCAACTGGTAATGACAGGCACCGCCACGAGAACACCGGCTCCCCACCACAATCACACATTTATCAAGCCGATCCTGCTTAGCGACTGAGATAGAGCCAGATAGCCACTCATTCATCATTATTCCAGCCTCAGCCCACAGCGCCAGCGTCCGACCTTGAACAGCGACAGATATGACCTCCCGCTACCTGGCGCTCTCCAATGCATTTCAATGGAACAATCTTTAAATATTCATAATTAATTGTTATTAATGTTTTTTTTTTTTTTTTTTTTAAATGTGAAAAATTCTGTGACCACTTCTGCCATGTTAGATAATTTTTTTAAGGTAAAAAAAAAAAAAAAAAATTGTGCAGAATTGATATTACAGGTCTGATATTATTATATTCATATTTAAATTCTTTATTAATTTTTTTGGTTTTTGGTTTCCAAAAATATGGTGGCTTGGGGGTTAAAAAACTACTTTTAACACATCGCCATCAGCGCTCTGGGGTTTAAACATGCATTTCACAGCGCGAGAATTTTTTGAGCGTGATTTTTTGATGAATATGGTAGAAGCCGGTCGCTCTGACCAGTCGCTATCATGTGCACCCATACATCGCGGAACCTGTCAAACAGCGGCTCGTCACCCCGTATTCAACATTACTGCACACCGACTCAGTCGCTCTCAACAACCGAACAATGGGCAAGCACAGCGACTACTAGCAGGCGCTGTGAAAATACTGCTACAGTCGCTCAACTGTCGCTACCTGCCGCTATTAATGAATCGGCCTCTTTGTAATGAGTTGGCGTGCTGCCCAGACTTGTGTTTGTTACAGTTGTAACAAGTTGGCTGAGTGAGTGGCATTTAAGAGGTTTTCTCTTGTTTGAGCTGTGGAAGCTTTGAAGCTTTTTTATGTAAAAGGTTGGCTTGCTGGCAAAGTTAAAAAAATAATAAAAAAATTATTAAATAAATAAATAATTGAATAAATAAATGTAGTAGATGAACTGGTTGGGTGAAATTCCTGTGTTTTTTTTTATATATATATATCTGCCTGAGCAGATCTTTTGTGTTGGTTTGAATGGCTGATTTCAGAGTTCAGCTGTGACACCGGTAGAGTCATATAAGACAGGCAGAGACATACAGAGGGAAGAATGTAATTGTGATTAGTGTTAGATAACCGGTGGGGTTATTTATTTTCTAGAAAGCAGTTTAGGTCTAGTTCAATGTTGAGTCCTTGTGGGGTCATGGTGTTGAGCTCAAAGATCCAATAGCTTTCTCTCTTTGATTGTTCTCTTAGTGGGTCCGAGCCCCTCCAGTTGGGGGTGATTCTCTCAATGAGCCAGAAATCTAGTCCCTTGGGATCTTGGTTGTGTTTGTCTCGGAAGTGTGCGGATACACTGTGGGTAGGGAGCCCTTTTTTGATGTTCCTTATGTGTTCATTTAGGCAGACCTTGAATGGTCTTTTCGTTCGTCCTATGTATAGGAGGTTGCAGGGGAACTGGAGGCAGTAGATGACCTCAGTGGTGTTGCAGGAAAGGTCTCCTTTTATTCTGTACTCTTTGCCTGAGATTGGATTGGTAAAGTGGTTCTTTGTGTGTGTCGGAGGTTTATTTTGCATAGTCAGTTTGCAGCCATGGCAGTCTCTGCATTTTGTGAATTTGTACCCTCTCCCCCTCCACACTTTTTTTTTTTTTATATGGCCTAGGGCACCATGAACACCAAATACGGCCCTGAACACAATGCGTCCACAAAAATTGCCACAAAGGCAAACAAGGCTACTTTGCTGCAATGCACTACTGCATTTTCACCACAATTCATGGGAAACACACAATGTAAAAGGGCGATTTTAGACTGAATGCAGATGCTTACCTGGTTCTGTTTTGCTCTGTAGAAACTGAGTGGGGTGATTTTGCTTGATCTTGTAATATAAACCCAAAATTGGAGTGACTGTTAAAACTAGAGATGAGCGAACTTCTTAAAAGTTCGATTCGGGCGATTCGCCGAATTTCACAAAGAAATTCGGGTTCGCCCGAATCGAACTTTTACGAAGTTCCCTCATCAAAAATGCCGGCATGGTGGCCCGCTCCCACCATGCCGGCATTTTAAAAGAAAAAAAAAAAAAAAAGCATTTTTGCCGGCATGGTGGGAGCGGGCCAGCCGGCTCCGCTGTCAGCGGAACCGGCCGGCCCGCTCCCACCATGCCGGCATTTAAAAAAAAAGCAAACACTTACCTGCAGGTCCGGAGCGTGGAGGCCGGCGCCGCTCTCAGCTGTCATCTGAGGGCGCGCCATCTGAGGGCGCGTCGGCTGGCCCACTCCCACCATGCCGGCAAAAATGCTTTTTTTTTTTTTAAATGCCGGCATGGTGGGAGCGGGCCGGCTTCCCCGGCCCGCCGGCCCGCTGACAGCGGAACCGGCCGGCCCGCTCCCACCATGCCGGCATTTTTTTTTTTTTATTTCAGGGAAAATTCGATCGGCACGAACCCCAAAAAATTCGGGTTCATGCCGAATCGAATTTTCCCTGAAATTCGGAGCGAATTCCGGTTCGGACGAACCGGTTCGCTCATCTCTAGTTAAAACACTTGACTAGAATCAGGTGACATGTTTAGAGCAGCACAAAACCGATCCTGGGTGCAACCCTCAGCCAAGGCCCTAGGGACTAGGGGCCAATCAGAGGCTGCCACAGCAGCACTGTGTCAGGGAGCCAATGAACAGCTGCCACATCAGTAGCAGGGGTGACCCCTGTAAGTGTGTAGTTGTGAGATAAATTTAAAATCATTTCAGTAACAAGTTTAAATCATTAAACAAAAACATTATATAGTAATATAACACATTTAAACCTTTTAACTGCCAGCCTACCTAAGATTTTGTCACATTCTGTTGCCAGACTATTTTTCAATATTTTGCGCTATACATGTTCCAATGGAAGTTTTGAAGGGATTTCCCAGGAAAATTATATAATTTTTTTTCATCAGAGCCTGTGCTTTAACATGAAATGCCTTGTCTGGCCTTGTTTTAGTGTATTTTCAATTATTTGGGGTGAAATATGCGCAAAAACAAAAAAAAAATGTTGTACAATTTGTAGTGTTTTTTTGTAATAAAAAATAAAGTTTTTCAATAAAATCAAGTTGCATGTAAAAGCCCTATTTCTTCCGGTTACAACTGTACCATATATATATTGATAGACACCCTTTCCTGCCCAGGCGACTCCCCCAAAATGAAAAAACACTTTAGGAGATTTTCAAATAAAAAACAAATGCTATGCGCACTTTGCAGTTTTTCAAGAAAAACAACTCTTTACATTTGAAATACACCCACAAACTATATCTTTTTAGGTGTAACAGGCTTGTTGACGAAGGCACTTTCCTGAAGTTATCCCTCAAAGAGTTATTTGGTTGCACATGGTTTTCCTAAAAAAAAAAAGAATAAAAAGGCAGAATCAAAACTACATTTTCCTAAAAAAAAACTATGCAGACAAGAAAAAATTAAATCTGAAAAAGCAAGGTCCCCTGAACAGAACAATACCCAGCATGCATAGGTACTGTCAAGGGAAGAGTTCCAAATACCCCAAAGTAAAGCATGTGTGTAACAGTAAGTTTACTTGAAAATTTCAGCTCTGCAGACAAAGTGCGCACCTTGCGCTTTTTTAACCAAAACAACACTTTATGTTTGAAATCTTTTCCTAAACTATTAATATACAAATAGGAAAAAACAAGCTCACAAGGTCCCCTGAACAAAAAACCCCAACATGCATACTTTTAACCCTTTTGAAAATAGGGGGTTGTCCGACTGTAAAGCGGACCCAAACTGGTCAGTATCTCCAAAATATGCAGACCATGCAACAAATTGCGGGTGGTCCTGCAAGATAGTGTAAATATGCAGACCACACAAAAAAGGAAGTGGACCCAAACTGTTCATTACATCAAAAAAAGGCAGAAAAATATACAAAACATACCAAAAAATGCAAGAAATATATATACAGTAATAGCTGCAGCCCGAGAGAATACCTGTGGAGCTAGGAGACATTTGTCAAAATACTTGGACAACAAGAGAACATACTAACGTAAATTGCCACCTGATTCATACCTATCTGAATAGTGGTTTGTGTAAGCTACGAAAGGGGTTAACAGCGGTCTGTGTTACACAACACTGAGACCCCTTTATTGCCCCAATATAGCAAAGGGAGATGGGTACCCCTGCTACTGATGTGGCAGCTGTTCATTGGCTCTCTGACACAGTGCTGCTGTGGCAGCCTCTGATTGGCTCCCAGACACCGTGCAGAGCACCTTCCAACTCTCAGAAACCTTAAAACAACAGTAGAAATATAAGACAAACAAAATAAAGAGGAGCTAAGGAGATGCAGTAAAAGGGAGTAGCGGTTATTATCACACATGAGCAATCACCATCTAGGCAAAAAGCAATCTGGGTATTAGGGTTTTGAAGCGGTTCAAGTTGTGGAAAGCCAGCCAGTCCGCCCAGGTACATATGTATTTTACTTGGAAGCCCTTGTCATCAGTGATGAGCTCCTCCATTCAGTGAATGTGTTCAAGTTCCTTCACCCAGTCCATCAAGGAAGGCACTTTATGTGACTTTTGATACCTAGGGATTACTGAGCGTCCTGCTGTTAGGAAATGGCGTAATATGCCTTCCTTTTGCTGGGATAAAGTGAAAGTAGCGTTTCTGAATGTATAGATTAGGATGTAGAATAGGGACTGATAATGGAGCATCTCCACAGATATGGGCCACATTTCCCTCTTCATTCAGGCACATTTTTTTTAACCTACCACCATATATATTTACTTTCTCCCATGTTGGAAAAGAAGCTCCATTCTCTGCCGCCTTTTGCCACCTGCTTGCCAAATACATGGGCCAGACAGGGCCCCCCACATTTTCCTGGAAACCATTTGGAGTTGATTGATTTCATTAGTTCCCTGGAGTTCCTCTTTAACACTCATAAAGCTGTTGCCAGACTTTTAAGCATCCTAATCTTCAGTCTGTTTTGAAGTTTTAGAAGCGCTTGCTGTCTGCTGAGTCACGCGCAGGAACAGAAGGGCTCATCCACCTGGGAGCAGAGCTTTGATTTGGTTCAGAGATAAAATAGTAAGGTCTTTAGTACATCTGGCATCTTCGGATGACAGGCTTCATTTCTCCTTGCCGCCATCCTTGGATGTCTTTGGGACGAATTGCGCTGGAGACACACTTCTGTGCACGCTCATTAGCATTAACTGCTGAGACGCGGTTGATTTATTTATCTTAATTTTAAAATATGCTTGCAAAATCTCTACCATGCACTGTTTCAGTATGTAGCAGGCAGACAGATAAGTCAGAGTAAAGGATAAAGTGCCTATAAAATGTATTTCATGTCTTATTAGTGTTGTCCAAATTCTTGTTGCGTAGAGAGGACCCAAAATCCCCCAAAAAGAAACAGTTTAATCCATTATTAAAGTGGACCAACACCCAGGATTTTGACTATCCTGGGTTTTGGTTCACTTCGGGGGGGCACCCCGATTGGGGGTGCCCCGCTGTGTGAAACCCCCCAGAAAGCCCCAAAAACTCACCTCACCACGCTCCTACGTGACCGCGCCGTCCAATCCCCGCCGACGGACAAGCGGGTGCCAGCAACGGACAAGACAGTGCGTCCGCCGCCGCCTCCTGCACGTCACTCTTACAGGACGCGCGCCCGCGCCGGCCATTCACAAACGGCCGGTGCGGGCGCGCACACGTCTAGATAAGGTAAGGTTTTTTGGGGGGGTTTCACCCCGTGGGACATCCCGATCTCGGGAAGGGTGCATAAGTAGTGCACAATATGGGGAGGAGAATGGAAAGGAGGGGCATAATGGGAAAAGCTGGGAAATGAGATAGAGAGGGAACATGAGAAAAAGAGGAAGAGCGGAAGGGTTGGAAAGAAAGAAAAAGAAAGAATGGAAAAAATAGGGGAAGAGGGATGGGGTGCCGGGACAGGCAGTGGGGCAGTAGGCAGTGGTGGAGGTAAAACATTTCCTGGTATTATCTCGGGAGGGACATGGCCAAGAATACTCAAGCTCTCTGTAACTGCTCTTTCAATGAGGGGTTCTCTATACAACATCCAGTAGGACCATATTTCAATAAATGTCTCCTAAAGTGGACCAACACCCAGGGGTGATGGGGCACATAAATATGTATTTTAGATATAAAAAGCAAGGAGGGGTGGAAGAGGTTAGGGTTTTTTGCTTTTTATTTTTTTTTACTGTGCTAGGCTGAACCCACCCTTTAACCCTTTCAGTGCCAAGCACGTAGATTCTACGTGCTCGCTTCTACTCCACTTAAGTGCCAAGCACGTAGAATCTACGTGCCTGACTTTCCCCCCTGCTAGTTAAAAAAATAAAAATAAAAAATACTCACCTGACCACTGGTTGGATCCGGCCGGGTCTCCTCTTTAATTTGGTGCCATCCGATCCCCCGTGGTGCCATCCGATCCCTCCCCAGGCTCTCTCCTCCAAACACCCGAGCAGTCTGTCATCGCAGATCGCCGGGGGACACAGGATCGGAGGTGAGTAAAGTAAAAAAAAAAATAAAGATCATTTTTTTTTCTTATGTGTCTGTGTCTTATACCAGTTCACAAGGCTGGGGGATGCTTGCCGCAGCGGGTGACTTGCCATTAACCCCCGGCACCCCCATTACCAGCCTCCCCAAAGCCCAGGGGGGGGCAGAAGAGCCCGGCCCCCACAGGCTATGTGGGCTCGTAGGCTGCAGGGTGGGGGGGGAAAAAACCTGCCCCCCCCACTCTGTTCCTACAAGCCCCCATAGCTGGTCCCGGGCTGGTAATGCTGGGTAAGGGGGACCCCATTTCATTTTTTTGGGGGATTAAAATTCCCCCAGGGAGGGGGGACCCTATGTCATTTTTTTTTTTAAATTAACCCCTTATGTTCTGTCGCCTAGCAGCTATAAAAGGCTTCCAGCTGCAGCAGCAGAGCAGGAAGCCAGATTGATCAGCATGGGGCACAGGGATGGATGGGAGGTAAGTATTAAACATTTAAAAAAAAATATATATTTTTTTTTTCTGCTTGTTTTTGTGTTTTTTTACACTTAACCCCTTGTGAACTGGTAAGGGGTCCATGAGACCACTTATACCAGTTCACAAGGCTGGGGGCTGGCAAGTCACCTGCCGCTAGCAGGTGACTTGCCGTTAACCCCCGCACCCCCAATTACCTGGCTCCCCAAAGCCCGGGGGGGGCAGAAGAGCCCGGCCCCTCCACTATGTTCCTACAAGCCCCCATAGCTGGGCCCGGGCTGGTAATGCTGGGTAAGGGGGACCCCATTTCAATTTTTTGGGGGATTCTTAAGGGTTTTTAACCCTTAAAATTCCCCAAAAAAAGCCCCCCCCCTTATGTTTATAGTGTGGATAGTAGTAGTATTTTACTTGTAAATGTTATAAAGTGCTATTTTCAGTTTGGGGGGTCTCCTGGGCAAGAATGGGGGGGCTACCGATACATATGTGGTACCGTTGTAATCGGGAGAAATTGAGCTTTCACATGCAATATGTTTTTCTTTAATAAAATTAATGTTTTATTTAAAATAAAGGAGACAATTGTCTAAAAAATATTTATTTATTTATTTTTACACAAAAATATTAAAAAAAACAGTAGAAAAATTACAAACAAGACATTTCATGTTCAAGCCTAAACTCTGCTGCAAAATATATATCTATAATTTTCCTGAAAATTCCGGCAAAAATCAGGGTTAAACATGGCGCAGAATGGGGAAAAATGACCTGTCAACAGAGGGTGACAAAACTTCAAGTAGGTTGGCAATTAAAAGGGTTAATAGTACCTCTGCATGTTGGGTATTGTTCTGCTCGGGGGACCTTGCGCTTTCAGATTTAGCTTGTTTTTTTCTTGTTTGCATATTTATATTTTAGGAAAACATGTTATTTGTTCAGTTTTATTATTCATTTTTTTTTAGGGAAACCCTGTGCAACCTAAGAATTCTTTGAGAGATTACTTCCAGAAAGGTGAGCCTACTACAACAAGCTGGGTACTCTTAGAAAGCTTAACATGTGTACTTTCAGGGAATATATGGTTTATAGGGGATATTCCAAATGTAAAGGGTTGTTTTGGTTGAAAAATTGCAAGGTGCGTATTTTGTCTGCAGAGCTGAAATTTTCAAGTAAAATTACTGTTATGCGCACGCTTTACTTTGGGGTGTTTGCCAACTCTTCCCTTGACAGTACCTATGCATGTTGGGTATTGTTCTGTTCGGGGCATTCTTGTTTGCATATAGTTTTTTTAGGAAAATGTGGCTTGATTCTTCCGTTTTATTCTTTTTTAGGGTAACTTTGTGCAACCAAAGAATACATTGAGGGATTACTTCTAGAAAACTAAGCCCACATAAACAAGCTTGGTACGCATAGAAAGCTTGAGGTGTGTACTTCCAGAGAATATACAGTTTGTGGGGGGTATTTTAAATGTAAATGGTTGTTTTTCTGGAAAAACTGCAAGGTGCGCATAGCGCAGTTGTATTTTATCTGAAAATCTTAGTTATATTTTTTATTACAAAAAAACACTACAAATTGCAAAAAATAGATTTTTTTTATTTTTTTTTGCACATATTTCACCAAAAAGTATTGAGAATACACTAAAAAAGGCCAAACAAGACATTTCATGTTGAAGCCCAGACTCTCTTGAAAAAAACAATATATCATTTTCCTGGGAAATCCCTGGAAATCCTTTCAAAAATCACAGTTGAACATGTGTAGCGCAAAATAGTGAAACATGGTCTGGCAACAGAGGGCGACAAAAGCTTCAGGTAGGCTGGCAGCGAAAGGGTTAATCTTGTCGGTACAGTATGTTCACCCAAATTTAGAATACCTGTCTGGTCTAGAACATATAGTTTGAAAAATGGACACTCCCTGCATATTAGTAGCCATTAGTCTAAATTTTTAGGGCAAGCAAGAAAAACTACATATTAACGTAATTTTGAAGAGCCTTGTATGCTTGTTTGTTTGTCAGTGTGTGTTTGTATGTTTACATAACATTTTAATGGGAGCTTTGATTATTTTATACATCTCTAATTCTCCTTGTGAAGGTAATTGTGTCTACATGCAGTTGTTGACAATAATAAGTTGCTTTACTAGTTGGCTAGTTTCCATGTATATGGGCTCTCTTTTAAAGCAGACCTTAAGGCACTCACACTGTTTCAAGTAGTATAATGGGGGGTTGGGTGGAAGTAAGAATTTTAGACTATAGCACCGCTTTAAACACCAGTGTATTGGTAGCAGACGGAGTGCACGTCATGCATCTTGCATTATACACACGCCCCAGGCTTTGCTTGGGATAAATGAAATTTGATGCTGAATACATTTACAATCTTATCAGGTTTCTGATTAAATGCAGCAGAGCATCCCATAATCTTGACCCAAGTCCAAGGCAGAATTCCAATATTTTATAGAGTTTTATGTAGAAAGGAAAGTCCACTTTCAAGGGCATTTTTGAGAGCAAACAGAAGGATCAAGGTGGCTCCAGAGATGCAGGTTCCAGGGTAGCACTTGTCTTGGAGCCATATTTAATAAGCGTCAGCGCCACAAAGAGCCAGTTTTTTGGCCTCAGCGGAACTCAGCGTCCAATTTAAAAAATAAAAAAATGCCAGTGCCGATGCAGCCGCCAGCTAGCGTCCTATTTAACACTAGCAAAGGTTGCAGCGCCAGGCACTCTGGTTTAAGCAGCGCCAAATAAAACCTGGCGCTGTAGGTCAAGATCCCATAGAGCACAATGGGCAGAACTGGATTAAAGTGTTTAATGCTTATAATAAATATTAAACACATTTATTTGTATAGAACTTACATTGGGACTTGTCAATAATTGAAACGCAGGTCACAGATGTCACAAAATGATTTTCCAGGGGAGGGGTTATTACATTTTAATGGCTTCTTTTGATTAACAATATGTAATTTGGACAACAACAACTAAAAATCAGCCTAAATTTCCCCTTTGTCCCCAGCAATGATTTCTTGTGATGATGGAAAGCTGACCAGCCCCGGGAAAATATTGTGCCAAAGGTGGAAAAAAAGTCATAAATATGCTGTCAAGCGCTGAAAAAAAGACAGTCCAAAGTGGGGCGCACGGGCGCTGGGATAATAGGCAGCTGGGACCAACAGGCGCTGACATAGGCACGCCAAAACCTATGGTATCAAAGCTAATGAGTTAGCATTCTGCGCAGCAACTGCTAGCGCCAATGTAGTACACAGCACTGGATAAGACCAAAATGCCGGCACTCCAGAACTAGTGCTATAGCTGAAAAAAAAGATTCTAAATGGAACACATCATAAATAAGGCCCTTGGCCACACTCTTCCAGCCAATATTAGGCATTTCTATCATTTGTCCACTCACAGAACACTTTCACCACAGCTGCAGACAAAGAGGCCGATTCATTAATAGCGGCAGGTAGCGACAGTTGAGCGACTGTAGCAGTATTTTCACAGCGCCCGCTAGTAGTCGCTGTGCTTGCCCGTTGTTCGGTTGTTGATAGCAACTGAGTCGGTGTGCAGTAATGTTGAATACGGGGTGACGAGTCGCTATTTGACAGGTTCCGCGATGTATGGGTGCGCATGATAGCGACTGGTCAGAGCGACCGGCTCCCACCATATTCATCAAAAAATCACGCTCAAAAAATTCTTGCGCTGTGAAATGCATGTTTAAACCCCAGAGCGCTGGTGGCGATGTGTTAAAAGTAGTTTTTTAACCCCCAAACCACCATATTTTTGGAAATTTAGTAATATGAATACAGTAATATCAGACCTGTAATATCAATTCTGCACACATTTTTTTTTTTACCTTATAAAAATTATCTAACATGGCAGAAGTGGTCACAGAATTTTTCACATTTAAAAAAAAAAAACATTAATAACAATTAATTATGAATATTTAAAGATTGTTTCATTGAAATGCATTGGAGAGCGCCAGGTAGCGAGAGGTCATACCTGTCGCTGTTCAAGGTCGGACGCTGGCGCTGTGTGCTGAGGCTGGAATAATGATGAATGAGTGGCTATATGGCGCTATCTCAGTCGCTAAGCAGGATCGGCTTGATAAATGTGTGATTGTGGTGGGGAGCCAGCGTTCTCGTGGCGGTGCCCATCATTACCGGTCGCTCACCCGTCGCTACCTGTCGCTATTCCTTCATAAATAAGGGCCAAATAGTTCAGACTGCGTAATTTCGGAAATACTGACACTTTCGGGGCAAGCTCAGCATGCTCAGCATGTGGAAAGTGTTTGCCATATTGATTTCCATTTTATAGAGTGGAATTGCTATTGCAGGAGCCTATAAAGAGCAACAACCCAAACTAATGAGGGAGTGTCTCAAAAGAACCAAGCTTCACAGTGTAGATTAAAGGCCTGATTTACAAGCAGTGTCAGATGGAAATACCAAGGGCCAGTCAGTGGAAATCATCCTTGGGGCTCAGCTCTTGGCTATGTAGAAAAAATAGGTCACTCCTAATCATGCAATGTTAATTATTTAAATAAGGCAGAACGGCGAACCACATTACAGACCTCTGGCTGAAGTTCGTCTTCAGGTTCATGGACCCGAATTCGCAAGATTGGGTACGGACCTGAACTTTGCAGTTTGGGTTTGCGTAACACTATTTGTGAGCACTGCCAGCGCCGCTACATCTACATGCTGGAGGGGGCCCTGAAGAGATGAAGATACAGCACCGGACACATAAGACCTGCCGATGGAGGAAGGAGGTGCTAGCAGGGGACAGAAGATGGAAGATGGGAACAGAGGAGTAAAGTATAAGGTAAATTAAGGAAAATAAGAAGATTTTTGTAACCCCCGCCTCCTACCTCCAGGCAGATGGATGCAGGGCAGGATGGTTAAATTTGACTGGACTTTCACTAGTGTAAACAGTCTCCAGAAAACACGCATTTGCTAATGTAAGAAAAAAAAATTACAAAAAAATACGTTATGTATTGCATAAAGTGCTGTTTTCAACTGAGCACAGGAACAGGGAACAGGAGTGCCAAAATTCCTGGTTTACAGTCTACAGTTGGGCATCCTAAATCAGAATACCCCTGGCACTTAGTTGGCTAGCCCTGGAGGTGATAGGTCCACTTCAAACTGAACCAAAGCCTGGCACAGTTGGAAAATACAAACTCCCCAAAGCTCACTTGCCCAATCTACACGCATGATACTGAATAATTTGTCAGCACTTACAGTTGCTCCTTCATACACTCAGAGCTGAAATGCCACCTCACAGATTTTCTCCTGGCAGCAGCCAATTAGGAGCTTCCTATCCCTGCATCCCAGCTATGCTCCTGCCTGCATTCAAACCCAACAGTACGTCCTTCTTGCAGGTGGCCTGCAGCTCCATGGGACGCCAATTTTGGCTGTAAAATTGACTAGAGCAGGAGTTACAAAAATGTAAAGGGTCTGAGATGATACAAAATAAAAGCAGAAATGGTAACTATGCATTAGAAAGTGCTTTTTTTCGAAGGGTCAAATGTACCAGGCTGCTTTAAATACCCTCTGTCATTATAATTATGAGCATAATGAGCCCTATGACGCCATAGCAAGCACTGTGTAATTTAATTGTAAAGCTTTGATATTGCAGATAAATACATTGACTGGTATCTTTTTATAGACTCATTCAATATCTTTATTGCCTATAAATGAAATTATAATGAGACACATATATCTCTTATCACCTGCATATTGAAGACATTGGATATTAGCAAAGCAAACACATCCAAGTGCTGCACATACAGAACGAAGCAGCGCATCTCGCAGCCAGCCATCCCCAGGGCACCCAGAGCCTGAAGCTAGCCAGACTGACGCACTTTATGAGTCAGCCTATAAGCCTTGAAACAATCACACTGGTTGTACAAAAAAGGACACCCATAACAGATACAGTTTCATTTTTTTATTCTTTTGACATACATATATACATATCACGTCAACATAGTATGTTGCTTTTTTACCAGGTTATTTTTTTTTTATTATGTTTATTACACATGCTGTAAACAATTACCAATTTTTAATTTAAAGGGACTGTCTGGATTCGGCAGTTTACCTCGTCATATCTGCCCTCTCCCTTACTGTATCCTCCCAGCAACTCTTGGAAGTAAAAACTCGCGTATGCCTTCTGGCACTCCCTTTTGATTCCCTTAGCAGTAGACCACCAATCATAGGACTATTGTACTGAAGAGCGGCCGAACCCACATGCTGGGAATTTCAAAAATTAATGAAGACTTCAAAATAAGTTTTCTCTACTTGGGGGGTTTGTTTTGAAAATAGAAAAGAAACTGGGAACATTAGGAGCTTTAGGGCCATGTATATGATCTATGTAGTTACCTGGACAATCCATTTAAATATGAAATATTATACAGTATAACATTATGTTATAACATTTTTTGCACTAGCCTCCCATGGGCTGAGCACAGAAGTATTTAGTGTACTTAAATTTACATGTCCCATTTATGAATACACAACAGGGAAAAGAAATCCTGTCCATTGAGCAAAGTGGGAGCTGCTGCTGTGCTTTGCTGTGTCTATGGGCAGTTTAGGTAAAGTACATGTATTGCTCTTCACTAGTGATGAGCAGGTCGGTTAAAAGTTGCCGAACCCCATTTAACTCAATAGGGATCCAAACTTTGGGAAACAGAAATGTCGGTAAAATGGGGCCAGCAGGGCTAGAGGGCTGAAAATCTAGGGGGACACCTGGGCTAATGCCCTGCACAAAATGGGTTAGGGAAAGTACTCAAAACAATAACAGAAAACTAAAAAAAATTAAAGACATACACAAATAAAAAAGAAAAAAGGACATTTTTTTAGGGAAGTTGGAGGACGAATTAGCGGGGAAAACACCTGGACAATTGCCCTGCACAAAATGGACTAGGGAAAGTACTCAAAACAATAACAGAAGACATACAAAAATTAAGGAAAGAAAATAACAGAAATGAACTAAAGAAAAAAATTAAAAAATTCATCAATCAGTACATATCCATAAATACAAAAATATATACATATATACACCAATAAATAAATATATACATAAATAAATAAAAAATATATACATCGATCTATACATAAAAACATCAAGAAATCAATAAAAACATCAATCTATACACAAATAAATAGATTACATTTTTGCATTTTTGACACTCAGGTGTCAGAGGTCAGGGGGTGGAGGGGGTGGTGGGCTGGGTGCATATGCGAATTGGCAAGTGCATGGGACAGGCCAAATTGCCTCTTCTTGCACCAATTTGTGATTTCTGCAAGGAAAATCTGCTGTTTTAAAGCGCAAATGGCGCTGCCCCATGTGCATTTGGCCGGCTAAGCTCTTACCTGCTCCCGATGGTCCACCATGTTTCTGCCCTTTCCTTTACAGTTTCTCCATATTTATTTGATCTCTCCAGTTTCTGTGTTTTCTGCAAAGCTCTATTCTCCATTTTGGAGTGTATTCTCTGGAGAACCTGTGTTCTCCATTTTTTGGGGGGATATTCTGATTGCAGTCAACACTTAACATTTTTTTTGCCCAGTCTTTTGTCCCAGATGTTCTCTTTGACCAACCCTTCCCTATTGGATTCGCATATTAATGCTTAAAAATCTTTTTTTTGGTGTTTGCTAAACTTTGGGGCCCAATGTCCATATTTTTGTTGTTTTGACCTGAATTTCTCTTTGTTTGGACAATTTTTTTTAAAAAAAGGGTTCAATTCCTAAAAAGATGTGGTGGCTGACACTTTCATTGTTCAAATATATGACGGACTTTGCCAACATGTGTTTTCTGAATGAACCCGGAAAGATTGTCCAAGTTAGGCTTATTTAGTCTAGAAAAAAGACGATTGAGGGGTGATCTAATAACTATGTATAAATATATTCGGGGTCAATACAAGGATCTGTCCCACAATCTATTTATACCCCGGAGTGTAACCATAACCCGGGGCATCCACTAAGGTTAGAGGAAAGGTGCTTTCTCCACCGACATAGGAGGGGATTCTTCTCTGTAAGAGACTATGGAACTCGCTGCCAGAGGAGGTAGTAATGATGGATACAGTAAAAAAGTTCAAAAGTGGCCTTGATGCCCTCCTTGCATGTAATAACATTTCCGGCTATGGCTACTAGACCACTGGAAGGAGTTAAACAGGCTGAACTGGATGGACTAAAGTCTTTATTCAGCCTTACATACTATGTTACTATAAATACACCTGTTAATCGTTGGAATAGGAAATAAAAAGGAAAGGAAATAAAAAAAAACAAGTTTAGGGTAATCTTACCTCTTGCCACCTGGCATGATCTGGGTAATTTTTAATAATAGACAGGGGGCTCCAATTTATTTTTTTTATCTTTTTAGCTTTTTTTATGTACCACTTTCTGTTTTCTAAATATATTTCTATGAAGTATTCTAAAACCTAAAACTGTGTTTGTGACGTTTTTTAACCACACCCAAATCTAACTTCCTGTACATTCTTCTATCTCTGTGCTTATGCTGATGGGGGGCAAAACACAGAAACACAAGTGGAGTAGATGGATGTGTGATTATTCTTTTCTATACCCAAGAATTTCATTCTCCAGTGGCTTCTGTGAGCTTGCCCTGAATGTTTCATTTAAATTATTCCTGTTTTAAAAAAAAAGTATTCTTCTACCATTTACTCTTAAAAGAAGGTGTGATAGTTTCCTCAATCTCATTATGGGCCTTATTTTTAGCCTTTTAGCATCATGTTTTGGCTATAGCACCAGCTTTAAAGCGCCGGCATTCCCGTCTAATCTGGCGCTGTGCTGTGTACTACATTGGCGCTAGCTGTCACTGTGCTGAACACTAACTAATTAGCTTTGAATGTTGCACTTAGGTATTGGCCGGCCTATGTCAGTCCTCTTGATTAATTCCAGCACCATTGAGTGCCACTTTGTACTGCTTTTTTGCTGGCGCTTCCGAGGATATTTTTTTCATTGAATATAGCCTTCAAATCTTTTGCACTGTATTTTTCCGGCTCTGGTAAGCATTTCTTCATTACAGTTACAAAAAATCACTGCTGGGGACAAAGAGGACAATTATTTTGGCTGCGTTTTAGTGGTTGGTGTCCTAATTACACTTTGTTAAGCAAAAGAAGCCATTAAAATTAATTGTATTAACCCAACAACAAAAAACATTTTGGACCATCTAGGTCCTGTGTTTCAATTATTGACAATTCCCAATGCAAGTTTTGTACAAATAAAGCTGTTTAATGTAAATTATAAGCATTAAACACTTCAATCCAGTTCTGCTCATTGTGCTCTATGGGATCTTGCCAGGTTTCATCTGGTGCTGCTTCTACCACAGCGCCCAGCACTGCATCCTTTTCGGCGCTAGTGTTAAATAAGAGGCTAGGCAGCCGCAGCATCAGCGTTAAGAGTTACGCTGAGTACAGCTGAGGCCAAAAAAGTGGTGCTGTGTGATGCTGATGCTTCTTAAATAAGACTCTATATTTAGCCTTACATAGGTCTCTTTAATAAGTGGCTTGTGACAATCTTTAAAAATACACAAACCCTCCTCTCTAGTGATCTTGGAGAGATGTGAAGGAAGGAAGGAGGAGGGGGGGGCCTGTATCCCCCTCAATACCGTTGCTGGCAGGGGGCAGGAACAGCAGCTTCCTGGCATCAAAAAGATCACAGCGTGCCAGACCAGCAGAGAGACCCTGACCAAGTGGACCAGCAGAGAGAACGTGGCCCAGCAGGGGACTGATGATTTTATTTTTAAAATGTATTTAGTTTTCTTTCTATTTAGCGGTTTTTGAATTGGTATGGGGTCCAATGGCCGACA
Organism: Gastrophryne carolinensis; assembly: GCA_027917425.1. Lineage (NCBI taxonomy): Eukaryota > Metazoa > Chordata > Amphibia > Anura > Microhylidae > Gastrophryne > Gastrophryne carolinensis. The sequence goes on from CM051237.1 coordinate 404,762,176, forward strand.
TACCATTTGCCAGTATCAGATCGGCAAGAAAAGCTCAATGAAGCTTGTGTTGCCGGATGCATCCCCGCACACCTTTAGCTGTGGGGCATGGGAAATGACTAAAGGTATAATCCCCGGCAAGGTGATCTGGCAAACTAGGCAATCCTCAGAGATATACACAGCAAGGGAGCATCCAAAAAGTGTGAATAATGGGGGTCATGCTAAATATTTGGTAAAGCCAGTGTGACTTCCAGTGTGTATTGTGATGTGGATTGCAACCTGCATCCCGGCTTTTTAGCGATAAAAGTGCAAAAAACAAACTGATACCCTTACCTCATTGGAAAAATGATGTACCTAACTTGTAAAAATGCTTAATTTCAGGTACAGGTCATTTAGGGGGGGGGGTTGAACAAACATTCATTTGGAACATTGTTGTTTTTAAACGCTAAAAATGTAACTAGGATTCAGGTTGCAATCCATACTGCAAGTCACACTGGCTTCAGCAAATAATTTGCATAAAGCGCATTGTAAAGCATGTGCAGAGTTGGCTCCAGGTAATGTGAGCACTTGGGAAAGAAAATCTCAGTGGGCCCCTATGTGATGTATCATGTTACCCTCTAATGATAATGTCCCACTGATGGGTCCTCCTCTGCCCCTGACTGCCCTCCATGCCTCAATGCCTTCTCCACTGCCACCAGCTTCTTCTAGTCCTTACTACCTTCATTCCTCCCCACCTTTTCCCTTTTCCATTGCCGCCAGATTTGACTGGGTATGCCGAGTTCTGTATTCAAGCGCCTATTTTTCCACATTCCCTCCACCTTTCTCTTTCTTTCACATCCCCTCCTTCTTTCTCTATAATGCACACCTCCTCCTTCTTTCTCTTTTTGACATTCCCTCTATTTTTCTCAACATTTATTTCCACATTTTCAACTTTGTTCTCTCTTTTTTATATTCTGTCCACTGTCCGTGTTTTTCACATTCCTTCCATCTGGTTTTCTATTCCACATTTCCTTTACCTCTCCTTTTCCACATTCTCTTCAAATTTCTTTCTTTCTTGCACTTTTGATCCATCTTTCTCTCTTTTCCATATTACTTTGCCTTCCATGTCTGCGTTGTTTACATATTTCTTTCTTTTCTAGCCTCTTTTTATAATTCTCTTTTCCACATTCCCTCCATAGGTTTCTCCTTGCCACCTCCTTTTTTTGCTTTCTGTTTTCTACATTTCTTTCACCTTCCTCTTTTATGTCACATTACAACATTTCCTCTGTTTCCCTCATTTCACATTACTTCTTCTGTTTTCTCTTTTAAACGTTTCGTCAATCTCCCTTTTTTATTTCACTTTTCCTCCTTTGTTTCTTCCTTTCCACATTTCATCAATCGCCTGCATTTATTTTACTTACTCCCTTCGTCCTTGAGGACGGCCACTGAGAGCAAAGCTCCTCCCCTGCATAGAAAACACAAATTGGGAAAAGTTTAAAAGCCCCACCTCTTCCTCCCATTCCTCAGTTTTTTGTGTTTCCTCTCCAGGAAACCTCTGCGACCCAGAAGGAAAGCGTTTTTTTCTTTAACAGTTGTTGGTCCAGTAGACAGCGAATAAGAACAAGCTCAGTGGGGCATCCAGAATGTTGTTGCCCCCCATAACATACCCCCCCCCCCCCCAGAACGCCCATTTGCCTTACCTTCAACATCGGGAAAGGAGTCCCGCAACTGGCCGTCATTTTGGAGGAGTTATGTTCGGGGGGGGTTCCAGCATTCTGGATGCCTGCCCCCGAGCTTGTTTACTGTCTGTGGAACCAACACCCATTAAAGAAAAAAACGGTTTCACTTTCAGATCTAATTAAGAAAGAATGCCAGTTCCCAGATAGAAAATTAATTCTCTCTAACTCCATTAAATGTAAGTTCCCTTTTAGGGATTTCAGCTCTGAGCCTTTATGTCCGAAGCTGGACGTATCATTGGCCCAGGACTCCAGAGCATTGGACCTCAGCTTTGAGGATTCTGGCACCTTGCGAGAACCTAAGGACAGGCGAGCAGATGGAATTCTTAAGAGAGCTTGGGATGTGGCTGCCTTCACTTTTAAACCCACTCTTGATTGTGTTTCTAGGAATCTGGGGGTTTGGCTCAATATCTTAAAGGATACATAGAGCCAGACACTTGTTGCACACCCTCCTGAGCATGTTTAGAGCCGTTTCATTTCTGGAAGATGCCTCGCCGAAGCAGTAAAGGCTACAGCCAAAACAACCATGCTTCTTAATAGTGCCAGGAGAGCGATATGGTTAAAAACCTGGCAAAGAGATTTAGCATCCAAGGCCAGATTTTCCATTCGAGAGTAATCTAATATTTGGATCTGAGCTTGAGGCTACAATGAATAGGTCCTCTGAGAGATCTAAGAAATTCCCAGCTAAGAATAAACGATTCCGAGGTAACTATAACCCGAGGGCATCCACTAAGGTTAGAGGAAAGGTGCTTTTCCCACCAATATAGGAGGGGATTCTTCTCTGTAAGAGCAGTGAGACTATGGAACTCGCTGCAAGAGGAGGTAGTAATGATGGATACAGTAAATACGTTCAAAAGTGGCCTTGATGCCTTCCTGGCATGTAATAACATTTCCAGCTATGGCTACTAGACCACTGGAAGGAGATCTATAGTGGCCGGGATGCCCTCCGTGCATGTAATAACATTACCAGCTATGGCTACTAGACCACTGGAAGGAGTTAAACAGGCTGAACTCAATGGACTAAAGTCTTTATTCAGCCTTATATACTATGTTACTATGTATGTTACTATGCAAGAGCCCGTTTAAACAGATATAATCCTTTTTTTCAAACATGCAGGCTGAAACTAAGAAGCATTGGGGTCAATTTAAGGGGCTGCAAACCCAGTTTAGTTTATAATCCCCCTTCCCCTTCTAGCAGGTCTCGCCCCTTACGGCGAGCCGCAGGTGGGGGAAAGATTGACTCTGTTTGACAGAGCCTGGAGGGCCATCACTCTGAACCCCTTTGTGATTCAGACTATTTCACATGGGTATCGCCTGGAGCTCCTTTCTCCTCCTCCAGAGGGGTTCCAGGTCACCTCCCTCCCTCAGGATCTTTACTTCAAGAGGGTAATAGACAGTTGCTGCCTGGAGCTGGGGATAGGGGTTCTATTCCCTATTTTTAGTAAAAAAGCCTTCAGGTGCTTTCAAATTGATTCTCAGCTTGAAAGCCCTGAATGGTTTTATCCACTACAAAAAGTTTTGGATGGAATCCATTTTCACCATTAGGAATCTGCTGATGTTGAAGGATTTCATGGTGAACATAGATGTACAGGATACATACCTCCATATTCCCATCGTTCATTTACGCTGCAGATTCCTCAGGTTTGTGATTGGTTTAGAATCAGAGACCCTGCACTTCCAATACAGGGCACTACCATTAGGAGTCTCTTTGGCACCAAGGATCTTTACGAAGGTCCTCAGCGAAGTATTCGGGACCCTCAGGTCATGGAGTGTTTTAATCAAGGGCAACTCGGTAGCAATTCTGGAACACAACCTGTCAGTAGCTCTCTCCCTGTTGAAGGAACTGGGTTGGCTCATAAACAAGGAGAAATCTTCTCTTATACCCTCCTAATCTTGCAGATTTCTGGGATTCCTTCTGAACAGTATGAAACAGAGCATCTCTCTGCACTCGGACATCATTCACAAGAGACATCTCCCAGAGTAAGTATGAAAGTTCTAGGCCTCATGTCTATTCCAGCCTTAACACATGGGCACAATTTCACACCAGATCTCTCAAAGCCTTCCTCCTGCGGAACTGGGACGGCAGCCCAGAATCTGTGGATTCCCGGGTCAGCCTTTCAGGGGAGGTGAGGGAAAGTCTGCTGTGGTGGTTAGGCCCGTTAGTCCTTCAGAAGGACAGGAGTTGGAGACAATCAGAACCCTTGTTCATCACAGCAGATGCCAGAGCATGGGGTTGGGGAGTGCACCTGGATGCTATTTACATCCAGGGACAAGGGTCCAAGGAAATAATAAACAAGTCCTCAAATTACAGAGAAAAAAATGTCATAGACTTAGTTCTCTTTCATTTCAGGCCACTATTAATGAACAGGAACATCCAGGTGAGATCCGACAATATTACGGCAGTAGCATACATAAACCGACAGAGGAATACATGGTGAGTGACTACAGAATCTGGCCGATTCTCTTCTGTTACCTTTACAGTCCAATCTGAGGTCCATCATGGCAGAACACAACTCTCATAGAGTGGTTCTTCCTTTAGATTTCCCTAAGGTGGAAACCTCTTTGGCAACGCTGCAAGCACCTAATGCCATTTTCTTTTTCTCTCTGTTTTGGGGGGACGGAGACCTGGGGATGGATTCCCTAGCTCAGACATGGGATTTTTCCCTAGCTTTTGCTTTCCCTCCAGTTTGGGTGGATTCTCGGTGTTAGCAAGTATGTCTCTCAAGGAACCTTGGAAGCTCCCTCAAATACCAGATCTGATATCCCAGGGACCAATGTTCTATCCTAACCTCTGAAATGTAAATCTCTCAGCATGGATTTTGAAAGGAAAATCCAAAAAAGGAAGGGATAATCCTTCAGAGTAATAGATACCCTCATATAAAGCAGAAAGGCGACCATGAGAAATATCTACATCAAGGTGTGGAAAAAAATCTGCTCATTCTGTGAAGTCAACAGTCTGAATTAAAGTCTGGCTTGAATCTTTGCAAGAGGGTTTCGAACTGGGTTTAGCCGTGATTACTTTAAAAACACATATCTGTGTTTCCAGACCTAAGATTAAGAAAGAACAGCCTGGTGAACAGATTTTTTTCATCTATCACAAGAAAAAATGTCCAACTTGGGATTTGACCTTGGTTCTGAAGGATCTTAGCAAGTGTCCATTTGCACCTCCTTCAGAGGCTTCAGACAAGATTAGCACACTAAAGGCCTTCCTCCTAGCTATTACCTCAGCTTGGAGGGTTTGTGATATTCCGGCCCTATCTATTAGAAAGCCCTTTTGCTCTATTCTTCCACACAGAGCAATTTTAAGACCAAAAGAGCTTCTAACTTCCATAGATCTCTCAGGACATTGTCCTCCCATCATTCACTAACAGCTCGAAACAAGAAGAAGACCCTAGCATAGATGTGCGTAGATGCCTCATTTACTACCTAGAGCACACACACGACTGCAAATGTGTATAGCCGCCTCTAGAGCCACCACCGCCAGGTAGATTCAACAAGCCCTGGCCTACACCTGCATGGATACACCTCCTTCATACATAGCAGCACACTCCACTGAACAGAAAGTATAACTGCCTTGCTGGATGAGATCTGCAAGGCAGCCACCTGGTCCTCACCACACACCTTCTTAAAACATTACCGGTTGGACCTTTTTATCAGAGAAGCAACAATCCTTTGGTAGAAGAGTTCTGCAGTCGTTATCTCGCCCATAGACAACATATTTCCTATTCCTATTTTATTTTCATATTTATCCTCTCAGTGGCCGTCCTGAAGGACAATGGAGAATTTTTTTTCCCCCTTATTATATATTGCTTATTTTATATTATTAAGTAGGGGGCCAGCTTATTCTGTAGTTATAACACCACCTCCACCCGCAATTCCCTGCTGCTTCTTTCCCCGCCACCCATGCCTGTCCGGCATCGCCGCTGCTGTGTCGGCTCACCGTTCTATGACAAGAGGTTATTCCCTCTCTGATTGGCTCCCGGCTCTAGCTCCCTATTGGAGCGCGAGTTTGGCTCATCATCAGCGATGTCACTGGACTTCCGGCGGCTGGCGGGGACGGATGCTCTTTGTGTTTTTGCAGCTATGGGTGAGTACTTGTTATTCTATTTAAATGTTCTCACTTTGCCACCCTTTTATCATCTGCCGGGGTCTTACAATGATTTTAGGCTGCTTATCTATTACAGAGATGTTTTTATGGAATTGATAATAAAGCATTGGAAATTTTTAAGGAGTGCTGACCTTCCCTTTTTTTGCTGCAACTATCCAGTGGGGCTTGGGACTGCCCCAGGTCTTGCACCCTCTCACCAGTGTGCGTTTACACCTCCTCTTCTTTTTCTCACAATGGAGAAAATCCCTGTTAGACTTACTGGTAACACTTTTTCTTTAGGACGGCCCTAGCTAGCCTCCTTTGATTAGTCCTCCGGTTTATTGGTTTCTTGATTCAATATTGAGGAATGGGAGGAAGAGGTGGGGCTTTTAAACTTGTCCCAGTTTGTGTTTTCTATGCAGGGGGAGGAGCCTCTCTCTCAGTGGCTGTCCTGAAGGATTTGTAGAAAAACAACATCCCAGGGATTTTAACCTCCTCTGTTCTCTTTTTTTCACATGTCATCAGTATTTCACTTCTTTAAACTTTTTCTTCCTCCTAATCTTTTTATCATTCTCTCCATCCTTTTCTCCTGTTCACATTCCCATTGTCTTTTTCTCTTTTCCACATCCCCTGTGTTTCCCTCTTTTTTTCCACCTTTCTGCCTCTCCTTTTCATTTCTGAGCTCCCTACATTTCTCTCTCTTTCACATTATCTCTGTATTTTCTTCTTCTCATGCTGTACTGTAATGGGGGCACCAGCCTAATTTCCTGCACTGAGAGCCTCCTAACCCCCCTTGTTATGTTGCCGACACTTATTTTTCATCCACTTCCTGCTAGCAAGTTTCTAACTTCTGTTATTGCAGCAGCCATCTTTATACACTCTTATCTTAGGCCTACTCTATTTTGCTTTTCTAGTACTAATTTAACTGCTGCAAAATCAAAACCACAATAGTTCCAACTCTTTCTGCTCAACCTAAGTTATATATCAATTATAGCCAGTTTCTCAAAACTGGAGTCACATGATACAAACTGTATAACAGCATAACAGAGCTCATGGAAGAACTATAAGATTTTATAGGTACATTAGCATAAAACATTCTTTATTACACCATATACAAGTAGATCAGAAACTCAGCCATGTATATTTTATATTACATGTGGTTATATCCTTGTGATATTACCCCCCCATCCTTTTCTATGTGGAAAATGAGTTAGTTACTGAGCATTCTAGATCAGAAAGAGAATTTAGGCAAAGAGCTAAAGGACTTGACAGTACGTAAATAATTCATTATAAGCTGTGGTTGCCTCTTGTACACAATCACAAGAGACTTAAAAGCTCAGTTATGAGAGCAAGCACATGATATAGTTATGGAAGAAGAATTCTGAGCATTCGAGTCAGAATATACACTACTTGTAAGGAAAGCACATTTGTCTTGTCTGTAGTCATTTTCTATACAAATAAACAGAAAATTAGCTTCTATTTAAAAATTTAAGAGGCACTCATCATCCAGGTCTTCATTTGCCTGTTAGAATTAGGGGCAATGATTAATTTATTCATGTTATAATGTTAGTATTTCCTTCTAAAATGTTTGTCCGATGTAACAAGTCCACCAGCCTTGCAAAGTGTTTTTTTATCATATAAATCCACGGAGCACAAGTCAAGGACGGTGCCAAGTAGCAACTGCTTTTGGGACTTGAAGCCCATCATGACTGCAACACACCATTTTATGTCCCCAGTACAGTATGGGGCTTCTTTACACCACTGTGGCATAGCTGAGCTAGCATGCAACACCAATGAAAACCATGTTAACTTATTTTGTGTCATATGTTAATTTAACACCTTTTATCCACAGCCAATCACGCCTAAGCAGTCGCTTTGAAATTCATCTAATCGCCAGATTCAGTCCAGCGCCACTGGCTTTCAACACCGTCTCTGTGAGGGACGGACATTTCTCCTCCATCAGTTGTAGAGATGATGCCACGCTTGCTCTTTTCCCTGCAATAGATGGGGCATGTCAGGCATGGTGCAGGCCTGACATGCTCCATGAATAAAGCAGACATGGCCACATCACTGTGAGCTGAGGACTGAAGGCGCTGGAATAGATTTGGCAATTGAATGAGTTTCCAGGTGCCAGAATAGGAGTAATTGGCTCCCAGGAGATAAAAGGTAAGCTTAGTTTTTTTTTTTCATTTTATTGCTTGGACAATCCCTTTAACCCACTGGTTCTAGTATAAATTATTTTTTGAAGAATAATATGCTTTAACAGGTATTATTATAACAACTTGAGGAAGTAGGAATTTAGCCCACTGATCTTCACTTATAAGTGGAGATAACAAAGAAAATCCAATTTCACATATTATAAGGTGGGCCAACAGCAGCTAGTAGTGTAAGCACTTGGCCTGGCCTGGCCCAAACTGCACACCTCTGGTTGCCACCGCTGTACATTGCATGGGAACCTCCACCAGTCAGTGGTGTGCTTAACCACCATGCATACCAAGCAAATGCATGGGGCCCCCACCTGCCAGGGGGTCTCCAAAGGCAGGGTCAGATCAGTGGCAACTTTATGTTTAAAAAAATTAAAAAATAACAGCACCCAGTGGGCGGGCTGCAGCGAGTGAAGGGTGCCATTTAAAGCGGAACAGAACCTACCAGTCTAAAAGATTCCAGTGCCGGCCATCGGCTTTCCCCAGGGCACCCCAAATGGGATGTCCTGCTTTGTGAAACACCCCAGGTCCCTGGTAATCTCTTAACATTCCCTGGTCCAACAGCACATGTGAGAGCTCCCATCCAATGACAGCCGCCTGCTATGACTGCCTGCAAATGTATATGGCCACCTCTTACAACCTAATCCCCCTCTACCCCCTGGATATCCTAACACTCTTCCCTTATCTAGGCTCCCTTAACCTGTTGTACTGATCCATCCATGAGAACATATATGAATTAAGGAAACCAGGAAAGAAAGAACAAGGAAAGTTGGAAAGAAGAACAATGGAACCAGCATAATGAACCGGAACAGGAAGAAAATTAATATATATATATATATTTCTATTTGCTCACTCTGTTGTTAATACATAAAGAATATATAAGCCCAAACCCTTCTATTATATACAATTCCTCACTCAAGACATGTACTGTACTCTACAGCAGTGTTTCCCAATAAGTGGTACTAGTGCCACAGGTCTTGTTCGAACTCTCTTACGGTGGTATTCATGGTCACTGATGGTAGGGAAGGGAAATGGAGTGGTGCAGACCGGTTGCTGTAGAACAGAACGAAGGTTCACAGCAAATGCTTCCTCTAATTTGAATTTTCCTACTTTGTTGTGGCACATAAGGGGTAGCAGTGCAATCTATCCACCGTCAGCAACTGTGATCACCAATACACGCCTGAAATGAGCTTCAAGTATAAGCAGTAGTTTCCACTAACATACCACAAGTTCCCACAGGAGTTACGGATAAGTACAATATTAAAATGTCTATGGACTTGACGCAACTCAAACGTAGGTAAATGGGCATTATGGTCCAATACAGCAGGTTCCCCCTGGTGTTTGTTTTCATGCCCACTTCCACTCCTCCTTATCTTCTGTTAGATGGACCAGTGCTGCAATCTCTACATCCAGCAATCCAAGCAAGATGCTGCAATCTAGTACTCCTCCAACAGGAAGAGCTGGCCAAGGCATCAAGCCACTGACTAGCAGAATCCTGGGATGCCAGAAATACTTGCGGAAGAGCTTACCCCAGCAGGGGTCCACAAACTTTCTTACCATGAGAGCCACATTAGGCAGACTGTTATGAGCCACATTTGGCTGGAAGAAATTGGCACCTATGCAAACCCTTCCACCCCATAAACTACCCCTTCAGAAGTAGCTACTCTACAAAGAGGTTGAAGGCCAGAGTCAGGCAGACAGAGAAGACTGTCAGCTTCCCTGCAGCTTTGAGTGCAAAACTTCATTTTCAGTGACAAAACACACTTTATACTAACAGTTTGTCCCCCACAGATGATCACTTCTACACAGGCTCTCTGGCAGACCCTAGTCCCGTTCCGCCCGGGCCCAGTCACCAGTCACATCCATATTCACTACAACGGGCTACCCCTACCATTAGTCACAGTCCAAAGCACACCCACTCCATTGATTGCAATGAAGAGGGTTTCAAAATGATAAAATTCAATGCAACACCAAATAACCCCCACTCCCATGTTCTTATTGGCATCCCAAGGTGCATGCATGGGCTTATGCTGGAATTCATGGTCTTTGCAGGCCATCTGGACATGCACAGGGTGCTACAGCAAGGATGAGCACAACCCAGGGGGTCCACATCAAGGCTAGCCTGATCCTAGAGTCTTTCACACTCTAGAGATGGGTTTACCAAGATGTTGGTTAGCTTTAATTGAAAAATAACAGTTCCCTTTAAAATCAGATATACACTCTTCCAGTGAGGTCTGAGAAGTGGAACTTACAGCTTACAGTATTATATAGGAATAAACCGAGGCAACTTGACTTGTTTTATTTTTGTATTTGTTCTGAATAGAGATAGCCAGTCAGATGACAAATTGCCTTGTTTTATTCCTACAAATATACCATGACCTTCACAGACAGAAACGTTACTTAATGAAATAAATGTTGGGAAACGCTGGTCCACAAATTTGTGCTAAGTACACGCTAGCACTCCACGTACATGGGCTTGAGCAACACATCCTCTTTGCTATTATATAATTGATTATAAATAGAAAACTTTGGGCCAAAACAGGTTCCCTAAAATGGTATAAATTGAGATTTTATAGAAAGTTCTTCCTGCAAGGTACGGTGATGGCATCCAATATTTACTGTCTACTGCTGACATTAGGGAAATACTGGAGTTTTAAATTAAATAACCCCTTGGCTTCAATTCCAGATGGAATATTAGTATAATTTTATGATTATTTATACCACAGCCATGGGCGACATAGTCCTGGATGTTATAGTCCCTATAGGTTATAGATATAGTAATGAAAAAATGTTATATAATTTAATAGAAAATGTCTGTATTACAGTTAAGATTTTCCTTCATGTATTGTGAAAAATACAAATATATAATTGTATAGAAAAGAATACATGCACTGTCTTCTATCTTAAATTATGATAGTGTGTGCTCAAATATTAAGTTGGAATGTGAATAAAAAAGTAATGATAATGTTGAATATCACATCATATCACTTGGTTTGGAATTTTTCTACATTATTACTGAACTGCTGCTTTTGGAATTTCCATCCAATTGTTTCCACAATTAACGACTCCCCACAGCAACACCAAAAACCACTACCGCACCACCATAAAACTCCAACTGTACAAAATCTTTTATTGTTATTTATGTTGGGCAGACACAACAATTAAAATCCATAAAAAAAAATACAATAGATAGTGTTGTTTGTGTGTTATATGTTTAATGGATTTTAATTGTGTCTGTTGCGTCTGCCCAACATAAATAACAATAAAAGATTTTGTGCAGTTGGATTTTTATGGTGGTGCGGTAGTGGTTTTTGGTGTGGCTGTGGGGAGTGTTTGGGGCTATCCCCACTTATTTTGTTAAAGCGGACCTTCAGCATGATTTAATGAAAAGCCCAAACCCTTAAAAAAGTATTCCCCAGCATCTAAAATTTAGACATTTTAAGTTTTTAGTCACATACCTAGGAGAGGAGAGCGAGATAAAGTACAGGGGGGCGGGTTATAGCTGTACTTTGCACAGACAGAGCAGAGCTGGGATCAGGGAAAGGACAGCAATCCCAGAGTGACACAGTCAGAAGACACTTCCTGTTTGCAGGCTGCCTGATACTCCATGAGCCGCCATCTTGGATGTTTAAAGGCTCATAACATGCAGTAGATGCAAGTAGGATGATTTTTAATGTGAGCAATTTGTATGTACAGGGTGTGGGAAACATATAAGATATGCTCTTATTCAGGGTGAAGGTCCGCTTTAATGTTTGATACTGCCTCACAACATCACTGCACACCGATTGGTATTTTAGTACATTTTTGGAACCGTAGTGTATTATAATCTGCATAATTCAATAAAATAACAAACAGACATTTTTACGGGTGGAAAAAAAATACATACATTCCCTGAAACTAATAATTACTTGCCTACTGTCATTTGGCAAACAGCTCTGATTGTTAATGATGGGGAGCGAGAGTGGTCGCATCCCCTGCATCCTCGGGCTGTGCACATGCTCCCGCCCCAGCCATTTAGATAGGGCCGATGTGGCTAATGACATCATCACGGTAAACAGTTCTGATTGGAAGAGAGCCCATGCATGTGCTGCTGCATGCGAGATGAGTTGCACTGGGCGATCTGGGGGGGTTCACACAGCTGGGGATCCCAATCTGGGATTCCCCCAGGGCACTGAATAAAACCCGGGATAGTCAAAATCCCAGGTTTTATTTCGCTTAAGTGTTGCACATTCCTACATAGTATATCATAAAGGGTTTTCTTGGGGCCCCTAGTAATGGAGCATGACCGCAGTGTAGGTTCTCATTCACCCAATCAGCAAAAGGGCTTAAAGCAGACCTTCACTCGGATAATTATATGTTCCCCCCACCCTGTATACACAGATTGCCCACATTAAAATTCATCCTACCTGCATTTTCTGAGCTTTTAAACATCAAGATGGTGGTACATGACGTCTCAAGCTGCCTACAAACAGGAAGTGTCTTTTGACTGTGCCGCTCTGCCTTGTGGGATTGCTGACCTTTCCTGACTCCAGCTCTGCTCTGTCTGTGCAAAGCACAGCTATAACCCTGCCACTCCCCCCTCTCCTTTCCTCAGTATGTGATGCTTCTGAGACAAGATGGTGGTGCCTGTATCCTAGAGTTCTGAACAGAGTTGCAGCCCAGCGGGGGAAAGAATAATAAGTAAGTGACTAAATTATGCTGAAGGCCCGGTTTAAGTATTCTTGTAGAGGTTTCACCACACAATTATAAGGCGTTCCCAAAATTCTTGGCTTGCTACTACTATATTAAAGTGGACCAACACCCAGGATTTTGACTATCCTGGGTTTTGGTCCACTTCGGTGGGGCACCCCGATCGGGGGTGCCCCGCTGTGTGAAACCCCCCAGAAAGCCCCAAAAACTCACCTCTCCCCGCTCCCACGTGACCGCTGCTGCCAATCCCCGCCGGCGGACAAGCAGGAGGCAGCGACGGACAAGAGAGCACGCCCGCCGCCGCCTCCCGCGCGTCACTCTTACAGGGCCCGCGCCGGCCATTCACAAACGGCCGGTGCGGGTGCGCGTCCTGCTAGAGGGACGCTCGGGAGGCGGCGGCGGGTGCCGCTGGATCGAGGAGCAGGTAGGGATTTAGGGGTTTCTGGGGGCTTTCACACAGCAGGGCGCCCCGCAGTCAGGGGTCAGGGGACTGATCGGTCCGGGAATCTTATAGATTCCCGGGCCGATCAGTGGAGGGTGTTGGTCCACTTTAAATTAACTTAACATCACTGGGGAAACATTAGATGAAACTAAACCTGAACACAAACTCGTTTTATTTGCTGTCGCAATTTCATTTTAGCAAACAGTTGGTTTAAGAACAAGAAATGTGCTAAATGTAAATCTTCCAGAAAATGTTTGGTCTTAAACAAACCGAAACCTTTCTTAGAACCGCGTTAGTTGATATGGCTGAAAGAGAATCAACGCTTACAGTGAGCAATCCCTTCGAAATAAGACAACAATAACCAGCCTCTGAGCTCACACAGTTCCAGCGTCTTTCATTTCTGAGCACGCCAAGACATGAGGGGCCCCTCAGGCCAACAAATATCTCATATGACAGTTAACAAAGGGCATTATTGAGGTTAAAGATACAACCGCTAAAGGCAGCTAACTTCATACAAGGAACCTGAAAAGAATAAAGAATATATATATATATATATATATATATATATATATATATATATTTATATATAAATAAATATATATATTAAAAAAATGTGCTTTTATGTACTATAACTCACTGTTGTTTATCACATTTAATAAATTGTTAAAATAATTAGTGGGGAGACATGAAAAAAATGAAGTAATGTCCTCATCATGTATATTTGGGTGAAAATAAACCCCAAATCAGGATGCCCCCTTGTGTTAACTGAGGGGGAGGGTAAATGACACGGTTTAGGTTCACTTTTAACACATTTTCCTTGGTATGGAGCCAATTAGAAATCTTCCTACAGTATGAATGCATACATTGATGGCAAGGGCCTAAATACCATAGAGACAGGCCCCACCAGGTCCCTGGCAGAAGCTGCCTCCTGCCCCGTCTTGCAACACCTGATCCTCTGGTGGGCTCCTGACAGTGGCAGACTGGTTCTGTTTAGGCCAGTTGGGCCTGGTCAACAGGATTGGTGATGGCAGGACCTGGTCACCAAAGGTGGGCCCAGGTTGGTAGTAGTAGGTGACCGGGGAACTTTATGATGCCCCTTCATACATCAACATGGAGTATCTAAGGCAGCACAGGGCAAAGACGACACAAAGACGCCCGCAGCTTGTTTTCCCTGGCGCTCTTACTTGAGGTCCATTTCAACCAGACATACAAGGTAATATATTATTAGAGATGATCGAACTTCTTGAAAGTTCGATTCGGGCGATTCGCCGAATTTCCCCAAGAAATTCGGGTTCGCCCGAATCGAACTTTCACGAATCGCTCATCTGAAAAAAAAATGCCGGCATGGTGGGAGCGGGCAGGCCGGCTATGCTGTCAGCGGGTGGCGGAAGCCGGCCCGCTGACAGCGCAGCCGGCCTGCCCGCTTCCGCCATGCCGGTATTTGTTTAAAAAGCAAACACTTACCTGCATGGTCGGAGCGTGGAGGCCGGCGCCGCTCTCAGGCGCCCTCTGATGACGCGCCTTCTGATGACGCGTCCTCTGATGACAGCTGAGAGCGGCGCCGGCCTCCACGCTCCGACCATGCCGGCATTTTTTTTTTTTATTTCAGGGAAAATTTGAATTTTTTTTGGTTCGCGCCGAATCGAATTTTCCCTGAAATTCGGAGCGAATTCCGGTTCGTCCAAACCGGTTCGCTCATTCCTATATATTATCATATAATCTAGTATTGTTTCATTTTATTATTTAAATATATATATTAAACACCTTTTGTATTTTAAGCTAACCTAGTTTCTTCGTTTCAGTTTCCGGGTGGTGGCTGAGCTGAGTTTTATGATGTAACTTTACGAGTCTTGAGCATACTTTGCTGTGGTGATAGACCGCTGTGGGAACATTGTGACTTACCATGCTAGCTCATGCTGAGAGTTCTAAGGCAGTGGTCCTTTTTTTTATGACGAGTAGCCCCTGGCAGCAAGCAGTTACAACCAAGTACTCCAAAGGAGGATATGATTTATTAAAGTTACCAAAATAAGTAGGTCACAGGCTGTGAAGCACTTTCTAATGCAAGAAAGAATAATGTTTTACTGTTATAATAAATATACCCGACACCGTACCACAGGTTGAGAAACAGTGAGTGGCTAAACAGGGACTGGGTCGCGGTTAGACCACTTTTTAGGTGGTTCTGGATTAATAAAATTAAAAGGAGAGCAAACTTAGGGGCCCTGCTACAGCTTCTACCTTTCACTGCAGAAAATGGAGGAGAGGACATGGAACAGGCATTAAGTGACCTGCTTGCTGCCTTATTATAAATCCATTTGGTTTATTGTCCCTTTAATCTTTTTAATTTTGTATGAGCCTACATGTTAAAAATGTTTGTCCTGGCTTTATTGTCCCCGACCCAGTTGTAAGGACCATGTTTACAGAAATACTAAGAGGCTGATTCACTACTAATGCCAGGTATTGCCAGATGAGCGCCTGTATAGCGACGCTTAGAGCGACCACTAGTGGGCGCTGTAAGCGGGTATCGGGAGCTGTAACAGAGCGCCTCGGCCGCTGTAGTAACCTGGTCGGCATTGATGAGGTAGCACCAGCTCAGTGCGTCTGGTACTGGGCGCTCCATACTATATTTAACAAAACACTAGACACACACAGCATCAGCGCTTTAAAGCTGGGCGCTGTAGCAAAGAGCGCCAGACGCTGTGTGATTAAAGTCTGTTTTTGAACACATATACACCAGTAACAAAGCGAAAACACATGGAATGACATTGTTTTAACACTGGGACAATAACACTTTAGTGCCAGACCTGTAAATACAATTCTGCATAAAAAATATTAAAAGTCAAAAAACAAATTTAAATTGCCAAACACGCTATTTACATACAACTAATGAAGCCCATTGAACTGTATGGGAGAGAGCACTACAGAGCGACTGGTACTACATGGCGCTCCTGAGCCTAGAGCCCCGATGCTATATGCTAAGCTGCCTAGATTAATACATGTGACGTTACGTGGCGCTGTTAGAGGCGCTCACCAGATTCGCTTTCTTAAATGTGGTTTTGCATTCACCAGACACTGCCTACTGCTACAAGGCACTACCTGGCGCTATCCGTTCTTAAATAACCCCCCTAGTTAATTTAACAAAAAAGAACATGGACAAAAAGGACAAGGCCATAGACCTAAACTAAAGTGTCTCATGGTAATTATCCTGCCTTTGTTGAGCACCAAGAGATCACTCCAACGGGTGCAAAGACACCAAAAGAATTAAACGGCTCCTAATGTTTCCCTTTACGATTTAAAACTATACAAAAAAACATTTACTTAAAGGAGCACTACCATGAAATTGTGTAAAATTAAAAATCCATATAAATGCATCGGCTAATAAGAGGGGGGTCACTTATACACCCCGAACTGGATAAAGCTCCTGCCAAGTTTTTGGTTTATTCTTTCCTGGTACAAATAAAATCCAGGGGTGACAGGTTTAGGCCCTTATTTAAGAAGGGATAGCGACAGGTAGCGACTGGTGAACGCCGGACACGGCACGCAATTACACATTTATCAAGCAGAATCTGTTTAGCGACTGAGATAACGCAATGTAGCATCTGATTCATCATTTTCCCAGCCTCAGCGAACAGCGCCAGCGTTCAGCCTTGCACAGCGCCAGGTATGACCTCTCGCTACCTGACGCTCTCCCATACATTTCAATGGACGATCCTTTTCTTCTCTTTAAACGGGTTTTTTTTTTTTCAAAAAAATCACAAATAATTCTGTGACCTCTTCTGACAATAGCAGTTTTTTTCATATTTTTTTAATTTTTTAAATATTTCCTCAGAAATGACATTACAGGTCTGGCATTAAAGTGTTCATGTTACAATGTTGTTACAATGTAATTCCATGTTTTCGCTTTGTTACTAGTGGAAAGATACTTGAAAACAGACTTTAAACACACCGCCTCCTGCGCTCTGGGCTTCAAACAAATATTTTTCAGCGCCAGAGATTTGTGAGGCTGTTTTTTTGCTGAATATGGTGTGAGTCGGTCGCTATGAGCAGTCGCTAACATGCGCTCCCATACAGCGCTGTACTGGTCAAATAGCGACTCCCCCATAATGTATCCAACATTACTGAACAGTGACTGAGTCGCTATAAAGTAGCGACTCACGGCCGAGAACTGCGACTACTAGCGGGCGCTCTGAAAATGCCTGCTACAGACGCTCATCTGTCGCTACCTGCCGCTAATGATGAATCAGCCTCCCCGTCTATCCTGGGTGACAGAGCCTGTCACCCCGGATGTCCTCTTCCTTCCATTAAAGAAGAATATTTCTTAATGTTGGGTGTATAAGTGACGCCTCCCGCCATCCAGCATATTTATATGGATTTTTATCATTGGGCCATTTTTTCGTGATAGCGCTACTTTATGTTGGGCTTCAGTTGTTTTTATATTTTACTTCCAATTATTTTCTAACCATATGTCATCTAACTCCCAACATATTTTAAGATGT
The DNA here is from genome assembly GCA_027917425.1 of Gastrophryne carolinensis. Taxonomy (NCBI): domain Eukaryota; kingdom Metazoa; phylum Chordata; class Amphibia; order Anura; family Microhylidae; genus Gastrophryne; species Gastrophryne carolinensis. The sequence goes on from CM051237.1 coordinate 404,779,785, forward strand.
GTTCTCCAGTATGTCAGTAATGCTTTCCAGAGTGATCACTTTTATTCTGAGCTCATATTACACTTTTCTTTCCCAAGTAAATAAAGCACTTCTACGCTGTCACTGGGTAAAAGATCTCCTCTCAGAAGCGTGACATCAATCGCTGTCCTGTTCTTGGACTCGTCGCCACAGGCAGCTATTTATCGGCTACATAGGTGAACCTCAGCAATGAAGCAGGCTCAACATCAGCAATCTATACCTATTGTTTCCCGGCTGTCATGAATTTCAGTTCCTCTCCTTCTCACATTCATTCCCTGGTGGAGATGAACACTTAGGCCCTTATTTAACAAGGGATAGCGCCAGGTTCATTCATCATTATTCCAGCCTCACCCCACAGCGCCAGTGAGCGACCTTGAACAGCGACAGGTATGACCTCTCGTTACCTGGCGCTCTCCAATGCATTTCAATGGAACAATCTTTAAATATTAATAATTAATTGTTAATAATTTTTTTTTTTTTTTTAATGTGAAAATTTCTGTTACCACTTCTGCCATGTTAGATATTTTTTTTAAGGTAAGAAAAAAAAAAAAAAACATTTGTGCAGAATTGATATTACAGGTCTGATATTAATGTATTCATATTCCAAAATGTTTTTATAAATTTGTTTTTTTTGGTTTCCCAAAATATGGTTGTTTGGGGGTTAAAAAACTACTTTTAACCCATCGCCGCCAGCGCTCTGGGGTTTAAACATGCATTTCACAGCACGAGAATTTTTGGAGCGTGATTTGTTAATGAATATGGTGGGAGCCGGTCGCTATGGCCATTCGCTATCATGCGCTCCCATACAGCGCGGAACCTGTCAAATAGCGACTCATCACCTTGTATTCAACATTACTGCACACCGACTCAGTCGCTATCAACAACCGAACAACGGCCAAGCACAGCGACTACTAGCGGGCGCTGTGAAAATACCGCTACAGTCGCTCAACTGTCGCTACCTGGCGCTATTAATAAATCAGCCTCTTACTGTACATAAACCACTTGTATCTGTAACACATGTAATGTAGTTATAAGCATGCAATAAAATGTCATTGCTTTGATCATTAGATGCAGCAGTTGCTGTAATAATGGATCCTCACTCAAGGATCTTTTTATATTGAGGAATGGAAAAGGGATACCCCATACATTAAACAGAAGCATCAAGGGGATTTATCAAACAATAGTAAAACTAGGGGAAAATCAAATTTGACCTTTCATTCAGGGAACAGTCTGACCCTGCCCTATGTTAAATGAAGATCGGGGGGGGGGGGAGGGGAGTCCCCAGGGAGGGAAGAGGAGACCCCCCGCACTAGATATCTGACAGGGGTGAGCATTTTTTTTGGGTTGCCATATGGGAAAAATGGCAGCTACGTTAGAATCTATGTAGCTGGCATATAAAGTGTTAAAGTGGACCAAAACCCATGTAGGGCCAATTGATTCCCTCCCCCTGGGGCATCCAAAATTGGGATGCCCCATTGTGTGAAACCCCATACATTTTTCGGTCCAACGGCGTATGCGTGAGCCTCGGCCGCATCCCCACAATCCCTCTAGTAGTACCCGCACCAGGCATTTGTGAATGGCCGGCGTGAGCATGCTCCCTGTTAGAGACAAGCGGGGGATGCGGCCGCTAACCGATGGCCTTAGACGAAGGCTTAGACGGCGTGACATAAGCCGCTCCGAGCGTGCTGATTGGACAAGCGGCCGCGCATGCGCCGCAAGCCCGGGAAGAGGTGAGTTGGCATCAGCAATCTGGGGGGTTTCACAGAGCGGGGCAACCCAGATTAGGGTGCCCTGGGGATAAGGACCAAATCCTAGGATAGTCAAAATCCTCGGTTTTGGTCCACTTTAAGCGCTAAGGGCTTTGGGTCTCTTAAAGAAGTAAAGAGACTTACCTGGGACAAGCTTTTTTTCTGTATCAAGTCAGCTCTTAAAGTCTAACACCAGCTAAAATGTTAATTTTAATTATGGATAGAGATTTTAATGTTGCATTTTATTACTTTAAACCAATTGTGGAATTATTTTTGTCTGCTATGATTAAATTGATGGATATCACTGATGGATAACCAGAGTGGTGTCACTTTCCTCCTTGTTTATCGCTGTGAGCTGTCTTTTAAGGGTTTCCAGGACTCGACAATATTGGGAAGGTTCTGGAAAACCTATCCTTTAAAAGGACTGTCCAGGCAACAGCCATAATAAGGAAGCTCACTAGATGACTGTGCCATGTGCCAAGCCTCCATTTACTGCAGCACTAGGTAGAAGTTGTAGCGGGGTTTCAAAGTTTGCCCTCCTTTCAATTTCATTAGTCAAGGACCATGCAAAACGAGGGTTAGTATTATTTTACACCTTTTTTTAACATTTCTTATGTCTATGGCGTTTGTTATACCCTTCAATATACCGCAATCATGTGTTTTTTTTAAGGCAGACATTTAAAACAAAACCTTCTACAGTTTTGGATAGAAAGGAGATTTTCTATTACCAAGGTAATGTTCTTTTTACGACAGTATACAGTATCTGACTACATTATGGATCCTGTCTGCAATGAACCGGAAGTACAGATAAATCTACCCCCCCCCCGACAAGGAAAAGAAAATAGCTGAAAGTGTTTTACAAAAGGAAGTAGATCAAACGATAGATGCGTCAATCTACTTACTTCCTAGTTTTCTCACATTCTCGCCCAACCTGATCAGTCAGTTGCCTGGACCCAGCATCACATAGATTCTGAAGATTACGTTCTATGGTTAAAAAAAACCTGGCACCTTTGTGAGGCTTGGTTTACACTGGGGGGGGTCGCTTTGATTCCAGGTTTATTGCAATTGCTCTGCAATCGCCAGGTGAAACGCTACCCATAGTAGACTTTGGGCGCTTTCACAAAGGTCATTGTGTTTTGGATGCAATCACAAAAAGCCCTGCAGTGATTTTGCAGAAAAGCATTTGTGAATCCAGTCCAATGAAGTGTAGTCACAAACACAGATCTCATCCCAATCATGGCAAGAGCCCCATTGCGAAAGTAATAACCCTATCTAATCACATCGCCTCAGTGTGAATTATGTCCAAAACTATAATATTTAACCGGTATAAGATACAAGACAAATGGGTTGATTCAGCATTAGGTCCAAAAACTTTAGTTGAAAACTAAAACAGAAGTATGTTTTGCACCTGGTGCTAAATCAAAGGGTCGATTTACTTGGTAAGGGGTAAGGGAAGGGAATGGGATCCCTAACAATATATATCAATCATTACAACAAACTAAGATTTGGGTCAAATTAGATGTTCTTGCATGGCAAGATCACATACGGCCTTATTTATCAAGGGCTAGCGCCAGGTAGTGTCTGACGAGCGCCAGGTACCGCCAGCTAACGGCGGCTACCGAATCAAGTACGGCCGGCGGCGGTCACAATGACGCATTTATCACGCTAAATGAGGCTAGCGCCGGCGAGAGCGTCAGCTAGCGCGGGATTCATCATGTAGCCGACTGCAACGAACAGCGCCGCTGCTAATCCCATCACAGCGACAGGTATGACCTGGCGCTCCCTGGCGTTGTCCAATGCATTTCAATGGAGCAATCTTTAAATAATCATAATTAATTGCTATTAATGTTTTTTTTTTTTTTTTTTTAATGTCAAAAATTCTGTGACCACTTCTGCAATGTTAGGATTTTTTTTTAAGTAAAAAAAAAAAAAATTAAAAATTGTGCAGAATTGATATTACAGGTCTGATATTCATGTATTCATATTACAACATGTTTCGAAAAACTTGTATAATTTTTACATTAAATAAAAATGGTTGTTTGGGGGTTAAAAACTACTTTACACACATCGCCGCCAGCGCTCTGGGGTTTAAACAAGGAATTCACAGCGCAAGAAATTTTTGAGCGTGATTTGTTAATGAATCTGCAGCAAGCCATTCGCTCTGGCCATTCGCTGTCAGGCGCACCCATACAACGCGGAACCTGTGAAACAGCGACCCCTAACCCCGTATTCAATATTACCGCACACCGACTGAGTCGCTGTCAACAAGCAAACCCCGGCCAAGCACAGCGAATACTAGCTGGCGCTGTGAAAATCACGCTACTGGCGCTCATCTGTCGCTACCTGGCGCTATTAATGAATCAGCCTCTTATTGTTCTTGCTGATATATTATTCCACCATATTTTGCACTGTAACTCCTCCCACAATTCTTACACTACATAGACCATAATATACCAAAACGTGCGGATCGTTCCCGAATGGTGTGCTATTACTTTGTGGAACGTTTCGCCAAACGGTTTCAGAAATATTGGTGTTTTTCGGGCGCAATTTTCCCATAGGAATGAATGGGAGGAATGTTCAAAACTAGAGTGGGAGATGAGTGTGAAGTGAAAAATCAGGACATGATTTCTAAACTGCGACCTCTCCCTCATTTTTAAGCTCCAGCTACACAAATCTTATATCAAAACGTTCAGCTATCCCTGCTGCCGCTAAAAATGTCCAAGGCTAAGCCATAGCCCTAACAGTTTTCACAATATGACCTTTTGTTTGCAACTCACACCTCCCATTGACATTCATTGAAACTCCACTCTAGACACCACAAATTTGAATGGCAATTTCTAAACTGCGACTGTGCCTTCATTTTTAATATTTCAGAAACATGCTATATAAAACATTGTAGGCCTGGCTCTTGTGATTCTTACAGTATAAAGCTCTTTGCTGTAGGATGTATACTTTTTAAGCTACAGCCATTTGAATATGGCAACCACCAGTGCATTAGAAATGTGTTTTAATGTGCATTCTCTGGTTACCTCAGAGTCAGTTGCCATAGCAACACAGCTGCAGCCTGGCTCGTTACATTCATTTTACAGCTGCTCCGCCCACACAGCCAGTCTCAGGAAAACTCCCCATGAAAACATGTTATGGAAAACAGGTTAGACAAATGACATAGCCAGTCATTTAGCAAGATAGAAATACTTCATCATTTCATGCCTACTATCTTTACTAACTCCAAACAATCCATATAGTTACTCTGCCCAGTCAAACCTTTCCACAGTTACTCCAGCCCCTCCAACCACACAACAGTTACTCAAGTCACTCCACCCAGTTACTGTTAATAGGTAGTGCCGCCCCTGGCTGTTTTCTTGTTTGGTTTTTAGAAATGTATGTTTTAATGTAACTGTTAAGCACTTTGAGCAACAACATTGCAAATAAATGTGCTATATAAATAAATAAAAGTTGAAATGCATTTCTCACTCTATGAAGCCTGCCATGTGCACTCTTTAAATTTGATCAATCAATTGGTTAATTTAGTGCTTACTATCTTTACTCACTCAAAACAATCCATACAGTTACTCTGCCTACTCCATATAGTTACTCTGCTCAGTCAAACCTTTCCACAGTTACTCCAGTGACTCCAACCACACAACAGTTACTCAAGTCACTCCACCCAGTTACTCCGCCCACTCCACCCAGTTACTCCGCCCACTCCAGTTGTAGAGAACTGGTGGAGGCAAGAACACTTCACGCAATTTCCCCGGAAATTGCACTTTGTCTAGTTGTAATATGGAATATTTGATCCAAGGTTCAACTTATAGATATTTTATGATATTTTTTTTATTGACTCAGAATCTGTTCAGCCTATTATGTGGTTTGGTCACCAGAAATACAAAGGTCCTTAATTTATGTTCATTTTAAGTCGCAGCAGTTCACCTGATTCACCAAAACATTTTTTCTAGTAAATACCACTAATTTTGACCAGGAAATTGTGGCACAAACACAGCAAAATGCCAGCAGAGAATCAGTTGTCATATGTGTTCAAAGCTACAATCAGAGCTCCGTTCCTTTAAGTACCCCCCTCTCACGGCACACACAGTGCACCCAGGGAAGGCAAACTCCCGGAAAGCCATAGTAAATATGGCCTTTATGTGCAAAGGGTTTTTTGTAAACTAAAAATTGGGTACAGGAATAAGGGAGATGAGGATGGGAATGTCAATTTACTTCCAATAACCAATGTAATTGCAGACACATTCCTATGAAATTTCCTGTCCTAGGATGCATTCCACAAAGACAATAAGCCTTTTCTAGACTATATATGGTTGCAAATGTAAACACATGATATTTCTGTAATCCCACGTGGAAGAACGTAGCTTCCAAGTATCTAAATTGCTCCATTTCAAATGCTCGCAGATTCAACAGTATGATTAGTCCTTTAATCCTGTTCATTTCAGTTTTTGTGGAGTTACAGTACCCACAGTAGAATGCAACTTGGAATATCTAAATAGTCCAAAAGAACTGGCCAAATACGAAATCAGGATCTCACATCAAAACTGGCTTCAGGTCCTTTTCTTCTAATAGCACAAGGTCCTATTCAAAATGGCCCACCGCTCATCACTGTTACAGCGCCGATACCCGCTTACAGCGCCTACTAGCTGTCGCTCTAAGTGCCACTATACAGACGCTCATCTGCCAATACCTGGTGTTAGTAATGAATCAGCCTCCATGTGTCAAAATAAAAACACGCTGCCTGCTATTGCCCTGGAGAGCGACAACGTCCCCTGGCTGAAAATGTCAAAAATGTATGGAAACTTCAAAATTAGTTTTCTCTGCTTTAAGGATTCATTTTTTTTTTAAGTAAAAGAAACATGGAACATAAGGAGCTTTAGCATATAATTTATGTAGTATTATGGACAATCCCTTGAAGGAGAGCCAGCGCTTGCGCCATGGGATCGCCGGCGAGATGAGCAAATTAGGTGATCCAGGGGGGTTTTCACACAGAAAAGAATCCCATGCCTCAGTGAGGAGGATCAACACCTGGGATTGAGAAACTGATCTATATCCTGCAAGGGAATCACTTGTTTTTCCCTTTTGGGGCAGTTTTGTGTTTGCGGGGCAAATTAGACATTGGATCTAGATAGCAGCAGTTCAGGGTGTAGCCTGGCCGAGTACCACTTTATCTTAAGTAACCTTTTGCATTTTTTATGGGTGTGCTTAAAGGGAAAGTCCAGGAAACATAAAATGGGATACTCACCTTTTGTTCCCCTCAGTCCTACTGTGACACTTAGCAACTAATCGGATCCTGAGATCGAGTCCCCTGTAGCCCGAGGCCCAGTCTCCTGTCACCCCCCATTAACTGCAATGAATGGGATGTGCCAGGCCTTGGCATGCTGTGCTGGGACTGATCAGCTGCGTGGTACAAAAGGTGAGTATCCTTTTGTTTTTGTGTTGCCTGGACAGATCCTTTCAACCAAACAATTTTTTAATGAAATGCCATGGGTCGAATCAACAGTATAATTCTTTCTAATTCTATTAACAACACTGGAAATTTTCTATTGACTGTACAGGAAGTAAGTTTAATCTGAATTCCTTCCCACTACGGAAAAGAAAATTGCCTAAAGTTGTTTTTCTTTAAAAAGCAGATCTATTGATATACATGTCAATCTGCTTACTTCCTAGTTTTCTCACATCATTCCTGCTCAACCTGTCTGGTATCAGGAACCAGCAACAGGTAGCTTCAAGAGATTGTTTGCAGTGACAAAAATGTTGTTTCAGGGTGGGTCTCTTTAGTGCAAAAGCATTCTCATACGCTCGCATAAATCAGGGGACACATGCGAATTAAACTTGCACTTGAGAGAGCATGCAAGAAAGCAGCAAGAGAATTCTCCCTTCCATGTGAGTTTTTTCAACTTGCATAATAGTTTTTCATTTGATTCTTGAATAAGCCAAATGAGTGACAATTATGAGTTGTAGCTTTTGTCATTAAAAAAAGCCATGCCACAAATGCGGCATCGTTTTTTTATAATCAAAATGGCATGCAGAAGTGTTTTGTGTACCCTCCCCTTCCCAGAGCCAACCAGTCCGGGGCACCAGGCATAAGGGCTAGTAATCCTGGGCTCAGAGGGTGACCGGCCAACCCCTGGCTTTGTGGTTTACCAGCCCCTATACCTTTTGGTATGGGTTTGTTGCTCTTCCAGGGAGGCTTCGGGAGCAGGCAAAGGAGTCTTTTATACTGAAGAGTTGGAGGGGTATAGAGGCGGATTTCCTCTCTAGTATAAAAGCCCCGCTCCCCCGAGATCTGTCATTACCCTTGGCTAGAAGTCACTGCAGGAGGAGGGGGGATCTCTGCCCCTCCTTCACTCCAAATGGCAACGAGACGCCTGATATAGAGGCCCCATTGGCATCATTTTTAAGAGCTGGTATTTGTGCATTGCTTTTTTTCCAATAAAAACAGCTACAACTCACAACACTGATTTGATTCCCCCTGAGGCAAGAATCAAATGAGAAACTCTCAAGTGCATAAAAAACTTGCATGGAAGGGACAATTTTAACTCGGCTTTCTCACATGCACTTGCATGCGATTTATGCGAGCATGCAAGAAATCAACCTTAAAACCAGAGGTTGCAAAAACAAAAATCCAACTTTCACCAGCTACATCCTGGCTCCTCTGTGATGGGAGTCGCCCAAAGGATTTTTTAAATTGGAATTCTAAACTATATTTTTTAACATTGTACCCTAGTATGTTTTTGGTCCAGTGATTCAATCTATCATTCACAGTTGGGAACGATTTTATTCTCCTCTATAAGGCATAATTGGCTGTGATTTTTTGTCTTCTTATGTACCAAAATTTAGTGGTGGTTTTCGAGCATTGGAAAAAGTGAACAGGAACATCATATATGTAAGTCCGATAATCCAAATAACCACATATTGTACTACACTGGCTGATTGCTGGCCTTTATTCAGATGTCAGCTTCCAATCTAACATTATTTGTGCACCTATAGTCAAACCCCCATTTGCCAGAAGACACAATTGCCTACCTGGACACTGACTCATTCAAGATACACATAAAAAGGGATGACCCTTGATCCACAAAGGCCAATGCCAACATACAACTAGGACAAAAAGGTACTAAGGAGGTACAATAACAAGTATCCAGCTGAGGCATTTATCAGGATGATGGCAATGCAGAAACAGACACACAAGTGAGGCTTGGATTAGGATTCATACCCCTTGATTTTTTTCAAATTTTTTGATGTTACAGCCACAAACGTAAATGTATTTTATAGAGTCATAAAATAAAAAAAAGAATGGAAAGTATTGTGTGCATATGTATTTATCCCTCCCGAGTCTTACTTTGGGTTCGATTCAGAGCCAGGTGAGAATTTTCACTCCTTTTTTAAGAGAAAAAACTGCCATTGACTTTTTATTGTCTACCGGGTGTAAATTTCCAACTGACTCTGAATCAGCCCCAAGGTAGACAATGAAAGTCAGTGGCATTTTTCTCTCCTAAAAAAAGGAGTGAGAATTCTCACCAGGCTCTGAATCCACCCTTTGTAGGACTAAATATATCTTCATTTACAGCTGAAAGTCTGTATGTCTCTACCGGCTTCACATATTCATAGGCTGCAATGTTTGCTCAATCTTCTTTGCAAAATAGTTCTTGCTCAGTCAGATGGACGATGAGTGTTTGTGAACAGCAATTTTCAAGTCATGCCACAGATTCTCAATTGAATTTAGGTCTGGACTTTGACTGGGCCATTCCAACACATACAGTATATATGCTTTGATTTTAAGCGGAACAAAACCTGTCACAGCTAAAAGATTCCAGCCACTGGCCATCTCCTTGGGCATCCCAAATCAAGTTGCCCTGCTGTGTGAACCCCTCCACCTGGGACACCGCAAAGCTTACCTGCTTCATGGCTCTCTCATCCTGTAAACATCCGGCAACTGTATTCCTGACTTCTTTGGGCTGTGTGCATGCTCCCTCCCCAGCCTGTCTCATGCTGGGGATGCCGAACATTAATTATGCACGGCAAACGGCTCTGATTGGACGAGAGCTATAATTGCTCAGGCATGCATCTTTGGACTGGGGAAAGGTCAGTTGGTATGAGTGGTCTGGGGGGTTTCCATTCGATAGTCGGTAGAGATGGTGTGTTCAGTGTGATGTGTGGAGCTTTCCTGCAAAACGTATGACATTTAGACCAAAAAGTTCAACTTTAGATCCAACAAGAGCACCTTGTTCCGCATTCTTACTGTGTCCTCTACATAGCGTGTGGCAAAGTAGGACTTCTTTGGTTTGATTTCAATATTGGCTTTCTCAACACCCCAAAATGTCAGATTTGTGGCGTACACGACTAATTGTTGTCCTGTTAAAATATTTGCCCACCTGAACCATCGTACTCTACAGCTCCTCCATAGTGACCCTGAGACTTTTGGCTGCTTCTCTAAATAGTGCTCTCCTTGCCTGGGCTGCCAGTTTAGGTGGACTGTTATGTAGTTGTGCCATACTTCCATTTATGTACAACGGATTGAACAGTACTCTGTGAGATGTTCAGAGCTTGGGCTAGTATTTTTATTATAACCTAGCCTTGCAATACAGACTTTCTAGTGTGTTTTCTGCTTTTCATGATGCTGTTTCAAAACTTCGAAACTTCTGAGATCTTTACAGAACAGCTGTAGTTATTTTGAGAATTACATACAGTTGGACTATATTTCCCAATTAGGTGACTTTTGAAGGCAATTTATCCCACTGGAATTTATTTAGGGTTATCCTAAATAAAATCCAGTGGATACAATAGCTCCCCCCACTTTTCATTTTTTTTAATTTATTTATTTTTAATATGGAAAGCTTGTATCATTTACTTTACACTTCACCAAATCTTGCTACTTTGTATTGCTCTATAATCTAAAAGACAGCATGAGAACAAAGCCCATGTGAGGGAACATACAATTCTAGCTAGAACAGCCAGGTGGGTATATACTCCTAACACATACGTGTTCCTCTAAAATTCACAACAGACACAAATGTGCATTCCTGGAAGGCATATACCACCACAGTGCAATGGCTCAAAGGAACCACCGCCATACTTAAAAATTTGAATACATTTTAAACAAGCAGGATACACACTGTTTAATCAGAATTACACAGCAACCACCAATACTGCCCGCTCAACCCCTGCACCCCACACACACCGCAATCCCAGACAAATTTCAATGACACATACTATGCCAACCACTCCCAAATGCCAATTGCACCCACAATCCCTGCAGACATGCATACTCTCTCAGATTACCCACCCTCACACACAATCCTGCCTTATAATATTACCACCTCTAAAGTGGAAGTCCACTGTTAGAATTGCAAGAAAAAAACATCTTACCTCGCCCGGATCCCACACCATTACTGGCGCTCTTGCAGCAGCCACACGGACAGTGAACACAGCAGCATACCCTGCTCTGCGCGCACTCCCATGTGTCCATTCAAGTGAACCCAGGACCCAAAGCCCCAGCAGACGGCGCTGGGTACCAAGAGAGATAAAATGTTTTTTCTTTGTAACCCCCCCCCCCCCCACCCGGCATCAGCATTGCAGAGTCAGTGGACTTTCACGTTAAAGAGAATTTTTACACTTACATTGGTTTACAATGCCACCCTTTCACCACATTCATATTTAAAGTCATTCTGCAGGCAACAAAATAAAAAACAGTATACTCACCTTTGATCCCCCACAGATGATCGCTGCTAGTCCGACGCTGAGACACTTACGACAATGCTTCATCCAGTCCTGCACCACCCGCGCACCTGCACCCCTCCCATCGTCACAGAAACTACATAATGCCCCCCCCATTCACGGCAAGGAGGGAGTGCCATAGTGACGAATAATGTTGGGTGGTCCATCAGGCATGAATGGACATGAGTGGCTGGATAATGGCAGAAGTTTTATTGCTATCTGGCTGTCCTAGGGATACTGCCACCAATGTTCCTGCGTTCCTGCACCATTGCCACCTCTATTTGTCGTTATGAACCTTCTACATCACTCTCCTTGCAACCTGCCATCCTTACATAGCCTCTATTTAACTTCCTTTATGTCTCAATTCTATCTACCCTTCCAACTTTCCACACAGCAACATGCGTACACCCTTTCCTGCATATTGCTCTTATTTACAACGCATTCAATTTTTAATTTAGCTTTGGGATGGGGGCATACCAGATGGCTCAGAGGGACAAGTGTAGCCTCTGGGCCACAGATTAGGCATGTCTGCTCGGAATCACAGTGGGGAGAGGCCTGAGAGGCTCTTCTAATTTTAATATACTAGAACAACTCAAGAGCTTCACAGTAAACAGATAACTCTTTATTAGAGAACCTCTATATCTAGGTATTTTATTGTAGTTTGCTGGTGGCTGGCACCCCTGAACAATGCTAAGCTTTTATAAACACTAGAGCTTTATATCACAGTGAAAATATAATGCTGATGTGTCACTGAGCATAGATGGTATGCCCTAGAACAGGGGTACTCAACCATTTTTTGTATAGGTCCATTAACAGGCATCCCATGAGAGGTACAGGTCCGGACGGGGGGCTGTCGTAGGGGGTGGATAGATATAGTGCAGTGTAGTACTTCATATGACAATGCTAGGTATGCTAGGTGCCAGGGAGACTAAGCACTACATCGCTTATCAAGGGGCAACTGATCAGGGGGCAGCTCTGAGCATAGCAACACATAAGCAACTGAGTGCAGGGCTACATGGAAGGGGTCCGAAAATCTGGCACCGAGGTCCGCATTCGGACCCCGGTCCGCCAGTTGAGTACCGCTGCCCTAGAAAAAAGTAGACATACCTTGGGTATATCCCAGTGTACAACACAATGACCTTTGTGAGTTATTTTGTGGGAAAAAAATGACTGCATTTTTTAAAGGACCATTGAAATTTTTGCAAAGAACAACTGCTTGTGTAAGTATGTAAATGCATTAAGAAAACAATGGAAAGATTCTTTAAACGACAGGGTGTAATAAACCTTAGTTATGCACTTTATTGTGGCTTGCTAGACCATAACTTTAAGCCATCTTACAGGCTCATAAAAGAATCACTTTTACATAGCAAAAATAAATGAACCTAAAAAAGAATTTCTAGCATTCAAGTGGCTAAGAAAGAAAGCTCCAGCACTGCAAACCACAGGTCAATTTAGGCCACACATCCACCTTGTTGATATCCAGATTGCCTGACAACATCCTTTCCAGATACAATTTAAGGATCAATGATCCACTGCAGAATGACAGTTGAAAGATGCTGCTCAGTTAAAAGACCCACTTTTGGTCCACTTTATCTATTGCAATATTTTTTGATAGGGGTTGTATGGCTCCTGCAATCTATTCACTTCGAAAGTGGCTCTCGTAGTGATGAAAGTGTCTCTCATGGTAAGAAGGGTCGGGGACCCCTGGTAAAGATGATCCTCACTGTAAATGAACACACAAAAGCATAATGTGCAATTGTGCGTTCTGCTTATATGGAGAAGACAAATTGATTGACTTTAAGAATTACATGATAATGAATTAACTTTGAGGTTTACCACGTTCTATGATTCTCAATCAATATCGTATCTGGATCTTACAAAACAATAAAATCATTACACAAAATTTTACAAAAAAAAGTTGCAGGTAATACTATATTACATGCTCATAGCTCACATCCAATGCATACAAAAATGGCAATCCCAGCTGGAGAAATTTTAAAAAGGAAGCGTAACTGTACTGAAAAGTCCGACTTCGAGAGATAAATAAAAAATACCATGAAGGATGGAGGATTACCGGATTGGATATTAAACAGAGCCCTAAATGTAACTAGCAAACATGATAGAATCTCTCTTTTACTTGGTCATAAAAAAAGAAAATAATAACCAACAAATTATTATTTTCTCTTCCATATACTTTAGAATTTGCACAGATCTAAAAATTGTGAAATCACATCTTAATGTACTAAAATGTGACAAATTCTTGAGTCACCAATTAAGAACTGGTAAAAAAATCGAAAAGCTTCCAGTCCTGGCCGCTACTCTCCATGAGTGAAACCCCCTGGGGCACCAATAATCTTGCCTGATCCTGGCGGGTAGCCTCTGATGTGTCTCTCTATCCTGACTTCTCTGCGCCCGTGCGCTCTCCAGCTTTTCTGAGTGTCTTGGTTGGGGAGCCCGCACATGACCGAAAAACATGCCAAGGTTGCGGCCAGCCTGCTGCACTTTGTCAAAGCGCAGCCGCAGGGCGTGGCTCCAGTGGTAAAAAACTCTGCCACCGACGAGCCATTGTATCTGTATCTACAGTTACCAAAAGAAACCTTACAAAATAAATACCATGATAAATTGCGAGTCCAAACATGTAGTGTGTTTGATTACTTGAGGCTATGGCGCAAACTAAAATCAAGAATTATTTACCAGTCTTTTCTATAGTGTGTTAATTCCTTAAAGCTCTGTCGATAAACAATAATTGATAATAATTGCTGAAACCAATTTTGAATTATTGCATTTTATTTTCTTGTTTATGGTAAATATGTATTCTTAACAGCCTAGTTCCCTTTTTACAATTTGTTATAGATAATGGTATTGAAGATATATGTTGACATTTGTAGTGCGTGTCACGCTCATGTGGCACCCCGTTGCCTTCCTGTCTTGCCTCTGGACGCAAAGTTATTCCCTTCTTCCCACCGCTAGATCCGTGGCTACATGAGCATTTTGCTCACGCTATCAGTTACATACTGCACATACACAATGTTCTCCCTTGTCTTCCACCTTTCCTGTTCCATCCATCCACTTCCTGTGGGTATAGTCACAGGATGACTTGAGGAGGGAGTGATGCATTTCCTGTCCCAGGTCTGGCAGCAGTGGTGACTGGACACCACTAGAGCGGACCCATTCAAAAGGGTCAGCCATTACAAATTATATTTTGCATTGACTAAGAGCACACCGTGATGCCCGTAACGTGTATATGTTTCGATTGCTTTTATTGGGATCCTCTGGCTTGGAATACTTTTATGATATTGGAATAAAACGCTGATGTCATGGGGCAACCTCATGAGCTGGATTTCCTTTCATGTGCGATCGACATAGCCAAACATGACTTAAAGAATGGTCATCTCTTCGACTATGTAAAAATTTAGCATACTGATGCTTCTACATGGTTTAAGCAGAAAGATATTACAAATATGAAATGTTGATATGCTATAAGCAGTACAGCATTGTGAGGCCCATCAAATGGTAGTCATGAAAAAACACACCTGATCTGTGCTCCACTGCCAATTGGCACGCATCATGTGAGCACCGGTACCCAATGGGATTCTTCTGCCTGGAAAACTCTATTGGTTGCCAGCACATAAATGCGAAAGTATACGTTTTTTGCCCAATTTTCAGACTTTTTGTGGTGTGGATGGGATGGAAAGCCCAAATGAGGATGTCCAGAGAGTGGGGGATAAAATAATCATATTGGGCTTCAGGTTTACTTTAAAAAGCAAAGCTGTTATTCCAGCCTGAAAAACAGCAATGGTGGAATGTCACTGGCCATTCCAAAGCCATGAGGCTAAAATAAGGAACTTATTTCTTCTTGCTTATCTGAATGTGCCCATCTCACGTGCCTCCACTCCAATGCACTGTGAATGCTAAAGAAGGTCTCCAACAGAGGCATAGCTAAATGTGATGGGGTGCTGGTGCGAACATTAAATGGGTCCCCCATGGCTCATACAGTAAACTGTTTTTGTTTTTTATCTCAAATGGACGCAGCTAGACAACTAAAGACTTAAATGTAAGAGACACTTGCTGCTTCCTTTATCTAAATAATGACCACAAATACGATAAATAAGGTGAAGGAGCAACAATGATGCCCCCCCGACCTTCTGGGCCTTGGTGCGGTTGCACCCCATTCAGGTTACGCCCCTGGTCTCCAAAGTTGGCCCCTCCCTTACTTTATCCCTCACCACACTCCAGATGTGGTTGCCTGCACACCCCCGTGTGGGTCTGGCAAGTGCAACCACTGTGATTTGCAAGGCTCATTTACACTGGGTACAGGAGTAGCCATACAACCACATCTGGAGGTGTTCATAGAGGAATGGAAGTGGACGGAAGGAGGGGCAACTTTTGAAGACCTGCTACAACGCTCTGCAGAAAAAAAAAGGTGAGACACAAGGGATAAATTTCAGGGGAGGTCATTATTGGGGCAGCCGTACGACCACATTTGGAGGTTGTCATAGAGGAATGGAAACGCAAAGAAAAGAGGGGCAAGTTTTGAAGCGCGCTGCAGAAAATAGAGGTAAGGCACATGGGACAGATTTCAGGGGAGGTTATTATTGGGGCAGCCGTGAGACCACGTTTGGGGGTTGTCATAGAGGAATGGAGACGCAAAGAAAGGAAAGGCAAGTTTTGAAGACCTGCTGAAGCGCGCTGCAGAAAATGGAGGCACATGGGACAGGTTTCAGGTGAGGCAATTGTTGCCATTGGCTGGATTGTACCTTTAAATACCTCATGACTGTGGAGAGTACATTATAGGAAACATTAACTCATTAAAAAAGAGCAACACCCAAGGCCGCACCCCAGCCAATGCCTCTAACTGCATGAGTGCCCGCACTGTCCATTCAGAACAAACAACTATGTAAAAGGGACAATAGATTATTATGGGCAGCACTTTCACTGCAATTACAGATTGATCACAAGTGAATCGTTGTCAGGGTGAAAGGGCCCTCACTAGAGCAATGGATCAACTGCAAATCATCAACCTTCCATTCCCTGATGGCAATTTACTAAGGTCTGGAGAAGTTCTTCACATTTTGGAGAGCCTTTCTCTTCTGTTATAAATTCCTTAAACGCTGGACTGAGAGCCTCTCCAGCAGCAATTATACAGGACAGATGCAGCATTTTATGTGGCAGAGCCTTTTTTTTAGAAACAGTCTGGACTGAAGTGCGGTAAAGTGGATCAAAACCCAGGATTTTTACTATCCTGGTTTTTGGTCCTTCCCCGCGGTGCCCCCCGATCGGGGGTGCCCCACTGTGTGAAACTCCCCGGATTGCCGAGCGCAGCTTACCCCTTCCCGGTCCTATGGCGCATGCGCGGCCGCTCGTCCAATCAGCGTGCTCAGAGCTGCTGGCGGCCACATCCCTCGCTTCCCTCTAACAGGGAGCGTGCCCGCGCCAGCCATTCACAAACGATTCCCGGGTGGCCGATTGCGCTGGGTTTCGGTCGCCTTTTAAGAGATATCTACAGTGAAATATCATCATCATGGTGTGATGAAAGTGCACCGCTAAAGTGTTTATATTTTCATTGTCCTGAGTAATTAGAAAATAAAGTTTCACCTCATTCTGTGCTGTCCTGTGATGGCAGGGGCAGGGCTGAGTAATACAAGCACACTGTGCGCATTGCATTGGAATGAGCTGGGATTAATTCTAGCCTATCAACAACAAAGTGGGTGTCAACCTAACAGGAGCCTCATGATTGAATTGGTAGTCCAGATCAGGGGGAGGAGCTGGAGGAAGAAGAAATTCCCCTCCCTTTCTGTGACCAGAGCAAACAGGCAGCATTGGACTGACACTGCATCAGGTAAGCTGCCAGGAAAAGGATTTTAAATTTTGACAGGTCATTCTGTTTTACACCAGGGCGTTCCACATGTGTTAGCGATGGTATTGCATTAACTATCACACAGTGCTTTGAAAGCATTAGCAGTTACACCTCAATAGACTGGAATCGCTACTGCAGAAGCCTTCAAAATGCTGCTGGCAAAGCTATGGGCAGTGTTTCACAGGCGATTGCAGGGTGATCACAATCGCGCTGCAATCACAGCAAAAGGGTGTGAAGGATGCAGCCTTCCTCCGTAAGTACCTTGAGCGCTGTGGCTGGCTACACTCACCTGGCATATTTGAGATCACTGATTGGCTAATCTTAAAGCGCATGAAAATCAGGAAGGCATGGCCCTGGAATTCCGGCCGCTGGCCTGCCCCCAGGACATCCTGTACTGGTTGCCCTGCCGCATGACCCCCGGGGTCGCCGGTAAACTCACCTTTTTCGGCGGGGCCCACAACACTGCGATCTCCAGCGCCACATCCCCAGCTTCTCTGCAGCTGTATGCACCGGAACAGAGTGCAGGGGATGCGGCCAGCTAGATGCACCACCTCAATGCGGCACCTCGTTAATGAATTTTGAACCACTTTAAACTAGACCAATCACACCCATGGCCAGTCCTCTGGAAGCCTCATTGTGTGAACCCTTCCAGATAGCCCACAATCACCTTACATTTCCACCGGTCCCTTGCCGCCATCTATCCCAAATCGGGATGCCCCTGGGTCAAGTATCACTCACCAGGATAGTCAGAATCCTAGTGATTTGTCCACTTTAAGAATGATGGCTGGGTGCCAGTGACACAGGAGGAGGACAGGGTGCCTGCACTGGGTGCCAGTGACACAGGAGGAGGACAGGGTGCCTGCAGTGGGTATCAGTGACATAGGAGGAGGACAGGGTGTCTGTACTGGGTGCCAGTGACACAGGAGGAGGACAGGGTGCCTGCACTGGGTGCCAGTGACACAGGAGGAGGACAGGGTGCCTGCACTGGGTGTGGGTGACATAGGAGGAGGACAGGGTGTCTGCACTGGGTGTGGGTGACATAGGAGGAGGACAGGGTGCCTGCACTGGGAGCCAGTGACACAGGAGGAGGACAGGGTGCCTGCACTGGGTGTGGGTGACACAGGAGGAGGACAAGGTGCCTGCACTGGGTGTGGGTGACATAGGAGGAGGACAGGGTGCCTGCACTGGGAGCCAGTGACACAGGAGGAGGACAGGGTGCCTGCACTGGGTGTCGGTGACACATGAGGAGAACAGGGTGCCTACACTAGGTTTGGGTGACACATGAGGAGAACAAGGTGCCTGTGACACAGGAGGAGAACAGGGTGCCTGCACTAGGTGTGGGTGACACAGGAGGAGAATAGGGTGCCTGCAGTGGGTTCCAGTGACACAGGATGAGGAAAGTAAGGTTGCCTGCACTGGGTGCTGCTGACACAGGAGGAGGAAAGCAGGGTGCCTGCACTGGGTGCTGCTGATACAGGAGGAGGAAAGCAGGGTGCCTGCACTGGGTGCCAGGGACACAGGAGGAGGAAAGCAAGGTGCCTGCACTGGGTGCTGCTGATTCAGGAGGAGGAAAGCAGGGTGCCTGCACTGGGTGCCAGGGACACAGGAGGAGGAAAGTAAGGTTGCCTGCACTGGGTGCTGCTGATATAGGAGGAGGAGAGCAGGGTGCCTGCACTAGGTGCTGCTGACACAGGAGGAGGAAAGCAGGGTGCCTGCACTGGGTGCTGCTGATACAGGAGGAGGAAAGCAGGGTGCCTGCACTGGGTGCCAGGGACACAGGAGGAGGAAAGCAAGGTGCCTGCACTGGGTGCTGCTGATACAGGAGGAGGAAAGCAGGGTGCCTGCACTGGGTGCTGCTGATACAGGAGGAGGAGAGCAGGGTGCCTGCACTGGGTGCCAGGGACACAGGAGGAGAACAGGGTGCCTGCACTGGGTGCTGCTGATACAGGAGGAGGAAAGCAGGGTGCCTGCACTGGGTGCTGGTGATACAGGAGGAGGACAGGGTGCCTGCACTGGGTGCTGGTGATACAGGAGGGGGGAAGCAGGGTGCCTGCACTGGGTGCTGCTGATACAGGAGGAGGAGAGCAGGGTGCCTGCACTGGGTGCTGCTGATACAGGAGGAGGAAAGCAGGGTGCCTGCACTGGGTGCTGGTGATACAGGAGGAGGACAGGGTGCCTGCACTGGGTGTGGTGATACAGGAGGAGGACAGGGTGGCTGCACTGGGTGCTGGTGATACAGGAGGAGGACTGGGTGCTAGTGATACAGGAGGAGGACAGGGTGCCTGCACTGGGTGCTGGTGATACAGGAGGAGGTCAGGGTGCCTGCACTGGGTGCTGGTGATACAGGAGGAGGACAGGGTGCCTGCACTGGGTGCTGCTGATACAGGGGGAGGAAAGCAGGGTGCCTGCACTGGGTGCTGGTGATACAGGAGGAGGACAGGGTGCCTTCACTGGGTGTTGTTGATACAGGAGGAGGAAAGCAGGGTGCCTGCACTGGGTACTGCTGATACAGGAGGAGGAGAGCAGGGTGCCTGCACTGGGTGCCAGGGACACAGGAGGAGGACAGGGTGCCTGCACTGGGTGCTGCTGATACAGGGGGAGGAAAGCAGGGTGCCTGCACTGGGTGCTGGTGATACAGGAGGAGGACAGGGTGCCTGCACTGGGTGCTGCTGATACAGGGGAGGAAAGCAGGGTGCCTGCACTGGGTGCTGCTGATACAGGAGGAGGACAGGGTGCCTGCACTGGGTGCTGCTGATACAGGGGGAGGAAAGCAGGGTGCCTGCACTGGGTGCTGGTGATACAGGAGGAGGACAGGGTGCCTGCACTGGGTGCTGGTGATACAGGAGGACAGGATGCCTGCACTGGGTGCTGGTGATACAGGAGAAGGAAAGCAGGGTGCCTGCACTGGGTGTTGGTGATACAGGAGGAGGACAGGGTGCCTGCACTGGGTGCTGGTGATACAGGAGGAGGGAAGCAGGGTGCCTGCACTGGGTGCTGGTGATACAGGAGGAGGACAGGGTGCCTTCACTGGGTGCTGCTGATACAGGAGGAGAAAAATACCATTTTGGGATTACTCACCTGTAAAATGGGTATTATAAGTATGTCTCACACCCTGCTTCGGAATGATTAATAACACGTGGGTTATGGGCCAGTAGAGGGCGAACTTCTGCAGAGATTGCTAGAAAAAAGAAGCCCTCCCAGTCCATAAATACCTGGGACCTCCCACACATTCTCCAGTATAAGAAAGCAGTAAGGGGACCAGGAAGAGTCAATAAAAACTATGAGAAAAAAGGTTCACCATATAGAGGATCCAAGATACAACTCAGGGCGGCACGAAGCAGGGTGTGAGACATACTTATTATACCCATTTTACAGGTGAGTAATCACAAAATGGTATTATTCCAAGTATGTCTCACACCCTGCTTCGAAATGATTAATAACATGTGGGACATCCAATAGCAGTGTCCAAAAAGGGTGGGTATCCCAACAGGCAATAATGCACAAAGAAACCACTGCAGCTTGCAGAACTTAGCGGCCAAAAACAGCATCCGCTGAGGCCCGCACATCAACCTTATAAAACTTGGAAAAAGTATGAACAGAAGACCAAGTAGCAGCCTTACAAACTTGTTCAACAGAGTCCTGGTGCTGAAAAGCCCAGGAAGCCCCAACAGCACGAGTAGAATGAGCAGTGATCTGGAAAGGAGGATCCCTCCCCTTGGCAGAATAGGCCCTAATAATGGCCTGACGAATTAATTTACTAATGGTAGACTTGACGGGCGCCAAACCTTTCTTGGGCCCAGAGGGCACCACAAAAAAGGCATCTGTCTTCTGGAATGGTGAAGTAGCCACCAGATAGTACTTAACACATCTAACGATGCCCAGAGAGTGCAAAGCCCTCTCCTTGTCATTGCTAGGCTTAGGACACAAGGAAGGAAGCACAATGTCCTGAATGAGGTGAAAGGCGGAGACAACCTTTGGCAGGAAGTCTGGTTTAAAATGGAAAACCACCTTGTCCTGATGTCTCTCAAAGTAGGGGGCCTGAATGGACGGAGCCTCCAACTCAGAAAAACACGTCGAACAGAGGTGATAGCCACCAAAAAGGCAACCTTTAGGGTGAAGATGGATAGTGCAACATCCTGCACTGGTTCAAAAGGGCAGACAACACCAAAACTAAATCCCAAACAGGTAACAAGGGTTTGTGAGGAGGGCGCACAAGAGTGACCACCTGGAAAAAGGTCTTAACCAAAGGATGAAGAGCAAAAGACCTTTGAAAGAAAACCGCCAGAGCGGAAACATGCCCTTTCAGAGTGCTAAGTTGAAAACCCATGTCCAAACCATGCTGAAGAAACTTCAGAATCTGAGGGATGGAAAACACCTGACAAGGGAAGGCCCTAGCCTCACCCCAATCAATGTAGGTCCGCCAGGTCCTGTAGTAGATATTAGAGGAAGATTTCTTCCTAGCCCTGACAAGAGTCCGGACAACAGCTTCAGACAAACCCTTTTCTTCTAAGACGAAGGTTTCAGCAGCCACGTCGACAAAACCAGCGTTTGAAAATTGAGGTAACAAAGCTGACCTTGTGTAATCAGATCCGGAACCAGAGGCAGCCCCTATTGATCGACCGCCAGCCGCACGACGTCTGCGAACCACACCTGTCTTGGCCACCTTGGGGCCACCAGGATTGCTGGCACACCCTCTTGAGCCAGCTTGCGTACCACCTTGCCCACCATGGGAAAGGGAGGAAACAGATACAGGAGACCAAGCTCCCGCCAGGACAGAGACATGGCATCCACTGCCAGAGCCAAAGGGTCCTGGGACATTGACACAAATGCCGGAAGCTTGTGATTGTGACGAGAGGCAAACAGATGCACCTCCAGCCTCCCCCACCTGCGACAGGGGGATAGAAATACCTTGTTGCTGAGGGACCATTCCCCCCCCCCGAGAGGTCCCCCTGCTCAGAGAGTCCGCTCCCAGGTTCTCCACTCCTGGGATGTAAACTGCCGAGAAGTACATAGCTCTCAGCGCATGAACGAATCAGAGACACCTCCCGGAGGGCATTCTTGCTGCAAGTCCCTCCTTAGTGATTCGGGTCCAGCCACCACTGAAGGACCGCCAAACCAGAGGAGACAGAACACAAGTCTGATCCAGGGATAGAGGACATTTGTCCCAAAACGATAAAAGATGGAGCTGAAGAGGTCTCATGTGAAACTGAGCAAAGGGCACTGCCTCGAAGCAAGTCACCCTCAAGCCTACCAGCCTCATCCCCGTCTGACGGACGGACGAGGGCTGGACAGAAGAACATCCACCTTCGGCTGGGGCCGGAACACCCTGTTCTGAATGGTATCCAGAGTCATGCCCAGGAACGAAGCCACCCTTCATGGAGATAGAAAGGATTTGGGGTAATTGATTACCCACCCGAACCTCTTCAGCGTTGTCACCACCGTCCGGGTGTCCAACTGGTGGAGAGAGGATGACGTAATGAGAAGGTCATCTAGATAAGGCAGAATGCGAATGCCCTGGACTCTGAGAAGGGCCATCACGCCCGCCAAAACCTTGGTGAACACCCTGGGCGCCGAAGTCAGCCCGAAGGGAAAAGCCACAAACTGGTAGTGCTGATTGCCTACCACGAACCTGAGGAACCTCTGATGTACCGGGAATAGCGGCCCATGAAGGTAAGCATCCTTGATATCCAACGAAGTCATAAAGTCCCCCGGACGCAGAGAATTGACAGCAGAGCGCAGAGTCTCCATACGAATTATTCTGGCTCTGATGAACCGGTTGAGAATTTTCAAGTCCAAAATGGGTCTTATGGATCCATCCTTTTTGGGGACTGTAAAAAGGTAGTTGTAGTAACCCTGACCTCTCTTTATGGGAGGAACCAGACAAACGAGCCCCATATCCTGAAGGTTCTGCACCGCCAGAAACAGTCCCTGTGCTGCCCGTGGGTCCATAGGAACCCGAGACCTGAGAAATCTAGGAGGAGGCCGGTATGCAAACTCCAGGATACAATTGTCTGTGACCACTAGAGTCCAGACCTGAGCGAAGAGGCGCAGCCGTCCCCCCACCCGCAAGGGTGAGGGCGCCCCCTTATTGCTGAGCGGGCTTGGCAACAGATTTGGCTTTTGCACCCCAGGAAGCCCCGGGTCTGGCACGTCCTCTGCCCCTACCCCAGGAATCTCCTCTGAAGGCAGTGAAAGACAATCCCCTGCTTGTCGAGAGCCACGAAAAGAGGGGTTGAAAGAGCCTGAACCCCGAAAGGGCCGGCGCTGCTTCTTGCGTTGAAGTAACTTACCCCCTTTGGCAACAAAGAGTCTAAACGCTCACTAAACAGGTGCAGACCCGGGAAGGGAAGTCCTGTGAGCGCCTTCTTAGCCGCGTTATCGGCCGCCCACTGGCGCAACCAGACCGAACGGCGTATAGCCACCTGCAATGCCAAGGTCCTGCTACACATACGGATAGTATCATCCAAGGCTGATAAGACAAAGGCAATGAACATATCACAATGAGTCAGAGCTGTAAACTCCTCACTGGAAGGATTCAATTGGGAACCATCCAAAAAGGCCCCTAATTAAAGCTCTAATAGCCACGGCCGTGAGAGCGACCGGGCGCAAGGCCGACCCCACACAAGCAAAGGCATGCGAAGCCTTATGGTCGAGACGTCGGTCCTCACTATCCCTCAGTGTCGACCTCTGGGTGTGTAGACCAATGCTTAACCACCTCAACAGGGAGGGGATACTTCCTATCCCACCCTTGAGGGATACCAGGGAGCCGGCTAGGCTTCTCCCATTCTTTAAGGATCAAATTGTTAAAGTGCTTCTGATCCGGGAACTTCAAACGAGGTTTGGCCGTCCCCAAAATTTCCCCCCCATTGTGGGAGGGCCTCCGCAGGAGGGGAAATAGAAGGCAAACAATTCCCCTTCCTCTTAACGCTCAGCGTGCACGTGAGCGTAGTCAAAAATTGTTTTCATAGCGGATATTCTCGAATATCCAGGCTCATGATGCGTACATTCTTACAATCAAAAGGGTCATAATCATCATAGTCAAAGGCTGGCATAGCGGGCGCCAGGTGCCGTCTCTTAGCTGGGGCCTTCCTGGCCGCAGAGCTAGCAATCATTCTCTCAATGTTGGCCAGTCTGGCGCAGACATCGGATTGCGACTCCCCGCTAGTGACAACGTCACTTGGGGTCAAAACCAGGCGTGGGGGTGTAGGTGATGAGGCCAGCGGGGCCTACCCGGCCGCACGGGACCCAGATTGCCGAGCAATCGCCTGCTGTGCGCATGGTATAAAAATCTGCACATTGTCCCCAACAAGGGATACCCCACATAACATACACTGCCGGGGGTGGCTCCGAAGGGATCCCGTGCCCGGTATCCTGGGGAGCCTCCATATGGTGAATTTTATGGCAGTCGCAATGACCAATGGGAATTACGCTAAGAAGCTACCCGAGATGCCCCTTAGAGTCCGTATGCAATATGTAAGGAGAGACATTCACCCCCTTCCCCCTACTAACTGGGCAAGGGAGTAAGGGGTAAGGGGTAAGCCGATAGCCACATTTAATATATGTGGTGAGGGCTTTTAGCAAACGGACAGGGCATCCCAAAACAGGGTCACCAACCTGGTAGCTGCCTACCCCTTTTAATGGGGTCTCACGGAGGAGCGTGGCTCCTATCAATACACCTGCTAAGGTGAACCCTACCCTCACCTGGACCTACAGCCAAGGCTGGGAGGCATTAAGGGTCTAAAACATACCTAGGTCCAGGCAGAAATAGGAACAAAAATGGCCGGGTGTGAACCCGGCTTACCTGCAAGGAGGAGACAGCCATCTTCTGACTTGCTCGCCGTCTGCAGAGACGAAAACTGGGGAATGTGTGGGAGGTCCCAGGTATTTATGGACTGGGAGGGGCTTCTTTTTTCTTGCTATCTCTGCAGAAGTTCGCCCTCTACTGGACCATAACCCAGGTGTTATTAATCATTCCGAAGCAGGGTGTGAGACATACTTGGAATAGCAGGGTGCCTGCGCTGGGTGCTGCTGATACAGGAGGACAGGGTGCCTGCACTGGGTGTGGGTGGCACAGGAGAAGGACAGGGTGCCTGCACTGGGTGCTGCTGATACAGGAGGACAGGGTGCCTGCACTGGGCGTGGGTGACACAGGAGAAGGACAGGGTGCCTGCACTGGGTGTGGGTGACACAGGAGGACAGGGTGCCTGCACTGGGTGTGGGTGACACAGGAGAAGGACAGGGTGCCTGCACTGGGTGTGGGTGACACAGGAGGACAGGGTGCCTGCACTGGGTGTGGGTGACACAGAAGAAGGACAGGGTGCCTGCACTGGGTGTGGGTGACACAGGAGGAGAACAGGGTGCCTGCACTGGGTGTGGGTGACACAGGAGGAGGAAAGCAGGGTGCCTGCACTGGGTGTGGGTGACACAGGAGGAGGACAGGGTGCCTGCACTGGGGGTGGGTGACACAGGAGGACAGGGTGCCTGCACTGGGTGTGGGTGACACAGGAGGACAGGGTGCCTGCACTGGGTGTGGGTGACACAGGAGGACAGGGTGCCTGCACTGGGTGTGGGTGACACAGAAGGACAGGGTGCCTGCACTGGGTGTGGGTGACACAGGAGGACAGGGTGCCTGCACTGGGTGTGGGTGACACAGGAGGACAAGGTGCCTGCACTGGGTGTGGGTGACACAGGAGGTGCACAGGGTGTGGGTGACACAGGAGGAGGACAGGGTGCCTGCACTGGGTGTGGGTGACACAGGAGGAGGAAAGCAGGGTGCCTGCACTGGGTGCTGCTGATACAGGAGGTCAAGGTGCCTGCACAGGGTGTGGGTGACACAGGAGGTGCACTGGGTGCTGCTGATACAGGAGCAGGACAGGGTGCCTGCACTGGGTGCTGCTGATACAGGAGGGGGACAGGGTGCCTGCATTGGGTACCGGTGACACAGGAGGAGGGAGAGCAGCCGGTGCACGCGCAGGCGCACCACATCCCCTCAGCAGCGGCAGTGGCGGCAGAGTGCGCGCTCCCGGCGGTGGTGGAGGCTGGCAGGGCTCCCGTCCAGCAGCTGTACGAGCGGCGCGCGCACCCGCCTCCAGGGACGGCGGTGTCGGGCTGTCTCTGGCGGACCGGGCAAGTCCTCATTAGAAGAAGGAGTGCGGCGGCGGCGGCATATAAAGGGGGAGCCGGCAGAGAGGCGCAGCAGTCAGTCACCGGAGGACGAGCAGCAGCAGCAGCACGAGGTTAGCGGAGGGGAGCGGGGAGGGGATGGCTGCGGTGGCCGCTGTGTGTGTGCGGCAGATGGGCGCCTTCCTGGCAGCAGCACCGGCCGGGGACCTGCTCCTGTGACAGCTGTTGTGCTGCTGCTGTGCTGTGATACAGGGGGTGGCCGGGTGACTGTTATTATCTGTGGGGCCTCCTGCTCAGCACCTGCCCCGGGCTATGTCTGGCTGCCCTGCGGCCACTGCACCACTTGCCCCATCTCATAGCCAGGGCATAGACCATCCGGGCACCACCATGGCCTGGCACATGCCATATTAATGGACTACATCCAGAAGTTTTGCCCGGATCACCCGGTGATCGCACATCCAGATGGCCCTGTGTGTGGCCAGTATTTGGCGAGCACCCTTCTCCCATCCATCCCGGCAACGTGCCGCCTGCTTCCCACCTATTAGGGGGATAATGATCCATGTGTCTGACATCTATTAACTGCCTCCAACTTTGTGCCTATAACATGTTGGAACGATTAGGGGTACACAGGTAACCTCTTTCTTCAAATGGACCTAAACCCTCCCTGCAGGGGATGTTCCTAATTACCAGGGTCAATAAACTTACCTAATCTACCTCCTCACTCCTGCATTAGAAAGATACTTACCTTTAGCTGAGCATCATCCGATTGCGGACAGGAAATCGATACATGTTTGCATGTGTGTGCATGCTTTACAGCAGTGTGCAGCTATTTCCTTTACCCCACCATACCGAG
Organism: Gastrophryne carolinensis; assembly: GCA_027917425.1. Lineage (NCBI taxonomy): Eukaryota > Metazoa > Chordata > Amphibia > Anura > Microhylidae > Gastrophryne > Gastrophryne carolinensis. Next base: position 404,807,107 of record CM051237.1, read on the forward strand.
CCAATGCCTGATTTAGGCTCCAAGGGGTCTTTAAATTCCTGGGGGGATGGTTAAAAGGGACCTCAAGTCATTTTTGAGTAGTACTGTAAGTCCCCTTTAATGCTCCCCTGGTGGTTGGTGAAGTTATATCGGACAATCGTTATCCCCCATGGTTACTGGATCTTTTACCTGTTGTGGAACTGTCGTAAAATCTTTGTTTCATTGAAAGGTCATTCAATCAGCATACAATCGATACGGGTGATTTTAAATTTAGGGCAGGGGCTGCCAACCAGGGGCGCAGGGACCACCCGGGATGCTTGAGATCCTATCACGGGGGTACTCGGGGTGGCAGCAGAATGTTCTGTATACTATTCTAATCTATACATTACTCACGCTTGATTTGCTCCAAAAGCTTCTGGGAATTATTTATGTGCATTTAATGCTCTTTATATGTGGTTGTTTGTGTGTTTGTAAGAGGTTAAGGTGATTGATAACCCATACCCACCACCCAGGTGGTACTTGAGAAAATTTGAAAATGGAAAGTGGATGAAAAAAGGTTGGAACCCCATTATCATGATAAATGCTGTTGATTATTAACAATTTTCCTTTATTGGGGATAAAAGAGAGATCTATCATCTGTTGTGGAATTGTCAGAAAATGTTTCAGTGTGATGCATTTTGCGGAATGAGAAATGTCGTTCAATCACTGTCCACCCGATTAAACAGATTTGGATTTAGGTGATATTTGGTCTTCTTCACCTGGTGGTTGAGAAATGACTGCTTACTTTTATTACTGTATGGTCCACCTAAATGTTACTTGAGAATCATTATCACCGCAGTCGATTATTCTCCATTACCTTTATTGGGGATAAAAGGGAGATCTGTCATCTATTGTGGAATTGTCGGAAAATCTTTCAGTCTGATGCATTCAGTCAGTGTAAAACCGATACAACCGATTTAGATTTAGGTGATATTGGGTCTTCTTTACCTGGTGCTTGAAAAATTGTTGCTTATTTTTATTACTGGATAGTTCACCTAATTGTTATTGGACAATCATTATCACTTATTTTTACTGGGCAATCTTTATCCCTAGTTGTTACTGGACAATCTTTATCCCCAGTTGTTACTGGAACAACTCTATCCCTAGTTGTTACTGGATAATTTTTATCCCCAGTTGTTTCTGGACAATCTCTATTCCCAGTCGTTACTGGACAATCTTTATCCCCAGTCGTTACTGGACAATCTTTATCCCTAGTTGTTACTGGACAATCTTTATCCCCAGTCGTTACTGGACAATCTTTATCCCTAGTTGTTACTGGACAATCTTTATCCCCAGTCGTTACTGGACAATCTTTATCCCCAGTCGTTACTGGACAATCTTTATCCCCAGTCGTTACTGGACAATCTTTATCCCTAGTTGTTACTGGACAATCTTTATCCCCAGTCGTTACTGGACAATCTTTATCCCCAGTTGTTTCTGAACAATCTTTATCCCTAGTTGTTACTGGACAATCTTTATCCCCAGTCGTTACTGGACAATCTTTATTCCCAGTCGTTACTGGACAATCTTTATCCCCAGTCGTTACTGGACAATCTTTATCCCTAGTTGTTACTGGACAATCTTTATCCCTAGTTGTTACTGGACAATCTTTATCCCTAGTTGTTACTGGACAATCTTTATCCCCAGTTGTTACTGGACAATCTTTATCCCCAGTCGTTACTGGACAATCTTTATCCCCAGTCGTTACTGGACAATCTTTATCCCCAGTTGTTTCTGGACAATCTTTATCCCTAGTTGTTACTGGACAATCTTTATCCCCAGTCGTTACTGGACAATCTTTATCCCCAGTTGTTACTGGACAATCTTTATCCCCAGTTGTTACTGGACAATCTTTATCCCCAGTTGTTACTGGACAATCTTTATCCCCAGTTGTTACTGGAAAATCTTTATACCTAGTTGTTACTGGATAATTTTTATCCCCAGTTGTTTCTGGACCAACTTTATCCCCATTCGTTACTGGACAATCTTTATCCCCAGTTGCTACTGGACAATCTTTATCCCCAGTCGTTACTGGACAATCTTTATCCCCAGTTGTTTCTGGACAATCTTTATCCCCAGTCGTTACTGGACAATCTTTATCCCCAGTTGTTACTGGACAATTTTTATCCCCAGCTGTTTCTGGACAATCTTTATCCCTAGTTGTTACTGGACAATCTTTATCCCCAGTCGTTACTGGACAATCTTTATCCCCAGTCGTTACTGGACAATCTTTATCCCCAGTCGTTACTGGACAATCGTTATCACCACAGTTGATTATTCACCATTTACCTTTACTGGGCACAGAAGGGAGGTCTATTATCTATTGCGGAACTGGCAGTAAATATTTCGAGCTTACCCATTTAAAATTGTTTTAGTGAAAGGTCATTTATAGCAGAACATAGCCCGGGAATTTGACTTTGTTGAGTTTTGTTCCATTCCGCTGCGGCACCCCAAATTGCTATGCCCCGCTGTGTTAAACCACCCAGAACTCTGCTTTTCACTCACCTCTTCCTGGTTCCAACAGTGCATGTGTGGGTTCTGGTCCAATCAGAGCCGTCTGCTGTGATTATGCCATAGAGGGGTGCAGGTGTGACTTAGCTCCTATTTAGTTTCTTCAGTCACACATTAATATGCCTGACAAAAGTAGCTGATTGGAGTAAAGCTGCGCTTGTGATGTGTAAACCAACATTCTTTTTTACTCTTTTTATTGGCTTTTTATTAGTTATATTGTTTTTATTTATTTTATTGGAGTTTCATTTTGTTTTTTATTTATTATATTGGGCGACCAGCGGGGTTTCACACAGCATAGTATCGCAAATCAAGATAACCCAATGGTAGGGAGAAAAACACAGGATGCTGAAAATCCTTGGTTTTGGTCCACTTTAAGCAATATTGAAAAAATCTTAAAAATGATTTAGGTTTAGGTGATATAAGGTCTTCTTTGCGTGGATGGGGGGTAGGGGGGGGCAGGTAGGATGATTTTTAATGTGAGCAATCTGTATGTACAGGGTGGGGGAAACATATAAGATAGGCTCTTATTCAGAGTGAAGGACCGCTTTAATCGGTGGTTCATTGTTCACTTTTTTTACTAGACAGTTGCAACCACCAGTTGTTGTTGGACAATCGTTATTACTAATTGTAACTGGACAATTGTTATCCCCAAACCCCTGGATTGTTATTACCAATTGTTACTGGCCAATCTTTATCACTATCGTTATCATTACTGGATAATTATTATTCCAAATTGTTACCAATCAGTCAAAATCGGCTGCTACATTATTTTAGAGAAAGCTTATTCAATCTATGTACAGCCGACTTAGATTTAGGTGATATTGGGTTTTCTTTACCTGGCGGCTGATAAATCACTGCTCATTTTTATTACTGGAGTCGTTATTGTTACTAGACAATCGTTGCCACTAATCATTATTGGACAATCATTACTAATAATCGATAGTGGACAACCTTTACCCCTACTGGACAATCATTATCACTAACCATTAGTTGGCAAATATTATCCCCAATTGTTGCTGGCCGGTCGCTATTGCCGCTATTGTCGATTATTCACCATTTTCCCTTACTGGGAACAAAAGAGAGATCTATCATCTATTATGCAACTGTTGGAAATCTTTTAATCTGATCCATTTTGCTAAATTATTTTAGAGAAAAATTGTTCAATCAATGTTCAACCAAAAATAGATTATTGCTCACTTTTATTAATGGACAGTTCACCTAATTGTTTACTGGACAAGGGTCATCACTAATTGTAACTGAACAGTCGTCAATCGCTTACCATTTTTTTTTATTGCGCACAAAATTGAGGTCTATATATTGGATTTGTCAGGAATTCTTTGAACCTGATCCATTTTGATGATCCATTTTATTAAATCAATCATAGAAACATAGAAGGTTGACGGCAGAAGGAGACCATACGGTCCATCTAGTCTGCCCTTATGTGTAAACTGTATGTACTCTTTATCTTAGGATAGATGTGTGCTTATCCCAGGCATGTTTAAATTCAGTGACTGTTGATTTTTCAACTACCTCTGCTGGAAGTTTGTTCCAAGCATCTACTGCTCTTTCTGTAAAATAATATTTTCTAACATTGCTCCTGATCTTCCCCCCGACTAGCTTCAGGTTGTGCCCCCTTGTTCTATCATTAAGCTTCTTCTTAAAAATCATTGTACAACTGATACGATTTAGGTGCTTGGTAACAGGTTGTTTCTATATCAAATCAAACTGCCATTCTGGTGCATTGTATCTTCTCCTAGAAATCAATTGGACAGGTTGAAAGAGTTTTCTGACACAACTGCTATATATCTCCACAGATAAAGGCAGACACAAAAAGGGATCCAGAACGTTTGGGTAACTGCCGCACTCTTACCTAAAATAAATCCACAAGTATGGGTGTACGGTTCGTGGAGACGCCGCAGAAATCCAAATTCTTACAAAGAACCAGCACTCCAGAAGTTCATAATAAGTCATTATTATGTCGACCGACAACCATTCTTGTCTGCATATGATTTATACCTGGAATAATACAAAGTGACTTATTATGAACTTCTGGAGTGCTGGTTCTTTGTAAGAATTTAGACACAAAAAGGGGTCTGTTGCTGCCCCAACTTTCCAACCTATTCACAGTCATTCCCTGCTATGTCCTCTTTGTAGAGCAATCTCACTGCTCAAATGATATCTAATTTTTTGGAGAATAGATCTGATGCTTATAGAATCACCAGCATTGCATAAACACATAGGCCTTGATTCAGAAAGAGTTGAAAAAATATGGTTCGCTTTATGAGAAAAAAGCTTAAGAATTTCACTGTTGCTGAATCGCCAGCTAGGAAGACAATGAAAGTCAATGGTACTTTTTGATCGAAAAAAATTGCCAGCTGCTTATTTAGCAACAGTAAAATTCTCACGCTTTTTTTCTCAAGTTAATTTTTTACTACCAGGAGAATTTTTTTCAACTCTTACTGAATCAAGGCCATACTGTAAATTTCGATTTGGTCAATCTAGTTTAATCGGATCAGATGAAAAGTGCCAAAAAGATCTTGGATCAAATCGAAACCAGATTCAAAGACGTAAACTGTAAATATTAGCACTCGTTTATTGATTTCATTCCATCTAGTCTGTCCTTGTGGGACATTTGTAGATCTAATTGAATTGTAATCCCTGTATTCAGATTTTGATCTCTCAACTGCTCATTCGAGAAAGTTGAAAAATGTAATTGACCTACTAGTTAGCAACTGAAACGGCACATCAAACAATACCTATTTTTTTCTTTTGCTTATATTTCTTTTTAGCCTGTATTGAATTCAGATTGAAGAGGGTGAATACTGAGTTTGGGAGGTGTTGAAGCTAATGGTCAATACCTTGCTGCTCCAAAAGTGACCCTGGAAAAATTATTCGAATCAGAATTTGATACATGCATGGCTGGGATCAGGCTCAGGTGCGACAGTCAATTTATCCCCTAGCTGACATTGTATGTGGGAAGATTCAGAATTACTGGTAGATATCCACACACATTACCATCCAATCATTTATTTTGAAATTAGAAAGAGTAGATTGTGGGCTGTGTTGATCATTTTGACTTTGTTGGACACGGGTTTCCTTTGCATCTGTTTTTCAAGTTGTGTTATCCATGTGGATTACAGTAGTAGTTAGGTTAGTTTTAGGGCAGAAGTGTTAAACTCAAATACACAGTCTGCCAAAATCAAAAACCTGGACAGAGCCGTGGACCAACCTTGATATTTATTGAACAAAAACAGCGCATCGACACAGCCAATCAGCGCGCTCGGCTCCATTCGGCTTTTCGTAGCCGTCTTTTCCTAGTCTTAGCCAACTGGAGCTCTTGTTGGCTAAGGGTCAAATTGAGGCAAGTGTGCTCCCGGCTGCATCTCCTGCAATGCTAGAGCTGCGGCCCGCTTATGTGCCATTGAATTAGCGGTCAGGTAAGTTTTAACGGTAATCCGGGGGGGGGGTTAAATCAGCTATTTGGGATGCCCCGGATAGGGGAGAGTATTATAGACTCCAGGGCCAGCCAAATACATGGTTGGTCTTCTTTAATGCAGCATGCCACTTGATGGGTTAGGTTAGGGTTCCCTGCCTTCCTTTACTTCACGCAGTCGTTTTTTGCAGTCACTGGCGGGCTGAGCGGGCTTGACGTCATCCTGCGCAGAAGGAGATGACAGCCAGCTCAGCCTGGTTGGCAGTTGCATTTGCCAACCATTGGGGGAAGTACTTCCATAATACATCATCATCAAAGCCCAGTCCCACAAACTCACCTGTCGCCAGGCAGCAATCTGGTAGTGCACTCCGGCCGACGGACATAGAGCAGATTGTCACCCTATTCTGACTAACAACATAGTTTGATTTTCCAGTAACCATCACTACTTACTTATCCATACTGCCTCAAATCTTGTCTAGCGGGAGATTCACCAACATGCCCTATGCTATAGAGAACGTTGTCAACTGTTTTGAAGCTGGACTGTGAATCTAATGGTTTGGACTGAGGCAGCTTTGAGGGCACGTTGAATGGAAGTGTTGCTGTAGCTAGATGAAATGTTTTACTCAGTAAGACCTCTCACCGAGAGATCTCCTTACCTCCAACTCTCTGTTTATCTGCCCTTTAGTGCATATTTTAAAGGGAAATTCCCAAGGAAGGAATTTCTGCTTAGTAAATAACAAATGAAAAATTGGCTTAGGGTCAAGTTAGTGATTAGATCAGGTTTATGTGTTAGATGTGTTTCTTATCTTAGAAACATAGAAACATAGAAGGTTGACGGCAGAAGGAGACCTTACGGTCCATCTAGTCTGCCCTTATCTTTAGGGGATTAGGTTAGGTGTTGGGGTTTACATTTAGGTTAGGGTCACTCTACATGTTAATCAAGACTTTTCAAAGTTTAGATGTTGCATTAGATCATTGGATGTTGAGGTCAAGGGTAAGCCATAAGGGTTAGGTTTCGATGTGTGATGTGTTCACATGGAAAATAAATTATTGGGTTTTGACGGTCATGTTAGTCTTTAGGGGATCAGGTTAGGGTTAAGGTATTGAGGTCAGATTTTTGGATGTAGTTCTCAGGTAAGGTATTGGGGTCAGGTTTTGAGATGTTGGAGTGGTATTAGGGGTAATGAATTTGGGTCCGGTTTTGGGACGTAGGGGTCATGTAATGTATTAGATCCAGGTGTTGGGGTGTTAGGGGTCAATATAGGGATTAGGGTTACATCTAGAATAAAGGGTAGGGTCAATTTAAGGCTTATTGGAGGCTTGCATCAAGTGTTGGATGCTGGGTGAAGCTAGGATATTAGGGTCAGATTCTAAGGTGTTAGGGTCATGCAAGCTATTATCTTTATATATAAGGTTTAGGTTGGAGTTGGTTTAGGTCAGTTTAGGAGTAGTTCCTGTATGTTTACTGTAAATAAGAAAATGAATAATGATCAGGTTTAAGGCTTTGGTTAGGATTACACTTTTTTATATGGAGAACATCTCCGCCTATTTGAAAAACTTTTAGTAAATGTCACATCTTTAGGTTATTTGCTTTGAAGAACCACCCCCTGGATATTGTCTTCACCTCACCGAAAAAAAATCTTAACCTCACCGAATAGTGAGGTGCTATGTACTAAAAGACACCTACCTGTACCTGCCTCATCACGTCTCCCTGCATCCTGGTTCCCCCAGATGGCCTTTAAATATTATGTTTTGTTTGATAGTTGAGTGTTGAGGAGAACTTCGTAAACTGGTCGAGTAAAGCTCAGAAGTTCCTCATTGATGTGGAGAAGTTTCTCACACTTTTGTAAATAAGTGACCCTCAAGTCAGGTAAGAACTATGCAACGGGGACCATACTAGAGCTGGAAGTCTCCGACCCTGATACTCACCTGCTTCTGCATACCCTCTGCAGTCCCATGTGATGGCTGACTGCCACTGAGGAGAGTAGGCCAGGCTGCGCACCACTGGTTGACGTAAATACATGGGGCTGCGATCTGACAGCTGTAACGTGGACATAGAGAAATAGGAGACTACTGGGACAAGGTTCATGCTTCCAGCTGGTATGTGTAGCTCCTAGTCTTTTTTGACCATATAGTCACTTTAAGAGCTTTTGTAGCTTAATATCATTTTCAGAGGGCCCTGCCTCCCACTGGATAAGCTCTTGGAGGTGATGCAATGCTGGCAAAAAGCACCTGCCGAGTTGGCATCAACAACCAGACAAAGTACAGTAGAGAATAGGGCATAGCAGATTTCCGGGGAGGAGAGGACAGCAGTCTACAGTCAGGCAGTACCAACATACTTACCCCACCAGGCAAGCTACTTGTGTGATGAGCTGACAGCATAATAGTCACCTTTTTATAATCTGTCATCAGCACTGACACACTGCCCTGCTGGCTCCAGCATCCTCTACTGTCCTTAGGCCCCCTCCCTGGTTTGAGCTCTAAACCGGAATAGGCAGAGGGCACCTTTTCTTCTGTTATTGGAGAGAATGGCCTGGAGTAAAGTGAGTCAAGGCTTTTTATTTTTACCTACAAATCATCTTTAAAATGGACCAATAAGGCATTATTATGCCACACCCTCCAGACATTCTTGGATTCCCAGCCACTTGAAGCCTTATAGAAGTGGCCAAAATTAGTTAGTAATATATACCATACCGCGAACCTGGAGCTGTGGCAGCCATGTCTGTGCATTTCCATCCCATTCATAGCCGGGACCACATGTTTGACCTTCAGTGGTCATGTGGGACACGGCATCCAATTTATATATGACATCTAGGACAACAGGGATCCTAATTTAAAGCAGCACTATCGCGAAATTGTGTAATATTAGAAATCCATCTAAACACCTTGGCTAATGGGAAGAGGGGTCACTCATACACCCAAACCGAACAAAACACCCACCAAGCTTGTATTTTTTTTCTCCTGGTTGGAATAAAATCCAGAGGTGACAGGTTTAGTCTATGAGGAGTGACAGAACCTGTCACCCCAGATGTCCTCTTCCTTCCATCAAAATAAAAAAACAACCCTGGCTGGATATTTCCTGGTGCCTGGTGTATAGGTGACCTCTCCTCCTGACATCCATCATATTTATATGGATTTTTATCATTGGGACATTTTTTCACGATAGTGCCCCTTTAAGATGCTGGTGGATGCAACAGGACCACTGCATCCCCCAAATCCCAGACATTCGGAATTGGATTTCCCACCAACTAGAGGTTGGCATAAAAACGAACCATGTCCACACTCCCGAACCACTTGTACATCATCGATCTGCTTTAAAGTGTAATAGACTTCAGGGCTGCCTAAATCCGTTCCCCGGAGCATCCAGATTTGGAATGCCCTACCATGTGAAACGCCTTAACTTCTACCCTATCCAAATGTGCAGTTATACCTTTAGCTAGGGTGCCCCTGGGGTATGGGCCTGCCGTATGACTGGGGAAAGGTAAGCTTTACTGGACAACCTGAGAAGCTTTTGGGCATTAAAATAATAAAACAACTCACCCAATTGCTAAAATCCTCCTCTGATGTGGGGGGGGGGGGGTCTGCATGGAAGCCATAGACTTGAGTGAGTCACACTGCTGCATGGTTTTGGGAGACTGAACTTATCATGACTCACTCATGATCCCAGGTTCTGAAAGCTAGAGCACGGCGCTATACGCTGAGCCGCCTGTAATAATACATCGGACACTACATGGCGCTGAGTCGCTCACCAGATTCGCTATCATTAATGTGGTTTTGCGTACAGCACCCGTTCACTAGACACTGCCTGCCGCTACGAGGCACTACCTGGCGCTATCCCTTCATGAATAACCCCCTTAGTCATTGGTTGTGTTTGTCAGGTTTCTATTTGCTATAGACTACTATTATCGCGTTGAAAATGCTACACTCAGCGGTTTCCCAGCATGTAGAGCAGCGCCGTCCATATATGTCAACTGGCCTGAACAGGCTGCACTTTCCCTGTGCTGTGAATGTGCCAAAAAACTCAGAGAAGGTGGATAGCTGTGAACAGAGGGTAACTATTTAGCTGTTTTACTGGTGTAACCTTGCAGCATGAGCACAGCATAGGCATAAATAATGTTTCCACTGATTACTAGTCCTAACACTTTAAAAAAATATATTAATTGCCCAGCACTCCAAAGTACATCAAAGTCCAATATAGCAATACGATAATGAATTAAGGTGCTGAATCCTTAGAAAAAGGGAGTTCATATATATTCATTTATGGATACATTTCTATGCAATAATTTAAGGTACAGACACAATAATATGGTTTAAAAAACAAAGTTTTTAATTTCATCCAGATCAAAGAATCATGATATTTTTTTCTTCAACACAAAATTGCAAAAAAAGAACCAAAGTGGAGGCTGATTCACTACTAACGCCCAGGTATTGGTTAGAGCGACCGCTAGTAGACGCTGTAAGCAGGTATCGGGCACAGTAACAGAGTGTCTCAGTCGCTCTAGTAACCTGGCCGGCATTGATGAATGTGATGTGTTTTGCAGCGAGGGTCAGGTAGCGCCAGCTTAGTGCGTCACGCTATTTGTACACAACTAATGAAGCCCCATTGAAATTTATTGGAGAGCGCTACAGAGCACAGGTACTACATGGCGCTCCTGAGCCTAAAGCACCGGCCTCTAGTAATACATGTGACGCTACATGGCGCTGTTAGAGGTGCTCACCAGATTCGCTTTCTTAAATGTGGTTTTGTGTACAGCGCCTGGCGTTCACCAGACGCTACCTGCTGCTACGAGGCACTACCTGGCGCTATCCGTTCTTAAATAACCCCCTTAATCTATATACACAGACAATAAATTTAATTAGATTACTAGGAATAATACTTCATATGTCACTATATAATCCAGTAAACAAATTATAAATTAGCCACAAATGGAACATTATTTTGGCTCCAATATATAGTTCCAACAGCACTTTTGAACTTAGTAGCCAGTCACTCAACATCAAGACCTATATTGCCAAATAAAGTACTTAGTGCAATAAATATAGCAACCAAAATATAAATAACTTAAGATACCGAATTAATATGCTGTAAAATTCACCTCATCAGCCCAACAGTAACATATTGCATGTGGAGGCTGACTTAATACTAGCGCCACGTATCGCCATGTGAGTGTCAGTATAGCGGCGCTTAGAGTGACCGCTAGTAGACGCTGTACGCGGGTTTGAGACGCTACAACCTAGCGTAGCGGGTGAACAAGTGACGCTGTACTATCCTGTCCAGCAGTTATAAATGTGATGTCTGCAGGGCGCTGTAGAAGCGCTCTCCCTGATTCACTGCAGAGTCAATCACAAACACTAGGAGGTGTCCCGAGGTTATAGCGCCCAAGACTACTCTACATCTAACAACAGGACAACGCTGCAGCCAACGATAGGTAACACCAGTTAAGTGCGTCCAGCACTCGGCACTGAAGCCTGTATTAAAGAAAAAACAACACACAACCAGCGCCAGCGCTCTAAAACAGGGTGCTCTAGCACAGAACGCCAGACGCTGTGTGAAAAAAGTCATAAACACCAGCACCAGAGCCAAGACATATGGAATGACATTGTTTTAACACTGTGACAATGATACTGCAATGCCAGCCATGCACATACAATTCTGCATAAATAAAAACAATAAAAGTGTTTGGTGTAACCTTGCAGCATGAGCACAGCATAGACATAAATAATGTTTCCACTGATTACTAGTCCTAACACTTTAAAAAAATATTAATGGTCCAGCGCTGCAAAGTACATCAGAGTCCAATATACCTATACGATAATGAATTACGGTGCTGCATCCTTAGAAAAAGGGAGTTCATATCTATCCATTTATGGATACAATGATTTGAGCCAAAAATGTATTAAAAGTTTACTATAGCAAAACGCTATGTAAACACAACCAAATGAAACCCTGTTGAAATGTACGGCAGAGCGACATTGAGCGACAGGTAGGCTCCTGAGCCTAGAGTGCCGGTGCTATAAGCTGAGCCGATTGTAGTAATACATGTGACGCTACCTGACGCTGTTAGAGGCGCTCTTTCTTAAATGTGGTTTCACATGCAGCCCCCAGCGTTCACCAGCCGCTATGTGCTGCTACGTAGCATTACCTGGCGCTACCAGTTCTTAAATAACTCCCAAAACTAAAATCAATCATTTTATTAAGCAGTGCAATCGCTTAGTGAAGGTGTTTGAACACTTTTTTCATTAGTTGTTGTTGTTTGTGGCATAGATTAGCACGCTATTTTGTATTGTTGTTTACTGAACTTGTACTTTTCTACTTTTGAACAATCATATAAATATATAACACTACAGACCTTGCCTTGCTATATGCCCTTCCCCTTCCATTTGTTGGACACGTCTCTATGTAACTTTCTCTATATACTTTTCATACACTCACACGCTCATGCACACACACACACACATACACGCACACACAGAGCGGCGCAGTTGTATATTTGCCCAGGGTTGGGATATCCCTGTCATTAACGTCATTATGGCTGCATGGAGATGGCTGCTGAATGACTCACAGTATTTATGATGCCACACGCTCCGTGCTAAGCGCCTGTGTGCGCGCTTTGCTTGTCACGCTGTTATTGTACAGACCAGTCACTGAAGGGGGGAGAATAAAATATGACCATCGAGCAGCACGTTTCATAAATGTCAATAATAATTCACGTTAAGTACAGTTGAGAAATGACAGCGACATCAATTGGGGGTTTTATTGGAATAGGAACAGGATCCACTGGAACATTTGCGCCTGCGTCACATTTATCTGCCGGCTGGAAGTTTCCTGCACGCATATCGGGGGAGATTCGAGGCAGAGCCGTGGTGCTGAAAGGAAATCCTTGGCTGGTGAAGAATGCTCTGAGGAAAGGAGATAGCTAGCGGAATATTTTGTGGTGAGAGCCAGAGGCGTAACTAAAGGAGATGGGGCCCTGGTGTGTAGTTTAAATAGGGCCCTTTCACAGCTCTTACAGTAAATGTTTTTCTGTCTTTTAACTCAATTGGATGCAGCTAGATAACTAAAGACTGAAACAGCAGAGACGTGTAATCTTCCTTTATCTAAATGATACCAAGTATCAAATATGATAATAGAGGTGAAGGAGCAACAATGATGGGGCACCCCTGACCTTCTAGGCCCCCATTCGGTAATACCCCCTGCAACCCCTCAAGTTATGACCCTGGTGAGAGCAATGGATATGGGTTTGTGTCATACATCGACATTTGACAGACTGTCTTATTGGCTGCTACAGTGCACATGTACTGAGCGCTTATTGAATTAAACCGGACCTTCACCATGATTTGTTGCAAAGCTCAAACTCTTAAAAAATGATTCCCCATCATCTAAAACGAATATATTTTACGTTTTTAGTCACTTACTTATTATTCTTTCCCCCACTGGGCTGTAACTCTGTTCGGGAATTTAGGATACGGGCGCCGCCATCTTGACTCAGAAGCATCACACTTACTGAGGAGAGGAGAGTGGGATAAGGTACAGGGGGGCAGGTTATAGCTGTGCTTTGCTCAGACAGAGCAGAGCTGGGGTCAGGTAAAGGTCAGCAGTCCCAGAATGCAGAGCAGCACAGTCAGGAGGCACTTCCTGTTTGCAGGCTGCCTGATAAGATCTTGGATGTTTAAAGGCTCATAACATGCAGTAGATGCAGGTAGGATGATTTTTAATGTGAGCAATCTGTATGTACAGGGTGTGGGAAACATATAAGATAGACTCTTATTCAGAGTGAAGGTCCGCTTTAAGTGAAATCTGCCAGAGAGGAATTATACAAGCTGAGCTTGTAAAACTGCAGCACTTACCTGCTCTAAAACGGGGGACAATATGGCCATCACATCCGAAGGTGACTGGGTAACATTGCTGTCCTGCAAATGAAACTAGATGTACATTTCTAAGGCGTTAATACATAGTGCATGAAATTATCTGCGAGTGTGTGTTCATACATGTCTCTGTGCACCTGCGGGTGTGTGCACATGTGTCTGTGGATGTGTGCGTTTGCGAGTTGTGTTTGTGGCTGCACCACAATCTGGATGCCCCATGGAAAGGGAATCAATCCTAAAGATTCCAGGGCCATCGGGCCTGGGTTTTGGTCCTGACCACAATCACCGGGTACTGGTCACACCATAATCCAGAAACCAGTCTTGTCTTCAGGCTATGCCCAAAACTAGCAGCCTCCGGGATCTCTTGTCAAATTTACTGGAGAAACATATATGGGGAATATAGTACTGACTTTACTAAAGAAACATTTATGGGGGGATATGGTTCTGACTATTTTGGAGAAATATATATGGGCCAATTGGTGCTGATTACACTGGAGAAACATACAAATGCAACAATCATTAACCGAGAAATTCAAGATGGAATGATGCATCGGCGTACCAAGTTGTGTGTTAGGGAAAGCTGCTTCTGAATATACTCTATGGGGGTATGGTACTGACTATACTGGAGAAACATATATGGAGGGTATGATACTGACTATACTGGAGTAACATATATGGAGGGTATGATACTGACTATACTGGAGTAACATATATGGAGGGTATGATACTGACTATACTGGAGTAACATACATGGGGGTATGATACTGACTATACTGGAGTAACATATATGGAGGGTATGGTACTGACTATACTGGAGTAACATATATGGAGGGTATGATACTGACTATACTGGAGTAACATACATGGGGGTATGATACTGACTATACTGGAGTAACATATATGGAGGGTATGATACTGACTATACTGGAGTAACATACATGGGGGTATGATACTGACTATACTGGAGTAACATATATGGAGGGTATGATACTGACTATACTGGAGTAACATATATGGAGGGTATGATACTGACTATACTGGAGTAACATATATGGAGTTTATGATACTGACTATACTGGAGTAACATACATGGGGGTATGATACTGACTATACTGGAGTAACATATATGGAGGGTATGATACTGACTATACTGGAGTAACATATATGGAGGGTATGATACTGACTATACTGGAGTAACATATATGGAGGGTATGGTACTGACTATACTGGAGAAACATATATGGAGGGTATGGTACTGACTATACTGGAGTAACATATATGGAGGATATGGGACTGACTATACTGGAGAAACATATATGGAGGGTATGGTACTGATTATACTGGAGTAACATATATGGAGGGTATGGTACTGACTATACTGGAGTAACATATATTGAGGATATGGTACTGACTATACTGGAGAAACATATATGGAGGATATGGTACTGACTATACTGGAGTAACATATATGGAGGGTATGGTACTGACTATACTGGAGAAACATATATGGAGGATATGGTACTGACTATACTGGAGAAACATATATTGAGGATATGGTACTGACTATACTGGAGAAACATATATGGAGGGTATGGTACTGACTATACTGGAGAAACATATATGGAGGATATGGTACTGACTATACTGGAGAAACATATATTGAGGATATGGTACTGACTATACTGGAGAAACATATATGGAGGGTATGGTACTGACTATACTGGAGAAACATATATGGAGGATATGGTACTGACTATACTGGAGTAACATATATGGAGGGTATGGTACTGACTATACTGGAGAAACATATATGGAGGATATGGGACTGACTATACTGGAGTAACATATATGGAGGGTATGGTACTGACTATACTGGTGAAACATATATGACGATACCGAAAAAACATTTATAGGGCATATGATACTGACTATACCGGAGAAGCATTTATAGGGGTATGATACTGACTATACTGAAAAAACATTTATAGGGATATGATACTGACTATACTGGAGAAACATTTATAGGGGTATGATACTGACTATACTGGAGAAACATTTATAGGGGTATGATACTGACTATACTGGAGAAACATTTATAGGGGTATGATACCGACCATACTGGAGAAACATTTATAGGGGTATGATACTGACTATACTGGAGGAACATTTATAGGGGTATGATACTGACTATACTGGAGGGACATTTATAGATGATATGATACTGACTATACTGGAGAAAGATTTATAGGGCATATGATACTGACGATACCGGAGAAACGTTTATAGGGGATATGATACCGACTATACTGGAGAAACATTTATAGATGATATGATACTGACTATACTGGAGAAACATTTATAGGGCATATGATATGAGAGTACATGGAGCCCACAATGTATACAGGATTATGTACACTACACGACAATTAATACAAACAAATATATTATATACAAATATATTATATACAGATATACCTGTATATAATATATTTGTTTGTATTAATTGTCGTGTAGTGTACATAATCCTGTATACATTGTGGGCTCCATGTACTCTCCCCCATGGCCGGAGGACCCCTTAATTGGGATCATCACGGCCGCATCCTGGGGCCATGGCCTGCCTGCCTACTGGGGATGTCGCCGCTGCTCCTAATAGACTGTGGGCGGCGACTTTGCCCGTCCCCGCTGCGGGCTGCTGGTTGACCATCGGGGGTGGGCGTGTCGGCGGGCGGCGGCCGGGCTGTTGCTGCAGATGGCTGCGTCCTTGGAGATGGGCGCGTCATCCGCTGCATCATGTCCGGCGGCAGCCGGCCGGGCTGCGTGCGCACACGTGGTGTGGCAGGTGTGCGCCGTCCCTCATGGCCGCAGGATGGTGGGGTGAGTATAAAGGCAGCGTTTGGATACTTGCATGATTCCACCCAAGCAAGAAGCAGGCTCTGTACTGCGAAGCGCAGGTGTTTCTCCAGCTGCCCCTGACTTTCCTCCCCTGGCTGTTATTGCTTCTTCACTTGCCAGCTGAGTATCTCCTCATTGTAGTTGTATCTTTGTTTACTGTTTATGTTTCATGTCCATGAGTCACCTGCTACTATTTGTTATTATTTTTCAGCACTATGCACTTTAGATAATGTTTAACCATTTAGATGTTATATATTATCATTATATATTTTTTTACTTTTATGGACTAAATATTTTGTATCAACTGTATAGGGGTTTTTCATTATTCACATACTCTTTCACTTAGGAATACGTGAGGTTAGGGGCACTGTGTGTTCCCCTTCCTTTTTTTTTTTTTTTGTGCCGCACAAAGAAAATTCATGCATAGATTTTTTTGATTTATTGAATACGGTTTGATCACTGATTTTTGGGATTGTTTGTGATTTTTTTGGACGCTATTTTAGGTTTATTTTTGTGCACTGACAATGAGGATAGAATTATAATGTGTTTTGATATTGGCTACAGCCTTATATTGTGTGGGTTACTTTGAGGAAAGAAGGTGATCAGGGCCAGCATGGGGTTTTTTTTTTAATGTGTCTTTAATGTGTCTGAGGTGTTGGTTTTAAATGTTTTTTGTACACAAAGAAATTTTTCTTGAATAAATATTTTTGTAGATTTCTTGATTGGTTGCGCTCCCGTCCTTTTGATTCGTGGGGATACAGAGTACCCCAGGTTTCATTTCAATTATCTGGCTGAGTATATTGGTGAGCACGCCATTACTGATAAATATTAGTGGTGCACCACACATATAGATATATTGGAGATATAACACTGGTTATACTCGTGATATGCTGGAAAGGGGTATATTGGAGATATAACAATGGCTATACTTGTGATTTACTAGGAATAGGTATATTGGAGATATAACACTGGTTATACTCGTGATATGCTGGAAAGGGGTATATTGGAGATATAACAATGGCTATACTTGTGATTTACTAGGAATAGGTATATTGGAGATATAACACTGGTTATACTCGTGATATGCTGGAAAGGGGTATATTGGAGATATAAAGCTGGCTATACAGGTGATTTACTGAAAAGAGGCATATTGGAGATATAACACTGGCTATACAGGTGGTTTACTGGAAAGAGGCGTATTGGAGATATAACACTGGCTATACAGATAATATACTGGAAAAGGTATATTGCAGATATAACACTGGTTATACTGGTGATTTACTGGAAAGAGGTATATTGGTGATAGAACACTGGCTATAGAGGTGATATACAGAAAAGAGGTATACTGGAGATATAACACTGGCTATACAGGTGATATACTGGAAAGAGGTATATTGGAGATATAACACTGGCTATACAGATAATATACTGGAAAAGGTATATTGCAGATATAACACTGGTTATACAGGTGATATACTGGATAGAGGTATACTGGAGATATAACACTTGTTATACTGGTGATATAATGGAAAGAGGTATATTGGAGATATAACAATGGCTATACTTGGGATTTACTAGGAATAGGTATATTGGAGATATAACACTGGTTATACTATTGATATGCTGGAAAGAGGTATATTGGAGATATAAAGCTGGCTATACAGGCGATTTACTGAAAAGAGGTATATTGGAGATATATCACTGGCTATACAGGTGATATACTGGATAGAGGTATACTGGAGATATAACACTGGCTATACAGATAATATACTGGAAAAGGTATATTGCAGATATAACACTGGTTATACAGGTGATATACTGGATAGAGGTATATTGGAGATATAACACTTGTTATACTGGTGATATAATGGAAAGAGGTATACTGGAGATATAACACTGGCTATACAGATAATATACTGGAAAAGGTATATTGGAGATATAACACTGGTTATAGAGGTGATATACAGAAAAGAGGTATATTGGAGATATAACACTGGCTATACAGGTGGTTTACTGGAAAGAGGCATATTGGAGATATAACACTGGCTATACAGATTATATACTGGAAAAGGTATATTGGAGATATAACACTGGCTATCAGGGTGGATTTGATTTAAATCTAACTGATTTAAATCACTATTTAAATCACGATTTAAATCACGATTTAAATCACTAGTCAGTAAGGCTTGATTTAAATCAGTGATTTAAATCAAAGTTTCTACCTAAACTAGTTCTTGCTATTTTAACATGCAAGTAGATGAAGATTTTTAGAATCCCTTTTTATATTACTTTTTTCTCCCCAGTTTAATGGGTTAATCATTCATATTTGGACACCACTGTCCTGTTGTACTTAGGAAGGAGAAAAATAATCCTGACCTTAATAACAATTTAAATAGATTTATTCAACTGAAACAATAACAACATTACAGCATAAGTTATTTGCTTAAACAAACATCCATGTTTTGTTAACTAATTTGGCTAAACAAAATATATATATATTTTAAGAAACTTAGACTGTCAGCCCAGCCGCCACATGAAAAACTTAAATCCTACTGTCCCTGCTGTCCTCTGTAGCTCACTAGTCATAGGTTTGTAGAACAACAGGATTAAGGTCTTTTTCTCAACTCTGTTCATGTTGTAACATTTTTGCTGTGAAGAAGAGGCTGGGACCTCTGCGGAGTCAAATTCAGTTTTGAGAACTGCGTAAGTAAAGCGAGCGTCTGTGATAATATAGGAGAGAAACTGCCCACTAATCCTACAGAAACCTCTGGAAGAGCATGGCATTGTGAATGTTACACATATACAGCCTTTATTCTACTGAGTTAAACAACTCAGCTTTATCTCATGATGGAAGAACCTTTGGATGGTAAAATATTTTCCTCAAAAAGCAGTTTATTCAAAAAAAATCCGATTTAAATCAAAAAAATCCGATTTAAATAAAAAAAATCTGATTTTTTTGATTTTTAAAAAAAAAACATTGATTTTTATCCACCCTGCTGGCTATACAGATTATATACTGGAAAAGGTATATTGGAGATATAACAATGGCTATACTTGGGATTTACTAGGAATAGGTATATTGGAGATATAACACTGGTTATACTATTGATATGCTGGAAAGGGGTATATTGGAGATATAAAGCTGGCTATACAGGCGATTTACTGAAAAGAGGCATATTGGAGATATAACACTGGCTATACATGTGATATACTGGATAGAGGTATACAGGAGATATAACACTGGCTATACAGATAATATACTGGAAAAGGTATATTGCAGATATAACACTGGTTATACTGGTGATTTACTGGAAAGAGATATATTGGAGATGAGATGATTTAGTGAAATAAGTTATACAGGATATATTTCTGTATACTGACTGCTGGGAATTTAGTAGAAAGAGGTGTCGTACAAACCTTTGCTTTGATAATGTTGTTTTCATCCTTGGTGGCCAAGGTTACCTGCAGGAACTGCATGCTGTGGATGTATAGTGAGTATAAAAAAGGCTTAAAGTGGACCAAAACCCGGGATAGTCAAAACTATTGACTATCCTGTGTTTTGGTCCACTTTAAAGTGGTCCACCCAGAATGCTGCAGCCCCCGTAGCATACCCCCCGCAAACCCCATATTTGCTAACCTCCACTGCCATCCCCGGCACAATGTGGCCCTGCGATTGTCCGGCACTGGTCACTTGATCAGTGTTGCCATCAATGGCATCGTGGCAAAGATACTAAAGATAATCTGATACATTTGATACAATATACTGCCATTATTGCAGATATTATTCTGACTGCACTGATGAAAGAAATACTAGAAATACTGGACACTGGAGATATATCAGAAAGAAGTATACTGGAGATATAATGCTTCTAATACTGGAGGAGACCATAGTACTTACCAGTATCAGATGTGCTGGACAAGGCATATAGCATTGGCTTTATATATTTGCTACCTTATGTGCTGGCGATATGGGAGGCGAATGTATGGAGATATGGGAGGAAAGGTATAGGGATATATATATATATATATATATATATATATTATAATAGTGGCTGCGCTAGATATGGCTATATAGTACCGATTATGCTGAAGACATACCAGAAAAAGAGAATATACATAGAATATACATTACAGTGAATGTTCCGGAGAAAGATATACTGGCCAGATATACTGGGAACATAGCAGCAAGTGGTATAGATATGCTATTGGAGAGCACTGCACTATGCTGTGAGATGCGAGAGATGTCTGGAGGGATGTTCACTTGTAATGAAGAGATGTGATGCTGAGTATACTGAAGATCTACCAGAGAGAGTTAAGCTATGGAATAGATGCTGGCTAGATACTGAAGAGAGGCAGCAGAGACATATAATGAAGATATAACACTGGCTTTATTGGGGATATATAATGGAAAGCTATATTGCTTATCTATTGTAGAATTATAGATATGCTATGTCCACACCTCTAATGCATTGAGTCATAAGCAGTGAAGATGTGAGAAAAGACCAATCCCTCCCCGTTTACCACACAAGATAAATCCATGGTCTGACTTCCTCTTCTTTGATCCTCTAGTCTTTTCTCTGTCCATTTGTTTTTTTTCCAGCTTCCTTAAAGTGGACCAACACCCACCGGTGATCGGCCCGGGAACCTATAAGATTCCCGGGCCGATCACCTCCCTCCCCGCGGGACATCCGAGATCGGGATGTCCCGCGGGGTGAAACCCCCCAAACACCCCAAACTCCTTACCTCAGTTTCGGCGGCGGCCGGCCGCCGCCGCCTCCCTCGCGCCCCTCTAGACGTGCGCGCGCCCGCGCCGGCCGTCTGTGAATGGCCGGCGCGGGCACGCGCGCGTCAAGAGGGACGCGCGGGAGGCGGCGGCAGCGGAGCCGCTTGTCCGCGGCTTGTCCGTCGGCGCGGGGAGAGGTGAGTTCAGGGGGGTTCGGGGGGGTTTCACACAGCGGGGCATCCCGATCGGGGGTGCCCCACCAAAGTGGACCAAGACCCAGGATAGTCAAAATCCTGGGTGTTGGTCCACTTTAAAGGTCCGTAAATCTCCAGGGGATCTTGGTCCTAAGAATATGGGGCCACCCTAGCACCCATCCAGGAGACTGAGCCAGCAGTTGCTTATTGTGAACCTGTGGGATATCCCTAACAACACCTGGGAACACTGGGGGGGGGGGGATTACCTAACTTTTTAAACCGGACCTTCAGCGTGATTTAATGAAAAGCCCAAACTCTTAAAAAATGGTTCCCCAGCATCTAAAATTAATATATTTTACGTTTTTAGTCACTAACTTAATATTCTTTCCCCCACTGGGCTGCAACTCTGATCAGGAATTTAGGATACGGGCGTCGCCATCTTGACTCAGAAGCATCACACTTACTGGGGAGAGGAGAGTGGGATAAGGTACAGGGGGGCGGGTTATAGCTGTGCTTTGCTCAGACAGAGCAGAGCTGGGGTCAGGTAAAGGTCAGCAATCCCAGAATGCTGAGCAGCACAGTCAGGAGGCACTTCCTGTTTGCAGGCTGCCTGATAAGATGGCGGCTTCCATAAGCCGCCATCTTGGATGTTTAAAGGCTCATAACATGCAGTAGATGCAGGTAGGATGATTTTTAATTTGGACAATCTGTAAGTACAGGGTGTGGGAAACATATAAGATAGACTCTTATTCAGAGTGAAGGTCCGCTTTAACTAATTTGTTTGTCGGTTTGTGAACGTGTAATAGGTCCCAAGAACGTATTTTTCTTTGTTTTTTGTTCTATCTACAGTGCATGTTACCACTGGCAGCCTATGACATTTGCCAGATTTAGCTTAGCATACTGTGTGAATGTCCACCTGGCGATTGTGTTCTGGTGGACACATGTATCTATGGCTCTGCTAGAATGTAGGAAGAGGTACGTCTTTTTTTGTTTTTATAACGTTTTGATCTATTGTAGCTTAAAGGCAAAGTCTACTTTTGTGCTCTTTTTGAAAGACTCCAGGGTGGGGCAGTGCCAAGGGCACTAGTCGATCCGCTTCCCTTGCTGCTGTTCCTGCGTCACCGATCAGTCTCCTGCAACGCTGGTTTGTGAGTCGGGAGCTGCGTTTCCCGGTTCTGGCTTGCGGGTGGCCTGTGTATGGCTGGCTCCCATTGAAGACAGTGGTGGCCACCATGCACCAGGAACCTCTGTGTATGCACCAGGAACTTCTGTGCACTTATGTGCAAGGGAGCCCATTGTTTTCAATGGGAGCCGGCCATAACAAACCATGCTCACTCACCAGCCCGATTCTGGATGCCCCACTGTTTTATCCCCACATGATCGCCCACCATCACTCACAAAAATTCCTGCGCTCCTGCGCTGTGTTTGTGGGCCACATCCCTGGCCTCTGTGCAGCTAAGGCACACTCCAGTGCCCAGCCATCCAGTAAGGCTGGTGGTGGGATCGTATCATAGGGAGGACGGGGATGCACCTGCTCCTGCTTTCCTATGCTGGCCTCTTTTTCAAATATGGCCATATTGCATGCATTAATATGCACAGCATATGGTGCTGATTGGATGAGAGATGGTGCATGTACTGTGGGAACATTGGGAAAGTTCCTTTTTAGAGTGATCTGGGGTGTTTCACACAGTGGTGCAACCCAAAATGAAATGCCCCAGGGACAAGAATCAAAACCCAGGGTTTTCACTATCCTGGGTTTGGTTCTTGTCCCTGGGGTATCCCAATTTAAGCCTAGACCAGGTCCACTATTTTATCTTATTAGCTGGTGAGCAGCGAGACAAATCTGCTGATATCCTTAAATTTCGCAAACCTGATGTCCAGCACTGCTCCAAAAATTACTTAAAGCGGACCTTAACCCTGAATAAGAGTCATATATCTTATATGTACAGTCTATCTTATATGTACAGATTGCACATATTAAAAATCATCCTACCTGCATCTACTGCATGTTATGGGCCTTTAAACATCCAAGATCGTGGTTCACGGAGCATCAGGCAGCCTGCAAACAGGAAGTGTCTTCTGACTGTGTCGCTCTGTAATCTAGGATTGCTGTCCTTTCCCTGACCCCAGCAAAGCACAGCTACAATCCTGCCCCCTGCACTTTATCCTGCTCTCCTCTCCTCAGTATGTGTGATGCTTCTGAGTCAAGATGGCGGCGCCCGTATCCTAGAGTCCTGAAAGAATAATAAGTACCGTAAGTGACTAAGAACTTAAAATATATTAATTTTAGATGCTGGGGAATAGTTTTTTAAGGGTTTGGGCTTTTCATTAAATCATGCTGAAGGTCCGGTTTAAAGTGGACCAACACGCAGGATTTTGACTATCCTGGGTGTTGGTCCACTTAGGTGGGGCACCCCGATCGGGGGTGCCCCGCTGTGTGAAACCCCCCCGATCGCCGCAAAAACTCACCTCTCCCCGCTCCCACGTGACCTCGTCCGGCCAATGACAGCGCTCAGAGCCGCTCTGGTATGCGCGTCCAAAGCCGCTTGGACGCGCATACCAGAGCGCTGTCATTGGCTGCGTCTCTCGCTTCCCTCTAACAGGGAGCGCGCCTGCGCCGGCCATTCACAACGGCGCGGAGCACACCCTGCTAGAGGTAAGCGAGAGACGCGGCCGCGTCTCGCGCATGCGCCGTTGGATCGCCGGTAAGGTAAGGATTGTGGGCCTCCTGGGGGGTTCCTCCCCGCGGGACATCCCGATTTCGGATGCCCCGCGGGGAGGGATCTGATCGGTCCGGGAATCTTATAGATTCCCGGGCCGATCCCCCCTGGGTGTTGGTCCACCTTAAATAAAATGTATTTGCCCTTTTAGCTTTATAGTCTCATTTAAAGTGCCTCCATCTGTGGGTGTGCAGAGGGGTCTAAAATGATTTCTCCTGGTCCCCGCAGCCGGCAAATTCTCCAGGCGATGACTTCACATACCAGCATCCCCCACCCACCAGGTGCATCATCACCATAAACAGCAGTAATCTCTTCATGGGTTTCTTTAGGCTTATTTTCTTTATTTGTAAGGAATTGAAAGCAATATTCCAGTTACTTATCCACGCACCAGCTCAGCCGCTCTCCGGTTTTTGTGCAGCTGGCCGCAGGAACAGACACAAGGACGCATCCTGACGGGTCCGCATGGGCAACCGCCCATTCACTTCGTGGCTCTGTGTTTTAGTTCAAGATGGCAACAGCCAGGATCCGGAGGAGCTGTGCGGGCCCCTGGATAAGGTATTATTTTTTTTTTTCTTTGTAACCCCCCTATCCTGCCTCAGCACCAGGGTAGGGTGAAAGGATGGAGGGGTAATATTGTCCCTGAAATTCCGCTTTAATCCTGGGAACAAAGCTCCAGTTCCCTCACTTTCTTTATAGAGCGGCACTGTACTGCATTCACCACCCTGTCACTTCCATTGCTTTCATCAGATTTGCTACTGTGTGTGTTGCAACCTGGAAAATCAAGCTCAGCTCTTAAACACTGAGAGGCCGATTCATTAATAGCGGCAGGTAGCGACAGTTGAGCGACTGTAGCGGCATTTTCAGAGCGCCCGCTAGTAGTCGCTGTGCTTGGCCGTTGTTCGGTAGTTGATAACGACTCAGTCGGTTTGCCGTAATGTTGAATATTGGGTGAGGAGTCGCTATTTGACAGGTTCCGCGCTGTATGGGAGCGCATGATAGCGACTGGCCCTAGCGACCGGCTCCCACCATAGTCATTAAAAAATCACGCTCAAAAAATTCTTGCGCTGTAAAATGCATGTTTAAACCCCAGAGCGCTGGCGGCGATGGGTTAAAAGTAGTTTTTTAACCCCCAAACAACCATATTTTTGGAAACCAAAAAAAACAAGTTTTTTAAAATAATTTAGTAATATGAATACATTAATATCAGACCTGTAATATCAATTCTGTACAATTTTTTATTTTTTTTTTCCCTTAAAAAAATTATCTAAAATGGCAGAAGTGGTCACAGAATTTTTCACATTTAAAAATTAATAACAATTAATTATTAATATTTAAAGATTGTTCCATTGAAATGCATTGGAGCGCTCCAGGTAGCGAGAGGTCATACCTATTCAAGGTCGGACGCTGGCGCTGTGGGCTGAGGCTGGAATAATGAGTCGCTATATGGCGCTATCTCAGTCGCTAAGCAGGATTGGCTTGATAAATGTGTGATTGTGGTGGAGAGCCGGCGTTCTCGTGGCGGGGCCCGTCATTACCGGTCGCTCACCAGTCGCTACCTGTCGCTATTCCTTCATAAATAAGGGCCTGATAGGACACTGATAGGACACTGATAGGACATACTGAGGTAGATAACTTATTGGACACCCCTGGTAACATTCACCTAATAAATGCCTTTTAGCTCCCAGGCTGGCACTGCTTAGTACACGCAAGCTAGGTGTAACTCAGGCCCACTTCCTGCTGCTCCGAAATGAGCGAGCGTGCTATGGTGTAAGAGCTGCTGCGGGTGTAATGGAGGGGGCACTTTCCATGCCAGCTCAGCATGTTCCAGCTTTAGTTGTTGCCTTTCATGTGGGGGACCATTATGGGCTTCTTTTTGTAGCTGCTTCAAGAGATTATATTCAGAGAAGGGATCATTTCCTGGGCATTGAAAAAATGAGGCCGACTGTTTCCCAGGCCGACTGACTAAGGGAAATGAACTAGGTTTAATTGATATGAACAGAACTCTAACTAAAACTCTTATAGCCATAGATAGAGTATTTTATAGCCCTGGATTAACTTGCTTCCAGTGTGTGGCTGTCAAGTCCTTCAGGCATATTTAGGCTAGATTTCCTGCTGTTTGGGATGACAGTTCTCCTGAGGGTTTGCATGTTAAGCACCATCTTCTTAAACCGGACCTTCAGCATCATTTAATGAAATGCCTAAACCCTTAAAAAATTATTCTCCAGCATCTAAAATTAATATATTTAATGGTTTTAATCACTTTTTATCTTTTCCTCACTGGCCTGCAACTGGTTCAGCACTCTAGGATACAGGCGCCGACGTCTTGGCTCAGAAGCATCACATACTGAGGAGAGGGGTCAAAAGTGCAGAGGGGCGGGGTTATAGCTGGGGTCAGGAAAGGGTCAGCAATCCCAGAATGCAGAGCGGCACAGTCAGAAGACACTTCCTGTTTGCAGGCAGCCTGAAACTCCATGGGCCGCCGTCTTGAATGTTTAAAGGCTCAGAAAATGCAGTAGATGCAGGAATGATAATTTTTTTTAATGTGAGCAATCTGTATGTACCATGTGCCATTGGTGATTTTTACTGGGTGCTCTGGAGGGTTTAATACAGCCCGGAAAGCCCAGGAGGCAAGGAAAAAACATGTGATAGTAAAAATCCTGGGTTATGTTCAGCTTTAAGCATTAGCCTGTGCCTCTTTCTGGCTGCACAAATCTGTCTCTTTTCTTATGCTTTAGTAGAATCTGTCCACCAAATGTTACGGTATGCTTCCTTCTGCCCCCACCTCCTTCACTGGTCTTTGAGCTGAACCATAGAATGTTAGGAACCTGCAGCCTTTTCAGCCAATGGCTTACAGCCCTCTCCTATACTATAATAAGCACTATAGTCCTCAGTATGCAACCTCTTCCACCTCCCAGGATTTTCTGAAATACAGTGCAAAGTAAAAGTTAGGTCTGTCAGCTTTTAAAAACTGGAAACATTAGGAGCTTTTGGGAATTTGGGCCAACTGCTTTGCCTAGGACTATCGTACAGCATGTGTAACCTCCCTCTCCTACAAAAATTCTTTGTAGGAAGGGAGCAGAGGGGTGCCAAAAATTGGTAGAAAGTAAAACCTACCCCTGCTGTGACATCCCAAGAAAAATGGTTGGCTAAAGGGGGCCTGATGCATTACGGGGAGAATAAAGATGGCTGATGTTTTCACTCCCATACCCCAACCTCCTAAAGTGTTCCCCAACCCTCCTCCTCAAGGCCTACCAACAGGTCAAGTTTTGTGGATTTCCACATAGCCGGCTCTATAGCTCTGTCTGAGCACAACTTACTTCACCTGTACATCTGTGTGGAGATCTGCAAAAACTGGCCTGTTGGTGGGCTGTGGGTAGAGGGTTGGGGAACAGTGGTCTAAGACATTAGTTGGCTAAAGGTAACCCTGATACTATCAAGAGATGAATTTCTGAGTTCAAAGAGGGTCTGCACTTTGTAAATTAGTTGGCCCAGGTCCCTTTGGTCTACAGATGAATTGCTGGCTACATATAAAACTGTATAATGGATATACAATATATTAGGTGGCTAAAGCTATCTCTAATATCTAATGGCGTTAAATGGAAGCCTATACTTTCATAAAGGTAAAAATAAAAGTGTTCCACATCGCTGGACCTGGAACATTGGAAAGTGTGCCCTGCAAGGTGTACATATAAATATATAACAATATCTGTAATAATAATAGTTAATACTAAAATGGAGAAAACAAAAACACAGTCTAGCGCATGTTAATACTAAAATGGAGAAAACAAAAACACAGTCTAGCGCATGTTAATACTAAAATGGAGAAAACAAAAACACAGTCTAGCGCATGTTGCAAGTGTCTTTGAAAATCACGCCAATGCCCCACTAATGAATAACACTGGAAAAACTACAGGTTACAACCCTGCAAACTGGCACGTGACGAGCAAAGCCTTCCCTGCCGCTCATCTTTTTGATACAGGCATAATACAAAATGTGTATTTACTGCAGGAGAATTTCATTATCCGGCCTAAAACACAACGCTTTCAGATGTCATCCGCAGGCAGTGCTGCTGATTATATGGAGCTGTGCGTTCTGTGAGCCCGAATACAAGTCAAGGTCAGAGCATACACAATATCAAGCCCCTCTGATTAAAATCAAATTATACGCTAAACCTGCGCGTGTGTACGTTACCCCGGGGACATGGCGGAGGAGAGAGCGTCTGTGTTGTTGCACTTAGTGCCGTTACTGGTTTATCGCTGGCTGTGCTGGAAAACGGGAGACTGATTATTGTTTTACTGAACTAGAGGTTTGTTTCTGCAGACCTGGGATGGACTGCATACCCTTACCTGGACCCAGACTATAGGCCTGTGTAGATGCAGGTCTTCCAAAACACAGGATTCTCCACCTATATTTTACAGGACGCCATTGTCAGGTCCAAAAAATTCTTTGGAGACTACTTCTGTACCGTTATTTACTTAAACCGGACCAACAGCCTGGCACAGTTGGAAAAGAAAGGTAGCGCCCATTTTGGAGCTTCCTCTCCCAGCATCTCAGCCATGCTGCTGCCTGGATTCCACTGACATAACTGACAATGCACAGTAACAGGAAGCCCAGCAGTACTTCCTGTTTGCAGGTGGCCTGCAAATGCATGAGCCTCCATGTTTCTAAAATTTACTACAGCAGGAGTTAGAAAAAGATAAATTAACTTTTATGTGCAGCAATCTAAACTGCCCTGTGGAGGGATGCATATGAGCACCGGGTATTGCGTTGGTCCGGTTTAAGTCATTTTTGACTGTAGGTCCACTTTAAATGGACAGTCTAGGCAATGGCAATAATAAGGTAGCAAGAATCTCAGGTGAAGCCTGTGCCCACGATTGGCTCCAGGTTTATGTGGACCCTTGTGCAAAAGAGTCTCAGTGCGCCATGTCACGTCACCCTCAAATGATCAGGACCCACTGCTCCCATGTGCTCTCTTCATTGCTACAAATTGGCCCTCTAGTCATTACCGGCTTCTTTGCTGCTGCTAATCGTTCTTTGGTTCGTTGTCGCCGTCCCTATTGCTGCTACTGCTTTCTCTGCTGCTGTTGCTGCTGCTGATGATGACCATCCTTCAGTCCCTGATGCCTTCTCTACTACTGAAGAGTCCACCGTTGCTGCCAATCATCCTCTGGTCTTTGCTGCTGTCTCTGCTGCCACTGAAGGGTCCACCAATTCTGCAGATCAGCCTCTAGTCCTCACCACCTTCTGAGCTGCTACCAGTTTGCTGAAATTGGAGATTGGGTATGCGTGGGGGCATGTTACTTCAGCTAGAGACGGCGGGAAAGAGAGGTGTGATTTCGCCTGCTCAACTGGTGGCCAGCATACTGTACAGATCCGCATTAAGCACCGCCATAAGTGTAATTCAACATTTTCATGCGTATATTATACAAATTTGTGTGTTAATGCGACATCTGCTTGGAGGGCACTCAGACACAGCTGGGATTTTATCGGTTTGTAAAGAACTGGCTGGTCCAGTAAAATCCTGGACTGGTTTTTGGCCCCAGTATGCCACCGGCCAAAGGTGGTCAACAACTGTCGGTTCCAATACAAGAAAGATGTATCAATTTTTGTAAATGTTTAAGAAATGTTCAACACTAACAGGACTGTTGCATCAGCTATAGATTCTGGTCATAAGCTGCAGCAATGGACAGTATATGCAGCTACTGGAACCGGCGAGAGGCAAAAAGTGAAGAGTTTTATAACACAATCAGAGCATAGAACATAGGCCTTCCATTTTGCACGCTAATATTCCTGGCAGCCAAAATCCTCGGGAGAAAGATTTTGTACCTGCTACAAATTGTTTCTGCTAAATTGCTCCTGTGATGATAAATAACTGTGTTTGGTTCTAAAAAGAGACTATTGTTTCTACTAAACTCCTCACACTTCAGAAATTCTATTTGCTTGCGCTGCCATGATTCATAGCTGGGTTGTCTAATTTCTAGAATATTGTTTTTTTGGCATCTACACTTGGCAGTTGTAGTGATGTTATTCAATTATTATTCTTAGCAGACAAAACAGCTCACCCACATCCAGATTGTCATGTTGTATAGAGAAAAGGGGAAAACTGTTACCCCTGGTTATCCAAAAACCAACCCCCCCACACACACAGCCAAATAAATAAAATGGTGCAGACTCTTAAATATAGACATCCATATACTACTGGGTGAGATATACACCGTTTCCACACTCCTGGTTTTGACTGGACTTTCGCTTTAGGAGTTACATTTATGCAGCTGGTGCCTTAACTCCTCTTGTATTATATGCTTATTATTTCCTGGTAATAGGGGTAATAATACCATACAGTAGTAGCCCTGTTATTGTGGTCTACCTTGGCCTTGTTATTGTGGTCTACCTTGGCACTGTACCCAGGCACCAGCATATCTCAACCATCCATCCTACTTTGTCATGTATCTTAGAAGAACACTGGGTGCAAGATAATCTAAAGTACCCCCGACACTCAACACGCAGATGGGTTTGTGTGCCTCAAAGTCCTGTTAAGCAATAAGAAGACATAGGGATCAAGCCAAGATCGAAGGCTGGTAGGAAAAGTTTGTATTGGAGGTTCAGGCCTTGGCCATAGACAGGTAGCAGAGGTTGACAGTTACGGTTCTGGCTGGCTGTAGTTGTGGTCAGGAAACAAAGGTTTGTAGCGAGCCTGATCAATCTAAAGCCAAAGTCACAGGAGAGAAAAGGTGGGTTATCATAGAATAGCAGGTTTTAGGTTTTAATAATGTGGGTAACATAAAAAAAAAAACATCATCAAACATCAAAAACTCTTTGATGCACTTTGCATTTTTTAAAGGTGATGCATGTACATTTTCTTTGTGCAATTGTTTGCTTGCTGTTTATGTCCATGGCCATATTGAAAGTCCTATTTGCAATACCAATGCTATTGAACACAGGTATTGCATGACTGAGGCTGGGGTACCTAACAGTGTCCCAATCTACTGTGTCACTTTCCCCTCCCTCTACCCTTTGCATTTATCCACTGTGGGAGACAGGATCATGGCATAGGTAGTTAGTATACCTCTACATATTAACAGATTGCTATGCTATGGACAGCCAGCCAGCTGACACACAAAAAAGGCCACTGGCTCGCCAGAGCTTAATCAACATTTTAATTAGTAGATCCCTTCTATGTATGTGATAATTGGAGACAATTTAACATAGAAACAAAACAAAAACTTGCTGCGTTAATGATTGTTGGATGTGAAATCATTATCAGCTAATCCTTTGTAATTATCACCAAGCTGCTCTGTTCTTATCAGCTGCTCTGTTAAAGCGGACCTACATCTGAGAAGTCTGCCCCTGGGAACCAGAACCCCATTCTGGGCCCCCCACAGCCCTGCTGTTCTATAAACTCACCTTGTTCATGTAGGGCTCCATGACACGGCAACAGGAAGCATCAGTTTGTGTCCTGGAACAATGGGCCATGCAGGGTGGATTGTTTCAGGAGGAGTATCCTCGCCTCATAAACATCCTTGAACTATGAGCGATTAGTCAGTTGCTGTACTACTGGTTTGCGTTCATTGCCATGTGTCTCTCTTATCTTCTGGGTGAAGGGCAATGTTTTAGCTCTCTCGGCTATGGACATGCCCAGAAAAAGAGAAG
Source organism: Gastrophryne carolinensis (assembly GCA_027917425.1). Lineage (NCBI taxonomy): Eukaryota > Metazoa > Chordata > Amphibia > Anura > Microhylidae > Gastrophryne > Gastrophryne carolinensis. The sequence continues at coordinate 404,839,114 of CM051237.1, forward strand.
TCCAGCAGATTTCCAGAATAGACAATAAATCCATCTGGTAATAGAGATCTTTTCTAAACTCTGCTGCCAGTGGGGAGTTTCAGAGGTGGATATGCTTATAGCCAATCTCATCATTTACATGGTTAGGACCAGAGATCATCAAGTCTTTGGAACAGATTGTCTGGTGTTGCATGGAGGGAGATTCCTATTGGTATTTTAATTTCCCCCTTTCCCTTCCCCTATACTTTCACCCCTGATTTGCCCAGAAGAACCTTGCATATGGTACATTCATCATAGCAGGCGACTTCCAGACCACATGGATCTTCCAGTTCAAGCTACCTTCTAGCATTCATGATTATGGACTGCAGCTTGATGACCTGGCTTTTAAAGCATAGGAAGATCTTGCCTTCTTCGGTATTTATGTGAGGTCTCCTTGGCTTCCTTGGCCAAGTTGTACCAAAGATAATAAAAGTCTTTTACTGGTGTAAGAAGCCTTCTGCTTTTTTGTACCTCTCTTGACTTTGTGGTTTCTTTCAGGATGGAGTGGATAGGGCTCATCATTAAAGGGTTTGACCAGTCAAATTCTAAAAATAATTTCCTGGCAGCTTACCCAATGCGGTATCAGTCCCACACTTTCTTGTTTGTTCTCGTCACAGAAAGGAAGGTTAATTTTTCCTTCCTTTTTGCTGCCTCCAGCTTCTCCCCCCTAACCCCCCTCCAAATTGATGTCCTCTCCCATCACAGTACAACATGAGGTGAAATATTATTTTATAATTACTTTTGCAATATAGCTTCGTTTTCAAAAGAGGGAAAACAAATGAGAGCTTTGCCATATATTTCGGTATACAATCAGAATAAAGTCCAGTGTACCTGGACAGTGACTTTAAGCACCTTGAAGAAACAGGTCTCAGCCTTGTCCATCTTCAAACCTTTGACAGGACATTTGTGCAAGGTCTCCACCACTCGCTTACCGTATTCACCCATTGAGGCATTGGCTTTGATTCAATAAGAGTTGAAAAAAATTCTCATGGTAGTAAAAAATCACTTTAAGAGAAAAAGCCTGAAAATATAAATGTTGCTGAATCACCAGCTAGGAAAACATTGAAAGTCGATGGCACTTTTTACTACAGAGTATAAAGGAGTAAAAAGTGTATTTTTCTTAGGAGTAAAATAGTGTCATTGACCTTTATTGTCTTCCTAGCTGGTGATTCTGCTTTTTTCTCATAAAGTGAGTGTGTTAACACCATGAGAAATGTTTTTAAATCTTACTGAATCGATGCCCTAGTCAGAAGCCCCCTTGTCCCTATTGGCTTATATAATGTAAGGCAAAGCTAGGACATACGTGTGCCTTTAAGGAAAGAGGTTTATGATAATTACACTATAAAAAAAACTCTTTCAATCCCTGAAGCCTGTAAGCTTCAGCTTCAACACAGCAGGCACTTGTTTGTGCTTTTTGTGTCTTTCATTCCCCCTCCTCTTTTGACGTAGACATAAGACATCTCTGAGGTGATTAGCCCCTGCGAGGGCTGCCACAGGATCCATTTATTTTATTATACATAGAAAACACAACATGAAGGGCCTGTAATTACACAAGGCATGTGGCTGGAGCATGTGGCTGAGGCGTGCATGTTCATTTGAAAACTCCACGCAGATTAGAAAATAGTTATTAGGAAGCTGCCCTCTCCACGTGAATGTGACGCCACATCACGAAAGAAATATTTATTTAGGCTTAATTCACTCTGCCCCAAAATGGTTCTGTACAGCTCATTTCTGAGGTACTATTCACATGTGACCATTTTCGTGAGGTGTCTCATTATAAAATATTATAAAATTATGCTAAATTATGTTTAGCTTAGGCCTCGTTTACATCAAAATGAATACTTTGCGCTTGTGATTTGCTGTGCAGCGCACAGAAATCACAAGTGTTAGCTTATGGGGCCTTTCACACTGGTGGTGGTGGTGGGGGGGGGTTAAGGCTGCTTGCAGGGATTTTGTCAAATCGCAGTCACTTCCGTATTCAGTCTATGTAAGCACAATTGTAATCACACGATTAAAATATACTTGCATTTGTATTGAAATAAGATGTGACTCGTTTTCAGTCCCTGGCTGCCGTTAAGGGGACTGTGTCCCTGAAACGCGTCACTAATTGCTGTAGGTTAGGGGATATTTACAGCTCCATGTTGCTTTAATTGGAAATTAAAAGTCGAGTTCTAACTCCACCCCGAGCTGGATCTCTTCCTGTAGCAAATCGCAAGCCTTATACCACCATCATTTTCAATTTTGTGCCTGTCATTTCCTGACATACAGAAAATGCTCTGATGGGCCTTTAGGACATGACAGGCACCAAATTGAAACTTATGATGGGTCCCAGCTTGTGATTTGTGTGTCTGAAGACATAGCACTTAAAGCGGAGGGCATCCCAATGCCCCGCTGTGTGAAACTCCCCAGAAAGCCCCAAACAACTCACTTCTTCCGTGTTCCCCATTCAAAACAATGAAAGCCGCCTGCTAAATGACGTAGTCATAGCAGGCTGCTCTCATTGGACGAAACCCCGCACATGCATAGTTGGATTGCAGAAAAGGTAAGAGACTACTGGCGAGCTGGGGGTTTTCACACACCAATTCAAGATTCCCTTTAGATTTCATGCCGGCCACTGGTGGGTTTTTTCTGCTTTAAAGTGGGCTAAAACTCTCCCTTTGCGGCCCTGGAGTCTAAAGGCCGACTGCTAGCCTTCCCTTGGGGCATCCCAAATTGGGCTGTGTGAAACCCCTAGGGACACCAGTAAACTCACCTTTACTGGTGCTGTCTTAGCCCCAGCTTCCCTGTTGCTGAGGTGTGGGCGGGAGCACTTCCCAGACTACAGGCAAGCTGGGGATGCGGCCAGAGAGTCATGTCTTCCGGGATTCTTGAGATCAGCCAATCTTAGAAATGGCTGATGGGTGTTGCCATGGGGTTGCCATGGGGGTGGAGAGACCCTTTTCTTTTAACCTGGGTACCACCAAGCCAGGGGGCCAGATGGGGGGGGGGGGAGCTTGGAGGGGGGAGAAATGCTTTATTATTAGTATTATTATTATTCATAATAATAATAATAATAATAATTATCATCATCATATTTATTTATAACGCACCAAAAATGCGTTAAAATTGTTTCATGTACAAACAGTAATAAATAATATATTAGGCCAGTTATGGCCTAAGGGAAGTGGGCTTGTGGGCAGCAGGTGACAGGTTTGATTCCCAACCATGGGACATGACTGAAGCTCCCTTGAGCAAGGCACCTAGCCCCCAATTGCTCCCTGGCGCTGAGTTTAGGGTGCCCACTGCCCCGGGGTGTGTTATTCACCTGTGTGTAATCACTAATTAGGGGGGGTGATTCAAGAAGGGATAGGGGCAGGTAGTGCCTCGCAGCGGCAGGCAGGGATCCACATTTATGAAAGCGATTCTGGTGAGCTACTCTAACGGCGCCATGTAGCGCCCGATGTATTATTACAGGCAGCTCAGCGTATAGCGCTGGTGCTCTAGCTTCCAGAGCGCCAGGTATTACCTTTCGCTCACTGCCGCTCTCACATACATTTCAATGGCCGTTCATTTGCTTGTGTTTAAACAACGTGTTTGACATTTTTTCTTGCTCAAATCATTGTGTGACCTCTCCTGCCCGGCAAACAAACATTTTTAGAAACTTTTTTGACTTTTTATATTTTTATGCAGAATTGTCATTACAGGTCTGGCACTAAAGTGTTATTGTCACAGTTTTATAATAATGTCATTCCATGTGTTTTCGCTTTGGTACTGGTGGATATGTGTTCAGAAACAGACTTTAATCACACAGCGTCTGGTGTGTGTCCTTTTTTGATAAATATGGTGTGGAGCGCCGAAAGTCAGTCGCACTGAGCCGGCGCTGACATTCGCTGCCTGCAGCGCTGTATTGGTGTTAGAGCGCCCAACATACATCATATTCATCAATGCCGGCCAGGTAACAACAATGACTGAAGCACTCTGCCTACTAGGGGTCGCACTTAGAGGCTGATTTATTAATAGCGACATGTAGCGACAGTTGAGCGACTGTAGCGCCCGCTAGTAGTCGCTGTGCTTGGCCGTTGTTCGGTTGTTGACAGCGACTCAGTCGGTGTGGCTAAATGTTCAATACGGGGTTATGAGTCGCTATTTGACAGGTTCCGCGATGTATGGGAGCGCATGATAGTGACTGGTCAGAGCGACCGGCTTCCACCATATTCATCAAAAAATCACGCTCAAAAAATTCAAGCGCTGTGAAATGCATGTTTAAACCCCAGAGCGCTGGCGGCGATGTGTTAAACTTAGTTTTTTAACCCCTAAACCACCATATTTTTGGAAACCAAAAAAAAAAAGTATTTTAATTAATTTAGTAATATGAATACATTAATATCAGACCTGTAATATCAATTCTGTACATTTTTTTTAACTTTTTTTCCCTTAAAAAAAAGTATCTAAAATGGCAGATGTGGTCACAGAATTTTTCACATTTAAAAAAAAAAAATAAACATTAATAACAATTAATTATGAATATTTAAAGATTGTCCCATTGAAATGCATTGGAGAGCGCCAGGTAGCGAGAGGTCATACCTGTCGCTGTTCAAGGTCGGACGCTGGCGCTGTGGGCTGAGGCTGGAATAATGATGAATGAGTCGCTATATGGCGCTATCTCAGTCGCTAAGCAGGATTGGCTTGATAAATGTGTGATTGTGGTGGGGAGCCGGCGTTCTCGTGGCGGGGCCCGTCATTACCGGCCGCTCACCAGTCGCTACCTGTCGCTATTCCTTCATAAATAAGGGCCTTAGCGTCAATATACAGAAGCTCATCTGCCGATACCTGGCGTTAGTAATGAATCAGCCTCATAATGTTTATTTACTGGTGTGTCCACTGTGTGTAATTCACTTGTGTGTAATCACTAATATAGTGTTTATTCACTGGTATGTTCATGGTAATGTGTGGTTCACAAGTGCACGGATGGGACAAATGCGGAGAAAGAATTCCATGCGTGCATTAGCGCCCAATGGCCACGGGGAGGCCGATTCATTAATAGCGCCAGGTAGCGACAGATGAGCGACTGTAGCAGTATTTTCACAGCGCCCGCTAGTATTCGCTGTGCTTGGCCGTTGTTCGGTTGTTGACAGCGACTCAGTCGGTGTGCAGTAATGTTGAATATTGGGTGAGGAGTCGCTATTTGACAGGTTCCGCGCTGTATGGGAGCGCATGATAGCGAATGGCCATAGCGAACGGCTCCCACCCCATATTCATTAACAAATCACGCTCAAAAAATTCTCGCGCTGTGAAATGCATGTTTAAACCCCAGAGCGCTGGCGGCGATGGGTTAAAAGTATTTTTTTAACCCCCAAACAACCATATTTTTGGAAACCAAAAAAAACAAGTTTATAAAAACATTTTGGAATATGAAGACATTAATATCAGACCTGTAATATCAATTCTGCACAAATTTTTATTTTATTTTTTTTTTTACCTTAAAAAAAAATATCTAACATGGCAGAAGTGGTAACAGAAATTTTCACATTAAAAACAAAAAAAACAAAAAAAAAAAAAAATTAATATGAATTAATTATGAATATTTAAAGATTGTTCCATTGAAATGGATTGGAGAGCGCCAGGTAGCGAGAGGTCATACCTGTCGCTATTCAAGGTCGCTCGCTGGCGCTGTGGGGTGAGGCTGGAATAATGATGAATGAGTCGCTATATGGCGCTATCTCAGTCGCTAAGCAGGATCGGCTTGATAAATGTGTGATTGTGGTGGAGAGCCGGCGTTCTCGTGGCGCTGACCGTCATTACCGTTCGCTCACCAGTCGCTACCTGGCGCTATCCCTTGTTAAATAAGGGCCTATGTTTACTATTACTATCAACACGCAAGAGCTTACAATCTAAAAAGTTTTGTGTGCAGACATAAGCTGCCCCCCCTTTTCCCTGCAAGGTTGCTCAGCCCTGTCACTTTCTGCTGACTGTCCCTTTCATCATAGTTGTCCTTTAAGGATGCTCACTATTCTTTTTTCTTAAATCACAGGGAACCAGAAGCAGTTTCCACTTATTTCGTAGGCTTGTGTCATATTTTTACCCAGATGATAAGAGATGTTTTGATATCTGACAGCAGACTTATCAATGCAGATAAAGCATTCTATATTCAGATACATATAGGCCGTGTTTTTCTTTTAGCGATAAAATAACTTATTACCGAGATGTCACTTTCTTGGCTTCCTGAGAGATAACTATGCCATTTAGACAGATATTCCTTATTCTGCAAATGGAAAAACAGGTACGGCATCAGCAGGTGGAAATTGTTCTAGCCCGGGGGCCCTGTTGTAAGGGCTGTCACATTTACAGCTGGGATATAAAGATGTCTTCTAAAGGCTTCAGCATGACAATCGGGACCCATTCACACTATAGGCTTGATTCAGAGCCCCTTTCTCATCATTTTTTTGCGTGAAAATTTCTGTTCTCGTCCATTTTTCCACCTCATGTGTGTCACGGGGACCCCCTTACACTCACCTGTCCTCCGGTCCCACGTCGGCTGCTCCCGCTCGGCCAGCGTGCGGGCTGGGCGGCGTCTCTGTCAGGCGGCGGCTCGGCGTCTCCTCTCCCCGGCCGCCGCTCGGCTATTTCCGCCGCGAGCAGCCGCTCGGCTGTTTCCGTCGCGAGCGGCTGCTCGGGCGGCTTCCTCTCCGGCGGCGTCGGGAGCGGCCGCGCCACTGTCATCTCGGCGCGCTCCCGGCGCGCAGCCTCCTACACGCGCGCGCGCGACTGCTGTTTCCATTTATGCCCTCCGGCGGCGCTGCACACGGGGCGCCCGCCGGAGGTAATTAGATCTGGGCCAATGAGCCCAAGCTTGTTAGTTTGAATGGGGCAATCAGCCTCAGGGTTCCTAAATTGCACCAATCATTTCCCTCTTCCTGCTCCATCATTCCTATAAAGCTGTTCACTCTGCACTTGTTCCTTGCCCGTGATAGCGTGCTGCTGGGTGTGATTGTGATATCTGTTTTCCCTACGAATCTAGCCGTGTATGACCATTCCTGATTGCCGCCTGGACCGACCTTGCCTGTTTTTGACCACGATTCCTGCCTGCTCCTCTGTACCGCGTATCTCTGACCTCCTGGTGTGACCTTTGGCTAGCCCTGACTATTCTTCTATCTAAATCCTCCTGTACCGTGCACCCTCGGACTGATCTGCCGTGTATGACCCCTGCCCGATTGTCTCTACCCAGTCTTGTTCCTGGTTCGTTTGCCTTCCCCTGCATAAGTCAGCATCCTTTGTGCTAACAAGTCCTGGGGGCAACCGTGTCCGGTGAGGCGTATTCTGCGTCCCGGCAAACGGGGGCTTGGCTATAGGCGAAGAAAGCAGCGGAGATTGGGGGTTGCTGACTTATTGGAAGGTGGGTGTCCCACGGGACCTGACAATGTGATTCAGCAAAGCCTTTTTTTCTGCAAGAATTTTTATGTGAAGTGTTTTCTTTTTTGTGTGATTTTTTGTTTGCTAGTAATACCTCCAAAGAGTTGTTGAGAAAGGGGCTCTGAGTCAACCCTTATAAGCGCTATATCGGGCCATACAAGAGAGTCTGCTGACATTAAACCGGACCTTCAGAATGATTTAATAAAAAGCCCAAACCCTTAAAGTGGACCAACACCCTCCCCCTCAACACCCTCCCCCTCAACACCCTCTATAAGATTCCCGGACCAATCGGCTCCCTGACTGTGGGGCACCCCAAATCCTACCTTCACCTCGTTCCAGCGGCGCATGCGCGTCCGCCGCCTCCCGCGCGTCCCTCTAGCAGGGCGCGCATCCGTGCCGGCCGTTTGTGAATGGCCGGCGCGGGCGCGCTCCCTGTAGGAGGGACGCAAGGGAGGCGACGGCGGCACGCGCTCAGCTTGTCCGTCGCTGCCTCTCGTTGTCCGTTGGCAGCGATTGGACGAGCGGGTCACGTGGGAGCGGGGTCAGGTGAGTTTTCGGGGCTTTCTTTCTTTTTCTGGGGGTTTCACACAGCGGGGCACCCACGATCATCTGTCCTCCGGTCCCACATCGGCTGCTCCCGCTCGGCCAGCGTGCGGCTGGGCGGCGTCTCTGTCAGGTGGCGGCTCGGCGTCTCCTCTCCCCGGCCGCCGCTCGGCTATTTCCGCCACGAGCAGCCGCTCGCCTGTTTCTGTCGCGAGCGGCTGCTCGGGCGGCTTCCTCTCCGCGCGCGCGACTGCTGTTTCCACTTATAATTAGATCTGGGCCAATGAGCCCAAGCTTGTTAGTTTGAATGGGGCAATCAGCCTCAGGGTTCCTAAATTGCACCAATCATTTCCCTCTTCCTGCTCCATCATTCCTATAAAGCTGTTCACTCTGCACTTGTTCCTTGCCCGTGATAGCGTGCTGCTGGGTGTGATTGTGATCTCTGTTTTCCCTACGAATCTTGCCGTGTATGACCATTCCTGATTGCCGCCTGGACCGACCTTGCCTGTTTTTGACCACGATTCCTGCCTGCTCCTCTGTACCGCGTATCTCTGACCTCCTGGTGTGACCTTTGGCTAGCCCTGACTATTCTTCTATCTAAATCCTCCTGTACCGTGCACCCTCGGACTGATCTCCCGTGTATGACCCCTGCCCGATTGTCTCTACCCAGTCTTGTTCCTGGTTCGTTTGCCTTCCCCTGCATAAGTCAGCATCCTTTGTGCTAACAAGTCCTGGGGGCAACCGTGTCCGGTGAGGCGTATTCTGCGTCCCGGCAAACGGGGGCTTGGCTATAGGCGAAGAAAGCAGCGGAGATTGGGGGTTGCTGACTTATTGGAAGGTGGGTGTCCCACGGGACCTGACAATGTGATTCAGCAAAGCCTTTTTTTCTGCAAGAATTTTTATGTGAAATGTTTTCTTTTTTGTGTGATTTTTTGTTTGCTAGTAATACCTCCAAAAAGTTGTTGAGAAAGGGGCTCTGAATCAACCCTTATAAGCGCTATATCGGGCCATACAAGAGAGTCTGCTGACATTAAACCGGACCTTCAGAATGATTTAATAAAAAGCCCAAACCCTTAAAGTGGACCAACACCCTCCCCCTCAACACCCTCCCCCTCAACACCCTCTATAAGATTCCCGGACCAATCGGCTCCCTGACTGTGGGGCACCCCAAATCCTACCTTCACCTCGTTCCAGAGGCGCATGCGCGTCCGCCGCCTCCCGCGCGTCCCTCTAGCAGGGCGCGCATCCGTGCCACCCGTTTGTGAATGGCCGGCGCGGGCGCGCTCCCTGTAGGAGGGACGCAAGGGAGGCGACGGCGGCACGCGCTCAGCTTGTCCGTTGCTGCCTCTCATTGTCCGTTGGCAGCGATTGGACGAGCGGGTCACGTGGGAGCGGGGTCAGGTGAGTTTTCGGGGCTTTCTTTCTTTTTCTGGGGGGTTTCACACAGCGGGGCACCCGCGATCGGGGTGCCCCGTGGAAGTGGACCAATACCCAGGATAGTCAAAATCCTGGGTGTTGGTCCACTTTAAAAACCTTTCCCCAGCATCTAAAATTAATATATTTTATGTTTTTAGTCACTTATTATTCTTTGCCCCAACGGGCTTCAACTCTGTTCAGGACTCTAGGATACGGGTGCGGCCATCTTGACTCAGAAGCATCACATATACTGAGGAGAGGAGAAGGGGGGAAGTACAGGTGGTGGGGTTGTAGCTGTGTATTGCACAGACAGATCAGAGCTGGGGTCAGGGAAAGGACAGCAATCCCAGAATGCAGAGCAACACAGTCAGAAGACACTTCCTTTTTGCAGGCTGCCTGATGCTCCATGATCTGCCATCTTGGATGTTAGGTAGGATGATTTTTTAATGTGAGCAATCTGTATGTACAGAGTATGTGGAAAACATATAAGATATGCTCCTATTCAGGGTGAAGATCTGCTTTAAATGCATTGATTCCTGTCTATCTTTGTGAGTGGTGGTGGAGGGACACTGCTTGAAAGTTTTGAGGGCACCACTGCTATGTACAATCTAATGGTAGGGCACGTGAAAGTCAGGGGCATACATAGGTTTCACAGGGCCCATTGCAACATTCATAGTGGCAGTGGTGCAATTAAATGTGATGGGGCCCTGGTACAAACATTAAATGGGACCTTGTCCATGACTATCAGCGAGCAAGGCCATATAACATTCGCAGGGAGCGCCCCAGCTCCACCCGTCAGACCAGGAGGTTTCCTAGTGGCTGAAGTTGCTGTGCGGGAGAGAAGGTAAGCACTGTTTTTTTCTTGGGGGGGAGGTTAATAAGCCCTTTAAGCATACAGGTGCACTGAACACACCATCCTCCTTGTGAAACTTGTTGTTGGCAGAATCATGCTGCGGGACTGGGAAGCTGATCAATTGATGGGAAGGTGGATGGAGCTAAATACAGGGCAATCACTGAGGAAAACCTACTAGAGGCTGCAAAAGACGGGGAGGCCGATTCATTAATAGCGGCAGGTAGCGACAGTTGAGCAACTGTAGCAGCATTTTCAGAGCGCCCGCTAGTAGTCGCTGTGCTTGGCCGTTGTTCGGTAGTTGATAGCGACTCAGTCGGTTTGCCGTAATGTTGAATATTGGGTGAGGAGTCGCTATTTGACAGGTTCCGCTCTGTATGGGAGCGCATGATAGCGATTGGCCCTAGCGACCGGCTCCCACCATATTCATTAACAAATCACGCTCAAAAAATTCTTGCGCTGTAAAATGCATGTTTAAACCCCAGAGCGCTGGCGGCGATGGGTTAAAAGTCGTTATTTAACCCCCAAACAACCATATATTTGGAAACCAAAAAAAACACGTTTTTTAAATAATTTTGGAATATGAATACATTAATATCAGAATTGTACATTTTTTTTTTTTATCTTTTTTCCCTTAAAAAAATTATCTAAAATGGCAGAAGTGGTCACAGAATTTTTCACATTTAAAAAAAAATAACAATTAATTATGAATATTTAAAGATTGTTCCATTGAAATGCATTGGAGCTCGCCAGGTAGCGAGAGGTCATACCTGTCGCTGTTCAAGGTCGGACGCTGGCGCTGTGGGCTGAGGCTGGAATAATGATGAATGAGTGGCTATATGGCGCTATCTCAGTCGCTAAGCAGGATTGGCTTGATAAATGTGTGATTGTGGTGGGGAGCCGGCGTTCCCGTGGCGGTGCCCGTCATTACCGGCCGCTCACCAGTCGCTACCTGTCACTATTCCTTCGTAAATAAGGGCCTAGTTTTTGGCAGCATCATGCTGCGGGACTGGGAAGCTGATCAATTGATGGGAACGTGGATGGAGCTAAATACAGGGCAATCACTGAGGAAAACCTACTAGAGGCTGCAAAAGACTTGAGACTGGGATGTACAACTACCCTAAATATACAGCCAATGGTACAATGCAGTGGTTTCAATCAAAGCAAAGATGTCAGCCTCTAGTTGGGCCAATCCAGTAAGAGTTGCAAAGCAATTTTCTTGGTAGTAGAAGATTCACTTTAGGAGAAAGAAAAGCATGAGAATCACTGAATCACTAGCAATGTAAGTCAATGGCAGTTGTTACTACTAACTTAGGTCCTTATTCATGAAGAGATAGCGTCAGGTAGTGCATTGTAAATGAGAGGCAGCGACAGGTGAACGCCGGACACGGCACGCAATTACACATTTATCAAGCAGAATCTGTTTAGCGACTGGAATAACGCCATGTAGCGTCTGAGTCATCATTTTCCCAGCCACAGCGAACAGCGCCAGCGTTCAGCATTGCACAGCGCCAGGTATGACCTCTCGCTACCTGACACTCTGCCATACATTTCAATGGACGATCCTTTCTTTCTCTTTAAACTGTTTTTTTTTTTTTTTTTATCTCAAATAATTCTGTGACCTCTTCTGGCATTGAATAAGCATTTTTTTCACATTTTTTTTATTTTTTAGATATTTCCTCAGAAATGACATTACAGGTCTGCCATTAAAGTGTTCATGTTACAATGTTGTTACAATGTAATTCCATATGTTTTCGCTTTGTTACTAGTGGATAGAGGCTGAAAAACAGACTTTAAACACACCGCCTCCTGCGCTCTGGGCTACAAACAAGCATTTTTCAGCGCCAGAGATTTGTGAGGCAGTTTTTTTGCTGAATATGCTGAGTCGGTCGCTATGAGCAGTCACTAACATGCGCTCCCATACAGCGCTGTACTGGTCAAATAGCGACTCCTCATAATGTATTCAACATTACTGCACAGCGACTGAGTCGCTATAAAGTAGCGACTCACGGCCGAGCACTGCGACTACTAGCGGGCGCTCTGAAAATGCCTGCTACAGACGCTCATCTGTTTCTACCTGGCGTTAGTGATGAATCAGCTTGCCACTCTTTTTTATACTGTAGTAAAAAGTACCATTGGGTTTCATTGTCTTTCTATCTGGTAATTCTACTTTTACTACTGAGAGATTTCTTACTGAATCGACCACTAGATGTGCAAAGCTGGTAGAGACATACCCCAACATTCTAGCAACTGTAATTGCTGCATGTTTGTCACAAAAGGGGCTGAATACATATGCACACCAGAATTTTGTAATTTATTTTTGTCATTTAAAACATGTATTAATTTCTTTACACTTTACAAATAATAGCTACTTTGTGTTTCCCTTATAAAATGCAATCTCAATAAAATACATTTAAAGTGGAACAAGACCAATTTAAAATATTCCAGGGCCGGCAGCTGGTCTTCCCAAGGGCATCCCAGATTGGGATACCCCACTGTGTGAACCCTCCACCCCTGGGGTGTCATAACACTCACCTTCTTCCTGGCTCCCTTGTTGATGTATACCCAGGCGGGGTATACCCATCCCCTGCATCTTTGGGCTGTGTCATTAAGTCATTAAGATAGCGTGGGGGCGGGTGAGCATGCACTGCAAGAGATATGGACACTCTTGCCATAAACAGGGCCGTTTGTCGAACATTTAACTTTCAAGGCAAGCTGCTCTGATTGGACAAGAGCCTGCACATGCTCTGTAGGACCAGGAATAGCTGAGTTGGTCTGGTCGATCTGGGGAATTCGGGATGCCCCCAGGGCAGGGAGCAAAACCTGGGATGGTCAAAATCCCGGGTATACTCCGCTTTAAGTCTGTGGCTTCTGACATTTCAAAATGTGGAAAAGGGATTTGAAAACATTTTACGGCACTGTAGAGATCGTTTTTTAAAAGTTCCTTGTCTTTTAAAAGTGATAGCTGACATCTATTTATATGTCTATTATTAAGCAGATCTAAGGCATGTCTTGATCATAGTCCCTGTACCCTAGGGGTCCACAACCTCTCTTACATTGGGGCCACATTCAGTTATACATTTGTAATTCCTATTCAAATGGGTTTTCGTCGCCCTGATGGTGTGCCGGGGAGGCCGATTCATTAATAGCGGCAGGTAGCAACAGTTGAGCGACTGTATCGGCATTTTCAGAGCACCCGCTAGTAGTCGCTGTGCTTGGCCGTTGTTCAGTAGTTGATAGCGACTCAGTCGGTTTGCCGTAATGTTGAATATTGGGTGAGGAGTCGCTATTTGACAGGTTCCGCGCTGTATGGGAGCGCATGATAGCGACTGGCCCTAGCGACCGGCTCCCACCATATTCATTAACAAATCACGCTCAAAAAATTCTCGCGCTGTAAAATGCATGTTTAAACCCCAGAGCGCTGGCGGCGATGGGTTAAAAGTCGTTATTTAACCCCCAAACAACCATATATTTGGAAACCAAAAAAAACAAGTTTTTAAAATAATTTTGTAATATGAATACGTTAATATCAGACCTGTAATATCAATTTTTTTCCCTTAAAAAAATGGCAGAAGTGGTCACAGAATTTTTCACATTTAAAAAAAAAAAAAAAAAAAAAAAACAATTAATAGTTAATTATGAATATTTAAAGATTGTTCCATTGAAATGCATTGGAGAGCGCCAGGTAGCGAGAGGTCGCGAGAGGTCATACCTGTCGCTGTTCAAGGTCGGACGCTGGCGCTGTGGGCTGAGGCTGGAATAATGATGAATGAGTCGCTATATGGCGCTATCTCAGTCGCTAAGCAGGATTGGCTTGATAAATGTGTGATTGTGGTGGGGAGCCGGCGTTCTCGCGGCGGGGCCCGTCATTACCGGCCGCTCACCAGTCGCTACCTGTCGCTATTCCTTCATAAACAAGGGTCTAAGTTTTCCACACAGCTAATATATATATATATACTTTAGTGGTGTATTGGGCGCTCCTTTATCCCAGCCATCCTTTTTTCTGCAGATGATTCAGGGTTGCTGTTAGTGCCACGGGCCCCTCATTCCATCATATTGAGCTGTATGTAAGATAAATAAAGTATTCTGACATATTGCACATCTACATATTATCTGATATGTTTTGATTAGCTGAAAGAGACATCGCCCCTGCAGCCCGCTGTTCTGTGGGTATCACACGCAGGCTATGAAGGGGTTAAGCTTGGTGTAGCGGCAGGCGGCTCTCTGTATGGTGCAGATTACGAGATCACAGCGCAGTCTGGTGTGCGGCGCTTACAAGAGGCTCTACCATGGATTATGCTGAAATTACTACCTAACAGTAAGAGACTCTTGTACGTAAGTGACTTTCGATGGTGTTTCAGGTGTCTCTGTGGCTCGAGTCCCAGTCACTCCCCTGCAATCATCAGCAGTGATCTGAGCTTCCATTAGGTTCAGGTTAATCAGCAAAAGGTCTAGAGAGATAATTGGCGCCCAACCCATTACTTTCACATTGCCGAGCACAATAACAAGGCAGCAGGCTTAGCTGGGATTTGACACCGGCCTTCAGTGTACGGCTGGCCATGTGTGGTCTGATAAAAGCTAGCATTGCCACTGGCGCAAGTATCACTTACCGCAACTGGGCCACCGACGAGTTAGGTAATAAGTGCTTCTAGACGCTAAAAGTGGTAGTTATTGCAGAGATTGTTTTTAAACGTATCTTATCTTTGAAAAGTGATAGCTGACATCTTTATATATATATATGTATATGTCACAATCACTTAAAGCAGATCTAAAATAGACATGCCTTGGTCAAAGTCCCTATACCCTAGGGATCCACAACATCTCTTACTTTGAGGGCCACATTCAGCATTGAAAGATGGTCATGGTCTACATTCAAGACCTTTGACTGGAATGCCTGTTTATATTCATCATGCGTATATATGACTCAACTTTATTCCCATGCAAATTTCCCTAGACCCCCCCCCCCCCAAAGAATAATAACAAAATGCACACTGATCCCCATCATCCCCAAAAAAGTAATATGCACAGAGTGCACATGGACCCCCACTCCAAAATGTACTCCAAAACAGACACTATAAGATGCACCTAGGATTTGAAGGAGGTAGAAAAGAAATAAAATATTCCAAACCAAACACCACACCTCCAGAACCAAATAATAGGCAGGGTGCAGAATCCCCCCATTACAGGCAGTGTGGCATTCTCCCCTCCCATTTTTCATAGGCAGGGTGGCATTCCCCCCTCCCATTCTCCATACAGGCAGTGTGTTATTCCCCTTTCCTATTCTTTAACTAGGCAAAGTGGCATTCCCCCCTCCCATTCTCCATATAGGCAGTGTGGCATCCCTCCCTCCCAATTCCCTTAGAGGCAGTGCGGCATTCCCCCCTCCCATTCTCCATATAGGCAGTGTGGCATCCCTCCTTCCCAATTCCCTTATAGGCAGTGCGGCATTCCCCCCTCCCATTCTCCATATAGGCAGTGTGGCATCCCTCCCTCCTAATTCCCTTATAGGCAGTGCGGCATTCCCCCCTCCCATTCTCCATATAGGCAGTGTCGCATCCCTCCCTCCCAATTCCCTTATAGGCAGTGCGGCATTCCCCCCTCCCATTCTCCATATAGGCAGTGTGGCATCCCTCCCTCCCAATTCCCTTAGAGGCAGTGCGGCATTCCCCCCTCCCATTCTCCATATAGGCAGTGTGGCATCCCTCCCTCCCAATTCCCTTATAGGCAGTGCGGCATTCCCCCCTCCCATTCTCCATATAGGCAGTGTCGCATCCCTCCCTCCCAATTCCCTTATAGGCAGTGCGGCATTCCCCCCTCCCATTCTCCATATAGGCAGTGTGGCAGAATCATCTGACCCTCCCCCCCTTCCCTGACTGTGGACGAATTAAAAAAAAGTAAATTCACATTCGGCGTTCCGACTTTGCTGACGATGGATGAGCAGTGGCCCACTGTCCCCAACTTCACTCCTTCTCTTCTCAGGTGTCCTACACAAATACCCGCTCCATGCAGTGGGTGGGCATGGCCTGTGGCTAGCGTCCAATGAGGACAGAAGACGCAGGCCACACCCACCAGCTGCATGGACCAGGTGTTTGCCTAGGGCGCACGGCGCACCTGGGAATAGAGGCAGCCTTAAAGCAGACAAAAATCCTAACTTCTTTAACATCTGGCCTTGTGCTAATTAGGGTAAAATGCCTAAAGCTCTTGTGCACAAGTGGAAGGCAGTGGTTGTATATTTTGTGTTCTTGCATTGTGTACTCTCTGGTTTTCGGGATATAGGGTTGATTTGCATGGCCCCACCTATTTGCAAAGAGTGATGGGTAGTGAAATGAGATGGCCAATCCTGTTATATTCTGGTTAGTATGTACTATGTATATTTTACATTTACTTTTACCCTTGAATATGGGGCCGCCTAACATTGTTATCTACCTAAAGTGGATCTATACTGTGTCCAGTCACATTACATTTGTTATTTCTATTCAAATGGGTTTTCGTCTGGGCTCCCTGCAGAGCTACTGCCTGTAATGCCCTGATGGTGTGCCTAAGTTTCCTGTACAGTTAATATATATATATATATATATATATATATATATATATATATATATACTCTAGTGCTGTATTGCTGTATTGGGGGCTCCTTTATCCCAGTCATCCTGTTTTTTGCAGATGAGTCACAGCTACTGTTAGTGGCGCAGACCCCTCACTCCCTCATATTGGGCTCCATAGGCACTGCCTAGGCATTTTTGGCTCCATAGGCACCGCCTGCTGCTATGGTAGAGGCACAGTATGGCACATACCGGTATGGGACAGTAGCACCATAAGATGGGTGAGTAGGGCGCAGATATTTTTCCTTCCTGCACTGAGCACTATTTTGCCTAGAAACTGCCCTGTACATATTGTATGTATATATACATATATATATATATAAGAATATTAATGCTATATACTATGTACACAGGAAACTATATACTATTTAGCTTACTGGAGTTTTCGCAGTATAAGACGCACCTGCCCATAAGACACACCTAGGATTTTTGAGGAGGAAAAAAGAAAAAAAACATTCTGAACCAAATGGTCTACTTAAATGCCCCCCAGCCCCAGAACCTTACAGGACATGGCAGAACCCCCCAATCACCCCTAACACATGTTGTTTGGCAGATCCCCAGAAACAAGCAGCATGCAGAATCCTTTCCTTTTCCCATATAACAGACAGCGTGCAGGGTAGTGTCGGCTTCTTCCGGACCGCCGTGCAGGTAAGAAATTTTCTTTAACTAACTGACCCAGCGGAGGTCTGGAATGGGGATCTGCCACATCGCCTTCGCCCTATAAGACGTATGGGCATTTTCCCCAGCTTTTGGGGGAAATTAGTGCGTCTTATAGTGTGCGAAGTATACAGTCTATGTATTAGTAAATCTAAATATATATGTGCTAAATATAATGCGTTATAAAACAGAACCTGTTTAAAACAATCCAACACACATTTTATACAAAATGGTTATTAATCACAGCTGAGGTCAGGGTGAAGGGCATCCCCTATTGGCATTGCCCCCACCCGCGCATTGTCCATTGGGTCGGTGCAGTTTTATATTGTGAATTTTGGTGGTATTTTGTGATTCCTAATCTACAGTAATTCCAGCATTGTCCCGTCTGCATTTATTTCCACATGGCTGAGATTTTTATGTATGCTGCCAAATTCCAAATAAGTAAGCATGGCTCTCCGACTGATGTTTATGTCTTAAAAAATCAAGGTTAACATGCAGGATCCTTCAAATAATTCTGCCATGGCCACTGGAGTATGTGTTGCCTCTCAGCAGTGGCGTGGAGATGGAGCGCTATGTGATTGGGCATGACATGTGAGCATCAATGATGGAGAAGATCTGGACGGATGCCTAGTTATTTGTTTATCCACAGTTTGTCATGCTGTATCTCTGCCATTGGCCTTAATGGAGTAACAAAAATTTAAAGAGGAAGCCCAAGGATTTTGTGACACTCCACCCACGCCTACCCCACCTCCCCCCCCCCCGGGGCGATAACATTAAAAAAACGGGCTATATGCATGGAACCCAATCCCATGCATTAGTGTGACTTTATTGGTCTCTCACTAAAGTCTAACTGTCGTTCCAGTCCATGGCTTCCATGCCACCCCCCGGCTGGCATTAGGAGAGGCTTGCGGCGATCAGGTGAGTTGTTTTATTATTTTGACAGACAAATCAGGGGGAGGAATGAGTGTCTGAAGGGTTACAAAAAGCTTGGACTTCCTCTTTAAAGTGGACTAAAACCCAGCTCGATCGGCCTGGGAATTATAAGATTCCCGGGTCGATCAATTCCCTCCCCCTGGAAGTAATAATAGAGGTGGTTCAGTCAAATGTAAGTGAATGTAAAATGGGAAAGTATTTGCTTGGGGAGTGTTACCTCCCACAGTTTTCCTGTGTGGTGGTGTTATGGGGCCTAGGGTTAGGTGTGTACAGTCTATATAATATAGGGGGAGGGGACAGAGGCAAGTAACCCTCGCTGCCTGTGTCCTTCCAAGCCCTAGAAGACATCTTATTCCCTTGGTCACTCTTTTCTATTCTTTAAAAAAAAATTGGCTTCATTAGTTTTTGCATGATTAACTAAGTTCACTTTAAGATTAAAGCATTGTGAAACATAAGTAATGATTAAGGTGGTTGTAATGTTGTGTCTGGATCAAGCCGGACCATTATATAATGACATAATTAGTCCACTGTTAGTAGTAGCCACTTGTAAAGAGGGGGGTGGCTTGTTCAGAAGTGGATGCGTTTCGCCTTTATGGCTTCTTCAGTGCTTTGGAATGCCTGGAAGTGGATATTGACACTGTAATCTTTCTGACTAATATTAATGTCATTATGTACATATATAGTTGGATTGATTTGCCGATTTGCTTTAAAATAGTTATTCAAGTGTAGAAATAGGGATGGCAGGCGCCGTCTTGGGGTTAAACTAGAGTATCATATATTGAAAGTTATATTAATCTGGTAGTTGCTACGTATAGGAAGTAAGTAACCCTTCTTACCTTTAAGGGTATATGTAGATTCTTGTGTGGTATCTGCAGTATCGGTAGTATCAGGGGGGTGTTCACCTCCACTGTTAGTGGCAGGTCCTCGGTTTGTAGCAATTGTGAGAGAATGTATATCCCCTCAGTCTGTAGCAAGTGTAAGTAAGGGCTTATGGTCTGAGTCCAAGACCAAGACCTGGTAATACATTAAGGGAGCTCACTTTGCGCTGCTCGTGGGTTTTATATAGGTAGCCGTTATAAAGCTTACCTTATAATCCAAAGGTCTGTGTGTGATGAGGGTTGTGTGGGAGAGTACCGCTAGTATTGGGTTAGTTGGGGTAAGTTCTTTTTGTTGGAGCGCTGCAGCGCGCCTGTGTGCTTGCGCCGGACCCAGATTTCTTTGGACCATGACCAGCGTGTCCTGTCAACTGTGGCCTCGCCGCTTCCCACCAGTTAATCACCTATGCACAGCCCCCTCCATTCATTTCAGTGGAGGGTGGGTAAGCAATGCCCTGGCGCCCCATCCATTACAATGCCCTGGCACCTCCCCTCCATTGCAATGAATGATCAGCACTGTTTACAGTCACAGTGACTGACTTGAGGGGCAAGAACAGAAGAAAAGTACACCAGGATCCCTGTTCCGGAAAGATTTTGAGTGGCAGATCATCCAGGACCTGCTGTGGGGGAGCAAAGGTGAGTGTCAGTTTGTTTTGTTGATTGGATTTACAGTCCTTTGAAAAACACAAGCTTCAAGCGGACTAAAACGTACATTTTTAACTAGCATCCCCTGAATTGCTCCCCCTATGAGGAGAACCTTTTGCTAATTTTTTCACTGCTCCCGCTTCACTGTAATCCTAGATAATGGCAGCTGTTTTAGCTGTAAAGCTCCGCCTACTCCATTCATATCCACTATTGTGTGTGGCAATGATGTCATTGCCGCACCATGCAATGACTGATCACCTGCTATGTCACAGAGAGGGACAGCAAATAAATCAGTGTTCCAGGATGATTTGAAAAGCAGAAATATCCATTTCTAGTTCTACACACTAAGAAGAGAGTATCGTCAGGGGCTCCGGCCAAATGTATTTCACAAGTTCAGTGAGTTTTGATCCGCTTTCAGTAGCGTCAACCTTCCACCCAATGACTTACTTTTAACTCTTATAGGACAAACTGAGACTTGTACTGACCACTTACAGAGAGTATTGGGCAGGGGACATTGAAAGCAATGAGAGGCGGTGCTATTGCACATTGCATGCTGACATCTATGCTCACCTTACCCCACAGAGCCATGGAGCTTCCGCCCTTTTTGCTGAGAGTTCACCTCCACCTCTGGCTTTTGGACAAGTTCCTGCCTCTAATAACAAGAAATCAGGTTTGAGTCATTGCAGAGGAGCTGCTCATAGTGATAGGAATGAAGGCACCGAGCTTAGAGGCTGATTTATTAATAGCGGCAGGTAGCGACAGTTGAGCGACTGTAGCGGTATTTTCACAGCGCCCGCTAGTAGTCGCTGTGCTTGGCCGTTGTTCGGTTGTTGACAGCGACTCAGTCGGTGTGCAGTAATGTTGAATACAAGGTTACGAGTCGCTATTTGACAGGTTCCACGATGTATGGGTGCGCATGATAGCGACTGGTCAGAGCGACCGGCTTCCACCATATTCATCAAAAAATCACGCTCAAAAAATTCAAGCACTGTAAAATGCATGTTTAAACCCCAGAGCGCTGGAGGCGATGTGTTCAAAGTAGTTTTTTAACCCCCAAACCACCATATAAAAGTATTTTAAATAATTTAGTAATATGAATACATTAATATCAGACCTGTAATATCAATTCTGTACAATTTTTTTTCTAAAAATTTTATCTAAAATGGCAGAAGTGGTCACAGAATTTTTCACATTTAAAAAAAAATAAATAAAAAAATAAACATTAATAAGAATTAATTATTAATATTTAAAAATTGTTCCATTGAAATGCATTGGAGCGCGCCAGGTAGCGAGAGGTCATACCTGTCGCTGTTCAAGGTCGGACGCTGGCGCTGTGGGCTGAGGCTGGAATAATGATGAATGAGTCGCTATATGGCGCTATCTCAGTCGCTAAGCAGGATTGGCTTGATAAATGTGTGATTGTGGTGGGGAGCCGGCGTTCTCGTGGCGGTGCCCGTCATTACCGGCCGCTCACCAGTCGCTACCTGTCGCTATTCCTTCATAAATAAGGGCCTTAGTGCTGGCAGCCAGGGTGCTCTGGAGCTGACAGGATCACACCCAAGGAGGGCAAAACAACGGCGATATGTCAGGAGTTAGTAATTCTCTGGATCAGATCTCCAGCAGTGGGAAGGAAAGCACAGGAGAAGCACTGTGTACAGTAACACTGTACTACAAAATAATGGAGGCACTTTCCTAAAACGGAAAGTATTTGCACACAGTACCCAGCACAAGGACAGATAGCATTACCCATCAATCCTTGCAGCAGGAGGAGCTATGCAAATCATCTCCTTATGTCTCTGAGCCATCCAAGGCCCTTAGAAACGCTAAGCAATGCCAAGGATTAGCCTTTAATTTACACAGCCATACACATCCAACTAGTGGACACGTGTTTCGATCTTCAGGCTCTCATCAGCACTATGGCTGTATGGGGAGTGAGACTTGGTGAGTACCAAAACATAGTCACAAGCCAGTATGTGGAGAGACCCATGTTAGGCATAAAATAATAGGGCTAAATAAAATGGAAAATTTTTATAGATAATCCTTGGCATTGCACCCTTAGCGTTTCTAAGGGCCTTGGATGGCTCAAAGACATAGAGATGATTTGCATAGCTCCGCCTACTGCAAGGGTTGATGGGTAATAGTATCTGACCTTGTGCTGGGTACTGTGTGCAAATACTTTCTGTTTTAGTAAAGCGCCTCTTTTCCTTTACCTTTTAGTAGATGTTTTTTTAGTCTCTTTAGCCCCCCTATATTAGGCCTTACATGGGTCTCTCAACATACTGGTTTGCGACTCTGTTTTACTACAAAATAATGAAAGAAAAGGAAAAGAAAGGGACTTGGAAGATGCTGCCGTCAGTCTCTCATGTTTCTATATGGAAAAAAAAACACTCAACATCTCAATTCTGACTATGATCAGGGCCCTCACCAGCCTAATTATCCAACATGAAAGCTCTTCCAGAGATATTACACAATGAATTGTGGTGAAGGCTCAGAGAGGCAGCCGCTCGTCTAATGGTGACGGAAGCCGGGGCTTTGATTAGCTCCATTGCCATTTAACAAGAGCAGGATAAATGGTTCAAATGGTTTACGTAAACCTCCTGTGTGCTGAGGTGTCAGATGTTTATCAGACGTTCCATGTCCTGTCCTGGTACCTCAAAGGCTTTTGGTTTGGCCAGAAAAACCTGTCCTGCCGTGATAGCTGGCCATTTTATCATGGTATGTTAAGCTGCTTTTTAAAGTGCACCTATACTCCAAAGGAAGTTTAAGTCAGCACCTTCCATCCCCAGCCCAATGGCCTGTGTTTTTTACTAAAGCTTTTGGCCAATATAGAAACATAGAAGGTTGACGGCAGAAGGAGACCATACGGTCCATCTAGTCTGCCCTTATGTGTATACTGTATGTACTCTTTATCTTAGGATAGATGTGTGCTTATCCCAGGCATGTTTAAATTCAGTGACTGTTGATTTTTCAACTACCTCTGCTGGAAGTTTGTTCCAAGTATCTACTACTCTTTCTGTAAAATAATACAAACATTGCTCCTGATCTTCCCCCCGACTAGCTTCTGGTTGTGCCCCTTGTTTTATCATTAAGTTTCTTCTTAAAAACACTTCCCTCCTGAACCTTATTCAATCCTTTCACATATTTAAAGGTCTCCATCATGTCCCCCCTCTCCCTTCTTTCCTCCAGACTGTACAAATTAAGTTCTTTAAGTCTCTCCTGATAAGTTTTAAGTTTAAGTCCTTCCACCATTTTCGTTGCCCGCCTTTGGACACGTTCTATTTGAATAATGTCTTCTTGCAGGTAAGGTCTCCAGAACTGCACACAGTATTCTAGCTGTGGCCTTACCAGGGCTCTATACAGCGGCATCACAACCTCCCTCTTCCTACTGGTGATGCCTCGAGCTATGCAGCCGAGCATCCTGCTTGCTTTTCCCACTGCCTGGCTACACTGTCCACTCATCTTGCAGCTATCAGTAATCAGTACCCCTAAATCTCTCTCCTCCGAGGTCCTGGTAACACAGTGCTGCCCATACGGTACTCAGAGCAGGGATTCCTTCTACCCAAGTGCATGATTTTACATTTAGAGACATTAAACTCTAGTTTCCACAGTTTTGACCATCTATCCAGTAAAGCTAAATCATTTTCCATGTTGCAGACACCTCCAGGAATATCCATAACAACACTAACAATACAGTCAGCCATATTGCTCCCTGGCTGAGCAGCTCCGCCCCCCCAGCGATGATGCGTTCAGTCACAGTATACACAACTCACAATTGAGGAGATACTGAATTGCACCGTGGAAAAAAGATACAAAAATTACATTTTTTTCACACTAGTTTTGTGAGAACTTTTATTTTAAAATGATTTTTTTTTCAGCATTATTTTAGCTGTGCAAATGATTTAAAGATGTGCCCAGCTGAAATGGTGCTGAATTTCACTTGCAGGCGGATTCATTACTAGTGCCAGGTAACGGCAGATGAGTGTCTGTACAGCGGCGCTTAGAGCGACCGCTAGTGGTTGCTCTGATCGGCTGTGAGTCGCTATTACAGAGCGCCTCAGACGCTGTAGTAACATTGCCGGCATTGATGAATTTAATGTGTGAGTCGCTATAACACCAGTACAGCACTATATGGGAGCGAACAGTAGCGACTGGTCAGTGTGAGCTACTCAAACCATATTCATCAAAAAAACAGCCTCACACAGCACCGATGCTCAAAATTGGGTCGCTGTAGCCCAGAGCGCCAGAAGCTGTGTGATTAAAGTCCGTTTTTGAACACATATCCAAAGCGAAAACATATGGAATGACATTGTTATTACATTGTGACATTAACACTTTAATACCAGACCTGTAATGACAATTCTGCATAAATATATAAAAAATCTAAAAAATTTTCAAAAATGACATTTAATAGGCCAGGAGAGGTCACACAATGATTTGATTTAAAAAAAATAAATAAATAAAAAGAAAACCACCAACCTGAAGCTAGTCGGGGGGAAGATCAGGAGCAATGTTAGAAAATATTATTTTGCAGAAAGAGTAGTAGATGCTTGGACAAACTTACAGCAGAGGTAGTTGAAAAATCAACAGTCACTGAATTTAAACATGCCTGGGATAAGCACACATCTATCCTAAGATAAAGAGAACATACAGTATACACATAAGGGCAGACTAGATGGACCGTATGGTCTCCTTCTGCCGTCAACCTTCTATGTTTCTATGTGTAGCATAGAATGCTGTTTGCACACAGAATTGGCATAGAGCGTCCCTGCTGTGCATGCCCACGTCAGCCATTAAAGAGGAACAACACACAGGAATTTCACTTTCCTGTGTTTGATGGCATCCCAAATCTGGATGCCCTACTGTGTATGCCCCCCCCCCCCCCCAGGTCGCCCAGTTTCATTCACCTTCCTTCCGATCCTGCTGCCAGTGAAGGAGGTGTCTATTCTCACAAAACCTGATTGTCCAGGTGCCTCAGTCATCTGGATGTGCAACAAAGAAGCAAGTCTTTGGCTTCCAGTGTTAAATATTAGACGGCAGGTCATGCGACACACAGTGACGGTATGTAAATTAACTTATCTGCTGTCTTTGGTTGGATTCTATGCTCTTATGGTTCAGTAACTACTTCAAATCAAGCTATAATAGATTTGTACATCTATATGATTTCTACCTTGCTGCAGTCCTTATGTACTTATGTATGTGGGCAAATGGTGCAGGCGCCAAGAGATACTATTTAGATACCCCTTCAGAAATAAAGCTTTCAGCTGGCTTATTGCACATTTCTTCATTGTTTTCTCTCACTTTTCTGTAACTTGAGGGTGTTTTATTATAAGTATGTCACACACCCCGCTTCAGAATAGTCATTACACTTGGGTTATGGCCAGTAGAGGGCGAACTTTGCAGAGGTGACAGGAAAAAAAGAAGCCCCTCCCGGTCCATAAATACCTGGGACCTCCCACACATTCCCCAGTCTTCGTCTCTGCAGACGGCGAGCAAGTCAGAAGATGGCTGTCTCCTCCTTGCAGGTAAGCCGGGTTCACACCCGGCCATTTTTGTCCCTATTTCTGCCCAAACCTAGTTATGTTTTAGTCCCCAAATGCCTCCCAGCCTTGGCTGTAGGTCCGGATGAGGGTAGGGTTCACCTTAGCAGGTGTATTGATAGGAGCCACGCTTCTCCGTGAGACCCCATTAAAAGGGGTAGGCGGCTACCAGGTTGGTGACCCTGGTTTGGGATGCCCTGTCCGTCTGCTAAAAGCCCTCACCACACATATTAAATGTGGCTTACCCCTTACTCCCTTGCCCAGTTAGTAGGGGGGGTTGAATGTCTCTCCTTAAAGTGGACCAACACCCACGGGTGATCGGCCCGGGAATCTATAAGATTCCCGGGCCGATCACCCCCCACCCCGCGGGACATCCGAGATCGGGATGTCCCGCGGGGTGAAACCCCCCCCAAACACCCCAACTCAACTACCTTATCTTCGGCGGCGGCCGGCCGCCGCCGCCTCCCTCGCGCCCCTGTAGGCGTGCGCGCCTCCGCGCCGGCCGTCTGCGAATGGCCGGCGCGGGGGCGCGCGCGTTCAAAGTGACGCGAGGGAGGCGGCGGCGGCCGCCGCCGCCGCTTAGACGTTCAAGATCTTCCCTTGTACGTCGGCGCTGGGAGCGGGGAGAGGTGAGTTGTTCGGGGGGTTCGGGGGGGTTTCACACAGCGGGGCACCCCGATCGGGGGTGCCCCACCGAAGTGGACCAAGACCCAGGATAGTCAAAATCCTGGGTGTTGGTCCACTTTAAGAATTTATTTCAGTTTATTCATGTGAATGATGAGGTGCGTTCGGGAAGTGAACCCTCAATGAGCTGTGTGTATGTGCGTTACTATGCTGTGTTTTTACTTCTGGCGCCGGACTTGCCAGCACCAGTTCTCCCTCATGTATTCAGCCGCGGGCTGGGGGCCGGGTGATGGCACCTGCCGGCTCCGCGGCCTCGGGCCGGCGAGCCGGCTTCTCCAGCCTGTCAGGGGAGGGGGCGGGGCCGGGAGCTCTTCGCGCCCGTGACGGCCCGCCCCCTCTCTTGGCGCGTCGGCGGCGCTCAGCAACTATTGGCCGGGAGCGCGTCCGTGACACGGTCCCGCGTCGGGAGGGGGCGGGGCCAGGCGCGAGCCGGGATTTCGCCTGGCCCGCCTCTCTTCTTCCCTCCTCGGTCGCCATCTTCCCAATAGGCGCACGTGAGTGCCCCTTGGGGCTGTTTGTTTGTCATTTAATTTTTAGTGTATTTCTTTGGCTGCACATTATTATGGTGTATATGGGGGTCTGTTTATTCAGATCCATGTTTTTTATTTCTGCATGCCACTCCTTATGCAAGGTGGCCTTATATATATTTATGTAATTATATACTTTGGTATATTGGGAGCAGACTGTGACGCGAGCGACTAGTGCACGTTAATGATCACCTCGTCACAGGTTCGAATCCCGAGGTTGTATTCCGGGTGGACCTGGTGCCTTGATTTGCAGGAAATGCCTGTTTGAATGTTTATTTAGACTTATATATAGGTGTGGTCAGTGTATGTTGCATATACTGGTATGTGTGTGCTTATTTGTATATATATGTACAATGGGTTTACATACTTATTGCTAAAAGGGATCGCCCCCCTATTGTGTCTTTCAGGTGGGACGTCACGGCTTTTTGGGGTTTCTCCTGGTCCTAGGTCTCTTATTTAAACTTGGGTCCCCCCTTTTTATTCTTTAAATAAAATCCTCCCACATTCGGACTCTAAGGGGCATCCCGGGTAGCTTCTTAGCGTAATTCCCATTGGTCATTGCAACTACCATAAAACTCACCTTATGGAGGCTCCCCAGGATATCGGGCACGGGATCCCTTCGGGGCAACCCCGGCAGTGTAGGTTATGTGGGGTATCCTTTGTTGGGGACAATGTGCAGATATGTATACCATGCGCACAGCAGGCGATTGCGCTGCAATCTGGGTTCCGTGAGGCCGGGTCGGGCCCGCTGGCCTCATCACTTACACCCCCACGTCTGGTTTTTGACCCCAAGTGATGTTGTCACTAGCGGGGAGTCGCAATCCGATGTCTGCATCAACATTGGGAGTATGATTGCTAGCTCTGAGGCCAGGAAGGCCCCAACTAAGAGACGACACCTGGAGCTCGCTACGCCAGCCTTTGACTATGATGATTATGACCCTTTTGATTGTAAGAATGTACACGTCATGAGCCTGGATATTCTGTGAATATCCGCTAGGAAAACAATTTTTGCCTACACTCGCGTGCACGCTGAGCGTTAAGAGGAAGGGGAAGTGTTTGTTCAGATTTTTGAAGTGCCTTCTATTTCCCCTCCTGCAGAGGCCCTCCCACAATGGGAGGAAATTTTTTGGGGAAGGCCAAACCTCGTTTGGAGTTCCCGGATCAGAAGCACTTTAACAGTTTGATCCTTAAGGAATGGGAGAAGCCTAGTCGGCTCCCTGGTATCCCTCAAGGGTGGGATAGGAAGTATCCCCTCCCTGTTGAGGTGGTTAAGCGTTGGTCTACACCCTCCGAGGTCGCCGCTCCCATCCTCGGATTGTCCAATTCGCCGGTAGTGCATTCCCCAGATTCCAATACCTTGAGGGATAGTGAGGACCAACGTCTTGACCAAATGGCTTTGCATGCTTTTGCTTGTGTGGGGTCTACCTTGCGCCCGGTCGCTCTTACGGCCGTGGCTCTTAGAGCTTTAATTAGGGGCCTTTTGGATGGTTCCCAATTCAATCCTTTCAGTGAGGAGTTTACAGCTCTGACTCATTGTGATATGTTTATTGCCTTTGTCTTATCAGCCTTGGATGATACTATCCGTATGCGTAGCAGGACCTCGGCATTGCAGGTTGCTACACGCCGTTCGGTCTGGTTGCGCCAGTGGGCGGCCGATAATGCGGCTAAGAAGGCGCTCACAGGACTCCCCTTCCCGGGCCTGCGCCTGTTCTGTGAGCGTTTAGACTCTGTTGTCAAAGGGGGTAAGTTACCTCAACGCAAGCGGCAGCGCCGGCCCTTTCGGGGTTCAGGCTCTTTCAACCCCTCCTTTCGTGGCTCTCGACAAGCAGGGGATTGTCTTTCACTGCCTTCAGAGGAGATTCCTGGGGTAGGGGCAGAGGACGTGCCAGACCCGGGGCTTTCTGGGGTGCAAAAGCCAAATCTGTTGCCAAGCCCGCTCAGCAATGAGGGGGCGCCCTCACCCTTGCGGGTGGGGGGACGGCGGCGGCTCTTCGCTCAGGTCTGGACTCACAGGCGATTGTATCCTGGAGGTAGTCTCCTCCAGGTACAAGCTGGAGTTTGCATACCGGCCTCCTCCTAGATTTCTCAGGTCTCGGGTTCCTATGGACCCACAGGCAGCACAGGGACTGTTTTTGGCGGTGCTGAACCTTCAGGATATGGGGGTCGTTTGTCTGGTTCCTCCCATAGAGAGAGGTCAGGGTTACTACAACTACCTTTTTACGGTCCCCAAACAGGATATCAAGGACGCTTACCTTCATGGGCAGATATTACCGGGACATCAGTGGTTTCTCAGGTTCGTGGTAGGCCGTCAGCACTACCAGTGTGTGGCTCTTCCCTTTGGGCTGACTTCGGCGCCTGTCACTACCTGTCGCTCTCCCATACATTTCAATGGATGTTACTTTTCTTCTCTTTAAGCTGGATTTTCTTTTAATAACGTGTTTTTGTTTTGTATCAAAAAATTGTATGACCTCTCTTGGTCTATTTAAATACATTTTTGAAAACTTTTTTGATTTTTGATTTTTTTATGCAGAATTGTCATTACAGGTCTAGTATTAAAGTGTTAATGTCACAATGTAATAACAATGTAATTTCATATGTTTTTGCTTTGTTACTGGTGGATATGTGTTCAAAAACGGACTTTAATCACACAGCTTCTGGCGCTCTGGGCTACAGCGACACAATTTTGAGCGCTGGCGCTGTGTGAGGCTGTTTTTTTGATGGATATGGTTTGAGTCGCTCACACTGACCAGTCGCTACCGTTCGCTCCCATATAGCTCTGTACTGGTGTTATAGCGACTCACACATCAAATTCATCAATGCCGGCAATGGTACTACAGCGACTGAGGCGCTCTGTAATAGCGACTCACGGCCGATCAAAGCGACCACTAGCGGTTGCTCTTAGCGCCGCTGTACAGACGCTCATCTGCTGTTACCTGGCGCTAGTAATGAATCAGCCTGCCCCACTACCGCACTGAGAGTCTTATAGACTGGAAAGGGGGGTTGTTCCTCTTCACATTTTCTGTCCAGTCTGTGCTGAAGGAGATATTTCCCCCCCCCCCCCCCCGCTTTTTCGGCCTGCCTGGCTTTGTAAAACTCACCCCCCCAGTCCTCCACATAATATAGATAAGCAAATTTACAAATAAAAGAATGAATAATGAAATCATTTAGTCTCTGGGATATTAAAATCCTCGGACGAATACAAAGCTACAAAGTAGTGCCTTGGGTGTTACTGAGTGGATACAATTATAAATAGCAGGGTAAGCTCAAATAATGCTAATCCATGTAAAGACATAACGTGTATTACGAAATAAAGTGCCTAGATTGTTTCACACATATATAAATGTGACACAGTAACAAGATAGTGTTAAAAAAAACATACGCCATAAGCCACAAGAAAAACGATGTATCTGTCAGGCGTCTTCCTTAGAAGCAGCAGTTTGGCTGCAACGCGCTGGATCCATATATGTAGATAGATTAGCGTTATTTATACTTACCCTGCAATTTATAATTTACTCCACTTAGTAATATCCGTTGTACTACTACTTTTGTATTAATCTCTGAAACTAAACTATTTCCATATTCATTTGTTGATATCTACATTTATTTTAATGGATAGAGGAAGAGAATAAAAAGTTATAGAGGAACTAAATTCAAGTAATCAATTCCCCATTCTCTTGGCAGCAAGTGACAGCCAACTATGTGACCACTGGCAGCTATTCAGGTTTGTCGTGCAAGCCCATTTTGTTGTGCTTAACCCCATGCCGATGTTGCAGAACATATTTGCAGATGCTGTGCTCATGGACTGCATAAGTGTGGCCTCCTTGCTACATACCTCACAGCTCTGCTTAAAGTGGACCAACACCCAGGATTTTGACTATCCTGGGTTTTGGTCCACTTCGGTGGGGCACCCCGCTGTCTGAAACCCCCCAGAAAGCCCCAAAAAACTCACCTCTCCCCGCTCCCACGTGACCGCGCCAGCCAATCACAGCGCTCAGAGCCGCTGTGGTATGCGCGTCCAAGGCCGCCTGGACGCGCATACCAGCTCAGCTGGCTCTGAGCGCTGGAGGCCGCGTCTCGCGCTTCCCTCTAACAGGGAGCGCGCCTGCACCGGCCATTCACAAATGGCCGCGGCCGCGTCTCGCGCATGCGCCAATGGAACGGGGCTGAGGTAAGGTTTGTGGGCCTCCTGGGGGGTTCCTCCCCGCGGGACATCCCGATTTCGGATGCCCCGCGGGGAGGGATCTGATCGGTCCGGGAATCTTATAGATTTCCGGGCCGATCCCCCCTGGGTGTTGGTCCACTTTAAACATGAGCATGGGTGGTGAGTGGGGGGGGGGTTGTCTCTGCCCACCCGTCCTGATATAGAGAGATTTTATATGTTTCCCACAGAATGTTTGGAGGAGATAAATCCTTTCTTTAGCTGTCTGGCTTAATAGTTTCCAGCTGTGTGGCAGTGTGCCTGTGTGATTCTGTGTCTCCACACAAGCTAGGCTGTCATTGTGGAGGCAGCAGAAAAGGCTTAGAATTTTGCTATAAGCAGTCCACTCCAGACTTAGAGATGTATGTGTCATAAACACGGGGCAACATTTGTGTCATGAATTATACATACAGCTGGTAGAGGAAAGGAATACTGAGTATATAACTATGTTTCTCTCAGTGTGGCAGTCGTACAGCCTTAAAACAGTTGCTAAAAGGTTTCTAAGAGCTTTCTAAGCAATGATGAGTCATTACAACTGATGGCTTTCTACTTCTGGCTAGTAATAAGGGATGATTGCACAGATTTTTTAGGTGTCTCAAAAGCAGAGGTAGCTGCTAGCATGCTCCTACTGTTTAAAACCCCTGGGTCGCCGGTAAACTCCCCTGTACTAGCAGCTCCCATGACACTGTCTTCACCGGCAGCTATAACCGTGTAGCTGTTATGCATTCCCAGACAGGCTGGGACGGGAGTGTTCTCCCGTCTACAGAAAAAACGGGGATGCAGCCAGTGCACATCATGTCAGCCAGGATTGCTTTGTGGCCGTTGGCTCACCATCAAGCCGGCTGCATTTGCTGAGGTACTCAGACTTGTGGGTGAAGGTAAGGGTTTTTTGCTGCTTTAAGGTTTTTTAGAGACAGGATCATCAGGTGTGTAGCAAGATGGCTGCTCCCATGCAGTTCAGAAGCTCAAAATCTGTATTCTATACAACATATGCATGAGGTTAAAGAGATTTTCAGGCAAAAGCTTAAAAAAAAAAACAGTAGCTTACCTTGCCAGGAGTTCCTCCAGTGCTGTGCCTTCTTTCAGCTCGGCGCCGTGAAGGAGGAAATATATATACTTCTTCATCTGCTCCTCCAGTGCCATCCTGCCAATGTGGGCCAAACATACTAGCTCGAGGAGCTAGTCCAGACCACGCCCCCTCTGTATTAATGGCCTGAATAGACCTTTCA
The DNA here is from genome assembly GCA_027917425.1 of Gastrophryne carolinensis. Lineage (NCBI taxonomy): Eukaryota > Metazoa > Chordata > Amphibia > Anura > Microhylidae > Gastrophryne > Gastrophryne carolinensis. Next base: position 404,871,217 of record CM051237.1, read on the forward strand.
GAGTTGCCATTTAAATCCAGGTAAACCATCCCGACCTCCTTCCCACCCAGCTTCCTCCTAACAAGCGCTCTCACTCCCAGTGCTGCCCCATCATTATGTTGGTTAATATGATGCATCACAGCATCAAGGGCCACGCCCATTTGCTTCAGTACAAAAATTGCGAGGTAAAACTGTAAACCTTGATATCTCGGCCATTTTTTCTTCAATTTGAAAACAGAAGACATAGCCGGACACAGTGGTCTAACAATCGGCTGCCTGAAATATCACTTTAAACTGGACCTTCAGCATCATTTAATGAAAAGCCCAAACCTTTAAAAACACATTCTCCAACATCTAAAATTATTAGATTTTACATTTTAGTCACTTATTATTCTTTCCCCCACTGAGCTGCAACTCTGTTCAGGACACTAGGATATGGGCGTCGGCATCTTGCCTCAGAAGCATCACATACTGAGGAGAGGAGAGCAGGGCAAAAGTACAGGGGGTCGGGGTGATAGCTGTGCTGTGCACAGACAGAACAGAGCTGGTGTCAGGAAAAGGACAGCAATCCCAGAATGCAGAGCGGAACAGTCAGAAAGCACTCCTGTATGCAGGCTGCCTGAGACTCCATGGGCCACCATCTTGGATGTTTAAAGGCTTATAGTAGATGCAGGTCGGATGATTTTTCTGGGTATCCAGCACGGGTTGCTTCATCTTCAATTCTTCACAATTGGGTAATCCACCACCAGGTGGCGCAGTCGATTGCAGGAAGACTTGTGGCTCCTCCCGGCCCATAAAAGGCAGGAAATTACCCATAATACCCAGTGTTCTCTGCAGTCCTGGCTGCGAAGACAGAAGATTGACTCTCTCTGGATTTTCGCAGGCGAGCGGGGCATCCCAAGCCCGTGGGACCTGCAGGCCTATTCCCACCTGTTCCGGACCCATTCTTCCTCCCAGCCCCGGCTGAAGGTTCAGGTGAAGGTAGGGGAGCACCTGGGGTTGGGTGCTCACAGAGTTAAGCTCTGGATCACAGACCCAGTACCCAAAGGGTAGCCGGCCATAGGCTATGGTGAGCCTATTGGGGGGGGGGGGAGAAACCACCTTGGGACCCTCTTGCCTGTTTATTTCATGTGCTGGTGCCCCTTTCATGTTTTATTGTGGTGTGTTTTCACTGTCAATGACTTGTGGTGCTTGGTGCTGCTGTGACTTTGCCTTCCACTGGCTGATTCCCCCCCTTCTCCCCACTGTGCGCCCTGTGTGCGCCCTCACTTCTCTCCCGGCTGGCTCCGCTGGCCCGGGGGGGGGGGGGTCCGGCCGCATCATCGGGCGGCTGCTCGGTGGGTTCCTATTCCGCCATCGTCGCACGGCGAGGACACATTGTAGGGGGGGAGCCCCCCCTTCTACCTCTCTCCGGGCGCCATTTCCTGTGCTCGGGCGCCTCGGAGGTTTTCGCGCTGCCGGGGGCGGGACCACGCGATGACGCGTTCATTGTCATCACAGCGCGGTTCGCCCCTCGAGGTACCTTGCGGTCTCCTCGCCTGGTGCCATCTTGCTGGGCGCGCGTGCTTTGCTGGGGTCCCGGAGCTTTAGGCCGCTCTCCACCTGTATTGAGGCCTGCTGTTGTCATGGCGCTTCTGTAAGTGATCCCTCGAGCTCCGCTGCTGCACTGCGGATCAGCCTCTCCTGCTGCGCTCCTGCATGGTCTGTGAGTCTGATCCTCTTGATTGTATTATTTTTTTATGTGCATGTGCTGTGGGATGCTCAACTTCCGTCCCTATCTTCCAGGCGGGTCCTCCTTACTCGTGGTTTCTCCCGGTCCTTCCACACCCCCCTCCCCCCTGTCCACCTTCTATTTGTCTGTGGGGAATCCCGGGTCTGGGCCATTAGCACCTGATACCTTGGCGTATCATTTGTTTAATCACCATATGGAGGCTTCTGGGGATAGCGAGCTTGGGGGTCCCTTAGGGCGGGCTCCACTGTGTCTTATGTGTGGTGTATCCCCTTTGAGTGGCCGCAGCGCGGTTTATGTCCCCTGCGCCCAGAGCGTTATTGCGGAACAGGATGGGCCTAGCGTCCCGTTTCCCAGTCCCATTTTACCTGTGGCTTCGCCAACACCCCCTCGTCTGCATTCAGCCCCCAGTGAGGGGGAGGTCAGCCGAGGGTCCCATTCAGACCTGGCATTACGCATGGCCAGTCTTGAACAGCATTTGGCGCGTCCGGCAGTCGGTAAGGCTTCTAGTAAGAAGCGGCATTTGGAACCGGCTTACTCTCTCTTTGCTGATGATGATGACGCCTATGAGGCTCTTGGCGGCCGTGACTCCATGGAGGAGGGTGAGTTATTCCATGATTCCGACTCCTCCGGGGACCGTCCGGGCGACTTCGACAGTGACCCTTGTTCTTCCTCGGATGAGGACATGTGGCTTCCAGATGATACGGATAAATTGTTGTTCGCGGTTTTTGAGACCTTACAGATTGTTCCCCCTAAGACGGCTAAAAAGAATTAGGGGGAGCTTTTCCGTCCTGATAGACAGCGCCTGGTGTTCCCGGAGCAGGGACATTTCTCCAAAATGGTGTTTAAGGAATGAGAAAGGCCCAATAAACTGCCCTCGGTGCCCAAGGGGCTGGACAGACGGTATCCCTTCTAGGAGGAATTGGCCCATCTTTGGTCTTGTTCTCCTGAAGTGGACGCTCCTGTCCTGGGGCTCTCCAATACTTCTGTTATGCCGTCTCCGGACACTACTACTTTACGTGATAATGCTGATCGGTGCATGGACCATCTTGCTTGCCATGCCTTCACTTTTGTGGGGGCTGGTCTGCGCCCTGTGTGTGCCGTGGCCATTGTCTCCTTTGCCATTAAAAAGAAGGTAAAGCGCCTTGTTGAGGCTACTCGTTCCCGCAAGCGTGTGGACGAGTATAAGAAACTTTTGGCTTGCGTTGACTTCATTGCCTTTGTGCTCTCAGCCATGGACGATGCCGTCCGGCATGGCGGTAGGGCTTCGGCTCTGCTGGTTGCTCTCCGTCGGTCTATTTGGCTGCTGCAGTGGGTGGCCGATGCTGCCGCCAAGAAGTCTCTCACCGGCTTCCCTTCTTGGGACTCTTTGGGGAGTGCCTTGATCACTTGACCAAGGATGGCCGGCTCCCTCAGCGCCGGAAGCATTCATGGCCCTTTAGGGGGTCTTCTTCCTTTCGTCCCTTTCCAGGGGGACGCGGCTCTTCCTTCCCTGGCGGTCGCAGGGAATCCCAGGGACGAGGTAGGGCCCGCGGTTGTCCCGGTCTCTCCTGGGGATCCAAGTCTAAGCCCCCCACCAAGCCCCCTCAGGCATGAGGAGGCGCCCTCACCCATCCGGGTGGGGGACAGCTTCTGCTCTTTGCTCACATCTGGAGGCAACATGTCTCGGACCAGTGGATTCAGGAGGTGGTGTCCTCCGGCTACAAGATAGAGCTGGCAGTTTGGCCCCCCAAGATTTCTTCGGTCCCCGAGCCAGCACAGCGCCTGAGGTTGGCTGTCCAGCGTCTTCCATCATCCGGAGTGATTTTTCCGGTGCCGCTTCAGGAACGAGGTCGGGGGCTCTACTCCAATCTTTTCACTGTGCCCAAGAAGGACGCTCTCTGAGACCCATCCTGGACCTGAAGGGTCTCAGCAGATTTGTCAGGTTCAAACACTTCCGCATGGAGACCCTACGGTCGGCGGTGAGCTCCCTTCGGCCCGGCGATTTCATGACCACTTTGGACATCAAGGATGCCTATCTGCACGTTCCCATCTTCCGTGGACATCAGAAGTTCCTGAGGTTCGCCTTGGAGGACCAGCACTACCAGTTTGTGGCCCTGCCGTTTGGTATCTCTTCTGCTCCTCGGGTGTTCACCAAGGTGTTGGCAGGTGTCATGGCCCTCCTGAGGGGCCAGCGCATTCGCATTCTTCCTTACCTGGAGGACTTGCTGATTGCTGCTCAGTCGCTTCAACAGGCTGAGAGCGATACTCAGAAGGTTTTGTCCCTTGAGGCTTTTGGTTGGGTGATCAATTATCCCAAGTTTTCTATCACTCCGTCATTGGTGAGGTCCTTCCTGGGCATGACATTGGATACGTCTCAGGTCAAGGTTTTCCTTCCTCAGCAGAAGGTGGAGGGTCTTCAGACGCAGGCGCGGGCCTTGTTGTCATGTCCACATTCCTCCATCTGTTTGGGGATGCAGTTGGTGGGCCTCATGGTGTCTTGCTTCGAGGCTGTTCCCTTCGCTCAGTTCCACATGAAAACTCTTCAGTTGAATCTTTTGGCCGTTTGGGATCGGTCACAGGAGTCCCTGGAGCAGGAATTTACTCTGTCCCCTCTGGCCATTCAGTCCCTCTCGTGGTGGTTGGACTCGGGAAACCTTCTAGTGGGCAGGTCCTTTCTCCCTCCTTGCTGGGAGATTGTCACCACGGACGCCAGCCTAACCGGTTGGGGAGGGTTCTGGCGATCTCTGAAGTTCCAGGGCCAGTGGGGTCCTCAGGAGGCCCATGTGCCTATCAATCTTCTGGAGCTGAGAGCGATCAGGTTGGTCCTCTCTCATTCGACTCTCCACCTTCGGGGTCGTGCGGTCCAGGTCCGCTCGGACAATCAGACGGCTGTCGCCTACATCAATCATCAGGGCGGGACTCGGAGCAAACGAGCCCTCAAGGAGGTGTCACTGATTCTGTCTTGGGCAGAGGAGAATGTTCCCTGCATCTCGGCGGTTTACATCCCAGGGGTGGAGAACCAGGAGGCGGACTCCCTGAACAGGGGGACGTCTTGTCACAAGCTTCCAAAATTCGTCTCCCTGTCAAGAGACCCTCTAGCCTTCGCCATGGACGTGCTAGCAATTCCTTGGACGGAGTTTCGACTTCTCTATGCATTTCCTCCCTTTCCTCTGCTGATCGTGTGCTGCGCAAGATAGCCCAGGAGGGGGTACCGACCATTCTGGTGGCCCCCCGCTGGCCGAGAAGAGTATGGTTCGCAGACGTCGTCCAGATGGCGGCGGATCACTTCATCATGGCTCCTCACTCAGGGACAGCTGCGCCATCCCAATTTACAAACGCTGGCTTTGACGGCTTGGCTGCTGAAACCTCAATCCTGATGGATAAGGGGTTGCCGGTACCATGATTCAGGCTCGGAAGAAATCCTCTTCTATGATTTATTACAGGGTCTGGCACACTTACATTGCCTGGTGTGAGTCTAAGTCTCTTCCTTGTCGCACTTTTTCCATTTCCAGGATTTTGGAGTTTCTACAACATGGTCTAGAGTCGGGTTTACAACTGACTACCCTCAAAGGACAGGTTTCGGCCTTGGCAATTTTTTCTTTCGCCAATCACAGGCTTATCAAGACTTTTTTTCAGGAAGTTACCCATGTGCGTCCGCCGCGTAAGCCTTTATTACCGTGTGGCATTTGAACTTGATGCTTTCTGCTCTCCAGGGTCCTCCCTTTGAGCCTTTGTGCGATGATACATCAAACATACATAAAATCAATTCTACAGGTGAGTAATCACAGAATTGTATTTTTAATGTGGCCAATCTGTATGTACCAGGTGGGGGAAACATATAAGATAGGCTCTTATTCAGGGTTAAGGCCCAGTTTAAGTCCACTCAAGCAGCTTACACCACTGATTGCCGTAGGGGAGAAAGGGAACAATTTACTAGGTCTCCTTTAAATGTTTTTTGTCCTCTTTTACTAGTAAAGTTGTGTTTGGCTAGTGTGGGTTGCAGCATCTGTTGGTGGTAGGTAAGCATGGGTGCAAGCATACTCCTGATCCAAGGGTTCTGCTAAGGGCTTGATAGTGGGGCACAAGTTGAGTAGCGACTGGTCTACCATTAGTGGTATATGTATTTTAATGCATTGCCATGTTTATCTATCTCTATGTTGCCCTCAGATGTTTATGGCTTTGTTGCCTTCAGATGTAGAAGACTCCAGAGCTGCTCCTATTAGGCATGTGTCAACCAAATCCCAGTTTTCTCTGTCATTGCTATATATGGCCAAGTCATCCCGCACACATTAAGCTTGACGAACAGACATTATTAAATTACCTTGGGCTGTGATTTCTAGTGATTTATGGAGATCTGCCAACTGCCTATGTATTTTCTTTCTCCAAGCTTCCTTTCATAATTGGAAAAAAACGATGCTGCTATAATTTGCCATTGAATGAGTCTGTTAAGCACGTTGCCCTTTGCAACAATGAAATGTATGCCGCTGTCAGGAAGAAAGACAAGGTCTAGGTATGCAGACCCCACAAGACATGCCCTTTTTTAGAGTTCTCGGCGCTTCAGACCACACATGGGCAGAATTGGTCCTTTAAAGGGTTTCTGCAGCTTAAAAAAAAATACTTACCTTACCCCCCTGGAGTGACTCCAGAAAACATTTCCTTCTTTTGCTGTCAGTTATGTCCCCTGCAGCTAGCGGCTCCTCCACATCGGCAACAATGAAAGAGCCTTCAAATGTTAAGTGGAACAAAACCCATATAAATGTTTTGACCCTTTAAGAGATTTTCCTAGGGGCAGGGCTGCCATCTGGAATTTTCAGGCCCCGTACAGCAGCAATGTCCGGGCCCCCCTCATAACCAGTGTGTGATGCCCTGGTTTAAACTCAGCCTCTGGCCTCAAGGCAACCATGCTTACTTCATAAAGGAAACAAAAACTCAAGGGACTAGGGGCCCAGTCATTACATTATATGTTATGGGGGACCCAGACACAATATAGACTGTATAGAAACTGAACCCCTCTATGAGCAATATGTAATGGTTAGAGCCTTGGTTTGAAGTGACCTTTTTCCTCAAGGCATCCAGGTATACCTTAGAATTCAAGCCATAAAGGAAACTGAAAACCAGACTATGAGTTCGGCCATAACATTATATGTTATGAGGGGGGCACAGACGCAATATTGGCTGTATAGAGACTGGAACCCCTTATAACCTGTATGTGTTGGTTGGAGCATTATTTTGAACTGGGCCTCTGCCCCCAAGGCAGACAGGCTTACTTTATTATTCAGGCCTTAAAGAAAACTTAACGCGAACCAACAGTCAAAAATGTCTCAAACCAGACCAACACAACAAACAGTGCTCATACGCATCCCTCCACAGGGCAATTTACATTGCTGCACAAAAATGAATTTACCCTTTTCTAACTTTTGCTGAGGTAAATGTTTAAAACAAGCTGGTGGCTCATGCATTTGCAGGCCGTCTGCAAACAGGAAGTGCTGCTGAGTTTCCTGTTACTGTGCATTGTCAGTTATGTCAGTTGAATCCAGGCAGCAGCATGGCTGAGATGCTGTAATAGGAAGCTCCAAAATGGCCGCCACCTTTCTTTTCTAACTGTGCCAGGCTGTTGGTCCGGGTTAAAAGCATAATAGGGGCCCAGCTTTAAAAAGTCAGGGGCCCCTCTCTAAGCTATATGTGATGGCTTTGAGGTTGATTCAGCACCAGGTGAGAAAACGTTACTACTTTTTAGGAGAAAAAACTTCCATTCACTTTCTTTGTCTACCATGAGAGTGATTCAGCACCATGTGAAAATTTACATCCGGTCGCTGAGTCACTCCCAAGGTAAACAATTAAAAGTGAATGACCTAAAAAGTAGTTGCATTTTCTCACCTGGTGCAGAATCGACCCTTTTGTCTCTAGTTTGAACACCCTAATTTATCATTAACACCAAGCAGCAAAAGTGTGGCAGCCAGTGGGTCTCTGGTCAGGATGGCCATTAGGGCTGCCTGCCCAGGCACAGCTAGGCCTCTTGGGCCCGATAATGGAGTATTGGCTCTCCTGCCCTGATGGCTGCCCTGCCTAGGGGCATCCCGATTTGTTAGATAGAGAATCTTTTGGCACAAAACAAATATACACTTTCAAAATTCCAGGCTTTCCCTTTAAAGAGGAAACGCTTTAATATGCAGCAAGGCAGCCTGACTGCTTTGCATCAGCATGGCTAAAAAGAAAGAATCAGGCCACCTGTATATTCCCCTCATCCGGGTTGTGCATCCAACATGACTGCGAGCGGGCTGCTCCATGGCTGCCGTAGAACTCGCTGCTGCATATTAAAGAGGAACTCTGGTAACTTCTGACCGTAGTTCCTCTTTAATGTGGACCAAAACCCAAGATTTTGACTATCCTGGGTTTTGGTCCTTGCCCCTGGGGCAGCTCGATCAGGGATGCCCCACTGTGTGAACACCCCCAGGTCACCCGAACAAACTCACCTCTTCCCGGCCGCTCGTCCAATCAGCACGCTCGGATCCGCTCGCATTAGCTGAGCTCCTGGACGAAGAGGTGGGAGCAGATCCAAGGGCACTGATTGGACGTGGTGGCTGCATCCCTGCTACCCTCTGACAGGGAGCGTTCCCGCGCTGGCCATTCACAAATGCCTGGTGTGGACATGCACCCTGCTAAAGGGATAGTGGGGATGTGTCCGCTGCTCGCACATCCGCAGTTGGACCGGGAACGAAGGTGAGTTTTCGGGTGACCTGGGGGGTTTCACACAGCGGGGCACCCCAGATCGTAGACTCATAGACTCCAGGGTGGGTTTTGGTCCTCTTTAAGTTGGAAATGAACGCAACAAATCAAGGCCATTGGACCTGCTGTATTTTTCTTAATGATGCTGTGCTGGTCATCTGACCATCTGGCTTTCTCAGCTTTGATTTGAGAAATGAATTTGAATGACAAGTAAAATGTCTTCCAGTTGCTTTTGCTTCTTATTATCGTGTAGCAGGATTTGGGTGACTGAGTACTGAGCATTTGGGCATTTGCTGCAATGCATGTGCCCAGAGATTGGGATCCCGCGCCATAGGAATTCCATTGCCATTTTTGGTTTAGTTCCTATTTTTTGTTTTCACGCCTGGAACTGTGATATTTCCAAGCTGCCGTGTGTTCATATTAGGTGGGTGGAAATGTGTGCTATCTACGCTCAGCTTTCTGATCATACAAAGGAACTCGTAACAATCATTATATTGTCAAATCTGGATATGAAGAACTTGCAACATGTTCTACATTATGCTTGGCCAAACTGTTTCTTAACTAGTAACAGCACCTATTAAAGTGGACCAACACCCACCCCTGATCGGCCCGGGAATCTAAAATATCAATATGCAAATAAGAAAAAACAAGGTAAATCTGAAAGCGCAAGGTCTACCGAGCAGAACAATACCCAACATGCATAGGTACCTGTAACCTTTTAACTGCCAGCCTACTTGAGATTTTGTCACCCTCTGCTGACAGGTAATTTTTCACCATTTTGCGCCATGCTTAAGTGTGATTTTTGCAGGAATTTCCAAGAAAATGGCAAATTTTCTTTTTGTGGCAGAGTTTAGACTTTAACATGAAATGTCTTGTTTGTATTTTTTCTACTTTTTTATATATTTTTAAGTAAATAAGTAAAAAAAAATATATATATATATATTTTTTTTAAAATTGTCTCCTTTATTTTAACAAAAACATTTATTTTATTAAAGAAAACCATATTGCACGTGAAAGCCCCATTTCTCCCGATTACAATTATACCACATATGTATTGGTAGCCCCCCGTTCCTGTCCAGGTGATCCCCTAAACTTAGAAGAGCACTTTATAACATTTACAAATAAAATACAACTACTATCCACATAATAAAGGGTTAAATAAAAAAAATTGGTGTGGGGTCCCCCTTTACGGGGGGGGGGGGCACCATTTCTTGGGGGAATATAAGGGTTTTTTTTGGAGGCAGGTAATGGGGGGTCTAGGGGTTAATGGCAAGTCACACACTAGCCGCAGGTGACTTGCCAGACCCCCGAACCTTGTGAACTGGTATAGGAGTCACATGGACCCCTTACCAGTTCACAAAGGGTTAAAAGTAAAAAAAACACACAGACACACTTTTTTCAAAATAACTTTATTAACAAAAATATTTTTTTATTATTTTTTTTAATACTTACCTCCCATCCATCCCTGTGTCCCACGCTGATCGCTTAGGCTTCTGCTCTCCTGCTGCTGCTGGAAGCCTTTTATACCTACTGGGTTACAGGTAACAAGGGGTTAATTAAAAAAAAAATGACATAGGGTCCCCCCTCGAAGGGAGGGGGACCCCATTTTTTTTTTGCATTTTTAAGGGTTAAAACCCTTAAAAATCCCCCCCAAAAAATGGCGTGAGGTCCCCCCTACCCAGCGTAACCAGCCTGTGACCAGCTATGGGGGCTTGTAGAACAGGGCGCAGGGGCCAGCTTTAGTGGCCCCTGGCCCTGCGGCTACAAGCCGTCATAGCCTAGGGCCACGGCTCTTCTGCCCCCCCCCTGGGCTTTGGGGAGGCAGGTAATTTGGGGGGCCAGGGGTTAATGGCAAGTCACCCGCTAGCCGCAGGTGACTTGCCAGACCCCCGAGCCTTGTGAACTGGTATAGGGGTCACATGGACCCCTTACCAGTTCACAAAGGGTTAAAAGTAAAAAAAAAAACACAGACACACTTTTAAAAAAATATCTTTATTAAAAAAAAAAAAAATGTTTTTAAATATTTTTTTTTAATACTTACCTCCCATCCATCCCTGTTTCCCACGCTGATCACTTAGGCTTCTGCTCTCCTGTTGCTGCTGGAAGCCTTTTATACCTACTGGGTTACAGGTAACAAAGGGTTCATTAAAAAAAAATGACATAGGGTCCCCCCTCGAAGGGAGGGGGATCCCATTTTTTTTGGGGATTTTTAAGGGTTAAAACCCTTAAAAATCCCCACCAAAAAATGGCGTGAGGTCCCCCCTACCCAGCGTAACCAGCCTGTGACCAGCTATGGGGGCTTGTAGAACAGGGCGCAGGGGCCAGCTTTAGAGGCCACTGGCCCTGCGGCTACAAGCCGCCATAGCCTAGGGCCACGGCTCTTCTAACCCCCCCTGGGCTTTGGGGAGGCAGGTAATTTGGGGGGCCAGGGGTTAATGGCAAGTCACCCGCCAGCCGCAGGTGGCTTGCCAGACCCCCGAGCCCTGTGAACTGGTATAAGGGGTCTCATGGACCCCTTACCAGTTCACAAAGGGTTAACAGTATAAAAAATAAACACAGACACAGGTTTTTGTAAAAGTTTATTAAAAAATTTTACCTTTACTCACCTCCGATCTTCAGATGCAGTGTCCCGTGGCGATCTGATTCATGCAGGTGACAGCTGTGCAGAGAAGGGGGGAGGCAGGCGATCGGAGGATGACACCCGGCGGTGACGCTAAAATCCAAGATGGCGGCCGCCATCGGAAGCTGCGGTGGAGGGAGGGCTGTTATGCCTCCCCTCCAGAAGAGCCGGGGGGGGGGGGGGTTGATCGTAGCCCCACTGGCTGAAGTGGAAACCCGGCCGGATCAAACAAGAAGTCAGGTAAGTGACTTTTTTTTTTACTTTTTTTATTGTGATTGGGGAATGCCAGGCATGTAAAATTTACGTGGCTGGCACTTAAGTGGCGGAGAGGCAACCACGTAAATTTTACATGGCTGGCATTTAAAGGGTTAAGTGTAAAAAAAAAAAAAATTGTTTGCTTACCTGCCACGTAGAGCATTCTTTCGGATGTGCTGCTGTGCTGTTATTGTTAAAGCAGGTCTTCACCCTAAATAAGAGCATATCTTTTATATGTTTCCCACACCCTGTACATACAGATTGCCCACATTAAAAATCATTCTACCTGCATCTACTGCATGTTATGAGCCTTTAAACATCCAAGATGACAGCTCATGGGTCATCAGGCAGCCTGCAAACAGGAAGTGCCTTCTGACTGTGTCACTCTGCTTTGCTGTCTGTGCAAAGCACAGCTATAACCCCGCCCCCTGCACTTTATCTCGCTCTCCTCTCCTCAGTATGTGTGATGCTTTTGAGTCAAGATGGCGGCGTCCATATCCTGAACAGAGTTTCAGCCCGGTGGGGGAAAGAAAAAGTAAGTGACTAAAAACGTATTAAATATATTAATTTTAGATGTTGGGGAATCTTTTTTAAAGGTTTGGGCATTTCATTAAATCATGGTGAAGGTCCGGTTTAAGCTTCAGCCCTTTACCTGTAGTCTAGACCATGGGTTTTACTTATTTATGACCACCAGAGGTGGGCCTATTTTGTTTTAGACTGATTGGTTCACACCAATACTTGTGTGTGCAGGGGAGGATAGCTGCTGCATGCTTTGCCTGTATGTGTTTATCCTGCTTTTACAGCCTGCCTGATGTTCCATGAGCCGCCATCTTGAATGTTTAAAGGCTCATAACATGCAGTAGATGCAGGCAGGATGAATTTTACTGTGAGCAATCTGTATGTACAGGGTGTGGGAAACATATAAGATCTGCTCTTACAGGCTGATTCATTACTAGCGCCAGGTATTGGCAGATAGGCATCTGTACAGAGGCACTTAGAGGGACCGCTCCTATACACTGTGATCGGCTGTGGGGCGCTGTAGCAGAGCGCCTCAGTCGCTGTAGTAACCTGGCCGGCATTGATGAATGAGATGTATGTTGGGCGTTCTAACACCAGTACAGCGTTGCAGGGAGCGAAAGGTAGCTCCAGCTCATTGCGACCGACTCTCAGTGACTCACACCATATTCAACAATAAAACAGACACACATAGCGTCGGCGCTCTGGATCTGGTCGCTATAGCATAGAGCGCCAGACGCTGTGTAATTAAAGTCTGTTTTTGAACACATATCCACCAGTAACAAAGTAACAAAACGAACACACGGAATTCCATTGTTGTAACATTGTGACATTAATACTTTAATGCCAGACCTGTAATGACAATTCTGCATTAAAATATAAAAAAATCAAAAAGCTTTCAAAAATGACTCTTTCTAGGCCAGGAGAGGTCACACAATTATTTGAGAGAAAAAAAATAAATGAAAAACAAAAAACCCTGTTTAAAGAGAAGAAAAGGAACGTCCATTGAAATGTATGGGAGAGCGACAGGTAGCGACAGGTAATACCAGGCACTCTGGAAGCTAGTGCGCCGGGGCTATACGCTGAGCCGTCTGTAATGATGAATCGGACTCTACATGGCGCTGTTATAGTCGCTCACCAGAATCACCTTCATAAATGTGGCATTGCGTACAGCGCCCAGCGTTCACCAGACGCTGTCTGCCGCTACGAGGCTCTACCTGCCGCTATCCCTTGATGAATAAAGCCCTTATTCAAGGTGAAGGTCCGCTTTAATACGCGGCTTGGAAAACTGTGGGAAGCAAGCTGTGCACCTCCTGCGGGCTGCTCACTTTATGGCTGCCACAACATGCACCGCTATAGGTTCTTGGAGGGGTAAGCTTCTACCTGTATTTTAGGCTAATTTAAAGGGGGCCTAAAAAGTCCTCCCTCAAGGGAACCAAATTTGAAATTCCTCTGATATAATATACAATAATATAATAGTAAATGAAATGCCAGAGAAACGGCTGAAGTACTTACTACTTCCACATGCCTTTTTCTGCTTAAACACATTCACGCTTTCAGCTTAATTAGCTGCCTGACACGACTATGGATGGTGCCAAATAACATTCTTCACATTTAGCACTTGTTTAATAATTCCTAATGTGTTGAAGCATTTGTTTACATGGTGCGGATGTGAAACCTAAGCAGCCATATTAGACACGTTCTTGTGAGAGACTGGGGCAAAGCTTCACCTTCTATAGGCAGGCGACCAAGGTGGCTTCCAGGGATCCACCACCGGGCCATGCTGATGACCATTGTGAGGTGTGGAGATTGAGCGAGGGGCATGGTGGAGACAGAGACCTGTGGCTGAGAAGAGGACTCCTAACTAAGGCCCTTATTTAAGAAGGGATAGCGTCAGGTAGTGGCTGGTTAATGAGAGGTAGCGACAGGTAGCGACTGGTGAACGCCAGACACGGCACGCAATTACACATTTATCAAGCAGAATATGTTGAGCGACTGTGATAACGCCATGTAGCGTCTGATTCATCATTATCCCAGCCTCAGCGAACAGCGCCGGCGTTCAGCCTTGCACAGCGCCAGGTATGACCTCTCGCTACCTGTCGCTCTCCCATACATTTCAATGGACGATCCTTTTCTTCTCTTTAAACAGGGTTTTTGTTTTTTCCAAAAAATCATAAATAATTCTGTGACCTCTTCTGGCATTGAAATAGCAGTTTTTTCAAATTTTTTTCATTTTTTATATATTTCTTAAGAAATTACATTACAGGTCTGCTATTAAAGTGTTCATGTTACAATAATGCTACAATGTAATTCCATATGTTTTCACTTTGTAGTGGATAGATGCTTGAAAACAGACTTTAAAAACACCGCCTCCTGCGCTCTGGGCTTCAAACAATCATTTTTCAGCGCCAGAGATTTGTGAGGCTTTTTGCTGAATATGGTGTGAGTCGGTCGCTATGAGCAGTCGCTAACATGCGCTCCCATACAGCGCTGTACTGGTCAAATAGCGACTCCTCACAATGTATTCAACATTACTGAACAGCGACTGAGTCGCTATGAAGTAGCGACCCACGGCCGAGCACAGTGACTACTAGCGGGCGCTCTGAAAATGCCTGCTACAGAAGCTCATCTGTCGCTACCTGGCGTTAGTGATGAATCAGCCTGTAAGACCAGGTAAGTAAGGGGGTTATTTAAGAAGGGATAGCGCCAGGTAGTGCTTCGTACAGGTAGTGTCTGGAGAACGCTGAGCGCTGTATGCAAAACCACATTCAAGAAAGTGAATCTGGTGAGCGCCTCTAACAGCGCCATGTAGCGTCACATGTATTACCAGAGGCGGCTAAGCGTATAGCGCCGGCACTCTAGGTTCAGGAGCACCATGTATTACCTTTTTCATCAATGCCGGCCAGGTTACAGGTTACAGCTGTAACCACAGCTATACAGACGCTCATCTGGCAATACCTGGCGTTAGTAGTGAATCAGCCTCCACATATATAACTATAATACTACACACACACATATATATAGAAAACACACACACACACACACATATATAAATATATATATATATATATATATATATATATATATATAGCGCTTCCCTTGACATTTCTGTGTGACTGCTATATTGGTCCCGCTCAGGGTAACCTGCAGCAGTCATATGCAGGGATTGGGGTGAACACAGACTCCCCCTCATGCAGGCAGCAGGCAGCTGGGATTACCCCGCTAGTTTAAATGTAATTTATTTTTGTCTCTTTGTCATAGCAACATCTCTGGGAGACAAAGTGGGTTAGCCAGTCATTTCATAAATGTGCTTTACAAAGAATTCCGATTACCCAAAAGGCTTTTTCAATCGCGCTCTGTTTTTCCCTCATTGTTTACCTAATGAGCCCATATTTCATTTTTTGTTTTACATTTGCTGCGGCTTTATGACTTTTTTTTTGCATACCTCCAGACCTCATAGTGTAAAAAGTTCTTCAATTCACAGTGTGAACAGCCAAATACGGGATGATGTTTTCACTCCAATAAATTGTGACTATCTCCTTGAAAAGTAGCGTAGACATCGCATCCAATTTTCTCCCAAGTTAGTGACTCCTGCTGGAACAGGAGCCTGGGATCAATGTTCCGCCACAGATTTGGGCCGAGTTTCTTCTTTTGTTGCCATGTCAACGGGGCCTTTGTTTTTCGAATTTTTTGTTTTATGCGTGTTGGAGGGTTTTGCAGATTTGCTTTTCTGATAAACATTTCACTGGAGACAGCTTTTCTTTCCAGGAATTAGCTGTAACGTCTGCATCCAAAAATTCCTCCTAGTCATGGGGCGAAATTTTGCTTGGGATGAGTCAGGAGGCGGGGCTAAATATAGTCATGGGTGGGCGGGGCATTGAGTGACAGCTGCTTTTGTTCTGTAACATGGAACCTGATATTCAAAGCAGAACAAACCCCAGGATTTCCACTATCCCTGGCTTTGTTTCTTACCCGGGGGCATCCTGATTTAGACTGCCCGCTGTGAGAAACCACCCAAATTGCCCTTAAAGCAGAGCAAAACCGTTCCAAAATTGGGATGACCCGCTGTGTGAAACCCCCAAGAAAGCCTGTTATCACATATCTTTCCCCGGTCCAATGGCGCATGCACTGCTCTCGTTCAATAAGAGTCGTCTACCATGACTATTTTCACTACATCCAGTCCAGGCCGTCCCAGATTCATTACACTCGAGATTCCGCAACCAGGTGGCGCTACTGCAAGATCAACAGATGTTGCTCTCCCGGCCCCTATAAAACCAGGTGGTCCTCTATCATCCTCAGTTTGTCATCTTGCAGCTGCTGCATGAAGATCGTGGATGTTACTCTCTCTCTTCAGCTATGGCAGCAGAGCGGGGTCACCTAACCCGACAGCCGCTGCGGACCTATTTCCATGGATCCTGGACCCCCTGTGCCTCCCAGCTTCGGCTGCTCGGGATCTGTGACGGAGGATGAACGCCGGGGGACTGGGCGTTCGACAGAGCTTCGCTCTGGGCCGCAGACCTTCACCAAATGGTTTATTGGGATTGGTGGAGGAGGGGTCTGAGGATTTGCCATCTGCTGCGGAATATTCTGCCGGAGATGACAGTGCCTCTGGGTCTTCCTCATGGCTTCCCAGAGATACAGAGCTCCTGCTTACTGCAGAGTTTGATATCCTCCATATCACCCTCCCTAAGGCGGCTAAGAGGAAGCAGGGTGATCTGTTCTGCTCTGAAAGACCGAGGCGAGTCTTTCCGGAACAGGCCCCTTTTTTCTGGCTTGGTCCTTAAAGAATGGGAGAGACCCAACAGAGGGTCTTGATAAACGGTATCCCTTTCCAGCAGAGCTGGTACGGCTTGGTCTCACCCACCCGAGGTGGACCCCCCCCCGTGTCTGGCCTGCCAAACACCACTGTGCTGCCGTCTCCTGACGATGCCTCCCTGCATGATCCCACTGATAAGCAAATGGATCAGCTCTTGTGCCATGCATTCACCTTTACTGGTGCTCTGTTCCGTCCGGTATGTGCATCTGCCATGGTGGCTCTGACCAGCAAGAGGAGGGTGAGTCAACTCTACTAGGGCCAAGAACCGTGGCCGGACGGAGGAGTGCAAGGAGGCCGAATACTGCCTAAAATTCTTTGTTTTTATTGCATAAGACATGGATGATGTAATCCGGCTTGGCGCCAGGGTTTCGGCCCTGCTGGTGGCATTGCACCCCTCTCTTGGCTGAGACAGTGGGCCGCTGTTGCAGCAGCCCAAAAAGTCCCTCACTAGCCTACCCTTCGTGGGAGGCCGTCTCTTCGGGGAACGCCTGGATCTCCTGGTAAGGGATGGGAGGTTCCCTCAGAAGAAGAAGATGTCCCGACCCTTTCGGAACCCCTCTTCCTTTCACCCCTTCCGAAGGGGAAGAGGTTCTCAATTCCCCGGTGCCGCAGAGAGACCGGAAGCAGAGGGGGTTCCCGAGGTCGCTCCAGTCCTGGATGGGGGTCCAAGTCTAAACCCCCTACCAAGCCCCCTCAGGCATGAAGAGGCGCCCATCCGGGTGGGGGGACGGCTGCAGCTGTTTGCTCAGGTCTGGAGATGGCCAGTCTCGGACCGGTGGGTTCAGGAGGTAGTATCCTCCGGGTACAAGATAGAGCTGGCAGCCTGGCCTCCCCCGAGGTTCATCCGCTTGAGGATGCCCCGAGGCCCATCAAAGGCTCTGGCCTTGAAGTCAGCTGTTCTGCATCTCCTGCTTTTAGGGGTGATTTGTCTGGTTCCTCAGCTGGAGTGAGGTCAGGGGTTCTACCCCAATCTGTCATTGACCCCAAAAAGGACGGAACTCTTTGTCCCAATCTAGACCTGAAAGATCTCCACAGATATGTCAGGGTCAAGCATTTTCGCATGGAAACTCTGCGAGCGGCTTTAAGATCGCTTCGTCCTGGTGATTTCATACCACGGTGGACATCAGGGACGTTTACCTGCACATCCCAATATTCCAGGGACATCAGAGGTTCCTGAGGTTTGCTGTAGAGGAACAGCACTACCAGTTTATGGCTCTTGCGTTCGGGATATCCTCAGTCCCTCGTGTTTTCACCAAGGTGCTAGCGGGTCTTATAGCCATTCTGCGGTGTCAAGGCATCATGGTGATACCCTACCTGGACAACTTACTGATATCGGCAAGGTCGTGTGTCCAGGCCGTGATTGACACGCTGACACTACTGTCCACTCTGGAGGAGTTGGCTGGGTGATCAACTACCCCAAGTCCTTCTCTCCCCTTCCACAGTGAGGTCATTTCTGGGAATGACAACTGAAACTGTTCAGACCAGGATTCTTCTGCCTCAACAGAAGGTCTTAGGTCTTCAGACGAAGGTGCAGGCGTTGCTGGCTTGTCTGCAGCCATTGGTACGCCTGGGGATGAGATTGGTGGGCCTCATAGTGTTGTGTCTTGAGGCAGTGTCCTTCGCCATTTTCATATGAGGCCTTTACAGTTGAACCTGCTATCCCTTTGGGATCGGACCAGGAATTCCTGGATCAGGAGTTTGTGCTGTCCCCCCTGGCCAGACAGTCCCTTGGGTGGTGAATGGACTCCCGGAACCTGTTGGTCGGCAAGTCCTTTCTGACTCCCTGCTGGGAGATTATCACCACGGATGCCGGGCCTAACGGGCTGGGGCGGTTTTTGGCGGACCCATAAACGGTTATCCATAAACGTGTTGGAGCTGAGGGCAGTTCAGTTGGTACTGCTACGCTTGTGCTCCCAGCTAAGGGGGAGTCCGGTGCAGGTCCGCTCGGACAATCAAACGGCTGTCGCCTACATTAATCACCAAGGCGGGACCCGGAGCAAGAGATCCCTCCAGGAGGTGACCCAGATTCTGTCTTGGGCAGAGGAGAATGTTCCCTACATCTCGGCGGTCTACATCCCCGGGGTGGAGAATCAGGAGGCGGACGCTCTGAGCTGGAGCTTCACGCGCCTAGGTGAATTGTCTCTCAACAGCGAAATCTTTCAGTCTCTGTGTCGCCGCTGGGGTCGACCCGACGTGGACCTTTTTGCATCCAGACACAATCACAAGCTCCCAAGGTTTGTATCCTTATCAAAGGATCCTCTGGCAATCGCTATAGACGTCATGTCAATTCCTTGGACGGAGTTCAAGTTCCTATATGTCTTCCCTCCGTTTCCGCTGCTGGGCAGAGTGCTGCGCAAGATTGGCCAGGAAGGAGTACCAACAATTCTAGTGGCCCCTCGTTGGTCGAGAAGGAGTTGGTTGGCAGACATAGTTCTAATGTCGGTGGATCACTACGTTATGCCCGACGATCCAGATCTGCTTATGCAAGGGTCGCTGACGGCCTGGGTATTGACACCTCAATCCTGATGGAAAAGGGGTTGTCTGCTACGGTAGTACGGACTATGTTTTCAAGCATGGAAGAAGGCCTCTTCCATGATCTACTACAGAGTTTGGAAGGCTTACATTGCTTGGTGCAAGGCCAAGAGCCTTCTCTGTCGGTAATTTTCCATTCTTAGATTCTGGAATTTTTGCAGCACGGATTAGACCTGGGTCTGCAGCTGAGCACCCTAAAGGGTCAGGTCTTGGCTTTAGCCATCTTCTTTCAGAGATCCATTGTCACCTATAGGTTGGTCAGGACCTTCCTTCAAGGAGTTATACACGTTCGTCCACCGCGCAAGTCAGTTTGCCAGTGTGGGACCTGAATTTGGTGCTATCTGCTCTCCAGGGCCCTCCCTTCGAGCCCATGAGCGATGCTAGCTTGCTCATTTTGATCCTCAAGGTAGTCTTTCTGGTTGCCATCACTTCGGTGAGGCTTGTGTCTGAGCGGGCTGCGCTGTGTATGAAACCACCGTACTTGCGCCTCACAAGGATAAGGTGGTATTCCGTTTTAGGCCGGATTTTTTTTTGCCTAAGGTTGTGTCCCCTTTTGATTTTAATGAGGAGGTTGTCTTGCCCTCTTTGTGCCGTCTCCGGCTAACCCCAAGGAAAGGGCACTCCATGCTCTGGTTGTGGTCAGAGCCATTAATTATTATTTGTGTGCTACTGAATCTTTCAGAAAGTCGGATTTCCTATTTTTCCTACCAGATGGCCCTAGGAAAGGGTTGCCACCGACCAAGTCCATGCTAGGTAGGTGGATCAGATAGGCGGTGGCGCAGGCGTATTCTGCCAGGGGGAAGGAACTCCCTTTTCAGATCACAGCTCACTCTACTAGAGCTATTGGTGCCTCCTGGGTTTTTCAGCATCTCGCTTCTATTGACAAGTTTGTAAGGCCGCAGCTTGGTCCTCTGTTCATACTTTTACTAAGTTTTACAGGGTGGATGTCAGGGCCTCAGCTGACGCTGTTTTTTGGCCGAAAGGTGCTTCAGGCCGTAGTGCAATGAACTACGTGCTGTTCCGCACTGGGGATCCCGCCCATATGAGACTGCTTTTGGATGTCTCGAGTGTAATGAATCTGGGACGGCCTGGACTGGATATAGTGAAAAATACAATTCTTTGAAACTCACCTGTAGAATTGTTTTTGAAAACATCCAGTCCAGGCCGTCCCACCCCGCCCTTGGGTTCGTTATGGCCTGTTGCCTTTTATGGTGATTCATAAAAATTTGTTGTCTACGGACTTTGTTATGATTGTTAAAGAGAGTAGAAGCTGAAGCTGTGTGTTGTAACATGGTTTCTGGGCCTCCCGGCTGGTCCTCTCATCTAGGTACTGCTTTTTGACTAACTGAGGATGATAGAGGACCACCTGGTTTTATAGGGGCCGGAAGAGCAACATCTTTTAATCTTGCAGTAGCGCCACCTGGTGGCGGAATCTCGAGTGTAATGAATCTGGGACGGCCTGGACTGGATGTATTCAAAAACAATTCTACAGGTGAGTTACACAGAATTGTATTTTTATTTGGCAAACAGCTGACTTCAATGAGGAGTGCAGGCTGCCCTATCCCCCACATCCCAGGGGGTGCGCGCTCCCGCCCCAGCCTATCTGAATGGCTAGGGCGGTAGCATGTGCACAGCTTGAGGATGCAGGGTATGTGGTAGTTCATGCTCCCTATTGAAAACATCATTTGCCACGTGTCGCATGCATGGGCTCTTTCCAACCAGCGTTGTTTGCTGCGCATTATAGAGTTGAACAAAACCTGGGATTTTGTTACTTGCCCCAGGGGCATCCAGAAATGGGATGTCCTACTGTGAAACCCCCACGGATTCCCGTGGGCTCTCTTCCAATCACTGCCTTATTTCATTCAGGGATGGGCTTTCTTCCAATCACTGCCTTATTCCATGCATATTATGCCGTCGTATTAATGATCGGCAATACAGCGTGAGCGAGAGCTGGTACACCCCCATTTCCCTTTTGATTGGGGAGTGCTCCCACCCTCTGCCTATCTGAAGGTCACCCAGGGTGCCCCCCCCCCGTGCTAAGCCCAATTTGAGCAATAATATAAAAAACAACTCACTGGAGGGCGGGCCATTGGCTGGGACCTTAAATTGAACCAAAACCCTGGATTTTGACTATCCTAAGCTTTGGTCCTTTCTTCCGGGGCCCTGCTGTGTGAAACCCCGCAGATCGTTAAAGCCAACTCACCTCTTCCTGGTCCTGCGGCGCATGCGCGAGCTGCGGCCGCATACACCGCTACCCTCTAACAGGGAGCGTGCCCGCGCAGGCCATTCACAAATGCCTGGCACGGGGCATGCACCCTGGTAGAGGGATAGCGGGGATGCGGCCGCAGCTCTTGTATGCGCCGTTGGACCGAGAAATAAGGTAAGTGTGTGGGGCAACCTGGGGGTTTCACACAGCGGGGCATCCCGATTTTGGATTCCCCGGGGGGAGGGAATCGATCAGCCCGGGAATCTTAGAATTCAATATTCAAGCCTCAGTATCAACTGTGGCTGACCCCGCACTAATAAACAATTTTGTATATAGTATTACACATTTACTTAAAAGAATTCCGCTTTACTAAAAAGAAGTCCGCTTTAGAGGCAAAAATCTTCAGAGTGGATCACCCGGTTTTATTAACCTTCATTAAACTCATGAACCAAGAACCATCACCAGTATGCACGTACCAGCTAGCCCATATACACAGGCTTTCTGATTTCAATCAATTGGATGTAGGTCCGCTTCAATGTGAGCTTCAACCGCTCTTAATATCTCTAACTTTTCGCCCTCAATAGTGTTTTTTTTTTTACCATTAATTAACAGTGGGCATATGTGAAGAAACAAAAAAGGAAACAATCCAATCTTGTAGTACTATTTCAACCGAGTAGCGTTCCCGATTTTTTTAATGGTTACCGAAAATATAATATAAAACACACTCAACGCACAGCCAATATTATTAGCAGCTGGTCAGTGAGTTAAGCCTCCAAAATAGCGTCTCACCCTCCTTGTAACGCAATGACGTATATCTTCCTCGGCCGTAGAAACTGGCAGCGTATTCCGGTGAAAAAGATAATGAAGAAGCAATGACTTCTGTGCTTCTTGCTTGACCCTGCCCCAAACTAGTTTCGTCATAGAATGACTTGTTCACATGGAATCTTATAGATTGCAGTGGGTTTTGGTCCACTTTAAGTGACAGGTCAGTCACCCAATCCCAAGCAGCAGTGTGACTGTACTGGTCTGTCACTCAAGTCTAACTGTCACTCATGTCACAGCTGCCATAAAAAGTCCCACACCCTAACTGGCACCAGGGGAGGATCGCTGCAATCAGGTGAGTTTTTTTTATTATATTAACCCCCAAATCGGGCATAGCACAACAGGAGGGAGTGGTGGAACGGGGGTTAGAAAAAGCTTGGACTTCCTCTTTAGCCATTTATGATGGAGGTCAGGAAGTAGTTGCACACTTCAATGAGGCTTGTCTCTTGTGTTATCTCATGTCTGTACCTATTAACTGCCCCCCATCATAAATGGCACAGCTCTGCTAGGTCAAAGTGAGTATCTCTCCAATGAAGGGCTCACTAATAGTGTGCGTGGGTAGGGTTAGTTTAGTGTCCCTGTGAAGCAGGACCAACCCTGACACATGGAGGTTGATTCAGAGTCAGGTGAGAATTCTCATTCTTCATTTAGGATAGAAAATTGCCATTCACTTTTATTGTCTACCAGGTGTAAATGTTAAAGGTAGACAATGAAAGCAAATGGCAGCTTTCTCTACTATAAAAGGAGTGAGAACTCTCACCTGGCTCTGAATCAACCCATGGGGTCAGTTCAGAGGTGAGAAAACTCACTCCTTTTTTAGGAGAGAAAACTTGGCGCCAGGTGAAAATTTACACCGTGTTTCTGAATCACCTCCAAGGTAGACAATGAAAGTGAATGACAATTTTCTCTGCTAAAACGTAGTTTTCTCACCTAGTGCTGAATCCACCGTATAGTTGTAAGGGAGGGTTTAGGCATACCTACCAACTTTTCATAGTGGGAAAGAGGGACATTTGTTAAATTTGGCCACACCCCTTCATTGAGGGATGGATAGGAGATAGGTTGTAACAGTTATAAAAATATAAACACTTTGAATGGGGAAATGAATCATTTATTGATGCAGATCTGCATGTTACACCTCAAAGAGGGACAAATGAGGACAACGAGGGACATTGACTCAAAAGAGGGACAGTCCCTCCAAATCAGGGACACTTGGGAGGTAGTGTGTAGGTCTGCTTTAATCATTGGCTGGTTGCTCTTTGTCAGCACCTAAAGCAGTGGCCCCACATCCAGGTTGACATACAAAGCAAATACCTCTCCCGGAACTTCCATAATTGCTGAGCAAACATGCGACACCTTCCACCACCACAGACCGGCTGCACGCTGCCGAGACATCAGCACATGACTTCTGCACATGGAAGGTCAGTCCAGCCATATTGATTTGTTTCTTATATCAGCTGATTCAAAGAAATGGCGAAGAAACGGTGTCGTGTTTAATTTGTATGGTGCAATAATCTCAGGCAAGGAAATAGCGCAAGAAAGGATCACATGCGTGTATGGGGGCTAAACTGACTGTTAAACGGCCTCTGAAGGCATTTACCTCCCAGCCCCCAGACTCGATCTCTCTTTGTGCTGTGGGCTGCAGCAGTCTTGTTTTAGGGCCTTATTTATCAAGGGCTAGCGCCGGGTAGTGTCTGACGAGCGCCAGGTACCGCCAGCTAACGGCGGCTACCGACTCAAGTACGCCCGGCGGCGGTCACAATGACGCATTTATCACGCTAAATGAGGCTAGCGCCGGCGAGAGCGTCAGCTAGCGCAGGATTCATCATGTAGCCGACTGCAACGAACAGCGCCGCTGCTAATCCCATCACAGGGCCAGGTATGACCTGTCGCTCCCTGGCGCTCTCCAATGCATTTCAATGGAGCAATCTTTAAATAATCATAATTAATTGCTATTAATGTTTTTTTTTTTTTTTTAACTGTCAAAAAATCTGTGACCACTACGGCAATGTTAGATATTTTTTTTAAGGTAAAAAAAAAAAAAAAAAGTATGTGCAGAATTGATATTACAGGTCTGATATTCATGTATTCATATTACAAAATGTTTAGAAAAACTTGTATAATTTTTACATTAAAAAAAAAATGGTTGTTTGGGGGTTAAAAACTACTTTACACACATCGCCGCCAGTGCTCTGGGGTTTAAACAAGGAATTCACAGCGCGAGAAATTTTTGAGCGTGATTTGTTAATGAATCTGCAGCAAGCCGTTCGCTCTGGACATTCGCTGTCAGGCGCACCCATACAACGCAGAACCTGTGAAACATCGACCCCTAACCCCGTATTCAACATTACCGCACACCGACTGAGTCGCTGTCAACAAGCAAACCCCGGCCAAGCACAGCGAATACTAGCTGCTGCTGTGAAAATCACACTACTGGTGCTCATCTGTCGCTACCTGGCGCTATTAATGAATCGGCCTCCCCGAGTTGAGAGTGTGCTCCCGCCTGGTCTTTGCTGAGTATATGCGTTCGGGTCACATGATGCACCCCCTTGTAGCCTATCAACGAGAGAGTCTGCTCCCTTGTGACTGGCTGCAGGGACACACTACGAAGTCCTCTGGGGAAACTTAGAGGCTGATGTAATACTAGCGCCGCGTATAGAGCAAGACGCTGCAAGCGGGTGTCGGGCGCTGTTACCTAGCTTAGCAGACGGACAAGTTGCGCTGTACTATCCTGTCCGGCATTGATGAATGTGATGTCTGGTGGGTGCTGTAGAAACGTGCTCCCTGATTCACTGCAGAGGCAATCGCAAACACTAGGTGGTGTCCCGAGGTCAAAGCGCCCAAGAGGACGCTACATCTGACAACGCTGCAGCGAGTGATAGCGCCAGTTAAGTGTGTCCGGCACTCGCGCTGAAGCCTGTATTCAAGAAAAAACTACACACAGCCAGCGGCGGCGCTCTAAAACTGGGTGCTCTAGTGTCCAGCACCAGAAGCTATGTGATAAAAGTCTGTTTCTAAACACATATACACCAGAGCGAATATGGAATGACATTGTTTTAACACTGTGACAATGACACTTTAGTGCCAGACCTGCACATACAATTCTGCATAAAAATATAAAAAAAAAAAATAAAATATATATATAAAGTGTTTGGTTGCTGGGCAGTTTAGTTTAAAGTTTATTTTAGCAAAATGCTATTTAAACACAACAAAATGAAAGCCCATTGAAATGTATGGGAGAGCCACACTGAGCGACAGGTACTACATGGCGCTGCTGAACCTAGATAGTCAAAATCCTGGGTTTTGGTCCACTTTAAAGTGGATCTACACCCTTGTTTGCAACTGGATGTGTAGGGAAGCTAAAGGAACCTAACTAACCATTTTGCATTAGAGAAGTACTTACCTTTTCCTAGCTGAGCTCGATCCAGCAGGGGCTGGGAAACAGCTGAACATGTGTGGTAGCTACACCTCATTCAATAGTAGGCATGCAGCATACAAAGGGGGTGATTCATGAAGGGATAGCGCCAGGCAGTGCCTCGTAGCGGCAGGCAGCGTCTGGTGAACGTCGGGCGCTGTACGCAAAACCACATTTATGAAACTGAATCTGGTGAGCGCCTCTAACAGCTCCATGCAGCGCCCAATTCTTCATTACAGGCAGCTCAGCGTATAGCGCCGGCGTCTAGCTTCCAGAGCGCCAGGAAGAGCTCTCCCATAAACAGGGCTTTTTTTTATTATTTTTTTTTTCTCTCAAATCATTGTGTGACCATTCCTGGCCTAGAAAAAGTCATTTTTAAAAACTTTTTAGTTTTTTATGCAGAATTGTCATTACAGGTCTGGCATTAAAGTGTTAATGTCACAATGTTACAACAATGTCATTCCATGTGTTTTCGCTTTGTTACTGGTGGATGTTCAAAAACAGACTTTAATTACACAGCGTCTGGCGCTCTATGCTATAGCGACCAGATTTAAAGTGCCGATGCTGTGTGTGTAGTTTCTTGATAAGTATGGTGTAAGTCGCTGAGAGTTAGTCGCACTGAGCTGGCGCTACCTTTCGCTCCCTGCAGAGCTGGACTGGTGTTATAGCACCCAACATACATTACATTCCTCAATGCGGGCCAGGTTACTACAGCGACTGAGACGCTCTGTTACAGCGCCCGATACCCGCTTACAGCGTCTACTAGCGGTTGCTCTAAGCGCCGCTATACAGACGCTCATCTGCCGATACCTGGTGCTAGTAATGAATCAGCCTCCACGTCTCTCTGTGAGCAGCACATGTTACCCATTTAACAGGTCCAATGGGTCACACTCACCCCCTGTTGCTGAGGCAGAGGTAGTACATGTTATTACTTGTTACCTGGCAGCGTTCTGGTAATAGCTTTGTTCATGGCAGACTGGGGCTGTAGGGTTAAGTGTTGAGTACCTGGGGCTGGATCTCCTGCACTGGTAAAAGAGGAAGTCCAAGCATCCTGCTCCACTGCTCCCTCCACCTGTGCTAAGCTTAATTTGGACAAAACATGAAAAGCAACTCACTGGGGGGGGGGGACTCTGTATGGTAGCCTATAAGCACCCCCCAAGCACACATCTGCTTGAGGTGCAGGGGAGGCATGCACAGGGACAGGGGATGCTTGGACAGAGCTGGGGGAGGTGTGCACAAGGGGGGCGGGGTAGATCAAGGCGTAGCATGGCAGGACAGGAAAGGAGAAGTTGACTCGGAGGTAGGAGGGAGCATGGCTGGGTAGGTAAGCATAAAGCTCTACTGTTGCTGGCCTTGGACATACATTCTCTAGAGATGGCGGTGGCAACTACGCCGGCCCCCTTGTGCCACAGGATCCCAGGGCACCCGCCTTCACTACCTCTATGGTACGTACGCCCCTGTAGCCGCCAAATTCCATGCAGCAGTCTGTCCAACTGTAATTAAAACGGACCAACAGCCTGGCACAGTTGGAAAAGAAAGGTAGCGGCCGGTAGCACTTCCTGTTTGCACGTGGCCTGCAGATGCATGAACCACAGCATTGACCACAGCAGGAGTTAGAAAAATGTAAGTTCATTTTGATGTGCGGCAATCTAAATTGCCCTGGAGAGGGATGCATATGAGCACTGTTTGTTGTGTTATTCTGCTTTAAGTCATTTTTGACTGTTGGTCCGCTTTAAGCCCATGGCTGGCATTCAGAGCCCTGCCCCCCACCAGCATTAGGGAGGATTGCAGTGATCAGGTGAGTTATTTAATTATTTTAACCTCTAAATCAGGCTTCACACAGGGGGAAGTGGGCAGGGGGTTACAAAACTGCAGGAAAAATATGGATGGAGTTACCTAGAGTTGGGCTTTTTTTTAAGGTTTTTATTTTTGCATTTAGTAACAGCACACCAACAAAAAAACACAACATAACAATTGTTACACACTGCATCCACTCAAACTACACTCAGACCTGGACCACGATTATACAAAAAACAATCATCCTGGAGATTTCTCAGACTTACTTCACTAAGGATGCAGAGTCCATGCCTCTGGAAAGACGGCTGAAAACCACTCCAACGTCACCCAGAAGGGCAGCTGGGAGACCAAAAAAAAAAAGAGAGACCGCCCCAGGGCAGAGACGAAGAGGGCCAAGACCTATTCAAGCCCCAACCATTCCCCTAATCATCAGCCGATGCTGTCTCTGTACGCAGGAGCCAAGGTTCCCAGATTTGATCACATTTGTGAGGGGCCCCCCGAGCTGTATAGGTCAGCTTATATAAAGGTAGCTTCATTTCTTCCAGGCCTGTTCTGACAGGGCCGCCGGATGCTTCCAATTCAATAGGATGCACTTCCTAGCATAGTACATGGGGAGGCCGATTCATTAATAGCGGCAGGTAGCGACAGTTGAGCGACTGTAGCGGCATTTTCAGAGCGCCCGCTAGTAGTCGCTGTGCTTGGCCGTTGTTCGGTTGTTGATAGCGACTGAGTCGGTGTGCAGTAATGTTGAATACAGGGTGACGAGTCGCTATTTGACAGGTTCCGCGATGTATGGGTGCGCATGATAGCGACTGGTCAGAGCGACCGGCTCCCACCATATTCATCAAAAAATCACGCTCAAAAAATTCTTGCGCTGTGAAATGCATGTAGTTTTTTAACCCCCAAACCACCGTATTTTTTGAAACAAAAAAAAATTTTTTTTAAAGAATTTAGTAATATGAATACATTAATATCAGACCTGTAATATCAATTCTGCACAATTTTTTTTTTTTTTTACCTTAAAATTATCTAACATGGCAGAAGTGGTCACAGAATTTTTCACATTTAAAAAACAAAAAAAAAACATTAATAACAATTAATTATTAATATTTAAAGATTGTTCCATTGAAATGCATTGGAGAGCGCCAGGTAGCGAGAGGTCATACCTGTCGCTGTTCAAGGTCGGACGCTGGCGCTGTGGGCTGAGGCTGGAATAATGATGAATGAGTGGCTATATGGCGCTATCTCAGTCGCTAAGCAGGATTGGCTTGATAAATGTGTGATTGTGGTGGGGAGCCGGCGTTCTCGTGGTGGGGCCCGTCATTACCGGCCGCTCACCAGTCGCTACCTGTCGCTATTCCTTCATAAATAAGGGCCTAATAATCTTAACAGTGACCTTAATGCCGACGAGATCGGTTCCATCACTCTCAAAAGGCATATTGCTATTGATCCTTGCACACGTACCCTTAACATCCTGATATAACGTTATTGTTGCATTCAGTCTGTTTTTGACATGTTGGTATCAAATTTGTGACACTCTGTCCTTTTCCCTTGCAGGTGACGATGGATATTATACAATGAACATTACAGAAAATACTGCATAACTGAGGTAAGGGAGAAGATTTTCCTTCATAACGTATATACTCAAAGCCCCTCCATTGCAGTAAATGACTTGTGGTGGAGGAGCGCGATCCTGACATGGAAGTGTTGGTTAGTAGAGTGTAAAAATATACTGGAAATAGCCTTAATCCGGATTAAACAGTATAGTTAATGTGCATGATCAGGAACCAACACCCTATTTTAGGGAACTTTTACTTTTAGGATTTGGGGTCACGCATCCCCCTTTTTTTCAAGAGTAGTAGAGTGTGAGTTGGGATCCAACAAATGGGTGAGTTGCTGAATGCTGGAGTAGTGCCGATCAGCTGCAGGCAGGGCCGGATTATGAGGGGTCGCAAGGGGCGCGCTCCCCGATGCCTCCACCACTTGCCCTGCAAAGGGGGCCTCCACCAACCTGGACGGTCTGGTCCAGGAGGCTTTTCAATCTTTGGTCTGACAGGCCGCGTGGCCGCTAACAAACCTATCAGCAGCAATGGGGCCTGGGCAAACCTTTTTTGGATTTTGCAAACCTGCAGCCAAAGCCACCACAGGGCAGGTTGGAGAGTCTAGAGCAGCAAAGCCGCCGCCAGCAATGCTGCAGTGATGGGTGCGTGCAGAGCTGTCACAGCACATAAGCCGCTGGCAGCTCAATGCAGGGATCTGTTTTCTGCTGGACCAGCCGGGCTACTACACTACCCCCCCCCACCCAGAATGGCAAAGCAGGAGTTCCCGAGCAGCACACACCCGCATAAGGGTGGGACAATGGACTCGATCTGACATTCCAGTAAGTAGGCCGATGCCAACCACCAGTCAGTTACTCGACCGGACTATTATTTTAAAGGCTGCAGGGGACATTTGTTTTTGTCTTTTTAATTTATGTGGCCAATCCCTTTAAATATATTTATCTACATGTTTTATGATTGTATTCTATCAGTTACTGTCTGAAAATTAAACATCAAGCCTACAGAGCCCCCCCCCCCCCCCCCCCGAGATTTATAATATCACCCCATGCCCTTCATCCAGAAGTACCTGGCAAGAAGCTTTTCTCAGGGCCATTTAACCTGAATTCCGCCCTTAGCTGAAGTTATTGCTGCTGAGATTCCTCATTGGCAGGAATGGGGGAAGTCCACAGAAGTTTATCCTGTCTACACTTCTCACTTTGCATTTGAAAAAGTGAGGTGATCTTAGCAAGCGTTACAGGATTAGGAGGCAACAATCGTGCTAACCTGATATTCTGGTTCTGCCAGTCAAATGGGTGACTTCAAAGTGTATTTTTAAAGGTAAAAACAATTGTAAATTCTATTTTTATCTCAAATGTCACGTTTCCAGTTTCATTTACTTAAAACACATACCTTACATTGTAGATAAGCAGAGACAGATTTGCTGGGTAATCTTTGTGCAGTGAAATATGTCAGGTGACCAGGCGATTTGCGCAATAATTCTTTTCTCAACACATACACGCCAGCATCAGAGCATATGGAATGACATTGTTTTACCACTGTGACAATGCCACTGCAATGGCAGACCTGCACATAGACAAACAAAAAGAGTCCCGCACAGCACAAATTGAAATATACAATATATAATATATATTATAATATATAATATAAATATATAGGTGCTGGCTGGGGGAGCACCTGCCACCCGAGTCGGGTGTACCTGAATCCAGAAAAGAAAAGTGGACTGCCAGCACAGACTACAAATGCTCCCACTTATATAAAGCCGCACACTAAAGACCATATAAAAATAGATCAATACTTTATTAAATTAGATAATCCAAGCATTACATCAGGGCAAAAACCACAAATGAACCCATTAAAACAATTAAAAAATGTATGTGGAGGTAAGATGGACCTTGCTAGACTAATAATCACCCAATCATAATCTAAGGTATACTTAGAGGCCGATTCATTAATAGCGTCAGGTAGCGACAGATGAGCGACAGTAGCGTCATTTTCACAGCGCCTGCTAGTATTCGCTGTGCTTGGCCGTTGTTCGGTTGTTGACAGCGACTCAGTCGGTGTGCGGTAATGTTGAATACGGGGTTAGGAGTCGCTGTTTGACAGGTTCCGCGCTGTATGGGAGCGCATGACAGCGAATGGCCATAGCGAACGGCTCCCAGCATATTCATTAACAAATCACGCTCAAAAAATTCTCGCGCTGTGAAATGCTTGTTTAAACCCCAGAGCGCTGGCGGCGATGGGTTAAAAGTAGTTTTTTAACCCCCAAACAACCATATTTTTTGGAAAAAAAAAAACAAGTTTTTCAAAACATTTTGTAATATGAATACATTAATATCAGACCTGTAATATCAATTCTGCACAAATTTTTTTTTTTTTTTTAACCTTAAAAAAATTATCTAACATGGCAGAAGTGGTCACAGAATTTTTGACATTTAAAAAAAAAAAAAAAAAAATCATAATTAATTATGAATATTTAAAGATTGTTCCATTGAAATGCATTGGAGAGCGCCAGGTAGCGAGAGGTCATACCTGTCGCTGTTCAAGGTCGCTCGCTGGCGCTGTGGGGTGAGGCTGGAATAATGATGAATGATTCACTATCTGGCGCTCTCTCAGTCGCTAAGCAGGATTGGCTTGATAAATGTGTGATTGTGGTGGGGAGCCGGCGTTCTCGTGGCGGTGCCCGTCATTACCGGTCGCTCACCAGTCGCTACCTGTCGCTATCCCTTGTTAAATAAGGGCCTTGATCTATTTTATTTACTTGCAACTCTGAGAATAATTACACACTTATAGATATATACATAAAATTCCACACATTGTAAATACTAGACTGTCTCTCTCTAATTTTCTAGCTAATGGTGTGAGTGAGCTTTGATGTGCCTGACTGTGCAAAGTAGTAAATATGGGTCTTTGCTGCCAGTTTAGCAGGCACAGTGCAGCACAGCTATGCTAAATTCATTTATTTCAATGCTGTTAACACACAAAAAATGACTGGACTGGCTGTATACAGGAAATAGCTTTGTCTGCAGGACATTTTGTCATCTTTAAAGTGGACCAACACCCAGGATTTTGACTATCCTGGGTGTTGGTCCACTTAGGTGGGGCACCCCGATCGGGGGTGCCCCGCTGTCTGAAACCCCCCCGATCGCCGCAAAAACTCACCTCTCCCCGCTCCCACGTGACCTCGTCCGGCCAATGACAGCGCTCAGAGCAGCTCTGGTATGCGCGTCCAAAGCTGCTTGGACGCGCATACCAGAGCGCTGTCATTGGCTGTGTCTCTCGCTTCCCTCTAACAGGGAGCGCTCCTGCGCCGGCCATTCACAAAACGGCCGGCGCGGGAGCGCGCCCTGCTAGAGGGAAGCGAGAGACGTGGCCGCGTCTCGCGCATGCGCCGTTGGATCGCCGGTAAGGTGAGGATTGTGGGCCTCCTGGGGGGTTCCTCCCCGCGGGACATCCCGATTTCGGATGCCCCGCGGGGAGGGATCTGATCGGTCCGGGAATCTTATAGATTTCCGGGCCGATCCCCCCTGGGTGTTGGTCCGCTTTAAAGCGGACCTTCACCCTAAATAAGAGCTTATCTTATATGTTTCCCCCATCCTGTACATACAGATTGCCCACATTAAAAATAATCGTTCCTGCATCTACTGCATTTTCTGAGCCTTTAAACATCCAAAAAGGCAGCCCATGGAGTCTCAAACTGCCTGCAGACAGGAAGTGCTTTCTGACTGTGCCGCTCTGCATTCTGGGATTGATGTTTTTTTCCTAACATCACTATGAGCCTTATTCATGAAGGGATAGCGCCAGCTAGTGCCTTGTAAGCGCCAGGAGAACGCCGGAGACAGCACGCAATTCCACATTGATGAAGCCGAATCTGGTGAGCGACTGGAACAACGCCATGTAGCGTACGATTCATCATTATCCCAGCCTCAGCGTACAGCACCGGCATTCAGCCTTGCAGAGCTCTCCCATACATTTCTATGGACGATCCTTAAATCCCATTCCTGATCCCAATTTTTTTTCAAATCTTTCTGACATGTATCCTGGCCTAGAAAATGACATTTTTGAAAACTTTTTTGAATATTTTTATGCAGAATTGTCATTACATGTCTGGTATTAAATTGTTCATGTTACAATGCAATAACAATGTAATTCCATATGTTTTCGCTTTGTTACTCGTGGATACATGTTCAAAAACAGACTTTAATCACACAGCTTCTGGCGCTATGGGCTACAACTACCTGATTTTGAGCGCCGGAACTGTGTGCGGCGCTGTGGCCGAGCACAGCGACTACTAGCGGTCGCTCTGAAATACGCTCTGCAGACGCTCATCTGTCGCTATCTGGCGTTAGTAATGAATCAGCCTGCCCGTCTGAACTAGACATTACCTTGGCACAGACTGGCTAGCTGGTGACATTATCTCCCTGTAGTAAATCAGGCCCCTAGTAAAATATGGAATTAATGCCAACAAGCAGGGCCACCATCAGGGCAGTACAAGCAAGACTGGAGTATGGGGCCCGACTGAATAGATCAGTCCTCTTGATTGCCAGGGGGAAAGCCAGTTTTGTAGGCTGCCCTGTGCTCTCTGATTTTACACACCTCCCTCCTTGCTGTTTGTTGCAGGAGGTGGCGGGTTGACCCACAGATCCATGCAGGGTAGGTGTTTCCTTCCTCTTGCAGTGGCATCTCTATGCTCAGGCAAGTGAGCAGGCACCCTCTGTGGAGCCTTTCTCTAACACACCCCATTCTCTGAAGGCCACCAACGACCTTCTGCTACTGAATGAGCTCCTTTACACTGTATTTATACTTTCCTGGTGCTGGTTTAAATGACCAACCTTTATATTTACATATGTAGTATAACTTTTTCTGTTTTCATTTGGGGCCCTGATACGCCATGTTGGGAAGTGACCCTCTTTCCAAACATCATAATGCTCTGTTGCTGTTAGTGCACCTGTTCTTGAGTGCCCAGAAAGACTTGAATCCCTGTTTGAGATGGAGCAGACTGGAGCATAGCCTAGAGGGTTCTTGTTCTCCTCCTTCCCTTGAGGTTTGCGGGTGTGGGGGGGGGGGGGGATATAGATGTGGATGGACTATAGTGATAATGTGAGGAAGGGAATCAGAGAGTAAGCTCTTCTGTCAAACATATTGCTTCCTGTACAGTGCTATGGAATGTGTTGGAAGTAGGGATGAGCGAACCGGTTCGGAAGAACCGGAATTCGCTCCGAATTTCAGGGAAAATTCGATTCGGCATGAACCCGAATTTTTTTCGGTTCGTGCCGATCGAATTTTCCCTGAAATAAAAAAAAAAAATGCCGGCATGGTGGGAGCGGGCAGGCCGGCAGCAGCCCGCTGACAGCGCAGCCGGCCTGCCCGCTCCCACCATGCCGGCATTTTTTTAAAAAGCAAACACCTGCATGGTCGGAGCGTGGAGGCCGGCGCCGCTCTCAGGCGTCCTCTGATGACGCGTCCTCTGATGACAGCTGAGAGCGGCGCCGCCCGCTGCCAGCGTAGCCGGCCTGCCCGCTCCCACCATGCGGGCATTTTTTTTTTCAGATGAGCGATTCGTCAAAGTTCGATTCGGGCAAACCCGAATTTCTTGCGGAAATTCGGCGAATCGCCCGAATCGAACTTTCAAGAAGTTCGCTCATCTCTAGTTGGAAGCTCTAGAAATGTATTATAATGTCTGATAGTGGAGGGGCATCAGACTGTAAATTCTCCTGCCATACACTAAAGTAGTTATTTTTAAGTTCTGCACGCTCAGATGTTTTGTGAACTCTTGGAATAACATATGGACATAAAAAGATGATTTGCCTAAATGCTAAGAATCATGGGTAAATCCTTTTGTTCTTGATCTGTATGTGCCATGTAAGTACGTTCTGTTTTTAGAAAGCCTTCTTTACCTTTGCAATAATAACATTAAAGAAATGTATTTGTTCCACTACACAGAAAATATCTTAACGGGGATAAAACCAGAATTTGAATTGCTGTAAATTCTAATGTAATCTTTGTGTAAAAGTGTCTAATCCACATGTGATTACATCTGTACACCGGGATTTTCCTCTTATACTAGGCCGAGCTTACATGGCCTGCCATGAGATTTTATGTAAACCTTTAAACGCTTTTTATCTTCCGCCCTACCCCCATTTCTCTCTTCCGTGGCTAATGACATAACGCTTTATTTGTATGTAAATACCCATGAATTGCTTGGAGCTGCATAACAAATTGAAGGGACCTACTGGGCTCTCTGGGAGATGAAAACACATCTGTAAATAGGAGAGAGAGGAGCGTGTCGAGATCACAACCAGGAAACGGCCGGCCGGCTTCCTTGTAAAAAATGAATCGACTAGATGAATAAATGGCGCTCCTTTTATCAGGAACATTGACTTACTTTGGAGGACAGATAACCTTGCTGGAAGGAATATTTTAATGCCATTATCACAGACAGAACCTAGATGAAAGGTATGAAAGATGACAAGTATTCAGAAAAAACAACTGGCGACAGAGTTATTTAGTATGATGCTGTTTCCATGCTCATTAGTCACAAGAAGGGCTTTACTAGTAGTTTATTTCACTTTGCTGCTCTTTTGTGTTGTCACTTTCAGTATCACAATATGTCGTCACTAGCAGAGTTGACTGCATGTATTTATCTGTTTATTACTTTATTTATTCTTATTATTCATTATCTTTAACAATAGAGTCTGTCACTTCCCAGATTTTGGTGGTTTGTCGAGGCTGCTCTGTTGCAGGTTCTTGAGCTCCAGTAGGTCTTCTTCAGATGGCTGTCTGATGGCCCATTTCCACAGAACGATTTTTCCCCCAAAAAATGCTAAAGAAACCACAATAGGACATTAACTGATCCGCAGAAACGGTCACTGAAATCAAGCGAAGAATGAGAACTTGTTAATCGTCTGGGTTTCATATCGTTTTAACGGCATACAATTTAGTCACTTTACTTTCAGCATGTGAGAACAGAAATTGACCACAAATAATATGTACAGAGCACAGCACAAGCTTTTGCACTAAGATCGCACTAACGAATGATAAACTGACAAATCTTCTGTGTCTGAACCCACGTCCTTTGATTGCATGGTCTTTGCTGAACAAACGCTGGATATATCTGTTCATGGAAATGGGCCATAAGTCGTAAAGCACAAGGCTGTGGCCAGTTAACAAGTCCCATTTACAGGCATCTGGTGAGAGGCGAAGGTCCGGACGGGGCGCTGTCAGGGGGGTGGATAGTTAGAAATCAGTGCACTGGGGGCGGGTTGGGGGTGGATAATACCTTGCAATGCCACTTTCCGTCCGTGCAGTACTTCATATTGCAATGCTAGGTGCCAGGAAGTAATGACACTGGCAGGGAGACAAACAACTACATCACCAATCTGTAACGGGGCAGCGCTGAGCATAGCAACACAGAAGCAACTAACTGCAGGGCTGTCAGGGCAGGGGTCCAGAAATCTGGCACCAAGGTCCGCATTCGGACCCCGGTCCGCCAGTTGAGTACCGCTGCTATATAGTAAGACCATGGACTTGATTCACTAGGGTCCATTTCTAATTCAATCTTTTCCAGCATATGTGTTATCACAGTTGAGCTGGGAAAACCCCTCTAGTCCGATAGCTATCTGGAATCTGGAGTCAAGCTATCCCGGATATTCCAGGCCCCACTAAATATGTTGGGGGAAGTCATTTGAAAGAATTGACCACTATTTCTACTTTTATATGGTTTGTTTTTTTATTTATTTTTATTTACTAGCCACTATGCCGACCGCACCCCTGGATAAACACCTCAGATCCGGGGGTGCCAGAGGGCATGAGGCTTACCTGCTTCTGTATCTCTGATCACTGTCCGGCAGCCCCAGTATCTGGCAGCTGCAGCGTTCCACGCTTGAGGAGGGCATGCCCTGTGTTGAAGGTAAGATCCATTATATTTGGATGGGTTCATAGAAAGTGTAATTTTCCTTTAGCATGTGACTTTGCATGCACCTATTACACAGCTCTTCTTGCACTCAGTGGGAAGTTACTGGTCACCCCTGCAGCCATTCATTGACTGGTTGCCTTGAACACAGGGCCAGGGGCAGGCAGGGTCAAACTATTGATTCTGGATTTTTGATTTAAAACTTCAGAGTTTTTGGACTAAAAGAGAAATCAGGAGGTTTGTGAATACTGTGGGCTCCCACTAACCTTTGTGCCATTCTCACATCTCTAAGTTGGCCTTCCATTCCATTGCGCACCTCTGGGATATTTCCTCCATAGTACTTTATGAGGTTTTGAAAGAGAGATCTCAAATATGGTAAAAAATGCAACGTCTGCTCCCAATGCACTACAGAAAACAGCTTAAGAAAGCTGGATCTCCATACCCAGAGACAGGGTATTTCCTTTCCATCGAAATCTCCAGTAAGGGGTCAATAAACCCAGGAAAAGAAACAAATAGGCACTCAGCTACTCTCCAGCTTGGCAGGTTCTGGACGGTCCACCGCTCAGAAGCCTCCTAGGTTACCGAGAATGGGGCTCCAAATGTCCTTGCGCACTGTTACATTAGTCAGTGTGCCTGTGCACAGCACCGTCCATTCATTGCAATGATTGGTGGCTGACTGGCATGTCTCAGTCTGGAATACTTACATGTAAATGGCAGTGCTCCTTTTCCCTGACCAAGTCTTCATTTATATCATTGCATCACTGAGCTGACCTGTTATATCTAAAATCTTAGCCAATGGGAATCACTCTTGTAGGTTAGACCAGGGAGGTTGTTGTGAGCAGCATGTGATTGGTAATGCCACCTACAGTAGCTAAGCCAAAAACTAAGCAAAGATATTGTGGCTGCAGCATGCTGTTTGGCATCTGGAGGAAGCCAAAGGTTCTAGGGTCTTCTTTAAAGTAAACCGGAAAAGAAAACTTAATGTTCAACTGACTGCTGGAATTAAAAGGTGTGTCAAGTAAAACTTGCCTAACTTTAGTGCCACTGGGGCCTTCTCCAGGCCAATCATGTGGTGCACAACTGGTTTCAGTGATAGGAACAAACTATTTACACTTCATGATTATCCATTGAAAGAGTAACCGTTACATACGGTTGTCCTGTAAAACTTTTATTTAGAAAGCAATGTCAGAAAATATCATTTTAAAGTGCACCAAAACCCACCATGGAGTGTATGAGCTTACTCCCTCCCCCAGGGGCCCCTGCTGTGTGAAACCCCCAGGGGGCGCAGTAAACTCATCCTAGCCCCAGCTGTGCGCAATGGCTGTGCTGGTCCATTCACAGCCGAAGGGAGCTGAGTGAGGCCGGCGCCACTCACAAGTGCGTCCAGGATTCAAGCCGGCTGCTCTTGCTGCAGTGTGGGCCTGAGGTGAGGTACGTGGACTTGCGGACCCGGCGGGCTTCACACAGCGGGGCACGCCAAACCAGAGAAAGTGAAATAGACCAAAACCCGGGAAAGTGAAAATCCTGTGTTTTGGTCCACTGTTATTGATTTGTCGATACTTGGAACAGAGGTGGTTGGAAGATCAACATCAGATGAATTTAAACATGCCTGCGATAAGCTTACATCGAGCATAATATAAAGGGAACATATGGACTAGGGTAGAATAGGTCAACCAGGTTGTCTCCTTCTGCTGTCCTTCTATGTTTCCTCTAAAGTTGACCAAAACTCATACAAATGAGTAAGCCATCTATCAAAGATTTTCCTAGATGCATCCGAACTTGGGATGTCCCAGAGTGTGAACCCCCCCGGTTTCCAGGGGTTCTCACCTCCATTCTTTAATCCCCTGCCTGCATGTGTCCTGCAGCACCCCAACCTCCTCTGGCCAGATCGGCCCCATCGGCAGATATTTGATTCCAAACAAGGATACCTTGGAGGCAGGGATAGAAACTCTGTATCTTCAAAATCCAGAAGCAGAACAAGCTCAGGATTTCAGCCTATCCTTGGTTTTGTTCCTTGCCCCCATGGCATCCCAATTTAAGATGCCCCTCAGATTAGCCACATGAAATCACCTTTCCCCTGGTCCTGCGGCACATGCGCATTCTCCAATCAGAGCCACGAGCCGTGCATATTAATGCTCAGCAAATGGCTTGGCAATCAGGATCGAAAGCGGGTACATACCCAGATCCAGGTGCACTCCTGCCCCCATCCTATGCGAATGGCTGGGGAGCGCGCCTCAGCCCAGAGATGCTGGGGATGCTGCCGCTGTCACTCCGGATAGTTTACATTGCTGAGTGAGCCGCCAGAAAAGGAGAATTTTGTGGTGCCCCAGGTGGGGTTTCACACAGCGGGGCATCCTGTTTTGGGATGCCCCAGGGGAAGGTCACCGGCCAGCCCTGGAATCTTTTAGATTCCTGTACTGGTTTGCTTGGGTTTTATTCCGCTCTAAAAGTCTAGGACTAGGCAAAACACCTTTTGGTCTTCTTTATACCATTCTCTGCCCTCTGGACAGGTTACGCCATATAAAGGCTAATTATTAACAAGCCAGTGATTTATATGAATACATAACAGTCCAATTTCCTCCGATTACTGCAAACCACTATATATATAAAAAAAAGCTCCTATCCAAACATTGACACAGTCGCTGGTTTGTGTAATAGAAACAAATCGCAGCCGAGTGCCAGCTCTGCGTGTAAGCTTATAAAAAGTTGGCTAAAAAACGCACCTCTGATAAGAGCGGAGTCTCGGCATGACGCTCCGCTCGCCTCTCTTATTGTCTTTATTGTCTTTTATAGAATTTGTTCCGTAACCGAAACACTTCTATCCCTGGGAGCGGAGAGCAGATAAGGACAGCCGTAACACCGCACACTGTGCACTCCACATATTTACCACAAAGAGCTATGAATGCAAATAGGCTTTAAATATACAAATTAGAAACATTCAACTCAAACCGCTCCGAGATTTGCATTAAGCGGAACAGAATTATCCAGAGACATTGATTATGTTTTCATTTATCCTCAAAACGAGAATATCCCTAATATCCCTATTTTGTCTCTAATTACCCCACATGCTGCATGGCGGGTGTCGGAGGAATTGTGAGCTTATAGTGTAAATACGCTACTCAGTGATGCATCTCCCAATTCACTAGATGCCCTTAAAGGGATTGTCCAGAGAACTACAGTACATAGACCATACAATCACATAGACCTAAAGCTCATAATGTTTCCAGTTTCTTCTTTTTTTCCCCAAACAAACCCCCAACGCTGAGAAAAGTTATTTTTAAGTTATTTGAAGTTTTTCTGCAGCATCCCCATCAGCATTTTGTTCTTGCATGCCCCACCTCTGGTATAGTAACGGATGTCTACTGAAGGGCATAGGAGCTGGCATCTGAGCCCTGGCACTGTATATACCTCTGTTGCAGTGCATCTTGTCAGTGGAAAACCACCAAGATAACAATTTTTGGGCTTCCTAGACGTCTTTGAGGATGCTCCAAGGAACAATATTCAGTCGACCTAAGGTTTTTTTTAAATTTAGGTCTGCTTTAAGGGCTAGTAATTCCAAGGAATGTAAAGTGCAACATGGCTTTTATGAAAAGAAAGAGCCCTGATACTCTGCTCCTGATAGCTTGCCAATTTAATCAAATGCTCCCTACAAAAAGGTAGAGTTTCCTAAGCGCTTTTATATTGTCGTCTAAGCTGTTATCTGCTAGAGCAGCCAGAAAAGCCGCAGTGTTCACAGCACCCCATGCCCGACCAAATAGATGCTCCGAGCTTTATTTCTATTTGCTTTTACTAGTGCCAACAAGGTACAAAAAGATGTGTCCAATGTCGGCGCTGGCAGCTGGCCTATAGACTGTGTGCAATTCCTAAAAAGCCCTGAATGGTGGAGAAATAAATAGCTGGACCAACTGAGAAGCTCAATATGCTGATATAGAGGCTTAGCTTTGCCTTCATCTCAGGGGTTTCCGTGATACAAACTTACTGAGTTATTCTATTGTCTCCTTCCTTTATATCTTTATTTTTTTTTTCTTTATTCATTTCTATATTGTTATATTACAAAAAATAGGCATGTATGCGGGGGTGATGGTTTTTTCCCCCTTTTATTTTTACTGCCCTTCAGCCTGTATCGGACCCAATGGTGCACCATCATTAGCTCTTTCCAGATAGTTTTCTGTTCCAGTTTTCTTGTGTTAATTACGTGGGTTTACACTTGTCGTTATTTATACTAGATCAGGGTTTCCCAGCCTTAACTTAACTTGGAGGAGCCACTTTCCATTTTCTAATGAGCTCATGTACCACCTAGTACAGACTTCCACAGGAGGGTATAGGCCCCCTTAGAACAGGGGTGTACTCCACTTCACCCAGCAGTACAAGATCTTTTGCCAGCAATGGCAGCATCTCAAGATACAGCATGTCTGGTGTGTGGTCAACTCAATGCATCTATTTAGAGCTGTTCCATTATTCAACACCTTGGGTTGTCGTGTTACTATTGGGACAGTCTTCCCATACCACATAGGTGCTCTTTAAAGAGAGATGTATTCCCTCTTTATGCTCATATGGAACATCTCATTAATTTTCTCCAGGTTGCTCCCATCTTGTAGGACCTTCTTTTCCCAGCATCCCAGCCATGCTGCTGTCTGGATTTAAA
This sequence comes from Gastrophryne carolinensis, assembly GCA_027917425.1. Classification (NCBI taxonomy): domain Eukaryota; kingdom Metazoa; phylum Chordata; class Amphibia; order Anura; family Microhylidae; genus Gastrophryne; species Gastrophryne carolinensis. Next base: position 404,912,722 of record CM051237.1, read on the forward strand.
TTTTTCTTTAATAGGTGTTGGTCCCCCTGTCTGCTTATCACAATAAGCTTGGGGGGGCACCCAGAATGCTGGAGCCCCCCTCGCAGATAACCTTCCAGAACGCCCGTAATGCTCACCTTCATTACGAGCCAGTGCTATTGGCCGCCGGGTGGTCATGTGGGCCATAGTCACGTCCCCTGTGCTGGCCACTGGCACTACCTGCCCATGTGACCGCCCGACGGCCAATCACGGGGCTCCATTCTCAGAGCTGGCTCATAATGAAAGTGTGCATTATGGGCGTTCTGGGAGGTTTATCTGCGAGGGGGGCTCCAGCATTCTGGATGCCCCCCCACTGAGCTTATTGTGATGAGCACGGGACCAACACCCATTAAAGAAAAAAAGGGTGTTGGTCCAGTTTAACTGACATAACCCACAATGCAAATCAGCAGGAAACCCAGCAGCACTTCCTGTTTGCAGGCACCCTGCAGTTCCTTGGGATGCCTTTTTGTTTGTAAAATTGACCACAGTAGGGGTTACAAAAAGCTAAATTAAAGTATGTGCAGAAATTTGAATTTCTCTGAGAGTGATGCATATGAGCACTGTTTTTGTAAGGGTGTTGGTCCGGTTAAACTTTGGGGGGGATTGATGATACGAATGAATTAAATCAATTAATTAATTAATTAATTAATTAAAAGTAGCTGCAATGCCTATGTGTATCAGAACACAATTTTCCTTCCTATTAGTGCCTTAAAGCAGACCACCAGACAAAACTAATAATTGTTTTATGCTAAGTTTTGTACAGTGTTCAGACTGAGCTAATTTGGCATTTCCCGCTGCGCACCCCTCCACTGGGAAGTTTGCATCTGAGCCCTTACGCCATTCTTCCGTATTCTCTTGATGACTGCCATTCAGCCAAATGGTGAACCCAATATTTTTCTTTATCGCATGGCACGGCCCGCTTCGGAATTCATTACAGTTGGGTTATTCCGCCACTAGGTGGCGCAGTCATACTGAAGAAAGCTGTGACACATCCCGGCTCCCTATAAAAATGGGATTAACCAACAAATTCCCCAGTCTAGTCTCTGCAGTGATACTGCGAAGTTAGAAGATGGCTCTCTCTCTTGCGCAGGTGAGCGGGGCAACCAAGCCTGCGGCCCTGCATGTCTATTTCCATCCGTTTCTGGACCCTCACTGCCTCCCAGATCGGTGATGGTAGAAGAGCACTAGGGTCAAGTGCTCCTGGAGCGCAGCTCCAAGCCGCAGACCCTGTACCACAAAGGGTAGTCGGCCATAGGCTTTATGGTGAGCCTGATTGGGATATGGAGTTTCTGTCCTGGCTTCTGAGGGGGTAAGTAGTTTGGGGACTGTGTCCCCTTATTTTCTTTTTGGAATCCATCCCCCCCCCTCCCTCCACTGGCCATGGCTGCTCGTCGCTGCCTTCTCGTCTCTCTCTCTTAAACCCCCCCTCTCTGACTTCGTTCGAGGGGGGGGGGGGGGGCGGGTGATAGTGGCGAGTGGTGATATCTGTGGTGTTTTGACTTTTTTAGTGTCTTTTGGTGTGTTTTTTAGCTGCCGCGCTGCTTTGTACTGCGCTGTATTTGTGATGTGAGTTCCCCTTGGGGTTTTTTTTATTGAATATGTCTTTCAGGCGGGATACCATTGGGTTGTGGTTTTCCTGGCTCCACTCCTTCCTCCCCCTCATTCCCCCTTCACTGACTTCTGGGGGCATCCCGTGGGAGGGCATCCCGGGTGGCTTCTGTATTAAGCCTGTACCCACTGCTGGCCTATTGCGCCTGTGTTAATCACCATATGGAGGCTGCTGAGGATAGTGTGCTTGAGGGCCCTTCGGGGCAAGCCTGGCTGTGTTCCATGTGTGGGGTATCCCCTGTGAGTGTCACGGTGTGCGTGCCGTGCGCTGAAAGGATCCTTGCGCTCCAAGCTGGTTTGCCTGCTTCGCTTCCCAGCTCTGCGCATCCCTCGGCTTCACCTACTCCCCCGCTTCTGCAACTTGCCCCCAGTGGGGGGGATGTTGGCAGGGAGCCACAGTCTGATTTGGCTCTGCGGGTGCCTAACATTGAAAAGCAGATTGCCAGGTCTGTTCCTAGGGAGGCCTCTAGCAAGAAGAGGCACCTGGATTCCAGGCCCGCTCCCCTTACTGTGATGTATGTGGGGATTGATGAATTTGGTGACTGTCACCCCCTTGAGATGGGGGAGCTCTCCCGGGATTCTGACTCCTCTGGGAACCAGCAGGAGGGTTGCGATAGTAACCCTGGGTCTGCGTACGGAGTGGAATCATGGTACCCTCAGGACACTGATAATCTGCTGTCACATATGTTTGAAATTTTGCACATTGCTGCCCCTGAGGTAGCTAAGAGATAGCAGGGGGAGCTTTTTCGCCCTGGTAAACAGTGTCTAGAGTTCCCTGAGCAGGAACATTTTACCACTTTGGTGCTTAAAGAATGGGACCGTCCTAACAAGCTGCCTGCCTTGCCCATGGGTTTGGATAAAAGGTATACCTTTCCTACTGATCTTGTTAAGAGGTGGTCATTTCCCCCTGAAGTGGACGCTCCCGTGCTAGGCTTGTCCAATACCTCGGTCATGCCTTCCCCTGACACTACCATTCTGAGGGACGGTGAGGACCGGCGCATGGATCAATTGGCCACCCATGCTTTTACCTGTGTGGGGGCTGGCTTGCACCCCGTATGTGCTGCCGCCATTACTGCTATTGCCCTTAAGAAGCTGCTCAAGCGTCTCATTGATGGTGCAACAGCTGGTAGTGTGGGGGAGGAATATAGGACTCTCTTACTTTGCTCTGATTTTGTGGCCTTTATCCTTACTGCTATGGATGATGCTGTGTGGCTGTGTGGTAGAACCTCTGCGCTCTTGGTGGCTATGCTCTGCTCTGTCTGGTTGCGCCAGTGGGCAGCTGATGCTGCGGCTAAGAAAGCTCTCACTGGCCTCCCCTTCGTGGGGCTGCGGCTATTTGGGGAACGTCTTGATGTTCTAGCCAAGGATAGGAGGCTGCCTCAGTGTAGGAGGCAGTCTCGGCCCTTTCGGGGGTCCTCTGCCCCCCTCCTTTCGTTTTCCCAGTGGGGGACGTGGCTCCCTCCTCTCTAGTGGGCGCAGATATTCTTGGGGCCGTGGCAGACCCCGTGGTCGTCCCGGCCTCTCCTGGAATCCTAAGGCCAAATCTTCTCCCAAGCCCTCTCAGGCATGAAGTGGCGCCCTCACCCATCCGGGTGGGGGGATGGCTTCGGCTCTTTGCTCACGTCTGGAGGCTTCATGTCTCAGACCGGTGGATTCAGGAGGTGGTGTCCTCCGGTTGCAAGATAGAGTTTGCAGCCTGGCCCCCCCCCCCCAAGATTCATCAGATCCCGGATGTCTTTAAACCCCCCATATGCTCAAGAGTTGCTTCTGGCAGTTCATTGCCTGTTAGCATTCGGTGTCATTTGTTTGGTGCCCCCTTATGAAAGGGGTCAGGGGTACTTTTCCAATCTTTTTACAGTTCCCAAAGAGGACGGCTCTCTGAGGCCCATTCTGGATCTGAAGGGCCTCAACAATTTTGTCAGATTCAAGCATTTTCACATGGGGACGCTGCGCTCTGCTGTCAGTACCCTTCGCCCCGGACGACTTCATGACCACTGTGGACGTCAAGGACGCTTATCTTCATAAGCCTATCTTCCCAGGCTCTGCCAAGGAACCAGGGCATCTGCATCATTCCTTACCTGGACGACATCCTGATTGTGGCCAAGTGTTTTCCTCAGGCCGAGCCTGAGCAGGGGGACGTCTTGTCTGGGGGAATGGTCCCTCAACAACCAGGTGTTTATTCCAAGTATGTCACACACCCCGCTTCCACTATTCATGACATATGGGTTATGGTCCAGTAGAGGGCGAACTTCTGCTGAGATGAAAGCAAAAATGAAGCCCCTCCCGGTCCATAAATACCTGGGACCTCCCACACATTCCCCAGTTCCTTCTCTGCAGGACAGCGAGCAAGTCAGAAGATGTATGCTGCTCTTCCTTGCAGGTAAGCCGGGCTTGCACCCGGCCATTTTTTGCCCTATTTCTGCTCGGACCTTTATACTGTAAGTCCTATACTAGCCTCCCAGCTTGGCTGCAGGTCCGGGTGAGGGTAGGAATCACCTTAATAGGTGTTCAGGGAGCCATGCTCCCCCGTGAGACCCCATATTAAGGGGTAGGCGGAATCCGGGTTGGTGATCCCGGTTTGGGATGCCCTATCCCTATTTATATATATATATATATATATATATATATACATATATATTTATATGTATATCCCTTACACCTATGGTGCGGGATTTCCCCCCCTTCCGGGTCCCTCCCGTAGCCCTCCGGGGGGGGGGGGGTCTTTTCATGTTCAACTTTCACTCTTATGTATGGGAGTGAGTGTGTGTTATAGTGTGCTTGGTGCTGCACTCTAGATCGCTTTATGTTATATGCTGAGGGGAGCTTCTTCCCCTCAGACTGCGGTGTCGAGGGGCCGGCGCAGGGGCTCCTGTTGGCTGTAAAGAATCTCCTGGACATGGTGGTCATATGCCCGGTGCCTCTTTCAGAGAGAGGCCGGGGCTATTATTCTGGATGGATGGCTCCATAATACCCATTCTGGATTTGAAGCTTCTCAACAGGTTCATCTGAACCAAGAAGTTCCGCATGGAGACTCTGCGCTTAGCCATAGGTTCCCTTCGTCAGGGGGATTTCATGACGTCCATAGACATCAAGGATGCTTACCTTCATGTACCAATTTTCCCAGCACACCGGAGATTTCTCAGGTTCGTGGTTGGAGATCAGCATTTTCAGTTTGTGGCCCTCCCGTTCGTGCTGACCTCGGCACCGAGGGTGTTTACCAAGGTTCTGGCAGGCATAATGGCCCTGCTCAGAGCCCAGGGCATTCGCATTGTGCCGTATCTGGAGGACCTACTCATTACAGATTCTTCCCTCTGCCAGGCGGAGCTGGACACCAGGACGGTGGTGATGACACTGGAAAGGTTCGGATGGGTGATCAACCACCCCAAGTCTTCTCTCTCTCCATCAAGGGAAATCTCTTTTCTGGGCATGAATCTGGATACCAGTCAGGCCAGAGTGTTCCTACCTCAGCCAAAGGTGCAGAGGGTTCAGGATCTGATGCGTCTTCTCCTGACCAATCCTCGCCCTTCTATCCGGCTAGGGATGACTCTGGTAGGTTTGATGGTGGCCTCCTTTGAGGCAGTCCCCTTTGCTCAGTTCCACATGAGGTCGCTACAACTCCGTCTATTGCTGAAATGGGACAGATGTCCACAGTTCTTGGATCAGTCCTTTCTGATGTCTCCCAGGGTTCGGCAGTCCCTTCAGTGGTGGCTGGAACCAAGCAATCTGATGAGGGGCAGATCCTTTCTGGCCCCTTGTTGAAAGACGGTTACCACGGATGGCAGCCTGTCGGGCTGGGGAGGTTTCTGGAAGGATCTTCAGTTCCAGGGATTGTGGGGTCCTCAGGAGGCTCACACCCCCATCAATGTCCTGAAGCTCAGAGCTATCCGTTTGGTTCTGTCACGTCTGACACTCCACCTACAGGGCTTACCGGTTCAGGTTCGCTCAGACAATCGAACTGCGGTAGCTTACATCAATCACCAAGGAGGGACTCGCAGCAGGAGTGCCCTCAGGGAAGTCTCTCTGATTCTGACATGGGAGGAGAGCAATGTTCCTTGCATCTCGGCAGTGTACATTCCGGGAGTGGAGAACACGGAGGCGGACTCCCTGAGCAGGGGATTCTCTCACCGAGGGGAATGGTCTCTCAACCACAGGGTATTTCACTCCCTGTGTCACAGGTGGGGGACTCCGGAGGTGGATCTCTTTGCCCTTCACAAGCTCCCAACCTTTGTATCTCTGTCTCGGGATCCTCTGGCCCTGGCAGTGGATGCCTTGTCCCTTGCCTGGAGGGATCTGGGGTTTCTGTACCTGTTTCTCCCCTTCTCCATGGTAGGCAAGGTAGTGCGCAAGCTGGCCCTAGAGGGGGCAGACGTCGTATGACTGGTGGTAGATCAGTACAGGCTGCCCCTGTCTCCGGATCTGATCTCTCAGGTTCAGCTACGTTACCCCAATTTACAAATGCTTGCTTTGACGGCGTGGCTGCTGAAACCTTCATTCTGAGGGAGGAAGGTTTGTCGGAGGCGGTTATTCAGACATTGATTAGAGCTAGGAAGAGGTCTTCCTCTACCATTTACTATAGGACTTGACGGTCCTATATTGACTGGTGTGAGGCTAGGGCCTTACCTTGCAGGGTGTTTTTGATTCCTAGGATTTGGGAGTTTCTACAACACGGTCTAGATCTGGGGTTCCAGCTCAGTACTTTGAAGGGTCAGGTTTCTGCCCTGGCTGTTTTTTTTTTTTTGTTTTTTTTTTCAAAGGTCCTTTGCTTTGCATCATCTGGTCAAGACTTTTTTCCAAGGGGTCATTCATGTTCGGCCCCCTAGAAAGCCTTTGGTTCCCGTTTGGGACCTAAATTTGGTTTTCTTGGCCCTCCAGGGGCCTCCTTTTGAGCCGGTGCAGGATGTGGCACTTTCTGTGCTCACTCAAAAGGTTGCCTTTTTGGTGGCTATTACCTCTGTTCGGCGTGTCTCTGAGTTGGCGGCTCTGTCTATTCAGGCCCCTTACTTTGAGAGACACTAGAACAAGGTGGTTTTTCGCTTTAAACCAGATTTCCTTCCTAAGGTGGTTTCTGCTTTCCACCTCAATCAGGATGTAGTTCTCCCTTCCTTGTGTCCTAGGCCTAGCAATGACAAGGAGAGGGTTTTGCACTCTTTGGATGTGGTTCGTTGTGTGAAGTACTCTTTGGTCGCTACTTCTCCTTTTCGTAAGACGGACGCCTTGTTTGTGGTGCCCTCCAGGCCCAGGAAAGGTTTGGCGCCCACCAAGTCTACCATTAGCAAATGGATACTTCAGGCCATTGTTGGGGCCTATTCCGCTAAGGGGAGGGTTCCTCCTTTTAAGATCACTGCTCATTCTACTCGTGCTGTTGGGGCTTCTTGGGCTTTTCAGCACCAGGCCTCTGTTGAACAAGTTTGTAAGGCTGCTACTTGGTCTTCTGTTCATACTTTTTCCAAGTTTTATAAGGTTGATGTGCGGGCCTCAGCGGATGCTGTTTTTGGCCTCAAGGTTCTGCAAGCTGCAGTGGTTTAAATTTGTGCATTATTGCCTTTTTTTGGGATCCCCGCCCATGTTGGACACTGCTATTGGTTGTCCCATATGTCATGAATATAATATATATATAATATTGGAAGCGGGGGGGTGTGACATACTTGGAATAATACCATTTTGTGATTACTCACCTGTAAAATGTCACACACCCCGCTTCATCCCGCCCTTTTTTGTATTCTGGATCCTTTATATGGTGAACCTTTTATTGTTAAGATTTTTGGATTTGGCTCTTCCTGGTCCCCTTACTGCTTTCCTATACTGGGTAATGTGTGGGAGGTCCCAGGTATTTATGGACCGGGAGGGGCTTCTTTTTTCCTGTCATCTCTGCAGAAGTTCGCCCTCTACTGTCTATAACCCATATGTCATGAATATTGGAAGCGGGGTGTGTGACATACTTATAATACCCATTTTACAGGTGAGTAATCACAAAATGGTATTTTTGAGCGGCATCAGGATAAGGTGGTGTTCCGGCTTAAGCCGGATTTCTTGCCTAAGGTTGTGTCCTTTCATCTCAATCAGCACATTATCTTGCCTTCCTTGTGTCATAATCCTGCTTATTCTAAGGTGCGGACACTGCATACTCTGGATGTGGTCGGGGCTCTGAAGTTTTTACAGAGACTTTCAGGAAGTCTGATGCTCTGTTTATTCTCTCTTCTGGACCAAGGAAGGGTTTGCCTCTGGCTAAATCTACTATACGCTTTTGGATCCGTCAGGCGGTGATTCAAGCCTTTTCTGCTAAGGGAAAGGAACCTCCCTTTAGGATTACTGCTCTTTCTACTCGTGCTATTGGTGCCTCTTGGGCCTTTCAGCACCAAGCTTATGTTGAACAAGTTTGCAAGGCCACTTCTTGGTCTTCTGTTCATACTTTTTCTGAGTTTTACAAAGTTGATGTTAAGGCCTCAGCTGATGCTGCTTTTGGCCGCAAGGTGCTTCAGGCGGTAGTGACTTGAACTGCTGGCCATTGCTCTTTGGGGATCCCACCCTATTCTGGACACTCTGCTTTTAGATGTCCCAACTGTAATGAATTCCGAAGCGGCCGTGCCATGCAATAAAGAAATAGCAATTCTGTGAGTACTCACCTGTAGAATTGTTTTTGTTCTTGTATGGCACGGCCTGCTTCGCCCCACCCTTGTTTTAGTTATTCTTGGTTGCCTCTTTGTGGTGATTGTTCCAAGTTAATTGGGGTTTTTTACCTTTTTTACATTCTTTACCTTATTCTCTCCCTGCTTCTTGTCTCACTGCTTGTCTACACTGGGGAATTTGTCGGTTAATCCTGTTTTTATAGGGAGCCGTCACAGCTTTCTGCAGTATCACTGCGCCACCTAGTGGCGGAATAACCCAGCTGTAATGAATTCCGAAGCAGGCCGTGCCATGCAAGAACAAAAACAATTCTACAGGTGAGTACTCACAGAATTGCTTTTTTTTGGTCACGAAACCCCAAGTTGTGTAACACAGACGACAACATGCAGATGACATTTGCGTTCCAAAGTAATCAGCTTGCATTGGTGCACTTGATTTCTCCCTATAGGCCAGTCTGTGTCACTGAGCGCTACTCTTTTCTGCCATACTTGCTCATTTTTTAAGAGGTCGTGGTGGGTCCCTTAGGCGCTGGTTGCCATACTATTATTGAAATTATCTGAAGACACTGTTGCGATAAAAATGTGGCGAATGTTGTAGCGTGTTTAATTCCATTTTCAATTATTGAGGTTAGATTAACGCATTGCTGTGATAAAGTGAAAAAAATGTGTTTTTGTTGTCTTTTTTCATTTCTTTTCAACTTTTTTTTTTATTATACAGCACTTCAATACATTTCCTACAAGTGTAGCTCAGGTTTCAGCGACACTTATGACTGGTGTAGCTTATACAACAGCGCCAAACTGCGCAGTGAAAAATGCTCCACACTCAGGCCAAAAAGTTCAACTTTGGTCTCATCTGAGCACAGCACCTTCTTACATAGCTTAAGGCAAATTGCAATCAAGACTTCTTACGTTTGTTTATGGCATTTGACTTGGCTCTATCTGTCGCATAGGTCTTAAATTAGGCATAGGGGAGTGGTCAAACCATCAGCATTATGTGAGATTCTTACCTGATCCAGGTGGCCCGCAGCGCTCCTCTCCAGCTTTGTCTGGGCTGCATCCCTTCCCTCTGCTGCCAGGTCCAGGGCGGCAGGCCTCCCTGAGTTGCTCCCGGAAGTCAGAATGTGCTGCGAGCTCTTGACTAAGTCCTGATGAAGCCTCATCAGGGCACAGGGTTGAATTTTTAGCACACAGTGCAACATTGCTTTTTTTTTTATAAAAGTCATACTAATATGATGAACTCTGTTTATTGAGTTATTCTCTTAGTTAGCCCTGATCAAGCCTCAGCTGGGGTGAAATGCATCGAGACACTAGGATCGAGGGATACATTTTAAGCAGACAATGCAAGATTTTTTTACATGTTGAACCCTGTTTCTAGAGTTATTCTGATGATGATGCTCTGGTGAAGCCTCAGCTGAGGTGAAATGCATTGGGACCCATGGATCTAGGGGTGAATTTAGACAATTTATTTTTTTAGTTTTACTTTTTTTAAATTTTGTTTTTACATTTCATAAATCTTTGTGTTCGTAAGTTCTTGCAAGGTAAGATCTTTCTTACCCACCCAATATTTTCAGAAGCCCATTTCTCCCCAACAATTTATTAGATATTTGCTCTATCGGGAAGCAAGGCAGTTTCTATTTGAATTCAGGTTTTCCCCTCTGGTGGCACTAATGCATGTCTTGGAATTTGAGTGGGCCCAAATGACAGGTCAAAATCTGGACTTCATTCTTGTGTTAATTGTATTCCTCAATGTTAACACAGCGACATATTTGAATAGTTTGTTTGCATTTCATAAACTGCGAAAATAGAAAATGTATTCAAGCAGGTAAAACGTGACATGTGTATAACAAGAGCACAAAGCCGCAGGAGATGTTTTGTGTTGTGCTTAATGCTGGTATAAAGGATTTCCAGGCAGCCAGTCATTCTTATCAGTGATCTATCCCCCATATTGCTCTCCTAGCAACAGGAGCCAGTAGACACACTGACTTCAGCTGCCTCAGCATAGCCATGTTGCCAGGGCATCACAGCAAGCCTTCTCATAGTCCGTGTTTCTCATTATTACAGAATCTCCCTATGCCATGGAGAGGCTTTTTTTTTAGGAAAAGGAGGTGTATCAGAATCATTATTAATCCTATGTATGTATGTAAGAAAATTTTACTTTTGCACACACATGTGAAACTCTGGCCAAATCTGGTCCACAGTGTCATCAGATTTGGCCCGCAAGCCCTGTACCCCCCTTCCCATGCTGTTATCTATGACAGGGCTGGGGCAGTCACTATCATTACCTTTAAACCAGGTGCACGGCTGCACACTTGCTGCCCAGTGCCATTAGTCCCCGAGAGGCTAGTTAACAAGCCGCCCGGCATCCAGGTTGCAGCCTAGTGACCGGCAAGATTGCAGGACGGTGCTTTGATGTAAAACCCTGCCCTTATGATGATGTAGAAGGGAAGTACTCCCCCAGTGGTTGTCAAATGCAACTGCCAACCAGGCTGAACTGGCTGTTGTCTCCCTCTACACAGGATGACGTCAAGCCCACTCAGCCCATCAGTGACTGTGAAAAGTGACTGTGTGAGGTAAAGGAAGGCAGAGAACCCCATCCAGCATCGAAAATGGCATGCTGAATTAAAGAGGACCAACCGCGTATTTGGCTCATTCTGGACTCTAAGAAAAATTTCAGCGACGGACGATTAAAATGGACCAGAAGCAGCCCTGGAGTTTTTAAGACTTCAGGGCCGCCTGATTCTTAACAGCTTTGGCTGTACGTTTAGGGTCATTGTCCTGTTGGTTGACAAAGCAGTCACACTCTTTGCAGCAGCATTGTCAGCAAAAGTGGAGCCACACGGGGCTGCTGCTGCAGCGAGACTGGATGCCAGGTGCTGAGAAGGTGTTTTTTTTTTCTTCTGAGCCCTACAAATCATACTTAGCTGGACAAGGTTGCCAATGGACACCAGCAGCAGACTGGCCAACTGGAACACCAGGCTTCCAATGCCCCCCTGGCAAGCTTTTGTTCATCCACTACTAATAGCATATCAGGTGGGCAATCACATTGTGTGTCCCTGCTGCGTATCAGTTAGTGAGCCTGTTTCCCTGTGACTGGATGATGGGACTCGTATCAATGCCAGCCAAGGAGCGAGCTCACTGGAGGTGACAGAGCAAGAACATAGTTTAAAGTGGATCAACACCCAGCCCTATCGGCCCAGGAACCTATAAGATTCCTGGGCCGATGCAATCCCTCCCCGCGGGGCATCCAAGATCGGGATGCCCCGCTGTGTGAAACCCCCCAGGGCGTGAGCAAACCTTACCTGACTCCCTGTCCAACGGCGCATACGCGGGTCACGGCCGCATCTCGCGCTTCTCTCTAGCAGGGGGAAAGGGAAGCGCGAGATGCAGCCGCCAGCGTGCTCGGAGCCGCTGAGGTTAGACGCGGCTTTGACGCGCATACCTCTGCGGCTCCAAGCGCGCTGATTGGACGAGCGGCCATGCATGCGCCGTAGGAGCGGGGTGAGGTGAGTAGATTCGGACGATCTGGGGGGGTTTCCCATAGCGGGGAACCCCCGATCGGGGTGCCCTGGGGAAGTGGACCAAAACCCAGGATAGTCAAAATCCTGGGTGTTGGTCCACTTTAAAGAAACTGAAGGTAAATAAGTTTTGTTTTTCCATTTTAGCTCTTTTAGCTCAACCTGGAATTAGCTGGTTTATAGACCTCTGCATCTACTGTCCCATGGTGTAATATTTACAGTAAACACTGCTAAATGATCCCTGGTACTGTCTGTGACATGACTGAGGCAGTCAGACTAGCATGTTGGGTTTATTTGTTGGGGATTTCCTTTGTAACTTACTGTAACAGAAAACAACATCTTGCCTGCCTCTATGTTAGAAGCCCTGTCAAATAGTTTAGCAATTAACTTAAAAGGGCACCTACGTCCTAAAGGGGTAGTGTTTCTGTGTAGGTTAGGCCCTGCATTATGGAATACTCACCTATTTATCTACTGGATGATGAGAGACTGGAAGCAGCACCTTACATTTGACTGTAAGGTGGGAGGTGGATTTAGACCTGTCTAGTTTAGTGGAGCCTCTCATCATAGACAGGTAACCCAAGGTTCTTGTTGCAGAGTTTAAATGCTAAAAAAAAAGTTTCCCCGCAGCTTCTTCCTTAAACTGATTATTTTTGGAGGTCCTCAAAGTGGGACAGTTTAAACTAGTTTGTGGGTGATGGGCGTGGTAGGGGTATGGATTAGCGTGTGTCTTAATTACGGGTCACATGCTCTAGGAATATTTGGTCCATAAAAATAGTGGTGATTGAGCCAATGCTCAGAAGTCCATGCATTCCACTACCACCTACCAACCAAAGAATCAGAGCAGTTGTAACCCACCCAGACATCAAACATTTGGAGGGACAGTCTTCTGTCAGCAAAGTGAGACATATAGGTGTTTCCATGGTTTTTGGAGGAACAGTGGGCCTCATAGTGGGACTGTCCCACTGAAAGTGGGACAACTGGACAGTTATTCTTCCTCCATGTCTGGTGCTCAGAAACATACGTTGTTTTGAGATCAAGTCCCATGGCATGCATGCTCCATAGTAATCGACCTAGTCACACTGACTTTGCCATGGCCAACTCCATTCAATGCAACATAGGTGGAAATGCCAACCACTGCTTTAGCACACCCCCACTGGAGCAGATGGCAAAACCAGTTCATTGACAGAATTTTTGTTACATGGCAGAAAACTACTATAGCATTTTGTTATGCCCTAAGATTGTCTTTAAATAAAAGTTTTACAGAAAATTACTGGGGTTGGGGGGAAGAAAGATACCAATCATCTGCTAATAAAATAAAAGAAAATACTCATCTCCAATGCAGCTAATTGCTCCTGGTCTGCTACATCACAACTGGTACTACTTATGACCTACCTTTTGTTTCCGCACATCAACATTTAGAGTGTAAGTTTGCAACGACAGTACCATAATTCCTAGTGTATACCGTTATCAATGCGTATTTGAGCTTCTCGGTAAAATAAAAGGAGCGCTATTTATGCTGGATGGTGGAAGCAGTCACTTATACACCCGGCATCAAGAAATATCCAGCCAGGCAATTTTTTTTTAAATAGAAAGTAGCGGAAATCAGGGGAAACAGTGTCTGACATCACCCCCGACACATTAAACTCGTCACCCGTAAATTTTAATCCTACCATGAGAGAATAAGCCACAAGCTTGGCGGGAGTTTTATTCAATTCCATTGCGTAAGTGACCCCTCCCTTCATTAGCTGAAGTGTTTATATGAATTTTTGATATAGCACTATTGTGAAATTGTATAGTATTAAAAATACATATAAACATGAGAGGTCACTTCTACACCCGTACTGAATAAAACTCCCGCCAAGCTTGTGGTTTATTCTCTTATGGTAGGAATAAAATCCAGGGGTGACAGGTTTAGTCTATCAGGGGTGACAGAGCCTGTCACCCCAGATGTCCTTTTCCTTCCATTAAAAGTAAGCAAAAGAAGCCTGGGTGGATGTTGCTTGATCCTGGGTGTATAAGGGACCCCTCCTCCCGCCATCCAGCAAATTGTGGATTTTTATCATTGGGCCATTTTCCTTTAAGGTCTATTTCTTGTTTTACCCTGTCTGTAATTTTTACTTTGTACAGATGATGTTGTTTTTAACAAAAAAACACAATATTAATAATTCTATTTGTATGCCCCCTGAGGGGAGGCATGATCAAAGACAGAGAGGACGTGTCAGGCACCCCTAGTCATCCTTGCTATGATGAGAACAGGGCTAGTTTTTTTGGCTAGGATTCTGCTCCTTGCGCAATGTGGCCAGACCAAGTGGCATGTGGGCAACTAGTGTGATCAGTTGCATGAAGTAAAGTAAGTATTTATTCACAATGCCCTCAGATGCTCTTTAAAGTGATATTCTGTGAATGGAGGGTCCTTGAACATGGTAGTGGGGAGACCATCCTGGTGAGGGATGACTCGTTCTGCTTACTGGGTCCAAAAGCCAGGTTCCCACACTGCATCGTGCAGCCACATGTCCATCAGCAGCCAGTGAGGTTCTCTGGTGAGCTTGCACAGTGATATGTGTCTACATGCCTGGGGAACACCATAGGTCACTGTTGGTCACGGATGCTCTGCACCCATTGATTTCAGGGACACACCAGTCTTTTTTGACCAGAGGACCACTTTAAAGAGACTCTTGGGGGGGGGGGGGGGTTGTGATACCTCTTTATGGGGGAATCTCGAATTGGGATGTCTCATTGTGTAAAACCCCCCAGATTGCCCGTTTAACTCACCACTCCGACGTGCCCATGGCAGCACCCTCGGCATCCCTCCACCTTTGGGCGCAGCTGCGCGAGGTCTGTTGCCATGGGCAGGAGTGGGTGCTTGCTCCATTCAGATTGGGTTTGCAGCAAAGGAAATTTGAATGGCACGAGCGACGCTAATTGGCTGGGCATCCTACATCCCAGAAGAGGTGAGATTTTGTTTGAGGTATCTCAAATCGGGATGCCCTGTCCGAGAGCAACAACACATCTTGTTCTTCTTTAATCAGTCACCAAGTCATTGTGTTTTTTACCTGGTTTGGCACATACGGCTGAGCTATTTCTAGATTTTACCTGGGTTTGGGTAAGGTTACCCTTAGGCAAGGGTAATCGAGCTGAGTGCAGGAGCAGAGGGAAAAATCATTCTGATGGAATCAGTCAGTGCTTCCAATACATTCTCACCAACTGTTGTGTAGGTGACCCCCTTCATGGTGGGGACACTCATAGGTTTGTAAGTAGCTCCGCTTCCTCTTGTGTTACTAGAAACAGGAAAATAATCTACTGTACATATCCTCTGCAAAACAAAAAAAACTGGTAGAGAATTTTATTCGTCCACATCATAGACATAAATGAGCTCTTCCCTGGTCCCCCTTGGTGGCACAGTGGAAATGCCTATTGCCATGCAGGGGAGCATTGGCACTCTTCAGTTCATTGACCCGGCTTTAAATGACAAAGTTCAATTGTCGCCGTCAGTTGCTGTGGGAAGCCTGGAGTGTTTTGTTTTGCATTAGGAAACACGCTGAGGTCATCATATACAAATCACCAGCTAACCTGTCTTGTGCTGGGAAGCCGACGCTGGGAAGGTGCGGTGTGTTTTTTCTACTAATATGCTTTTTGTCTCGTAATTAGAACAAGGAAACAGTCTGTGTTAAAGGGAACCTGTCATACGCTGAACATGGAGGCAGATCTACATTTTAATGCATTCAAGTTCCTTGACCTTCAAAGATACCTGGCAAAAAAACCCATAAACTATAAATACTCACTTCTTCTTCTCTGCAGCTACCGAGATCAGGTCCCCCTTGTGTCCATATGTACCTGCCACAGCCTTGTGCAGAGAAAGCGTTCCAAGACCACTGTCAAAATAAATTAACTGTGAGCTTCAGTCCGCCGGGCCTCATTCAACAATTTGCTAGCAAACTGAGGGACATGCACACCATGGTTAAACCTCTTAGGGATGCTCCGGGGGCACAGAACAAAACAAATGAAAGTAAAATTCCTGGGTTTTGTTCCACTTTAAAGCTGTCAGTCAATCTTTTATTGCCTTGAAGATGTCTATTTCTGAACAGCATCTTGAAACAGCATCACTGTAATGTCCTAATGCACCAGCTATGGTGTCCACAAGCTAAAATGACTGTCCTGTCACTGGTAATTCTGTTTCCCAGTCTTACACTGTATAGAATGTCAAGGGGAAGCCTGTCACTCTGCACTCCTAGCATCCCATCCATTCACCCCCAGCCCTACAGAAAGCCAAAAAAAAAAGTCTTCAGAGCTGTGTCCCAGTCCAACGAGAGACTGGAAACTACAGCAGACACTGCGGCCCCTGGTGTCTAGCTTCAGGTGGAGCAGGTTCTAAACTAGAGCACTCACTGATCATTTTGTATTGATCTGAAACTTAGTTTTAAGGCATAATTCTTTTGTATTCTGCCCCAGAAAAAATTAAAGTGGACCAACACCCAGGATTTTGACTATCCTGGGTTTTGGTCCACTTCGGCGGGGCACCCCGATCGGGGGTGCCCCGCTGTGTGAAACCCCCCAGAAACCCCAAAAAACTCACCTCTCAACGCTCCCACGTGAACGCCGCAGCCAATCCCCGCCAACGTCCAGGCGGGGATCAGGAACGTCCAAGCCGCTTCCGCCGCCGCCGCCTCCCGCGCGTCACTCTCGGCGCGCGCGCGCCCCCGCCGGCCATTCACAGAGGGCCGGCGCGGGCGCGCGCACGTCTGGAGGGGCGCGAGGGAGGCGGCGGCGGCGGAAGCGGCGGCGGATCAGGTAAGATGTTTTTGGGGTTTCTGGGGGGTTTCACCCCGCGGGACATCCCGATCTCGGATGTCCCGCGGGGTGGGAGGTGATCGGCCCGGGAATCTTATAGATTTCCGGGCCGATCACCCCTGGGTGTTGGTCCACTTTAAACAATATAATTCACAGCCTGTAATTTCAAACATTTTTGTAATTTTATTGAATTCAAATGTTCTTTGTAACTATAAAAATACATTTATAGTTGTATACATTTTACCCCAAACAATTCTATTTCTCTGACCTTTCTTTTTCCTGGATTGTCATACAGATTGTTACCCTGATTGGGTAATAAGTGTCATTGCCTATTTGTTTCCAATTTATAACGATTATACTTCTAGCACAGGCAGATGCAGTCATAAAGCAGCATTTATGTGAGGTTGATAGAGCTGCAGGAGTCTAATAGCATCCCACGAGGTGTTCACTGGGTGGTTATCTGCAGGTTACACACCCCTGGGTGATATGAGTTTCTGTGCCTGACTTCACAGCATGACACTGGGGTATTACTGATCTCTGGCCACAAACTTAAAAGTGAGGAGACCTTCTACCGAACATTTCAGAGGTAGAGACACAGCTTTGTAAGCTTTCGTGGAAAGATATCACTTTGTAAGGTATGTTTATGTCCGGTTAGACTTTGATCTTTCCTCTTTATCCTGTGTTTGCGCAATTGTTGGTATAGAGCTTGGCTAGCTTGAATGCGTCTGACATGAGTAAATGATTAAAAAAGCAAAGGCTAGTGCAATATGTGATTACATGGCCTTGTAGCAAACTTCCTGAAAGAGTTACTCTAAAAAAAAGTATTTCTCATTGACTCGAAAAAAGTTACCGGTCAGATCCCATATGGTATATTGTGTATAGTTCCAGTGCATAAGAAGGACATATTTGGACTGGAACACGTTCAAAGGTGGTCCATTAAATCATATAATTGAATGCAGGAACCTCGTACCCTGAAAGATTGTCAAAGTTAGGTCAGACTCCTGAGGGGTGATCAAACAACTATGCCTAAATATATCCGAGGTCAATACAAAGATTTGTCCGATGATCTTTTTATGTAACTATAGCCCAAGGGCCTCCACTAGGGTTAGAGGAAAGACGCTTCCTCCACCGACATAGGAGGGGATTCTTCTCTGTAAGAGCAGTGAGACTATGGAACTAGTTGCCAGAGGAGGTAGTTATGAAGGATACAATAAAATAGTTCAAAAGTGGCCTGGATGCCTTCATTGCATGTAATAATATTACCGGCTATGGCTACTAGACTACTAATAATCTGTATGGACCGAAGACTTTATTCAGCCTTACATACTATGTTTCCACAGGCATGAAGCTCAGGGTTGCACCCAACTAACAGGAGACTGGACACTAGTAATCACATCTTCTCCCAGTGATGTTCAAATGTTATCACAACAAGCCAACTACATCTTTTCCAAAAGTGTCAAAAAACAAAAAAACCCTTTTCTAAGTATCCAGCACGGGTCGCTTCATCTTCAATTCTTCACTATTGGGTTATACGCCACCAGGTGGCGCAGTCGACTGCAAGAAGACTTGTGGCTCCTCCCGGCCCATAAAAAGGGCAGCAATTACCCATAATACCCAGAGTTTCCTTGCAGTCTTGGCTGCGAAGACAGAAGACCGTCTCTCTCTGGATTTCCGCAGGCGAGCGGGGCATCCCAAGCCAGTCGGCCCTGCAGGCCTATTCCCACCTGTTCCGGGACCCATCCTGCCTCCCAGCCTTGGCTGAAGGTTCAGGTGAAGTTAGGGAAACACCTGGGGTCGGGTGTTCTTAGAGCTTTGCTCTGGGCCGCAGACCCTGTACCCGAAGGGTAGCCGGCCATAGGCTATGGTGAGCCTATTGGGGGGGGGGAGGAACCACTGGGATCCCTTTATGCCTGCCTGGACGTGTGTTCTCCCACTAGCTTTATTGCCTGCTTGTGTACTTGTGGTTTTACTACTGTTTATACTCACCTTCTCCTGCCTTCTCTCCTCCTCCCGGGCGCTCCGTCGTCTGTGGTGGGGGGGGGGGTCGCCGCCGGCCGCCTCCTGCTTCTTCCTCCTACTTACCTCCCTCGCTCCTGCTCCCCCGGTGGCTCCGTCATCGGGGGGCGGCCTCTCAGCTATAGAGGGCGTCTGGCCCCCGGTGTCACTCCGCTACTGCGGGCGCTGTGCGCGCTCCGCTGCTGGGGTGGGGGGGGAGGGAGGGGGGCCTCTCCTGCTCCGGGCACCATTTTTTGCAACAGGCTTCCAGAGCCTTTCATGCGCTGCTGGGGGAGGGGACCGCGATCCGCGTCATCGCGCCACAGCCCGCTCCTTGAGGTCCTGTTTTGGCGCCATCGCGCCGGATCACTGCTGGGTCGTGTGCTGCGGCCTTGTGCGTGCTGGAGAACCTCACTGGCCTTCGCCCTCTCCTGCGCCCTAGGTCTCCGGTCGGTACCCTTCTCTTTACTGTACCAGGGAGTGTCTGCATACACTGTGTGACGACTGTCCGTGAGTACTTTATCTTGGCTAGTTGGTTTGTGTTTTTACATGCATGTGCTGTGGGATGCTTATTGTGCCCCCTTTTTTCCATTATGTTTTGCAGGCTGATCCCTTATAGTACTTGTGGTTTCTCCAGGTCTCTCCCCCCCCCCCCCCCAATGAGGTGTGCTCTGGGGGGCTAGCTCCGGGGACTTTTGGGTTGGGGCTTCTGTGCCCGTGCAACCCCTTGTTAACTATCACCATATGGAGGCTCCGCTGTGTCTTATGTGTGGCGCATCCCCTTTAAGCGGGCGTAGCGCGGTTTGTGTCCCCTGCGCCCAGAGCGTTATTGCGGAACAGGATGGGACGAGCGCTACGCTCCCCAGCCCTATTTTGCCTACGGCATCGCCGACACCCCTGCATCTGCATTTAGCCCCCAGCGAGGGGGAAGCCAGCAGAGAGTCCCATTCAGACCTGGTATTACGCGTGGCCAGCCTTGAACGACAATTGTCCCGTCCGACCGCCGGTAAGGCCTCCAGTGAGAAGCGGCACTTAGACCCGGCCTATTCTCTCTTTGCTGATGATGATGATGCTTATGAGGCCTTTGGTGGCCGTGACTCCATGGAGGAGGGTGAGTTATTCCGTGATTCTGACTCCTCCAGGGACCGTCCGGGCGACCTTGACAGTGACCCCGGGTCCTCCTCAGACGAGGATACGTGGCTCCCCGATGACACGGATAGGCTTTATTGCTTTTGTGCTCTCAGCCATGGACGATGCCGTCAGGCTTGGCGGTAGGGCTTCGGCCCTGCTGGTTGCTCTCTGCCAGTCTATTTGGCTGCGGCAGTGGGTGGCTGCCGCCAAGAAATCTTGTTGGGGAGCATCTTGATCTCTTGGCCAAGGATGGTCGACTCCCTCAGCACCGGAAGCAAGCACGGCCCTTTCAGGGCTCCTCTTCCTTTCGTCCCTTCGGGGGCGCGGCTCTTCCTTCCCTGGTGGTCGCAGGAACTCCTGGGGACGAGGTAGATCCCGCGGTTGTCCCGGTCTCTCCTGGGGGTCCAAGCCCCCCACCAAGGCCCCTCAGGCATGAGGAGGCGCCCTCACCCATCTGGGTGGGGGGACGACTTCTGCTCTTTGCTCACGTCTGGAGACAACACGTCTCGGATCGGTGGATTCAGGAGGTAGTGTCCTCCGGCTACAAGATAGAGCTTTCTTCGGTCCAGGATTTCCCAAAACCCCTTGACCGCGCAGGGCCTGAGGTTGGCTGTCCAACGACTTCTGTCGTCCGCAGTGTCATGGCCCTCTTGAGGAGCCAGGGCATTCGTATTCTTCCTTACCTGGACGACTTGTTGATTGCTGCTCAATCTCTTCAACAGGCCGAGAGCGACACTCAGAGGGTATTGTCCACTCTCTGAAGCTTTCGTCTGGGTGATCAATTATCCCAAGTCTTCAACCACTCCGTCCTTGGTGAGGTCCTTCCTGGGCATGACTTTGGACACCTCTCAGGTCAAGGTGTTCCTCCCTCAACAGAAGGTGGAGGGTCTCCTGACGCAGGCACGGACCTTGCTGTCTTGCTCCCACCCCTCCATCCGCCAGGGGATGCAGTTGGTGGGTCTCATGGTGTCTTGCTTCGAGGCTGTACCCTTCGCCCAGTTCCACATGAGACCTCTTCAGTTGAATCTCTTGTCCGTTTGGGATCGGACACAGGAGTCCCTGGAACAGGAATTTACCCTGTCCCCTCTGGCCAGACAGTCCCTCTCGTGGTGGTTGGACTCAAGAAATCTTCTAGTGGGCAGGTCCTTTCTACCTCCGTGCTGGGAGATTGTCACCACGGACGCCAGTCTGACCGGTTGGGGAGGGTTTTGGCAATCGCTGAAGGCCCATGTGCCTATCAATCTTCTGGAACTAAGAGCGATCAGGTTGGTCCTCTCCCAGTTGACTCCCCACCTATGGGGTCGTGCGGTCCAGGTTCGCTCAGACAATCAGATGGCTGTCGCCTATATCAATCATCAGGGTGGGACTCGGAGCAAACAAGCCCTCAAGGAAGTGTCCCTGATCTTGTCTTGGGCAGAGGAGAATGTTCCCTTCATCTCGGCGGTTTACATTCCAGGGGTGGAGAACTAGGAGGCGGACTCCCTGAGCAGGGGGACGTCTCGTCTGGGGTAATGGTCTCTCAGCAACAAGATCTTTCACTCCCTGTGTCGCCGCTGGGGTCAGCCGGACGTGGACCTGTTTGCGTCCCGTCACAATCACAAGCTTCCAAGATTCGTCTCTCTGTCAAGAGATCCTCTGGCCTTCACCACGGACACCCTAGCAATTTCTTGGACGGAGTTTTGGCTCCTTTATGCATTTCCTCCCTTTCCTCTGCTGGGTTGTGTGCTGCACAAGATAGCCCAGGAAGGGATACCTACCATCCTGGTGGCCCCCCGCTGGCTGAGAAGATTCTGGTTCGCGGACATCGTCCAGATGGTGGTGGATCATTTCGTCATGCCCTACGATCCAAGGCTCCTCACTCAGGGACAGTTGCGCCATCCCAATTTACAAACGCTGGCTTTGATGGCTTGGCTGCTGAAACCTCCATCCTGTTGGACAAGGGACTGCCGGCCTCGGTCGTCAGTACCATGATTCAGGCGCGAAAAGAAATCCTCTTCTATGATTTATTACAGGGTCTGGCACGCTTACGTTGCCTGGTGTGAGTCTAAGTCTTTTCCTTGTCGCACTTTTTCCCTTTCCAGGATTTTGGAATTTCTACAACATGGTTTGGAGTCGGGTCTACAACTGAGTACCCTCAAAGGACAGGTTCGGCCTTGGCTATCTTTTTCCAAAGATCTTTCGCCAATCATAGGCTTATCAAGACTTTTTTTCCAGGGAGTTACCCATGTACGTCCACCGCGTAAGCCTTTGCTACCGGTGTGGGATTTGAACTTGGTGCTTTCTGCTCTCCAGGGTCCCCCCTTTGAGCCCTTGTGCGATGCTGCTCTGCCCATTCTGACTTTGAAGGTGGTCTTTTTGGTAACTATCACCTCGGTGCATCGTGTCTCTGAGCTGGCGGCGCTTTGTATGAAGCCTCCTTATTTTGAGCAGCATCAGGATAAGGTGGTGTTCCGTCTCAAACCGGAATTTTTGCCTAAAGTTGTCTCTGCCTTTCATCTCAATGAGGACATTGTCTTGCCTTCCTTGTTTCCTCGCCCTTCTAATTCTAAGGAACGGACTCTTCATTCTCTGGATGTGGTTAGGGCGCTTAAATATTATTTGGTTGCTACGGAGTCTTTTCGGACTCTCTGTTTGTTCTCCCTGACGGACCTAGGAAGGGCTTGCCTCCAGCCAAGTCCACTATCAGCAAGTGTATTAGACAGGCGGTGGGGCAAGCGTACTCTGCCAAGGGGAAGGAACCCCTTTTCGTGTTACAGCTCACTCAACTAGAGCTATTGGTGCCTCTTGGGCTTTTCAGCACCAGGCCTCTGTTGAACAGGTTTGTAAGGCCGCTACCTAGTTTTCGATTCATACTTTTTCTAAGTTTTACAAGGTTGACGTTAGGGCCTCAGCTGATGCTGTTTTTGGTCGCAAGGTGCTTCAGGCGGTAGTGTCATGAACTACGTACTGTTGCTTACTGAGGATCCCACCCTTCTTCTTGGACACTGCTTTTGGATGTCCCAATAGTGAAGAATTGAAGATGAAGCGACCCGTGCTGGATACCTAGAAAAATACAATTCTGTGATTACTCCCCTGTAGAATTGATTTTATGGGTATCCAGCAGGGGTCGCTTCATCCCACCCTTGTTCTGTTATCCTCTTTGCCTTGTTATGGTGTTTACTTTTGAGAGAGTTCATAGTGGGGCTGTGTTTAACTAACATGGTTATTGCCTCCCAGCTTCTTGTATTACTGCTTTTCAACACTGGGTATTATGGGTAATTGCTGCCCTTTTTATGGGCCGGGAGGAGCCACAAGTCTTCTTGCAGTCGACTGCGCCACCTGGTGGCGGATTACCCAATAGTGAAGAATTGAAGATGAAGCGACCCGTGCTGGATACCCATAAAATCAATTCTACAGGTGAGTAATCACAGAATTGCATTTTTCCCAGCTGTGTACAAGGGTTGGAGCAGGGCTGACCACTCACTTCTATGGCCTGCGGTGGAGTCTTCTACATGAAGCTGACATGATCCAGCAGCAATGCAAGGTTCCACTGTGTCACATAAGCCTTTCTGAGCAATAGACTTGTATAGCTGGGGCTCAGGAACTGACCTTGGCTTTGGGGTCAGACCTGTAGCTTAACCATCTGACCCAGTTTTGACCGTAGTGAATCATATTCAGGTTCAAGTGGTATTATTATTTTTCAGATAATTTAACTCTGAGGATCAGAGGATCTCCTGCCCCCTCCTCCTCTAGCTGGCGATCATCACATCTGACAGCTGAATTGCCGGGATGACGCCCGTGGGGTATTGCCATCCGCCCCGCCCCGCCCCCGAAGGGATTGGAGGCACCCCGGGTGAAGAGGAGAGCCGGCTGGATGGAACGAGGAGTCAGGAAGTCATAATCGATACTAGAAAGATTCGATTCTAGTATTGTCTAATGAAATATCGCAATACTTGACAGAATCGATTTTTTTCTGACACCCCTAATATTTATTCTCCCTTTTCCTGACCTCTCTTGTCCCTGTTACCGTCATACATGCATTGTGAGGTTCTGCGTTGCTTCTTCTTGATCCTGGAATGTGGGACTATCGAAAGAGATGCTGTGTTTACATTTGGAAGTAGCCAATCTCCCTGGAAATAGTTCCCTCCCTGGGAGTAGAAAAATGAATTGCTATTTTTGCTTACCCTGACACCCCTACACACAGTACAGTTTAACATTTTATGCCCGGTCTCCTACATCATTAGATAATGGCACCAAGCATGCCCCATGTTGAATGCTGGGAGGCTAGACATTTCCTCCTCCTCCATTTCTCCTGCTTCTCAAATCCCCAGCCCTGGGCTTTGAAGTATTCTGACAATCACTGGTCCTGTCACTCAAACCCTCTGCAAACGTTTACTGAACGGGTGGGCAGGAGTTCGGGGAAATTGCTGTGTCTGCTGCTGGGAGGGTAGAGAAGGCAGGATAGTGAAACAATCCAAAATATCCGTGGAGGCTGATTCACTACTAGGTATTGCCAGATGAGTGTCTGTATAGAGGTGCTTAGAGCTACTGCTAGTAGACTCTGTAAGCTGGTATTGGGCACTGTAACAGAGTGTCTTGTAGCTGTTGTAGCGTCACTGTAGTAACCTGGCCAGCATTGATGCATGTGATGTGTGTTGGGCGCTGTAACAACAGTATAGCGCTGCAGCGAGCGAGAGGTAGCCCCAGCTCAGTGTGTCCGGCACTCGGTGCTGCAAACCATATTTAACAAAACACTAGACACACGCAGCGTCGGTGCTCTAAAGCTGGGCGCTATAGCATAGAGCGGCAGACTCTGTGTGATTGAAGTCTGTTTTTGAACACATATACACCTGTGACAAAGCGAAAACACATGGAATGACATTGTTTTAACACTGGGACAATAACACTTTAGTGCCAGACCTGTAAATACAATTCTGCATTAAAATATAAAAGGTCCAAAAAAATGATAAAAGTGTTTGTTTGCAGCCAGGAGAGGTCACACAATGATTTCAGCAAAAAAAATGTAAATTACCAAACATGCTATTTATACACAAGTAATGAAGCCCCATTGAAATGTATGGGAGATCGCTACAGAGCGACAGGTACTACATGGCTCCTGAGCCTAGAGCGCCGGTACTATACGCTACATGGCGCTGTTAGAGGCGCTCAACAGATTCGCTTTCCTAAATGTAGTTTTTCGTAGAGCGCCCAGCCTTACCAGACACTGCCTGCCGCTACGAAACACTACCTGGCACTATCCGTTCCTAAATAACCCCCTTACTGCCTCTGGGATGAGGCATCCAGGGAACATTAGTCAAAGAGATTTTTGTTAGCTTTAAAGGGCAAAATACAAATAAAGTATAAAAAGTTTTACTACCATTGATTACATTTCCTAGAGTTCAGCTGCTCTCATCTCCCTGGATGACAAGATGCACCCCGTGATCCATACTGGCAGTTTTAGCTAATAACTGCAATAGTAGATCTGTGGCTGGAACACTATCTTCAGTTAAAATCCTAGTAAATGGAGCTCACCACTCTGAATCCCTGTTTTGGTCACTGGGACTAGACGGTATTTTGCTAGAAAATCAAGGATGACCAGATGATATGAGATTCCTGTCCATTATGCCTGTTAAAGCAGACCAAAGCCAAAATTTTTAGCTAGCATTCCCTGAATTGCTTCCCCCATGAGGAGTACCTTTTGGCAATTTTCCCTTCTCCTGCTTTACTTTACTTTTTTCCCCGCTAATGCTGCTTTTCTTAGCTGTAAAGCTCCGCCTCCTTCTTTCATTGTCTCTGTAGTAAGTGGCAATGATGTCATTACAGTACCTATTCAATGACTGATAGTCTGCAGTCTTACAGAGAGGAACAGTAAAAACATTGATTTTCCAGAACCATTTTGTAGGTAAAAATATCCATTTCTAGGTATACACCCTAGTACGGGAGTATTGGTGGGGGCTTTATTTCATAAGCTCTGTGGATTTTGGTCCGCTTTAAATGAACTTCCCTATAAGGTCAACCCAAACTAGAACTATCCTTAGTAATCAGCCTTAGAATTACATTTATATGTATAGTTATACAGTTGTACAATATTTGTAAATTTATATGCTATACAAACTATATTATACAACTATATAACTATACATTAATTTGTATAATTATATAGTTGTACAATAGGCAAAGTCAGAAGACACTTCCTGTTTGCAGGCGGCCTGAGACTTTATGGGCTGCCATCATGGATGTTTAAAGTCTCAGAAAATGCAGTAAATGCAGGTAGGATGATTTTTAATGTGGGCAATCTGGATGTACAGTATGGGGGAAACATATAAGATCCTATTCAGGGTGAGGGTCCGGTTTAAACCAGTGGTCGTAAAGGAGACATTACTAACCTTCTTCCAAATTAAAAAGGAACCCTGGATAGAATACACATCCTCTAATTTGGATCAATGTATGGTTGTGGCAGTATACAGTTGATTAATGTACTACCCCTTGCCTCCTTTTATTTCTTTTCTTTTCTCTCTCTCTTCTTTTCCTTTATTTCTTCCTTCTCTCCTCTTCTTCTTTCGCTATTCGCTGTGGTTGGTAATGTCTCACCGCAATCATTGGCAAAGCTATGATAAGGCTAGAAGTAATAACGGTTAACAACACAACAATGTTTTTTTCATTTTACTCTGTATCACACTGCAATGTAACTTAAACCGGACCAACAGCCTGGCACTGTTGGAAACGAAAGGTAGCGGCCATTTTGGAACTTCTTCTCTCAACTGACATAACTGAAATGCACAGTAACAGGAAGCCCAGCATGACTTCCTGTCTGCAGGTAGCCTGCAAGCCCATGAGCTGCCATCTTGTTTTTAAAATGTATTCTAGTAGGCGTTAGAAAAAGGTAAATTAATTTTTATGTGCAGTAGTCTAAATTGCCCTGGGGAGGGATGTATATGAGCACTGTTTGTTGTGTTGGTCTGGTTTAATTAATTTTTGACTGTTGGTCTGCTTTAAGTGTTACTATTGCTTTATTACTGCTTAATAATAAGGGTGTGAATTGTCAAGAATCTGGCGTTACGATATGTATCACGATACACGTATGACGATACAATATATCCCAATTTTGTCTCAAAGACGATATATTACGATATATTACGAAAGTCAATGTTAAACAAATATATGGTAATCGCGCTGTGTTCCCAGATTCCCCCCGCAAAATGAATCCAAACTATGTAGGATTTGGAGCAACGGGGCACCACCGCCTCTATAGCAACCAGAACCTTGCAGTCTTCTGAAGAGGAGAGGGACGGATGTGACGTTACCCGGCTGGGCAAATCTGCCCGGCAACGAGTGACTCGCGCACCAGGCGCCTTCTGATAGACGCATGGATGTAGCAAAGCTTACACTCTAGCCAAGATGGGGCTGTCAGTGCTCTGCCCGGGCCAAAGTGTTAACATGTTGCAACCCGAGGGAAGAGGGAAAAAGGAGGAATAAACTCATAGAGAAAAGCAGAGAGGGAATTGGGGAAAGCAGGGTAAAAGAGAAGGAGAAGCAAAGAGCTTCAGGAAGGTCATGTGATGGGGAGGAGCCATAGCCATGTAACCTGCTAGTCCAGTTTCCAGCTTACCAGGCTCCACTAGGAAGCGCCGGTTGCTGAGGGGGCGGGGTTGAGGAGGGTGAGAGCTAGAGAGTGTATTGTCTGCTGTACCGGCTGCCTGCCTTTCACCTGCAAAAGTTTATAAAAGATTGATTCTAACATATTTTGAATTGATACTAGTATCGTCTAATGAAATATCGCAATATTTGACAGAATCGATTTTTACTGACACCCCTACTTAATTGACATTTGGCCTTGCTGCCTGTAAGGTCCAGCACTGTTATGTAAAGAACTTTTTTTTATAAAAATTATTATAATATATACGGTATATTCAATAAAAATAATGAAAATAAAATGAATGATTGATCTGGGCTAATGGTAGTCAGAAAGACAACTCTATTCTCATACAGGGGTTGTGATGGGAGGAGGCTTTTTTTGGAGTTTCCTTATCTTTGGTGCAATAGTTGCATTGAAAAAGGCAAACATTCACTTCCTGAAAAGGCAAGTTTTTTTAAGTTGGCTTGGTTTTTTACATTTTTTCTTTGGTTTCCTTCAGGATGATGGTAGTATTTTTGTCCCATTTCAAGTTCAGAAATGGTGAACCTTGACTCCTTGACTCTTAATTTCTCTCTCTTGCAATGATAGGTGGAGTATCATTAGGGTCCCCCATGAGGTCCACCCCTAACTCTGCTGTCTTAAATTACAAGGTAGTTCTTGGTACACCATTGTTCTCATCTCCCTATAACTATATGCTGTTACATTCTCTTTCCTAAGCAGTCCAATGACTGTGGTGTCATTGACCAACTTCAGGGTTTTAACCGAGTCTGCCCTGGATTTGCATCGGCATATTTATAGGAAGAATACGGGAGAGGGGGGGTTCATAGTTTGAAACCGAGACTCAGTTCTGCCCATTGACTGCTGTTCTTAAAGTAGCTGTCTGGCCTGGACTGCTGCCAAAATACTGCCTAATGCAAAATACTTGATTTTGGCAGTAAAAATAAGACATACTTACCTGTTGCCCCTTCCTCCACTGCAATCAGTGCATCTGTGCTTCGCATTGGGAGCTACCGCCCCATCCATGCCTGCCTGCTTAGTCATCCAAAAAGAGTAGTAGCAGGGCTGGTAATTAGCCAGGGCTGAGGGCGTGCCACTCACTATTCAAAGAAATTCTTGGGTGTCTTTTTCATTGAAGAAAAAACTGCTTCAGGCAAGTTTAAATGTATGTTTAATAAAAGAAGAGTGTGCAGAATATTGCAGAGGTATTTTTTTGCAATTTTCACACATTCTTATTTTTTTCTCCTTGCTCATTATAACAAACCTGTAAAAAGATACTTAACTTTACTCAAAAAACAAACGTATTTTTTTCCCACAGCCTTTGTGGAATGGGGCCTATTGCAGTCATCTAGCCTAGTTCGGTGTGCGAGTTATCCGCAGCTGACTAGCAGTGCCTGGATATTAGCTGCTGAGGAGCATGTCTCTTGCGATGGTTCTGCTTCTAGGCCAAGAAGAACATTGTGATCCCATTTTTCCTCATCAAGGAGCAATTAGTTAGTCTCCATAAGATAGGAAGACAATCATTGAACAGTCTCAAAGGTTTCTGAAAGGGTATGACTTTTATTTCAATCAAATTTAAATGAGTTTATAATTCTAGAATCCATTAACCTAGGGTGCCCTAAGGCTCTATGCTCCCCGTGGGTATCTACCTCCCTGACATAGAAGAAGCATCACAATTGCTTCTTTTATTTTGCCCATGTGTAAAAATGTATTAACACAGAGGATGATGTGCAAGATTATGATGTGTCAATGGTATTTTCATAAATAATAGGGTACTGAATAATGCACCAGCTTTGCTGTTCTCCTACGTCTGTATGAACTCCTGAAGTATCCATTGTTGAGAAACTGCAGTGAATTGTTGAGCACCTACGTTCCCTTTGTTTTCTGCTATAATGCAGGGGGCGAATTCAGGAGATATTTACCGATACCTTTTCTCATTCTAACTGGGAGCACAGAAAGATCAGACAGAGCTTTGCGAGGAATAGGTATGTATCTTTTGAATTCAGAAATATTCAGTGGTAAGAGGAAACGGGTCATGTTTCTCTAGGGTCCCTGTGGTCCATGACCAGCCCAGAGTTTCAGTGGAAGGTTTATGTACAAGCTATAATCATTGAAGAGGAACTAAAGTCAAGTCAGCCCTGTTCTCATTGTATGGCTGCCAAATATGTAACTGCAACTGTTGACTTGTGCTGAGTTGGCTTGCATATCAAACCTGAATGGTTGCTAGTGGTCACATGATTGGCTGTTATTTGCTGACATGCAAGTGAATGAGGAAGTGGGGACTTGACTTCCTTTTTGATGCCTCTCACTGGTGGGGGATGTCTGCTGCACTTGTACAGCTTTTTCCTGTGTCCTCCATTGGGTTATTTTGAAGGTGGTCATCCAACCAATGCCCAAATAAGGCAATTTAATAGGCTGGGGGGTCTGCTCTGTAGTGGTCATATAGGTCAGTTTAGCCATCTTCTGGCTCCAGCAACTTCAGGACTGAGCATAGTCCCTCCTAAATATGCAGCAGTGGGGCAGCGTGGCACTGCTGCTTTCCAGGAACCCCTTCTTCAACTATGGTGGATCAGCCTATCAGCTTCCACAGCCAGCGGCCACAAAGGTGCAAGCAGGAACTATGCAGCCTGCGAGCCTATGAGCACAGCCGGCGCTGGCTGTGAGAGCTAATAAGATGCTCCAACGCAGCCGTAGAAGGGTATCCCGAAAGCGGTGAGTGCCCAGATGGCTGGTTCTTTTTGGGCACGATGCAGCTGTTAATTTCATTAACAAAAAAAATAATTCCATTATATATTTTAAGATTCCACCTTTCCTCACTACTTGAAACGTATTGCATGTTAATCATTTAAACATTTTGACTGAGAAAAATAATGACAATGGGATAGAATAAGGAATTATGGGGCAGAACCAACATTAATCTGCACTAAAAAGACTTGAGTAACCTGGCAGTTTTTAACAATCTCTTCTGGGGGTTTCCTCCATATTAGTAAATGGGTAGAAGTAACCAGTCTTTAGGGTGGCTTAGACTGGCAATGGCAGCGGGGTTTGTCAATCAGGCCCAGGTTGTCCACAGTGAAAAAGTATTTGCCCAGAAAATATAATAGTGGTGCAAAAAGAGATCAAACTCTCGTTTTAAAAACAAAGCTGTTGCTTTGCTCTGTTTTGAGATGTTAGAGATGCATACTAGTTTCTCATCCCTGGATTTTATGTATAATTTGTTCAATGTATGAATTTAAGACTGAGAAACCGGTTGCAGTAATCACAATTGCTGGACCTTTACTAGCTAAAGGGGGTTCATCACAGATCAACAGTGGCCTTGTGGCACTAAATGCTTTTTTTCAGACTGCAGTTCTGATTCAAGATACACCTATAGATTACCTTGGTGAAGATCTTTTAACCCTAACTCAGTGTGGTTACTGCATATGGAGGATCAGCACAACAGGTAGAAGGTGGTGAAACTAAACCTATTTATATCACTGCAGCTTAAACTTATGCTATGCTATGTTAACTTTATGCTACTTTGTTTTTGTCTAGAATGGCTCCTGTATAAGTTTTTTTCTTGCTTTGAAACTTTTTACTTCTAGTCTCCAGTTAGTGTGGTGCCTCTGCAGACCAGGAACCCTCTCTGCACTTTAAAGCTTTATTTTTACCCCCTGTATTTTGTTCCACTTTACAAAGGCATCTGGATTTTGCCTGCAGTGGTGTGTGAATCCCCTGCTTTCACCCTGTACTCACATTGATGTAACATCATGTAGACTGTAGAATAGATTTTGGAATTGGATATTCCACCTCTAAGAGTTAGGCCAGGTGGCATGGGTTATGGTTGGGATGGGTTATGGTCCACTGTGAGAGTTGTCCAGTCTGCTTACTTATTTTCTAAGTTTTCCCAATGGCAGCTGACTCTCCATAATCTGTTCATGTAATATAATCTGATCTGCACACATATGGGATATATTTATTAAGACAACAGCAGTTGTGACCCATTAAAACCAAACAGAAGATGAGTAAGCCGTCTGTGACCTTGCAGCAAAATCAGAGGCCAACCCGTATTTAGGAATATTAGGACTAATGCTGAAAACCTGAGCCTCTGCCAAGCAATCTAGTTACCTCTGTGTTCTGTCAATATTAACTTGGATGGTGCAGACACTGAAGGGATCTATCAGTTTTTTTAGCTTTCTCAGGGTCAGCAATACTAGTCAATACTTATAGGCAATACAGCAGATTGTTAGGGAATTTTCCCCCCTCCCTAATCTCTACACATAATAACATTGTCATCTAATGACACACATGGAGGCTGCAGAAAGCCAATTAATATACTGAATATTCTAAGCATACAGCACGTCCTGCTCCAGATATAGTAATAACATGTGGGTAATCCTCCGCCTCCGGCGCCGTGCACTGCAGACATGTAGAAAACAAGCTCCTCCCGGCCCTACATATACCGAGGGACCTCCCACAAATCCCCAGATTTCTCTGCAGTGCTGGAACTGCGAAGACATGGAGTATCACGCTCTCGCAGGCGAGCGGGGCTTTACAGCCCGAGGCCCTGCGGGACTATTTCCACCCGTCCTTTTTGTGAAGAATATGCCTCCCAGCCTGGGCTGCGTTGGTCGGGTGAAGGTAGGCAGCACCTTGTGTGCTTAACGGAGCCACGCTCCACCGCAATCCCCCACCATAGGGTAGGTGATTTAGGCTGATGGTGAGCCTCTAGTGGATGCCCCTCCCGCATTATTGCCCCGTACCCCGGGTAGTGCTGGACCCTGTGTAAAGGGTCGCCATCCTCCCTCATTTCCCCAACTAGTTAGGGGGAAAAGAAAGGTGGGGGGGTATGTGTGTGGCGGTCCCAGTGTACCAGTATATCATGCTTATGGCCTTATTTCTGCCCTTCATTAACATTGGAATGTCAGAGCCGCGCTGTTTGCTCGTTATTCGGTTTTCGGCTGCCGCGTATGTCTTATACACAATTTGCTGCTTTGCCTAGATGCTGTGGCGCCTTTTCCTTACTCAATGTAACGGTTTTTCTACAAATCCTTAAGCGTGTGATTGTGTCCTTGCCTTGCCGTTACCTCAGAGCTTTGCGCTCTTCGGAGTGGGTGGGGACTTGAATTGGCGCGCTCCGCGTCACGGCCGAGCATCGAGCCCGCCCGCCGGGCGCAATTTTGCTGATCTTCGCGCGTGCGCGTGGTGGTGGTTCCCCTCCTCCCTTGGTCTGTAAGTGCCCTTGCGGGTGACTCCTTTTATATGTTTTTCCAGCTGCGCATGGCTCTGACACCCATTCTTCTCCTTACGTCTTTCAGGCGACAAGATTCCGGTGGCATCCCCCGGCCTGATATATATCTTAAACGGGTTCACATTTAAATTCTCCCACATTCCTAGTGGGTCTTGGGGCATCCAGGGTTGCTTACAGCATAAATCCCTGCTGGCATATTGCTTTGATAATCACCATATGGAGGCATCTCAGAATTATGTGTCCGGGGTCCCGCGGGGACAAGACTGGCTGTGTACTGCGTGGGGTCATCCCCATGCTGAGGCTGACAGAGCACGGGTCTGCGGACCGTGTGCTGAACTAGCACTGGCCCTGCAATCAGGTTTACCAGTGGCTGCACCTCGCTTCAATACACCTGTCTCCCCGTGTTTAAATCTCGCTCCTGATGAGTCACACTCGAGCGGGGATGACCAGCAGGTGGTGCCGCGCAGTTTACCTACGGCTGAGCAGGTGATGCCTGGTTTGGCGGAGCGCTTGGGCGCTGGAAAGAAGCGGTCCCTGACGCCTCATGGTTCTATGTTTCCCACTGAAACTGAAGAGTCTGCTGCTATGCAGGTCCTTGATCCTTCTGATGAAGGTGAACTATTCTCAGGTTCCAGTTCCTCAGATGAGATACCTTGGAGCCGTGATAATTCTGGCCCTGGTTCCTGGGGCCTGTGTGACGCTGATGAATTACTTATAAAGATCTTTGAAGTACTATCCATCTCTCCTCCGGGAGAGTCTCCCAATCCCAAGAGGG
The DNA here is from genome assembly GCA_027917425.1 of Gastrophryne carolinensis. Classification (NCBI taxonomy): domain Eukaryota; kingdom Metazoa; phylum Chordata; class Amphibia; order Anura; family Microhylidae; genus Gastrophryne; species Gastrophryne carolinensis. The sequence continues at coordinate 404,946,017 of CM051237.1, forward strand.
AGAGTTTCCACACGACGACGCCGCGCTTGGAATTTCTGGAGCAGGATCATTTCCAGGCTCTTATACCTAAGGAATGGGAATCACCTTGTAAACTTTCAGGAGTTCCGGGGGTCTGGGATTGGAAGTACCCTTTTCCCCCTGATGTGGTTGGCTGCTGGTCAGTCCCTCCCGAGGTGGATGCACCTATTTTATGGGATTTGCTAACCCTCCCTTCATGACAGCCTCTATTCATCGTACCCTTCGGGATGCTGAGGACCGGCGCATTGACAGACTGGCTTCCCACGCCTTTTTGTGTGCAGGGACGGCTCTGCGCCCGGTCTGTGCCGCGGCCGTCACTGCGGTGGCCGCCAGGACCCTTCTTAGGAAGATACTTGACCACCAGCCGGAGGATCTCCCTTGGGAGGTCTTTAATGCGCTGTCTGATTGTGATGTTTTTGTGAGGTTTATTCCCTCAGCGATGGATGGCACTGTTAAAATGTGCGCTAGAACCTCGGTTCTTGTGGTGGCTATTCGCCGCCTGCTTGGCTGCGACAGTGGCGGGCTGACAATGATACTAAAAAGGCTTTTACTGGCCTTCTTTTTTAGAGGACGACGCTTATTTGGGGCCCGGTTGGACCTTTTTGGAAAAAAGGGGTAAGGCACCCTCGAGCAGAAGGCCGTCTCGGCCTCCCAGGGGCAGGGACACCCCTCCCCCTCCCTACCTTAGTGTCAAGCGTGAACCAGAAGTGTGCTTCCAACTTTTTTTGGAGTGGAGACCCGCCCCAGGGGGGGCAGGCAATGCCCTGGGACCTCCAGCAGGGCGAAGTCCAAATCTGCCAAAACCGCACAAGCATGAAGGGACGCCCTCGCCATGTTGGGCGAGGGGACTGCCGCAGCACTGAGCTCCTATCGCAGGGCGCCATGCTTCTTTCAGGTTGTTACAGGAGGTAGTCCCCCCCGGATGCAGAATGGAGTCTGCTGGGCGGTCCCTTTCTAAGGCTATCGGGTCCTTCTAGTCCCTGTTTTCCCTTCGGGAGTTAAGGCAGGCCGAGTTTGGCGTGTAGGGTCTGGGCTCTCTTACAGGTTGGCCCTTGAACTGTGATTGCATCCACATTACCTTTCCCCTCCGGGATGAAGCAGTCTGACCCAGGTTTGCATTCTGGGCCTAGCATTTATACCTTCACAGGCAGTTCCTACATGGTATCTAATTGTTGGGCCGCAGAAGCTCTTGTCCAGTGGACCTCTTGATGCATGTGAGGATTTATAATCCCTTTTTAGTCCCCTGTGCCTTCAGGACACCTAGGACACTGCCAGCCAGTGTTGAAGGTCCAACTCTGCGCATTGGGGTATTGTTTTTGGTTCCTCTCCTGCTCCCAGACGACTCACCAAGGCGAGTATGGGAGTGGTGTCTTGGACGTGCCCGTGTGGCGTCCGCGCTAGGTTCTACTTTATGGTCCTTCTTTGCTTCCTATTTTGCATCAGGCCGTGTTGCCTATTGACTTGTGGCTCCTTTGGGAGTCCTGTGGACTCAGGCACATCGCTTACTTAGTGTCCCCCGTTTCGGTATCTCCCTGCGGGGTGGCATTTAGATTGGTTCATGTTAGAACCTTCCTTCTGCTATATGTGGACTTATTATGGAAAGGGCCTTGCCCTCTTTGATGTCACACTACCTTCACCTTGCAGCTGCTGTCCCTTATTCTCAGAAGCCCTTGGGCCCTGCGACACCTTAGGTTACTTATCCTGGACAGGGTTCCAGCACCGCTGGAACTAGGTCAGGTCGCTCCCCCTTGTTACGGGGGTTCCTTTTGTGGTTGTAAATTCAAGGAAGATGTCTTGGACCATTCCTTCCTTCTCGCTTCTCTCTGTAGATGGTCATCATGGGTACCAAGTCTTGCAGGTTGACTGGGGGGTCTTATATTCTTCTGAAATCCCCCGTGGTTCCTAAAGGGGGGCCCCTTAGGGGATCCATCTTCATACGGTTTTTCGGTTGACACATTGAGCCTTGGTGGGCTCTAATTTGCTGGACTACTCCTCTTCAGGACTTGTCCTTTTTGGGGACTCTCGGTCAGTCTGAAGACAGTGGCTTGTCCTTTTTTATCTGTGAAGGTCTCAGAACAGGTTGACCCTTCAACAAGGTTCTGGTTCTGATCTAAGTAGGGGTTTAAGTTCCTTGCACTTCATTGGTATTAGCTTTGCTGGCTGCCCTAACATGGCAGGAGGTTCTATTCTAGTGTCTCACTGAGTCCCTACTGGTGTGGCCCTGTGGGGCCCCTTTGCTATTACAGGGACTCTGTCCTGGGTTATTGTCCCAGAACTCTCTGCCCTTGGTCATGGGGGCCTGGTATTGCTTCTGTCAGGACATTATTTTCTATATGTCTTAACTTCTTTCACCCTGCGAGGCGGGGTTCTGCATAAGATTGCTGTAGACAGGGAGAACCGTTATGCTGGGGGCCCTGGGTGGCCCAGCGGGGCGTGGTTCGCAGATTCTCTGCTGCAGACAGTCGTACTGTATGCCCTATCAAGTGGGCTGTTCTGCCTATTCAGGCTCCTTACTACGTCGCCCCTACCTACAGGCCTTTTAGGCGATTGGTCGGTTTGCTTTTCACTCTATTGGAGATGGGTATCCCTGGGTGTCTTTTCTCTATTGGAGGGCTAGGCCTAGCTCCCTCCTCTTCTTTTCCCTTTTCTGGCGGCTATGTTGGAGTATGTTGTTCTAGTCTGCCTTGCTTGGACTAGCTCTCTCTCCTGCGGGATGTTCCCTATCCCTGGGTCCTAGAATTATTATAGCACGGTTGAAGTTGGCTCCCCAACTCAGTGCTCTGAAGGTTTCAGGTCTCGCCCTGTTCACCTACTGCAGAAGTCTAGTTCAATCTTCTGTGTTGCGCAGTCCTCAGGGGTTGCTCAGGTGCATTCCCCAGGGAATTCTATGCTCCCTTTTGGGGGGGGGGGGGGGGGTTACTTATCCGGATGCCCTGCTAAGGGTTCCCTTGGGTCTTATTCAGGTTCTTGTCTGAACTGTTCCTTCCCTCATATCGCTCTTCTGGGGCGGTGCTTCAGTCAGAAGTGTGCCAAAAAAGAATGGCTCTGTTAGCGGTCCTAGTCATTATATATATATATATATATATATATATATGTTATATATCTGTACACCATGAGGTGAGGGTGTTCCACTTTACGTCGAATTGGGTCCGGCCGGTGTTTTTATTCTCCTTTAGTCCAGACCCTCCGGTCTCTGGGCTATTGTCTTGATTACTCGGAGCGAATGAGATCTGTTTACCTCATCAGGTGTTGGAGATTCCTGGTCTGTCTCTTGTCCCTGGTAGGGATTATGCCCCTTGGGGCTTATAGGTTTCTCCATCCTTATGTACCGGATCTGATTGCTACCACGGGTGTAAGTGCCCTTTGGCTTGGTCCTGCTCGGTTGGTTTTGTCCTTCTGAGCCTAAAGTAAACGTTTCGGCTCTTGCTGAGCCTTGTTAGCGTTGTTTTTCAGTATTCCTGCTGGTCTCGCCTGAGACCTGGGTTCATATTCCCCGATGGGGAGAGTTCTAAGGTGGCCATGGCTACCCTTTTTTCCAGTAGCATGGTTAGGCTGTTACTCTGGCCCACTCGTTTAGGGGAAGATTCTTCTCTCTTGGTTTTTGCTCTCTTATTACTTGTGCTTGGCTTGGGCCTTTCAGCACTAGGTTCTGTTGAGCAAGCTGGCTAGTCCGCTGTTTGTGTTCAGTTCTTCCTTTACAAGATTTTAAAGGATGAGGTTAGAGCATTGCTCTCGTTGCTCTTGGTAGCATGGTTGAGGGTGACAGCGCTTTACTGTTGGCTGTGCCTTTTTTCACGGGGATCCCACCCTACTTTATGGACACTGCCATTGGATGTCCCACATGTTATTACTATATCTGGAGCAGGACGTGCTGTATGCTTAGAATAATACAATTCTGTGAGATACTCACCTGTAGAATTGATATTATACGCATACAGCACATCCTGTTCCACCCCACCCTGATTTCACCTTGTTCTGGATCCCCTGTATGGTGATTGTTATCATTGATATTATTGCCATTTTCTGGGTGGTTGGTTTCTCCCGGCTTCTCTTTCTCACTGCTTTTCAATGCTGGAGATTTGTGGGAGGTCCCACGGTAAATGTAGTGCCGGGAGGAGCTTGTTTTCTACATGTCTGCAGTGCACGGCGCCGGTGGCGGAGGATTACCCACATGTTATTACTATATCTGGAGCAGGACTTGCTGTATGCGTATAATATCAATTCTACAGGTGAGTATCTCACAGAATTGTATTTGTGCCCTATAAGACGCACTTATTTTCCCCAAAAATGAGGGGGGGGGTGTCAGTGCGTCTTATCTGGCAAATGAAAAAAAACTTACATTCCTAGCTCCCACGCGCAGCAGCCATCTCCCACCGCCATCTCTCCTGAAACGAGAGAGAGATAGACACACACACATTACCAGCGTCCGCTTTCGTCACCATCGCCACCCGCTGACTGACCCGTCTCTGCTGCAATCACTGTTGCAGTCGCTGCCTTGGTCCGCTGCCTGATGCCTCCGTAGCTTCAAGTTCCGAGGGAGCCGGTTCCAGCAACAAGGTGGGGCATGGCATTTGACTCCTGCCAGCGTCCAGTGACGATGTAGGGTCTGTTATGGGGTCTTAGGGGGGATTCTGCACACTGTTTGTAATGGGGTGATTGGGAGGGAGGTATTTTAGCACACCATTTGGTTCAGAATATTTTTTTTCTCCTCCAAATCCTGGGTGCGTCATAGGGGGGATTTTGCACACTGTTTTTAATCGGGTGATTGGAAGGGAGGTATTTTAGCACACCATTTGGTTCAGAATGTTTTTTTTTTACTATTTTTCTCCTCCAAATGCTGGGTGCGTCTTATGGGCAGGTGCGTCTTATAGGGTGAAACATACTGTGACATTTACGGTAAATGATTTTCAACTGCAGATCAACTCAACACTGTATTATGAATTCTTTTATATCAGGTGCTAAGAAAAAGCCAGCTCACCATAGCTTTGTAATGTTCTGGCACTGCTGGAACGGCTCTAATATTCTAAGTATGCAGCACGTCCTGCTCCAAATAACGATTCATAACATCTGGGATATAGTCCACAAGAGGTCGCTTTACTGCAGAGATGGCAAAAAAGAGGTGATGGTAGGCAGCACCTATTAGAGGTGCTTCATTGGAGCTTGCTCCACTGCAAATCCCCCACCAAAGGGTAGGCGGTTGTCAGGTTACTGGTGATCCTGACTTGGGATGCCCCATCCGCTATTGCCCTGCCTTTATTAACATTATTAATGTTTTAATGGGCTCCTTACTCCCCCTTTTCCCATTATACTACTTGTTGGGGGGGGGGGGGGGGGGTGAGCGCCTAATTAGTGTAAATATGTTTTGCCTTTTTACATTACTGTTATGTGTTATTATGCCTTTTTCATCTCTCGCTGGCGCTCTCCTCTGCTCTGCCCCTCTCCCCTTCAGTTTTTGAATTGCCCGCCGCTGACTCGTGCGCCCTGCGGCGTCAGTGGTCAGCGGCGACGTCACTCAGATACCTGACGGCTGCTGATTGGCTGCGGGGTGGCTGTCTTCAGCCTGTAACCCCACGCTTCCTGGAGGGGGCGTGGCTTAATGCTGGGTGCGCTCCGCGGTGCTTCCTCATTCGGCCAGCCCCTTCAGAGCCCTGCAGCGCCATCTTGTCTCTCCTGCCGGATCGATTGTAAGCTCTTCGGCGGTCTGTGAGTGCCCTTGTGGGCCCACTTTTATATTTTAATTGCCTTTCAATCCTGTTTAGTTAATGCGGACTAGTTACTATATTAGAGGCCTTAAAAACAATAAAATCCTCCCACTATGCTAGCGGACAGTTAAGGGGCATCCCAGGTAGCTGCACAGCGTAATTCCCATTGGTCATTGTGACACCAAAAATCACCATATGGAAGCTCCTCAGGATATTGTGCTTGTTGTCCCATCTGGGCAAGCCCGGCTGTGTGTGGTGTGTGGGGCATCCCCTGTAAGTGATGATGTGCGGGTCTGTGTACCCTGCGCCCAGCAGACGCTTGCGCGGCACTCTGGGCTGCACTTGTCTGGGCCTGCGCCCACCTTGTCTTCTCCCACCCCCCCCTCGGTTGATCGTGACTCCCAGTGAGATTTACACTAGTGGGGAGTCTCAGACTGATGTGTCTTCCAGGCTGGCCAACATTGAGAAGTTGATTGCTAGCTCTGTGGCCCATAAGGCCCCAGCTAAAAGACGGCACTTGGCGCCTGCTGCGTCTGCCTTCCCTATGGAGACGGAAGAATTCCTTGATTTGTCTGACTGTACCCCGCTTGAGGAGGGGAGTTATTCTCGGATTCGGAATTCTCTGATGATCAGCAGTTCCCTGGCGCTGATGTCAGCTCAGAGCATTGGAATGCTGATGACACCCATAGACTTTTGACTCAAATCTTTGAAGTACTTTCCATTTCTCTCCCTGCTGCGGCACCCATTCAACAGGGGGAATTGTTTGGTACTACAAAGCCACGTTTGGAATTTCCAGAACAGGCTCATTTCCATAATCTGGTTCACAAGGAATGGGAGCGACCTAGCCGGCTTCCTGGTATCCCTAAGGGATGGGATAAAGGGTACCCCTTTCCTCCGGATGTGGTTAAATGTTGGTCAACTCCACCAGAGGTGGATGCTCCGGTTTTGGGGTTGTCTAATACTTCTGTGGTGCATTCCCCTGATTCCACTACCTTGAAGAATAGTGAGGACCAACATATTGACCAGCTGGCTTTCCATGCCTTTGCCTGTGCGGGATCGGCCCTGCGCCCGGTCTGTGCTTCTGCTATTACTGCTGTGGCCATTAGGACTCTGGTCAAGGGCCTGTTAGAAGGCTATCCTGATGATTCTTCCAGTGCCGAATTTAGAGCCTTATCACAATGGGAGATGTTTATTGCTTATATTCTTTCTGCCTTAGATGACACCATTAGGATGTGCAGCAGGACCTCGGCTCTGGTTGTTTCTATTCGCCGCTCGGTCTGGCTGCGCCAGTGGGTAGCTGACAGTGCTGCTAAGAAGGCTCTCACAGGGCTACCCTTTAAGGGGCTGCGCCTTTTTGGTGACCGGTTGGACCTTTTTGCAAAAGGAGGTAGGTTGCCCCAACGCAAAAGACAACTGCGGCCCTTTCGGGGTTCAGGGTCCCTAACCCCCTCCTTTCGTGGATCCAGGTCAGGGAGGGGGGTACCCTTTGCGGGGCAAGGGTAGAGGCTGTGCCCGTCTCGGATCCTCCTGGGGATCTAAGCCCAAATCTGTCATTAAGCCCGCTCAGCCATGAAGGGGCGCCCTCACCCTTACGGGTGGGGGGACGGCTGCGGCTCTTCGCTCATGTCTGGGGACAACAGGTCTCAGACAGGTGGATTCTGGAGGATGTGTCCTCCGGCTACAAGCTAGAGTTCGCGGCACGGCCCCCTCTAAGATTTCTCAGGTCTCGGATCCCTCTAGACCCCCTGGCCGCTCAGGGTCTATTTCAAGCTGTACAGAACTTATTGGGTATGGGGGTCATCTGTCCGGTCCCTCCGAGGGAGAGAGGTCAAGGTTATTATTCCAATCTTTTCACAGTACCCAAAAGGGATGGCTCCATCAGCCCATCCTGGACTTAAAACTTCTCAAAAGGTTCATGAGAACCAGACGCTTTCTCATGGAGACCCTGCGCTCCGCGATCAGCTCCTTGCGCCCGGGTGACTTCATGACCTCCATAGACATCAAGGATGCTTACCTTCATGTGCCAGTCTTCCCAGGGCATCAGCGGTTCCTCAGGTTCGCCCTGGAGGACCAGCACTACCAATTTGTGGCACTTCCCTTTGGTCTCACCTCAGCCCCCGGAGTGTTCACCAAGGTACTGGCGGGAGTGATGGCCATCCTCAGAGCCGGGGGCATTCGCATTCTCCCTTATCTGGACGACATTCACATTACATCTCATTCTCTCCAGCAGGCGGAGTTGGATACCCAGATGGTGGTAACGGCCCTGGAAACGTTCGGATGGGTGATCAATTATCCCAAGTCCTCCCTATCCCCGTCCCGGGTGACACCCTTCCTGGGCATGAATCTGGATACCATTCAGGCCAGGATTTTTCTTCCTCAGCAGAAGGTGGATTCTCTTCAAGCTCTGGTTCATTCCATGCTGTCCAGCCCTCGTCCTTCCATCAGGCAAGGGATGCAATTGGTGGGACAGATGGTGGCCTGCTTCGAAGCAGTCCCTTACGCTCAATTTCACATGAGACCCCTTCAGTTCCATCTCCTTTCAGTCTGGGACAAGAGTCCCCTGTCTTTGGATCAGGCCTTTGTTCTCTCTCATCTGGTCAGGCGGTCCCTCCTGTGGTGGCTGGACTCGAGGAATCTTCTGGGGGGCAGATCCTTTCTAACTCCATGTTGGGAGACGGTCACTACGGATGCCAGTCTGTCAGGTTGGGGGGGCTACTGAGAGCTCTCCAATTCCAGGGGCTGTGGGGCCCTCAGGAGGCTCACGCTCCAATCAACGTCCTGGAGCTCAGGGCAGTTCGGTTGGTACTGGCACAGTTGACTCCTCACCTTCAGGGTCGGCCGGTACAGGTTCGTTCCGACAATCAGACGGTGGTCTCCTATATCAATCATCAGGGAAGGACTTGGAGCAAGAGTGCCCTCCAGGAGGTGTCGTTGATTCTGTCCTGGGCCGAGAACAATGTCCCGTGCATCTCAGCAGTTTATATTCCGGGAGTGGAGAATCTGGAGGCGGATTCCCTGAGCAGGGGGACCGCTCGCTGGGGGGAATGGGCCCTCAACAGCGAGGTCTTCCTATACCTTTGTCACCAGTGGGGGAGGCCAGACGTGGATCTGTTTGCTTCTCGCCACAATCACAAGCTGCCAGCATTTGTTTCCCTGTCCCAGGATCCCCTGGCTCTGGCGGTGGATGCTCTGTCTCTGTCCTGGCAGGGTCTCGGTCTCCTGTACCTCTTCCCTCTGTTCCCTCTTCTGAGCAAGGTTCTGCGCAAGTTGGTGCAGGAGAGGGTGCCAGCCATTCTGGTGGCTCCCAGGTGGCCAAGGCAGGTGTGGTTCACAGACGTCGTGCTGCTGGCAGTGGATCAGTACACTCTACCCTTGGTTACGGACCTTCTCACTCAAGGACGGCTCTGTTATCCCAATTTACAAACGCTGGCTTTGGCGGCCTGGCTGCTAAAACCGCCATCCTGAAGGAGGAAGGTCTGTCTGATTCGGTGGTTCGTACTCTTGTCAGCGCTAGGAAGAAGTCCTCCTCCACTATTTACTATAGGACCTGGCGGACCTACATTAACTGGTGTGAGTCTAGGGCCTTTCCCTGTCGTGTATTCTCCATTCCTAGGATCTTGGAGTTCCTGCAACATGGTTTGGATATGGGCTTTCAGCTCAGCACCTTGAAGGGTCATGTGTCCGCCTTGGCTGTTTTCTTCCAGAGGTCCTTCGCTCTACATCCTCTGGTCAAGACCTTCTTCCAGGGGGTCACTCATGTGCCCCCCCCCCCCCCCCCGCAAACCCATGGTGCCGGTCTGGGATTTGCATTTGGTTTCGTCCGCCCTTCAGGGTCCTCCTTTTGAACCTGTGCATGAGGCTGCCTTGTCTGAAGGTTGCCTTTTTGGTGGCTATCACCTCTGTCCATGTTTCTGAGTTGGCGGCTCTGTCGATTCAGGCTACTTTGAGAGACACCAGGACAAGGTGGTTTTCCGATTTAAACCAGACTTCTTGCCTAAGGTTGTCTCTGCCTTCCATCTCAATCAGGATATTGTGCTTCCTTCTTTGTGCCCTATTCCTGGTAATTCCAAGGAGAGGGCCTTGCACTCTCTGGATGTTGTCAGGAATTTGAAATACTACCTGGTGGCTACTGCTCCTTTCAGAAAGATGGACGCCTTGTTTGTGGTTCCATCGGGTCCCAAGAAGGGGTTGGCTCCTGCTAAGTCTACTATTAGCAAATGGATCCGTCAGGCCATTGTTAGGGCCTATTCTACTAGCCTTCTACTAGCTTTCCGTGGTACTGCTCATTCTACCCGTGCTGTTGGGGCTTCCTGGGCCTTCCAGCACCAGGCTTCTGTTGAACAAGTTTGTAAGGCTGCTACGTGGTCTTCTGTTCATACCTTTTCCAAGTTTTACAAGGTTGATGTTCGGGCCTCAACGGATGCTGTTTTTGGCCGTAAGGTTCTGCAGGCGGCAGTGGTTTAATCTGCGCGTTGTTGCCTTTTTTTGGGATCCCCCACCCCTTTTTTTGTGGACACTGCTATTGGATGTCCCAGATGTTATGAATCATTATCTGGAGCAGGACGTGCTGCATACTTAGAATAATACAATTCTGTGATTACTCACCTTGTAGAATTGGTATTATAAGTATGCAGCACGTCCTGCTCCATCCCACCCTGATTACCTTATTCTTGGATCCTCTTTATGGTGATTTGTTACTTGTTAACATGGTTGAATTTGTTATTGGCTTCTCCTGGTTCCCTTACTGCTTTGTTATACTGGGGAATTAGTGGGAGGTCCCGGGTATATATAGACCGGGAGGGGCCTCTTTTTTGCCATCTCTGCAGTAAAGCGCCCTCTTGTGAACTATATCCCAGATGTTATGAATCATTATTTGAAGCAGGACGTGCTGCATACTTATAATACCAATTCTACAAGGTGAGTAATCACAGAATTGTATTATTTCAATCATGAGTCCATAGGAAAATATGTTAACAGGAATGTCCATAAGATTTCCATAAAATCCAACAAAATGGATTTTATGGACATTCCTGCTGGCAGCTTTTCCTGTGGACTTATGAATTCTTTATATCGGCATGACTGTTGATAAAGCAAGTGAAGGTCTTTCCCCCAAGACGATCGTAACAGAAAGCGTCCATCTTTCCCCTGTAAAAGGTGGGGGTTGCCTTTACCACTCTCTGCAGAGTCATTACTAAATATTCCCAGCAACAGGATAGCATATGTGGTTTGCCTGGATTCGTTTCATCATTGGTGCGGGAAACCCAATTACTCCTTCTTCCCATCTGTTTGCTTTGAATTTACATCTTCCTTTCAAGTGACGAGCCTGAATTATTGATGAGGCGCTTTCCATCAACAAACCAATTATGCTGCTATTTCACAGAGCCACCTCTGCCATGCTGGGTGACCACAGATCCCCCGCACATGGCATTCCTTTACTTCTAGAACAGCGCTTTATTAAAACAGAAAGTATTCACATGACGCATACAGGCCAAGAACCACAGGATAATTAGACAATAGGTTGGACCTATTGCATTTTCAATTAAAACAGTTCTCCAATCTTATACACCATAAGTTTCTATACAATCATTAACATACTTTTGCATTATATTAAACCCACTTACCAAATTAATTAAATTTTTTGGGGTGTATTGCTTCCAGACTGCCCTAATGTATTTCTGTTGTAGATTCTTTAATTCATGCCGCCTCCTTTCTTACCAATCTCCTAATTAATTATTTTAATATTCCCTTTTCAAGCCTGATTAATTGTCTGCCCCTCCACCTATCCCCATACGAGTAACCCATCTTCTCGGACAGTCCCCACTCCTAAAAAAACTCTCAGTTATTTATCTTGTACTTTGCTTACATGGAAGAATCTTTCACTTCTAAAATATAAGGAAATCCTTTGCTTTTAAAGTACTCCTGACAGTTCTACTTGGTCTCTGCATATCTCTTCATCTTGTCGCCTTTAATAGCTGAGATCTCGTCCATCTCCGCCATGTATATTACCCGTTGAATTAGATCACCCTTCTGCGCTATTCCTATCATACGTCATCTCCTGGCTATTAATATTTTTCATATTAATATTTTGTACAATCCAGGAGTATTTATTTACAGCCGTTCTCCTTAGGCATTTGATTAGGAAACATCTAGATCAATTGGACTTTTAATTACACTCTCTAGCCTCCGTTTTACCTGTTCCCAATAACTCCCCAATAGGTGCCACCATACATGCTCAAATGTTTTTTCGGCCCTCTCACATCTCCAACACAGGCCAGACAGCTTTCGGAGGATTTTCTTTAATCTGGAAGGCGTTCATATACCACTGTTCAACAATTTTATAATTGAATTCCCTCATTCTTACATCATTTGAGCTTCTATGTATACTTTGAAAACCCTTTGCTCCGAGATATCCTTTCTCAGGGATTTTTCCTAATGTGGCTTCCATACCATGTCTTGATTATGATCTCTTTCCTCACATACAACCTTATAGGTCCAAGCTAACAAATGGTCCTTGGGACCTTTGCCTAAAGACTCCCTTCTATAGGAGAAAATCATCTCCTTATGTCTTTTTGAGCTCCAGGTGGGGCATTGCCAGAGGGCAGACTAGATGATCCGCATACCTGAGCACTTCTCTCAAACCGCCTTAGTCTCCCGCAGCCCTGATTGGTGGGCGTGGCCGTTTTACAGCCGGCTCCCGCTGAAAACAATGGGTACCTTTGCATACAGATGTTTCTGGTGTACCGAGGCGCCACAATAAAAAATAAACATCACTCAATTGCCACAGGCTCAATCCATTTTAGTCCTTGGGATACATTTGGAGCCTGGTCATGAAAACATGGAAAAGAAAGGAGGGGCAAACTTGGGAGACCTGCTACAGCATCTACAGCATGATGTAGGAAGGAGGAGAGGGAGATGGGTCAGGTTTCAGGTGAGTTCCTTCATGCTCCTTTACTGGCATTGCCAGGGCTGGCCCTTGTGCCCTCCTCCTCCTCCCTTACTGTCTGCATTCAAAATCTCATGCCCTCACCTGCCACACTGCTAAGGGTCTTCTGTTGCTTGGGGGGGGGCACCCATGGGGTCAGTGTATTTTGGGCGCCAATGAAGGGATATGGATGCACTCTTTATATTTTTGGAGGAGATCTATGTGCACTCTGCATGTTATTTTTGGGGGCTGTGGGTTTGACACAGATGTATACAGTATTCATTTTTGGGGACTGATAGGCCGATCCGAACATCATATTACATTTCGAGGGTCTGAGGTGTATTTACTTTTGGGCCTTGCATTGAACAGAAAATAAAGCCATGCATAGAGCAAAACATTTAACTTCAAGCAGCAGATCATGTGGATGTGGTTCTAAACACTTTACAGTTACCCATGAGTGAAGAGATTCCTCCTTTGGTAAATAATTGCCTTAATACAATATAATGCTTATAGTCTGAAGCGCGGCTGTAATGACAACATGGCATTGTGTGCAGGGCGTAGACAGTCACTTTATTCTTTGTATTGCTGGGTAAGTTGCCTTAAAATGAGAATCGTTCTTAAGTAAACTACTCCTGGCATGCCAAATGGAAATGTGTAGAGCGATCAAGCTGCAACATGCCCGTGCTCCATTGTGTTATATCCCAGAAACACCAACAACAATAAAAACTCAACTATTCGATTATTTCCCAGGGCCCTATTCAAAGCTGTTTTGTGACTGCTGTGTAACGCCACCTTTTTTCCACCCAAAGGATTTCACAGTTTCTCTAACATGAAACGTCAGTAGCTAAAGCATCATACGTTATATATGTTAATGAAGAACTCCTTCCTTCCTACATGTTCATAACCCCATCACTAGGATGCCTACTAGAACCATGTTGTTGGCCACTGCCTTGGATGGCTGATGAACACTAGTAAAAATTCTGGGGAAGGAGCAATGCCAAGAGATGAAGAGCAGGTGTTTATGGTCCAAAAAAAAACTATACTCACCTTTAATCTATCACAGTAACTGCCTTGAGTGAAAAAGGTGGTGACTTACGTACTGACTTGTAGAATCAGTACATAGAAACAGAAGGTTGACAGCTGAAAGACGCCATATGATCCATCTAGTCTGCCCTTAAGTGTGTACAGTATGTTCTTTTTATCTTAGGATAGATGTATGCTTATCCCAGGCATGTTTAAGTTCACTTACTGTTGATTTTCCAACCGCCTCTGCTAGAACAATGTTCCAAGCATTTACAACATTTTCATAGTGATAATAGTTTCTGACATTACTTCAGATTAGGTTATGTGCCCACCGTGAACCTTATTCAATTCTTTTCATATATTCAAAGGTCTAAATAATTTCTCTATGTCTCCTCTTTTTCACCTTTCTTTCAGGCTCTACAAATAAAAGCTGCCCACACCCTGCTGGGTGGTGTGGGACTCCCAAAAAGCAGGCACCAAAACAGGCACGGAGAGATGATGTAGGGGGTGGTCCCTGACTCACTAGACTGCCGATGGCAATTGGCTGCCGGCAGTCACATGGGTCCAGAACCATGTATAGGAGCGCAGGAGAGGTGATTACCAGGTGGGGGGGGGGGGGGGGGGTTCTGGTTTGGGGGTGTTGTGCAGCACTAAGTGTGGGTGGGCATCTCAAATCATATGCTCCTCCCTCTGACACGAGCTGTGATGGTTTCACCAGTCTAAAGCACTGTGTGGGATCGATTTAAGTTTTTCCTGGTTTTAAATTAAAGACATTCCACCAATGTTTGCCTGCCTAGGACTTATTTCATTTGAATAATGTATTTTTGTAGGTAAGGTACACAGTATTCCAGTTGTGGCCGCACCAGAGCTCTGTACAGTAGCAGTAGTTGCAGGAATATTTCCAATGGCCTTCAGCTAAAGGTTTTGGAATAGTTTGGTTTATAATCCAAATACTATTTAAGTCTAACGGGGAGACAGTATTTGAATGAATTGCATAGGAAGTGCCTCCCCCAAGGATCACAGAAACATTGTGCTCATTATAAAAAAAGAAAGGGGTAGAGGTAAAATATGTGAAAATGAAATGCTATCATAAGAACATGTTTGACAATTATGCTTTTTTAATAAAATCTTTGCTTTTTCCCACTTGATCCCACTCAATTTAGTGCCTGTCATTTCCTAAACACCAGCCACACCTATATTTGCGTGTCAGGAAATAGCACACAACTCAGCCTCAGATTAGAGGGAAGCCGGGGATGCGGCAGTGGGCTCTATCTTGTCAGCTGCCACATTTGAAATCAGCCACTTGGCGACCTCAAATCTGCCTGCTGGGTGTAGCTACAGTTGTGAAAAAAGCTTCTTATTTTTAAAACTGAGCTGCCACCATGCCATCAGCATCGCCAGAGATACTTTGGAGGAGGCATGGGTGGGGGAACAGGGGGTTCAGTTTGAGGGTTTTGGTCCACTTTAAAAAAATAAGTCCAAGCTTTTTGTAACATTTACCCCTCCCTTGTTCTGTGCTAAGCCTGATTTGGGCATTAGAATAATAAAACATCTTATCGTATCCAAACTCCTCCCCTGATGCTAGAGCAGGTGGGGCTTAGGGAGGGAAGGGTTTGGGGCTTACAAAATGTTTGATCTTCCTCTTTAAACCAGACCAATAGTCAAATATGACTAGTCCCATAGCGAGGGACATCCCTATTTGGGTTACTTTGCCACGCCTACCCCCTGAAAGTTGCATAGTGAACAGTTCTATTCACCCACTTCCACTGTTCCTTGCCATTTTGCTGCCCCTATGTGACTGCCGCTGGCCATTCATGTTCATTGGGTGGATTTGCACATCTCCTGATCATCTGACCTCCCCCAGAATTGAATGAATGCCAAAGTGGGTAATTGAGACTGCATGGTATTGGGCTTGCAGGGGTGTTTTTGGAGCAGGGCACGTCCCCCCCCTACCCGGCAAGGGAGATCGTACAAAAAAAGAATTTAGCATTAAAAGTGAAATGATTAATAAAGGTTACGACTCCCTTTTGGCTGGCTCAGGGGACTTCTGACATTAAATGGAAATATATCGCTGGAACCGAAGAGGGCTTTTCCTTTTACTCTAAAAATATGTTAGTGTTAAAACGAAATGAATAGCGACACTTCTAATCAGAAAGAGGGCACATCTACACAATACGAGAGACTGAGATGTTTAACATAAATCCCAGTGCAGCTGAAATAAAGCAACGCATATTGTGGCAAAGCCGCCAACTTCATCAGGATCTATTTTATCCTGAGCTTCACTCTTCAGCCTTTTGCTGAGGCCTATTGTCTGAATAAATCACATGTTAAATGAGTGTTCCCGGTCTGTCACAACACCTTTAATTGAGTGTATTTTTAGATTTATCCTTTTTATATACTGTTTTGGCAACTTTAATTTTTAACGGTGCAAGAATTAATTGAAATATGTGAATTCCGGCATAACCCCCGAACAGCCTACTTCTCAGGAAACCGACTTTTGCAAGTTTTCAGATTAATAAAACTCAGTGGATAAGATTTGTCCTTATTAAACTGATCTTAAACTGAGTGGTTACATAATACCACACACACATTCATACTTCACACTAAACACTAGAGGGAGAACTCACCTACTACAAACTAAGAGGAAAGAGACTTATGTTGTATACCTCTGAGACAGGTATGAATATAAAAACCAACATGTGTATAGCCACGTGTATAGGATCTGGGCCACTAGAAACAAAGGTTGAGAGAGAGGATACAAAGAAGGGTCACCAAAAGCTGGTGCCAAGAGAAGGTCAATTGAGTCAAGAAGAGGATAAATAAAGAGATATAGGTAACAGGGCATAGATTTTAAGCCCAGCTCTACAAAATAAAAATATAATATAATATAATAATATATATATATTTTGTATCTGTGCCCGTGTCTGTGATTAGTCATGTGACCCAAAATTCTGCAGGGGGTGATACCCTAACTTAATGAGTCACCTCACGTAACACATGCAGCTTGCTTGACTGTTGATCTTCTGAGACTGGTTGCGATGTGCCATACGCTTGATGAATGCCGTTACATCATGCCAGCTAGGGTTTCCAGACCATCTGTGCTATTACTCACCTACTTCCTCATTCCCACTGAGCTTTGCAGCCCCTTACGTGACCCATACGGTGGATTTACACAGTGCTGTGTTTATGGCCTCTGAGAATCCCTCAATAGTCACCTGTGGTTTGGGGAGGTTGTGATCTGGTGGCCAAAATGAGGAAGTAGGTAAGTATGTGGTTTCCCCTGTATGAGGTGTGGGTCTTTTGGCAATCAGATCGCTCCCACCCTGTAGCCAGTTTCTGATAATCAACAGTCGGCCATGGAGTCTCTTTGAATACCCCACTGTTGAACCTCTGACTGTGGCCCTTTCAGATATCGCACTCCGCAGGGAAACCAGGGATGCAGCTGGCCCTAACTAACGCTTTATGTATATTAGTATGCACAGATGGATTGATTGGATGAGAGCTCGCACATGTGCCAAGTCGAGATACCCGAGAGAGACAAGATAGTGAAAATCCTGGTGATAGGTCAATTTTTAAGCAATATAGTGCAAAAAAAAGTTGTTGCACCCCCATGCAAGCTCCCTTTATCTCTCCCTCTGCAAAACCAGGTCCCGCAATTGGCCACTGATGGTCATGTGGTCTGCAGTCCTTCAGGCGGCCAGAAACCCAGAATTGGAGTCTGGACCACGTGACTACCGACAGCCAATTGTGGGGCCTAGTTTTGCTGAGAAAGTGAGGTGCAGGTAAAACTGGGCTTGCAGGGCAATCATGGTGCTTTCCCACATTCATCCTAGTTGTGATCAACTCCCTTTTATTTTTAATAAGTGGGTGTTGGGTTGCTTAAAATAACTAGAGTCAACAAAAACATAGCAATACCGTGCACAAGAGATACCTACACAAATCCATATACAATAGGCCAGCTATACAATATCCAAAAGTTTATCTAAGTCAGTGGGGTTCAGGAGAATAAGTAAACCTTCTCTACTCGTATTGTGACCATGCTTCCACTTCCTCAGGATGAGAAAAGGTAAAGCATGGCACTGTTCATGGACCAAATGCAACAGTAAACACAGGCAAAAACATGGTACAATCACTAACATCAATAAAATCAACAATCAATAAACAAAATCAGCACATGCAGTCTCTGCCCTATGCAGTAAAGCAGTACATTCACAGTGCAACTCTTGGCGTGAGGGGCTGTAAAGCTACAGGTTGCGCCCTTCATGTCTGTCTGCAGCTTCATCCCAAAAGAGATAGGAGGTTTTGCTTTGGGAAATCTCCCTGCAAGACAATGTGAGAGGCTTCCCTTTCCCGCATCCAGCAACAGTGAAGAATATCACATCCGTAACCCTTGTGGTTCTGGAAATGTTCATCCGTCAGCAACCTGCACTTGATTAATGACCCCGGCATTACTGCTCGAAGAGCTTATAATCTTAGGAGCTCAGCCAAGGCTTCAACTGAAACTGGCTGAATAGCTGCCACCTAATGTCAGTGCTGATTCCCCAGAACCTCCCCACCTTTGAGCAAGATTCTCTGCACACTGCTCTCCAGCTCCCCTCATCCTGCTCTGATCAGCTTCATTCATCATGAAACAGTGTGCTAATACACCATGATACTGCGCAATGCTAAATGCAAGCCAACATAAACACTATACCCATGTGCACTTGCTTCATTTCATTTCAGAACCTGTTCCTAATTCTCCTGTATGCTGCTATATTAGCCCCCCCCCCCCTTTCCAATAGAATGTCAAATATGGCTTCAAAGATTTGACTAAACTTATACTTTAGGGATGAACTACAGTCTTGTATCGAATGGGAATGGCTTAAAACAGTGCTTGCCAACTCTCTCCTTGACAGACACCAACAGGTCATATTTTGTGGACCTCCACATAGCTGTCTACATACAGTAGCTCTCAATGAAAGGTTGGGGAACACTGACTTAGAACTGCTATAACAGGAGAGTCCCCTGCCTTTTTCCATAAAGTGCCATCTTTCCATGTTCTAATTGTTCTGAGTGCAGGTATTCTAACTTCACTGGGCTTCCAATATCCCAGTGAAAAATGGAAAGAATTTACACATTGCCCAACACAAGGAATAATAGAATTATCCATCACTCCTTACAGTTGGTGGAGCCATGTAAATGACCTCTTTAAGTCCCTGGGCTATTCAAGGCACTCAGAAAGCGTTGTGAAGGATTAACTTAACTCAGAACATAACCCACCATCTAAAATATTCCTTGGTTGGCCACTGGCTTTCCCCCCAGGGATGCCCCACTGTGTAAAATCCCCCAGTCACCAGTAATCTCTTACCTTTCTCTGGTCCAACAGTTCATGCGCAGACTCTCGTCCAATGAGAGCCGTCTGCTCTGACTATGTCATTCTGTTGGTGACTCTCATTGTTTTCAGCTATTTGGATAGGCTGGCTGGGGCGGGAGAGTTGTTTGTCAAAAGAGGTGAACACAGCAATCAGCCCTCATTGGCTGAGCGCCTGCACATGCACTGTTGAAGTTGTTTGGGTTTATTTGGAGGATTTTACTCAACGGGGCATTCCCTAAGGTGACGGGGCAAACCCCTGGAAAGTTAAATTCCTGGGTTTTGTTTCGCTTTCGAATTTACACAGCCCAAACACCTTTCATTTGTGGACAAGTATTTTGGGCCCATGATCCTAATCAGCAGAACTGGGATTATGTGGCTGTATGGGGGTGAGGCTTGATGAGTATGCAAGCCACCATGTGCAAGCAAATAGAAACCACCTTGTACTAAGGACAAAATAGAAAATAGAAAGTTCCAAACAAGGAAAATATTTATGGGGTTCAACGGGGTACTGGCCAATAAGCAATGCAAAGATTACCCCCAGAGAAGTTCAAACAAGGTCAAGGGTTCCCAATAATGAAATGCCAAAAGTAAAAACAGAATACTAGAATACTACTTTATTAAATAAATCCAAAATTATGCAAAAAATACTAAAGACACTCAACAAATACTTGTTAAAACCAATGAAGCCAATAAACATCAGAAGGGGCTGTATCACAAGTATTTTATAATATTATGAAGGGGGAATGGGGGGGGGGGCAAAGGAATCGAAAATAATGTATATGTTAAATAGAATATCTACAGACCGTGTACAGGGATGATGGTACCGTGAAAGTGCCTGATAAAAGCACTAAACCACAAGGTAAGAAAAACCCTATAAAATGAATGTCACTTATAAATGTGTTAGGGATAGTACATCCCCAAAAGCATATCATAAAATGCACAAGTGATCAATAAAGTGCAAATGCAATACATAAAAGTGACAAATCTTTAGCAGTATATCCTTTATGGTGGTGGTGGGGGGGATAATATACCTAGTGATTCTTTTTCAACATATATGCTATATAACATACATTACTGTCCATAAATACATGAGTACAAATTGTTAAAATTGTCTAAAAACATATGTATATATACACTACAGATGGAGTATATTTGATTCTCTTAATATGAACGGGGGGACGACCTTGGAATCTAAAATATTTCAGGGCCAGCCACTGGCCTTCTCATGGGGCATCCCAAATTGGGATCCCCCGCTGTTTGAGCCCCCCCCCCCCCCGTATCCCAGCAAAACTAAACGTTCCCCCTATCCACATCCCCTGCATCTTTGCAGCAGCATTAAATATGCACGGCAAACAGCCCTGGTTGGATGACAGGCCACGGATGCGGCATAGGACCAGGGAAAGGTGAGTTTTTCTAAACAATCTGGGTGAGATTATAAAGCGGATATCCCAAATTGGGATGTCCCAGGGTGCAAGGAATAAAACCAGGGAAAGCCATAATGAGCCCTCTCTCCCATTGAGCCAGATTGGGCATTAATATAAAAAAACACCTTTTCATGGCAACCCCCCTCTGACTGGTCAGTCAGCCTGTCCCTGAAGCCTCTCGTGGGATTGTCTGACTGGCTGTCACTCAAGTGCCTGTCAGTCCGCAGAATGTTGTGGAGACCCCAACCCCAAACTGGCATTGGAGGACAGTTTTGCTGATTGTGAAAAGGGTCTGACAACCCCCTTCCCCATCGCCATTGGAGGAGATTGCAGCAATTAGGTGAATGAATTTCTTACTTACTTCTTACTTCTGATGCCTAAATCAGGTTTAGCATGAGGAGGGTTGAATCTTAATTTTCTTCGACTTCCTCCTTAGGGTGTTTGATGGATCCTCTGAGAAGTTTTGCTGTGACTTTGGCTACTTCAGGGGGCCGATCCCACCTTATGTTGGCCATATACATATGAACACCTATACATTAACAATTAGAAAAGGACTTGACTAGATAAGCACAGGGCTCTCCTGCTTCCTCTATCCTGCTCCTGAGTGCCTCAGTGTCTTATGTGAAGTCCTGCCGTTCTGGCCTTGATGGAGCATGTGTGGTATGAGGCTAGACCCGGGTGCACATTATCCTCTATTAGAGCCTCAGATAAGCTTTGGGCTCTGCTGTACACCTCTGGAAGCTGGAAGTAGTGGGGCCAGAGTCTGATACCAGCTGACTGTGATAGACACTGCAGAAGTGGTGTTAGGTAAGTAGAAAAGTCCTGATCTGAGGTCTATAAGAAAGTCCACCAAAGTTTAAGTTTTGCTTCAGATGAGGGTGTACGAACTTCAGTACAACAGGGAAAATTACTTGCATGGAGTAAACTAAATGGACAGGTCACAATTCAATGTAATATCTATTTATACAGCATGATGAAGTTCTGTGCGAGTGTGGGTGTATTTCTTCGTAATGCTCCTATCCTGTGCTGCGAATAGCTTCGATTGCCAAGTGGCGCGGCGGCCTTGCTTTTGTCTGTGACCACATGCTAGAAATCTATCTGTTCTGGCACAATGCATGGCTGCTACTGCATAGGAAACACATCCATCACCTGGGGAGCACGGAGGGGACACTCTTCAAATCAAGCACACACAGTGTTTCTGAGGTCAGCCGTACAATTTTAAAGGGGTGGTGACATCACAATCATCCTAGCAAGGGAAGACACACTAACAATTTGAAGTAGGGCTTTCCCTAACCTTTCTTACATGAGAGCCACATTCAGCAACAAGAAATTGTTGTGGCCACATTAGACATGGAACAGATAATAGAAGCCATAACAGGTAACAGGTGGAAACTCTTCCAAATAACACCACAGTAAAGATCCCTCAACCCCAAAGAGGTGAATGGCAGAACCTAGACACTAATAGGAGGCTGGAAAACTGAATTCGCCACTAGAAGTTGCTTAGACGTGTAAGCCAGCACATTTCTCCAACTGCCTACATTAAAGCAGGTCAACGAGTTATTTACTCACCAGGGTTTTGATCTGCTTTACTGGCACTCTGTGGATCGTCGCTAGTATTTCTACCTCATACCAACATCCCAAAGCTCATGTGCAAGCTTCCAGCAAATCTGAATCAGCAATCTTCTCAATGCCTCTCGCCAGCCACCTCCTATGTGCGCCAGTTTAAGGAGGTTGGTTGGGTTTGTTTCGCCTGTCAGAGAACCAGAGTTCTGCAACAAAGTTGCAAGGGATGGTTTTGATCTGTGCCTTGGATGATCCTGGTCCACAGGTACACTAAACTAACTTAAGCTACCCCCTCATATCAAGTGGCTCTGCATTCTAATCACCATTTTCTATCGGAGATAGTGGTCAGGAAGCATCTGATAGTGGTCAGGAAGCATCTGCATATACATGCATCAGCTGTACCTCATTTACTAGGAGGCAATAAGTACAAACGTGAAACTCTGCGGGTGGCACCTCCTATAGTGTTTGAAAAAAGGTATGAGGTGCACTGCCCCTCTTTAAGGGACCCTATAAACCACTCTAGCACCAAAGAATGGGGGGTAACCTCCCAAACCCCTCACAAAATGGGTCCCTGGGGACTAACCCTTGCACTCTCGGATAATCAGTACATACAATAATCTTTTCAATAATCTTTATTAATAATCATCTCATTAAAAGCAATTAAAACAACATTAGCCCAGTGCTGTTGCCATGTCCAGCCACATGGGGGAGCCATCCTGCCAGGTACAATCTATTGCAATCTACAGTGAGACAATCCTACCTACTATAATTACAAAGTGCTACCTATACTAAATATATATGTACAATAAAGTGCTAAGTAATGGAGTGCATCAATTAACAAACACATAACAATGAAGGTAAAACCAATCAGAGGATAAGGTGCAAAAACTATGACCGCACATAAAACACACAATTAAGGATCCTTACTGTTGTGCTGACCTGGATGGCGCCCCTGCAGCGAGCCCACGCGTTCCGAGCCCGTAGGGCTCTTTCTCAAGGCTGGGTAATGACAATGTACTGATTATCCAAGAGTGCAAGGGTTAGTCCCCAGGGACCCATTCTGTGGGGGGTTTGGGAGGTTACCCCCAATTCTTTGGTATTAGGAGGCAATAGGCATTGCTGTGTCCATGAGGAGAATGCAGGGCCTACAGGCAGTAGGAGTAGGTGGGTTAGAGTTCCCTGCAGACCTGGAGCCTACCTCGCATAGAGATGCAGCAACCGCACCACCTCCAGTAGGAGACATTTATTAATGCAGCATGCAGTTATTTACTGATCCCCCATCATACAGAGCTTCATGCCCGATTTTAGCAAATTGGAGAGGTATTACAAATTGGGATGTCCTAGGACTATTAGTAAGCATCTATTTCTTGCTGAAGTGCTAGGTGTTGATGATTTTAAAGTGGTTCCAAAGCTGCAAGGTGCGGTCATAGAGTCTAAAAGACTCCAGGGCCGGTCACTAGAATTCCCCCGCAGAGGGACCCCCGAAATCCGGATGCCCCGCAGTGGAACTCCCTCCCACCCGTCCCCGCTTTAGGTCCACATTGACCCAGTGCAGGGTCCTTTGACTTTAAAGTGGCTCCAAAGCCGCAAGCCACGGTCCTGCAGTCTAAAAGACTCCAGGGCTGGCTGCTACAAAGCCCCTGGCGCATCCAAAATTAGACGTGTCCCCAGGTTCCTCCTGTGCTGTCTTTGCTGTAGGCCACATCCCCGGCTTCACTGTAGCTGAGGCGCACTCCCGTTCCCAGCCATCCAGTAAGGCCTGGGAAGGGAGCACTCCCCAGTGTACAGGGAAACTGGGGATGCGGCCAGTGGGCAGGTCACTTCAGCAAGCATTCTTGAGATCAGCCAATCAGTGATCTCAGAAATGCCATGTTGGCGTGGCTTTGGGGGTGGTAAAACCTGTTTATGAAAACTGGCCATTGCTGAGCCAGCTGCATTGCCAGAGGTACTCAGACACGGAGGGTGGGGAGCTGAGCAGAAAAGGGCTTTATGCATGATTAAGATAATGATGCCATTGTTGATTTGATGGCAGCCATGTGCATAACCTTACATTTATCTGTGCTAAACGGCATTTGCCATTTAACTGCCCATGCTTCCAATTTATTTGTTTGTCTGTAGCTGCCTGCTGTTGCTGTGCTGTTTTGTGTTACTTTACACAGCTTAGTATTATCTGCAAAGATTGAAACTTTACTGTTTAATACGTACCCTCTGTCATTAATATATATATATTGAAGAGAATTGGTCCCAGAACTGACCCTTGTGGTACTCCGCTAGTAATGGTGACCCAATTTGAGAATGTACTGTTGATAACCACCCTCTGCTTCTGATCATTAAGCCAGTTTCTCACCCATGTGCACAAGTTTTCCTGTGTTACAATGTTAACAGCTTCAAAGCTGACTGCCATGTGTGAGTGATCTTAAAAGTGAAAATAGCAAAAAGAAAATAATTGTGGGGAGCAGGTGGGTTTATATATACACGTTATTGTATTTTAGGGCTTTAGTACTCTTTACAATCTTATAATCTTAACTAATAGGAAAAATCCATTAAAAAATCCAGTTCTTACTGTCCCAAGCAGGGGCCTGATAATGTTGATAAAAGGCCTCCTGTGGCCAAGGTTGTCTATTGCCGGTGATTATGTTGTTTATTTTTACACATTAGCACTGGGAGCCATGCAACAGCAGCATCAGTTTTTGGCCTTGGCATGCTGCACATAAAAATCTCACCCATAGAGCTGAGCTGGTATTAGAGACAGATCTACTGGAAACTGCTCGCTTTGGTGGAGATATGACGGCTGACATAAAATCCCGTCTAGAAATAGGCATAGCAAGAACAATTAAGAGGCCAAAGAAAAATGTTCAACATTGTGACGCTTCACGTATGACCACCGTAGTACCGATAATAATGTAGAAATGATAGCGGAGCTCGGCAATATATCCGCAGAACAAAAGCATAAACTACATTCTAAAAATATTGAAGCTGGATCTAAAAAAAGCTTGCGCGGCTGATATATACACGCTGCCAGGATTAGAAAATCCCCAGATCGCAGTCGAGAGCATGAAGACAATTTTAAAGGCATCCGGGAACAAGGATTTCAATCCAGAGAGATGAGTGGATGGGATTCTGAAGAGCTTCACGTTTGCACTGGTTTGCATTGGTATTGATCTTTGTCGAATCAAAGGTCTGTTCTACTTAGTTACAGGAAACAATAACATGAGGCTGCATGGCATGCAGGATCGGGCTAGATTGCAGCACGCTGAGGCTGCCCCATAAATTGGAGGGGTGAGATTTTTTTTTACATTGTAATACAGCACTCGACAGGAAGCAGCCATTATTACATTGTTACAATAGCCACACTACTGGCTATTTACAATGCAACTACTAAAACACAGTGTGAGACTGCACCGGAAACCTTATCACTAACAAAAATGCAGTGTGCACATGTGGGTGACAAAGACTCTGTAAATACACTATGGGAAAGGTCCCACTCCTTCCCTAACCCCCACCGAAATATGGCACCACTGCTTATATAATAAAAATGTATATTTATTGATAATAAAGTCACATAACTACAAACACTAAACATCAATTAAAAACACTAAAGACACAAAAGTAATGTTCAATAAGGAAGGGAACCACACTTCTAGGGGCAGTAGGGGTGGCAATTACAATTAATATATTTACAATACGGGGAGGCCGATTCATCAATAGCGCCAGGTAGCGACAGATGAGCGACTGTAGCGTGATTTTTTCAGCGCTCTCGCCGGCGCTAGCCTCATTTTGCTTGATAAATGCGTCATTGTGACCGCCGCCGGGCGTACTTGAGTCGGTAGTCGCCGTTAGCTGCCGCTACCTGGCGCTCGTCGGACACTACCTGGCGCTATCGCTTGATGAATAAGGGTCATAGTATATGACTCCTGACTGAGTTCAATGAATATAAAGTGCTTAAGTGCAAAGTGCTAATTAACAATCAATATATGAACAAAGATAACTAAATACCAAATATATATATATACACAAAAGGCAGTGCACATTGACCCTATAAAAATAAGTGTATGAGACCCTAACAGGGCCTACAAACTAAATCTAATAATCAATATACAAACAGTGAGGACCAAGCCAGGGAGGACCAAGAAATACTATCCCCAATTTTAGAAGAGAATACACTTACATTACAATACGACCGCCAGCCTCAAGGTCCTGAGGAAGTGACGTGAGTGACGTCACGCAACGCGTAGACGGAGGGGCAGTGGGCTGGCGGTCGTATTGGCTTGGTCCTCACTGTTTGTATATTGATTATTAGATTTAGTTTGTAGGCCCTGTTAAGGTCTCATACACTTATTATATAGGGTCAATGTGCACTGCCTTTTGTGTATATATATATTTGGTATTTAGTTATCTTTGTTCATATATTGATTGTTAATTAGCACTTTGCACTTAAGCACTTTATATTCATTGAACTCAGTCAGGAGTCATATACTATGTATTGTAAATATATTAATTGTAATTGCCACCCCTACTGCCCCTAGAAGTGTGGTTCCCTTCCTTATTGAACATTACTTTTGTGCCTTTAGTGTTTTTAATTGATGTTTAGTGTTTGTAGTTATGTGACTTTATTATCAATAAATATACATTTTTATTATATAAGCAGTGGTGCCATATTTCGGTGGGGGTTAGGGAAGGAGTGGGACCTTTCCCATAGTGTATTTATTTACAATGTAACACAGCAGGGAGCAGACTTGCTTTTTGCATTGTAACAGCAGGAAACATCTTGCTTTGTACATCATACAGAGCATCTGCAGCATTAGTTATAACACTGCCAGCGTGGGTTTACTGTCAGAACTGCTGCCCCTGTAGGTGTGCGTGCTGTGAAAATAGTCTTATCCCCAGTGACGCCTGACACGTTTTTGAAGGGCAACTCTCCTTTTTTGGGGTGCTTTACATCACCAGTCCTGCTGCCACAACGACATTCTCATGAGAATCGTCACCATACAGTTTAATGCAATGTGCTTCTTAGGATCCACAGTGCATTCATGAGGGTCAGAGCATACCCAGAAGCAAATATGGCAGCAATCAAATTGGGGCTCAAGCTATACCTGAGACTTGTGGCACTGCATGGGAGAGATAAGTGACCAGGCGCTCGAGGAGGAGGCAGGAGACTTCTGAGAAACACGAATGTGATGTCCTGGCACACAGGCTGAGGATATTATTCAGCAACAGGACAAAAAGGGTCAGCTGTCTGCTTAGGCAGAGCAGTGAGCATTGTTCAGGCAAAACTGTTAGGGGGTTAATGCACAGGAGCAGAAATAGCATTACAGTACAGGTAACTGTTTACTACCCACTAAAGCAATAGGGTAGCAGCACAAAGCAAAAGGGCAACTGTGGAAGTTCTTGCTGTATGATTTTTAGCATTGAGGGCACAATTTAAGGGTTGAAAGCTATGTTATGTATTGATGCCTTACCTCAGTACTTTTCAATCTTGGATATAGTGCTGTGTTTACAGACAAGATAATTTATTTTTGGTCAAAATCCTACCTTCATTGTCCAGACACAAAGTTAGCTATAGCTCCCCACAAATCTATCTAGCTTATATTTATGTGTACTGTGTTATTCTGCAATTTAAGTTATTACATATTTTCTGGGTTTCCAGCACGGGTCGCTTCATCCTTAATTCTTCACTATTGGGTTATCTGCCACCAGGTGGCGCAGTCGACTGCCCATAGAAGGCTGCAATTTACCCATAATAACCAGAGTTTCCTTGCAGTCCTGGCTGCGAAGACAGAAGATTATCTCTCTCTGGATTATCGCAGGCGAGCGGGGCACCCCAAGCTCGTCGGCCCTGCAGGCCTATTCCCACCTGTTCCGGACCTATCCTGCCTCCCAGCGCTGGCTGCGGTTCAGGTGAAGGTAGGAGAATACCTAGGGTCGGGTGTTAACAGAGCTATGCTCTGGGCCGCAGACCCTGTACACAAAGGGTAGCCTGCCTTAGGCTAATGGTGAGCCTATTGGGGGGGGGGGGGGAGAAACCACTTGTATTGATTTTTTATTCCCACATGCTTTATTTCACAATTGCCATCTTTCCCCTTTTTTTGTGTGTGTGTCTCTTGTTCACTCTGCCTGTCACTGTGTGGGCTCGTTCGCTCTGTGCCCCCCCTCCCCCCCTCCTCAGCTCCCGCTCGACTGCATCTGCTGTCTCGGGGGGACGGGCCGACCGCCTGCTGCGGCCGCCCACCGGCTTGTCATCCCCGTCGCGGGCACGGCCGTGCACTCCGCGGCAGGGGTAGACTGCCAGGGTGGAGGGGGAATCCTCCCTGTCCTTGCGCGCTGCCAGGGGGCGGATACACATCATCGCAGCGCGGCCCGCCCCTCGAGGTTCTCGCTGCGGCCTTCTCCGGTGCCATTGGCAGTGTGCTCTTGCATGCTGGGCCTGCTGTCTCGCCGGCCCTCCGTTCTGCTCTGGGGGCCCTCTTCTGGCGTGTTCTGGTGTCCGGTCAGCGGCACTGCTGGATACTGGAGCCTTCCTGGCGCGGCGATCCATCGGAGCTTCTCCCTGGTTCGTGAGTCCGGTCCATTTTTCTATATATGTGTGCATGGGCTGTGGGATGTTCATCTTGGCCCTTCTTGTGTCTTTCAGGTGGGCTCCCTCTTTTTTTCTTGTGGTTTCTCCCGGTCCATCCCCCTCCGCTCCTCAGTTTTGACATTCTAGGGGACCTTGTGGGGGGACTCCGGGTCGGGCTTAGCGCCGGTTACCCGTGGATATAGATATATATATATATATATATATATATATATATATTATATATTTTTTCTATAATCACCATAATGGAGGCTTCTGGGGATAGCGAGCTTGGGGCCCCTCGGGGCGGGCTCCATTGTTCCTTATGTGTGGTACATCCTCTTTGAGCGGTCGCAGCGCGATTTGTGTCCCCTGCGCCCAGAATCTTATTGCGGAACAGGATGTGCCTAGCGTCCCACTTCCCAGTCCTATTTTACCGGCGGCCTCGCCGACACCCCCGCATCTGCATTTAGCCCCCAGTGAGGGGGAGGTCAGCCGGGGGTCCCATTCGGACCTGGCGTTGCGCGTGGCCAGCCTTGAACAACAATTGGCCCGTCCGGCTGCCGCAAGGCCTCTAGTAAGAAGCGGCATTTGGAACCGGCTTATTCTCTATTTGCTGATGATGATGATGCTTGTGAGCCTTTCGGCGGCCGTGACTCTATGGAGCAGGGTGAGTTATTCTATGATCCCGACTCCTCCGGGGACCGCGACTTGGACAGTGACCCTGGGTCTTCCTCGGACGAGGACATGTGGCTCCCCGATGATACGGATAGACTGTTGTCTGCGGTGCTCGAGACTTTGCACATTGCCCCCCCTAAGGCGGCCAAAAAGAAGCAGGGGGAGCTTTTCCCTCCTGATAGACAACGCCTGGTTCTCCAAGATGGTTCTTAAGGAATGGGAGAGGCCCAATAAGCTACCCTCGGTGCCTAAGTGGCTGGACAGACGGTATCCCTTTTCGGAGGAGTTGGTCCGTCTTTGGTCTTGCCCCCCGAAGGTGGACGCTCCCGTACTGGGGCTCTCCAATACGCCTGTTATGCCTTCTCAGGACACTACTACCTTGCTAATGCTGATCGACGCATGGATCAGCTTGCTTGTCGTGCCTTTATGTTTGTGGGGGCTGGTCTACGCCCCCGGTCTGTGCCGCGGCTATTGTCGTCATTAAAAAGAAGGTTAAGCGTCCTGTGGAGGCCGCCCGATCCTGCAAGCGAGCGGACGAGTCCAAGCCCCCCACTAAGGCCCCTCAGGCATGAGGAGGCGCCCTCACCCATCCGGGTGGGGGGACGGCTTCTGCTCTTTGCTCACGTCTGGAGACATCACGTCTCGGACCGGTGGATTCAGGAGGTGGTGTCCTCCGGCTACAAGATAGAGCTGGCAGCTTGGCCGCCCCCGAGATTTCTTCGGTCCCGGATCTCCCGAAACCCTGTGACGGCGCAGGGCCTAAGGTTGGCTGTCCAACGTCTTCCATCGTCCAGAGTGATTTGCCCTGTGCCTCTTCAGGAGCGGGGTCTCGGGTTCTACTCCAATCTGTTCACAATGCCCAAGAAGGACGGTTCCCTGAGACCCATCCTGGACCTGAAGGGCCTCAACAGATTTGTCAGGTTCAAACACTTCCGCATGGAGATCTTACGGTTGGCGGTGAGCTCCCTTCGGCCCGGCAACTTCATGACCATGGTGGACATCCAGGATGCCTATCTGCATGTTCCTATCTTCCGGGGACATCAGAGGTTCCTGAGGTTCGCCTTGGAGGATCAACACTACCAGTTTGTGGCCTTGCCGTTCGGTATCTCTTCAGCACCGCAGGTGTTCACCAAGGTGTTGGTGGGTGTCATGGCCCTCCTGAGGGGCCAGGGCATTGCATTCTTCCTTACCTGGACGACTTGCTGATTGCTGCTCAATCTTTTCAACAGGCCGAGAGCGACACTCAGAAGGTTTTGTCCACTCTCGAAGCTTTCGGTTGGGTGATCAATTATCCCAAGTCTTCAATCACTCTGTCATTGGTGAGATCCTTCCTGGGCATGACGTTGGATACTTCTCAGGTCAAGGTGTTCCTTCCTCAGCAGAAGGTGGAGGGTCTCCAGATGCAGGCGCGGGCCTTGTTGTCGTGTCCACTTACCTCCATCTGTGGGGATGCAGTTGGCCTCATGGTCTCTTGCCTCGAGGCTGTACCCTTTGCTCAGTTCCACATGAGACCTCTGCAGTTGAATCTTTTGGCCGTTTGGGCCACTGGAGCAGGAATTCTCTCTGTCCTCTGGCCAGACAGTCCCTCTCGTGGTGGTTCGATTCGAGGAACCTTCTAGTGGGCAGGTCTTTTCTCCCTCCATGCTGGGAGATTGTCACCATGGACGCCAGTCTGACTGGTTGGGGAGGGTTCTGGCAATCTCTGAAGTTCCAGGGCCAGTGGGGACCGCAGGAGGCTCATGTACCTATCAATCTTCTGGAGCTGAGAGCGATCAGGTTGGTCCTCTCTCTGTTGACTCCCCACCTACGGGGTCGTGCGGTCCAGGTCCGCTCGGACACTCAGACGGTGGTCGCCTACATCAATCATCAGGGCGGGACTCGGAGCAAACGAGCCCTCAAGGAAGTGTCCCTGATCCTGTCTTGGGCAGAGGAGAATGTTCCCTGAGAACCAGGAGGCGGACTCCCTGAGCAGGGGGTCGTCTCGTCTGGGGGAATGGTCTCTCAGCAACAAAATCTTTCACGCCCTGTGTCGCCAGTGGGGGCAGCCGGACGTGGACTTGTTTGCGTCCCGTCACAATCACAAGCTTCCAAAATTCGTCTCCCTGTCAAGAGACCCTCTGGCCTTCGTCACGGACGCGCTAGCAATTCCTTGGACGGAGTTTCGACTCATCTATGCTTTTCCTCCCTTTCCTCTGCTGGGTCGTGTGCTGCGCAAGATAGCCCAGGAGGGGGTACTTACCATTCTGGTGGCCCCCCGCTGGCCGAGAAGAGTATGGTTTGCGGACATCGTCCAGATGACGGTGGATCACTTCGTCATGCCTGACGATCCAGGGCTCCTCACTCAGGGACAGCTGCGTCATCCCTATTTACAAACGCTGGCTTTGACGGCTTGGCTGCTGAAACCTCTATCCTGATGGATAAGGGGTTGCCGGCCTCGGTCATCGGTACCATGATTCAGGCTCGGAAGAAATCCTCTTCTATGATTTACTACAGGGTCAGGCACGCTTACATTGCCTGGTGTGAGTCTAAGTCTCTTCCTTGTCGCGCTTTTTCCATCTCCAGGATTTTGGAGTTTCTACAACATGGTCTAGAGTCGAGGTTACAACTGAGTACTCTCAAAGGTCAGGTTTCAGCCTTGGCAAAGATATTTCGCCAATCATAGGCTTAGCAAGACCCTTTTCCAGGAAGTTACCCATGTGCGTCCCCCGCGTAAGCCTTTGTTACCGGTGTGGGATTTGAACTTGGTGCTTTCTGATCTCCAGGGTCCTCCCTTTGATCCCTTGTGCGATGCCGTTCTATCCATTCTGACTCTAAAGGTGGTCATTTTGGTAGCTATCACCTCGGTGCGTCGCGTCTCTGAGCTGGTGGCGCTTTCTATAAAGCCTCCTTATTTTGAGTGGCATCAGGATAAGGTGGTGTACCGTCTCAAATTCTTGCCCAAGGTAATCTCTGCCTTTCATCTTAATGAGGACATTGTCTTACCTTCCTTGTGTCCTGCCCCTTCTAATTCTAAGGAACTGAATCTTCATTCTCTGGATGTGGTCAGGGCGCTTAAGTACTATTTGGTTGCCACGGAGTCTTTTCGGAAGTCGGACTCTCTGTTTGTTCTCCCTGCCGGACCTAGGAAGGGCTTGCCTCCGGCCAAATCCACTATCAGCAAGTGGATTAGACAGGCGGTGGTGCAAGCGTATTCTACCAAGCGGAAGGAACCCCCTTTCCGTGTTACAGCTCACTCCACTAGAGCTATTGGTGCCTCTTGGGCTTTTCAGCACCAGGCTTCAGTTGAACAGGTTTGTAAGGCCGCTACTTGGTCTTCAGTTCATACTTTTTCTAAGTTTTACAAGGTTGACGTTAGGGCCTCAGCTGATGCTGTTTTTGGTCGAAAGGTGCTTCAGGTGGTAGTGGCTTGAACTGCCTGCTGTTGCTCAGTGGGGAGCCCACCCTTCTTCTTGGACACTGCTTTTGGATGTCCCAATAGTGAAGAATTGAAGATGAAGCGACCTTTGCTGGATACCCAGAAAAATACGCTTCATCCCACCCTTGTTCTGCTGTCCTCTTTTGCGTTGTTATGGTGTTTACTTGGAGAGAGTTCATTGTGGGGCTGTGTTTACGTAACATGGTCTTTGCCTCCCGGCTTCTTGCATTACTGCTTTTCAACACTGGGTATTATGGGTAATTCGCTGCCTTTTATGGGCCGGAAGGAGTCACAAGTCTTCTTGCAGTTGACTGCGCCACCTGGTGGCGGATAACCCAATAGTGAAGAATTGAAGATGAAGCGACCCGTGCTGGATACCCATAAAATAAATTCTACTGGTGAGTAATCACAGAATTGTATTTTTCTGTAGTGTGACCCTATGCCACTTAGGAAAAATTCAGCCCACATGGTAGTGGAGAGCTGTAAGCTGTGACGTGATGCTTTAGTGAGATTATCAGGTGAAACAAAGCTAAAGAAGCAATATGAATTGCCTTAGCAGCACAGAATGGAAAGTTTGAGGAGGGTTAACAGAACTAATGATTCAATTTTTTGGCCGTATTTGTCTTGTAAACAAGAAAACAAGTTTTTCTAGAGTAGTTATTTTTGGAATACATTTTTAACCATGCCACATATCTGAAGCCACTTTAGGCTTACTGACAGCGCCTGCTATAATCCAGTGGGGAATGTTAGCTATTCATTTCGGGTGTTACTGAGAGGAAGTGCAGCTTCGTTCTTCAATGACTTTACAGTATTCCCTGTCCCTTTGACCACTCTTTTCTCACTGCCATGTTGTGCATCCAGGAATGATTCCTGTCCTGTTGTTTAACTGAATGTAATCTTCGCACAGATAAGCCAGGGAACATGGACTAATCAAGTCACAAGGCATCGGGTTTTGTTAACAAAGAAAGCATCGCTGGCAGAACATTGATTCCACGGCCTGATCAAGGCTGTGTATGGATATGGAGATTAAGAAACCACATGGGATGATTTATTTAAAGCCCAATCATTTTGTAACTCTCCACCCACCCCTCGCTCCCCCTGTGCTATGCCTAATTTGGGCAGTAACATAAAAAAACAACTCACTGGGGTAGTGCATGGAAGCTGTAGCTGAGACTTTGCGTGACAGGTACCCAATTCCGTGCAGTAGTGTGACTTTACTACTTGTCAGTCAAGTCCAACTCCTTTAGGTATCAGGGGATTATTGCTGTGATCAAGTGAGTTGTTTTACTATTTAATGCCCAAAACGTGCTTAGCACAGGGAGAGGGAGGGGTGGCTGGGGGGTTACAAAAAATTTGGACTTCCTTTTTAATTCCAAACAACTTAGATACATGTAATCTGCAGAAAGGTTATCTGTACTTACCTATATAACTTTATGACAAGCAGTTAAAAGCTAACTGCAAAAGATTTTACAGTTGTTTTTTTATAGCTCCTCGCTAAAACTTACAGGACTGTGGTACAAACATTACACAGATGGCTTCTCAGGTAAAGAGTGCTTTCTCAAAATAGAAAGTATTTAGATGACGGTATACAGAATTTCCATAATTAGCTCTCTCCCAAACACCTAAAAAACTGACCACTGGGTGTGCAATGCTTGAGTACAGCCAAAAATACACAGCCACACATTTTGACAATTCTGTAACTCACAGCCAGACATTTATACACAAAACTAAACAATAGTTTTTTTCTACTAACACACCTACCAAATAGTCATAGTTTGGGAGATGTAGATAATCTGGGGATGGACAGTTATAGTCTAAAAATATGAAGCTATAGAGCAAGTCTCAAGGAGGCCACACATGCATCGCATACAAACATCAGCACAAATCAACAACCCAGAGCTTGATCATACAATGAGCATAACTCATTTTTAAAAGACCAGTGAACTATATATAAATCTATTGATAAAATGCTAGATCGCTATATAAAATTTGTGGTTAAAATGTGTACGATACTCCATTTCATTTAAACAGGTGGTTTTCTAGCAGTGCCAGGGCCATTCAAATAGGGATGGAGGATAGTTGGTTGCAGGCCTGAAAAGACAGCTGGCTCCGGAGACACTGCTGCTGTGCCTCACTCATCTTGGCAGATTGCCAAGAGAATTTGGCATCTGCTCTATATAACTGATACAATTGTATCAATCACCTTTCAGGCAAGCTCAGCCTGGGTCTGTTGGAGTCCCCCTCTTCCTTGCAAAGCACAGGAGGAAAGCACAGCCTTGCAAAGCACAGCTTCCAAATCTCTTACAACTTTCCGACCAACAAGAAAGAACAAAAACATTTTTTTCTCATATATATATATATATATATATATATATATAACAAAAACATTTTTTCTCCTTAATATAAATATATATATATATATATATATATATATATATATATATATATATATATTTTTTTTTTTTTTCTTCTCTTTCTACACTGAACGATCATCCCTCCCAACCTCCAAGGACCACCATCAAATGTATTCAGCGACATTTGAAATTTTTAGGCCCTTCTTCAGAAGCTCAAACTAAACTGCAGCCTGTTCCTCTGCCCCCCCCCCCCATTTTAATCATTCTTGCTCCCCCCATAAATGGCCATGTTTGCCAAATTCCACAAGTTTGGTTCATTTAATGCATTGATCTAAGTTTACTTTTTCTTTATTGTGTATTTGTATTTGTTTTGCATGGTTAGCTGTTGTTGGCTATTCCAGTAATACATTCAGGGGGACACATGATGACTTGAGATAGTCTCTGGGCTTTACTACATCTTCTTTTTTTGCCGTTGACCAGCCCAAACACCTTCTCCATTTGTATGACAGCTTGTGTGGCATCCCTGGGTATGTACTGTCTGCATAACTGCATTCAGTAGCATGTCCTGTAGACAGTAGATGTATGTACGTGCAGTGGAAAAGAGGGGGTTCCCAACCTTTGTTCAGTCAAGTACCACTTTCCATTTTCTAATAATCTCAAGTACCACTTATGTTGTAGGTATGGGTTGACAGTCACCTAAAACCACCCTTTAAAGTGTATTAAATGCACAGAAATATTTTTTTATACCTTTTGTGCAAATCAGATATGAGTAAAGTATAGATGGCAGAAGATCAGGTCGGGGTACAGGTCAGTCTGCAGCCTTGCTGATTACCACCTCATAGGACCTCGAATACCACCAGTACTTGTTGGGAGCCACTGTAGTAGAGCCTGACTGTTTGCAGGTCACCACTGGCCACAATTGGTTTCCTTCTGCCTGTAGAGGCATCAACTGCCGCAAGGGATCTCTCTCTCATTCTAGTTAGGACAGATCTTGTGTGAATATGGAAATGTCCTTATACATTTTTTAAAGTCCAACTCCAGACTTTTGGTGGTTGGTGAACTTAGGTGGAAAATTTGGCATCACGTCCTGACTGTGGTGACCAAAGAGGATGTTCAACTATCATAAAAGCTTGGTTCGGGAAATATACAATATATTTATTGTCTGTAGTTATAACAGGCCTGAAGTAAAAAATAACATAAGATCAGCTTAACCCCCTCCTCCTAACTGGGCATCCCAATTTGGGGCTACATCCATTTTTAATCTGTAGGAAGCCCAAACTATCCTTATAACCCCCATTCCACGATTTTCAGATGCCTGTGCATCCCCTTCTGCGCTGGCAACCATTTGGGTTTGCTTGGCCATGCACATCCGCCACACTAATGCACCACCATTTTTCATTGAAATGTTACAAAGTAGACTTTACATGCTCAACTTCTTTATTGCAGCGTTTTTTTTCTCCCCATGAAAAGTTTTTAAACTATTTTTGTCTTTGCAACCAAGTTTGCCCCATTAGTACTGCTAATGAAATTCCACCACCACAATTTTTCTTCATGGTGGCTTGAAAAAAAACAGAAGCTGGCAGCAAAATTAATAATTTGTCAGTATCATTCCTGGCATCTAAAAATAATATTCCACATGACTAGCATAGATCAAGATTAGACTTCATTAAAGGTCTGTTAGTCTTCAAAAATAAACCCTGGTTGGTGCTCTCGTCACCTGCAGACGATCAGTCACACAGCACATGCTTTCCTCCATACTTAACGATGTTAATGAGGTGATATTTCTCCACTAGCTTACATGCAGGTGACGGCTTAAAAGTTAGTGAGGGCTCTCATGGAAAGCTGCCTACAACCCAGCCGTGGGCATTACTCTCCTTGGGTTGTAATGACATTCATCTTTTGGATTGTAGGGAATATTCATCCACTTAAAGATTTACTCTAGCCAGAAGTGGTTGCCAGTTTTTATATTGCTAGTTACCTTGATGTACCGTTGAGGTTAAGCAGGACCGACCTTAGAATAGAAGGCGCCCTGTGCGAGTCTACAGGATGGTGCCCCTCAACATACTTTTGCGCTTTCTCAGGGGTCCTGGCTTCAGCACATTCTATCTGTCGTTCTTGCATTGGCCGCAACGAGGCTGCAGGGAACGACATCCCCTGCTCTGTTTGCACTTCTGCCCCCCCAATGAAAGTAAAGCGGGTCAAAACCCTGGGACACAACATGTGTCCAAATCCTTCAACAATAGTACCCCAAAACCACAGCTGATCCTGCAAATGAACATTGAAAAGGAAGCATTTGTAATATATTTTGCAGCACCGAATATGAATCGGGTGTTTTGTTTTTTTTTAGGAATGCCCCACTTTGTGATGGGTCTTCTTTTCTCTCATGTGATACCACAGTGTATGTGCGGACTCTTGCAGTGAATATTAAGCAGCATAGAATGCTGAATTTAAAATAAGTATTCTCACGGGCGCTTAACTCTGTGTACCCATTCCAGCCATTTAGATAGGCATTAAAAATGATGATTATACTTGGTAAAGGAGATATTAGCTATGGAGCCTTTCCTACACCTTTAACCTTATTAGGTATCGTCAGGGAAGGCTTTTTTGACTACGTAATTTGGCAGGCGGCTCTTATTGACATGTCCTCCCCCCCAAACCGTTTAGGCTGGGAAAGGAGCACGCCCAAGGCCAGGGATACGGGGAGATGTGGCAGTGCGTGCTCCCCATTAAAGTTAATAAGAGCTGTCAAAAAGAGGTAAACACAGCAAACAGCTGAGCATGCAGAAGAGGTGAGTTGTTTGGGGATTTCTGGGAGTTTCAGTTAGCGGGGCATCCCCAATCGGTATGCCCTCAGGGAACAGAACAAAGGAGATAAAATACTGCTATGCGCACCTTGCAGTTTTTCAAGAAAAACAGCCTTTTATTTTTGAAATCCCCCCACAAACGTTATATTCTCTGGAAGTACACACCTCAAGCTTTCTAAGCGCACCAGGGTTGTAGTTTTCTGGAAGTAGTCTCTGAATGAATTATTTAAGGTTTCCCTAAAAAAGCAGAAATAAAGCCACATTTTCCTAAAGTTAAATCTGAAAAAGCATGGTCCCCTGAACAGAACAATACAGAATATTCATAGCTACTTTCAAGGGTAGGGTTGCCAAACACCCCAAAGTAAAGCATGTGCGTATTAGAATTTTTACTTGAATATTTAAACTCTGCAGACAAAGTGCACACCTTGCACTTTTTCAAGCAAAACAACCCATTACATTTGAAATACCCACCCCAAACCGTATATTCCCCAAAAGTACACACATTAAGCTTTCTAGGTGTACCCAGCTTGTTGTAGTGGGCGCATCTTTCTAGAAGTAATCCCTCAGATAATTCCTAAAATATTAATATGCTCCTCAGGAGTGGAACCCTTAAGAATAAAAAAAATGGCATGGGGTCTCTTCCCAGCATAACCAGCACAGGTACCAGCTATGAGGGCTTGTAGACCAGGATGCAGAGGCCAGCCTCGGTGGCCTTCGGCCCTGGAAGCTACAAGCCCACACAGCCTTTGTGGGGCACAGGCTTTTCTCCCCCCCCCGGGCTTTGGGGACGCAGGTAATAGGGGGCTGGTGGGTTAATGCCGCTTGCCACAGGTGACTTGCCAACCCCCCAAGCTATGTGAACTGGTATAGGGGTCTTATGGATCCCTGTTAAATAAACACATGACACATAGAGAAAAAAGTGACATTTATTATCTTTACTCACTTCTGATCCTCTGCTCCCCTACGGAGGGGGGGGGGGCAGGGGATCAGATCAGAGTTTCCTGCCCCTCCACCCTCTCTCCACCGATTACCAGCATGACTGAGGATGGTGGGTCCCGTCCAGAAAGAGGCGGGGCTAGACAACGGCCTGCAGTCAAGGCAGAAGCAGGGGGGTTGCCTTGTTCCGAACCCTCTTCTGAAGATTGAAGAGCACGGGGGGGGGGGGGCGGGGAGACTGGAGACCCCCAGGACGAACAAGAGATCCAGCGCAAGCGATCGCGTGATGAGGTGCGTAAATGTCATTTTTTGTTTCTTTGTTTAACAGCCTTTTGGGCCCTCTCCTGAAGCTGGACGCAGGGGATGCCCCCTGGGTGAGGACAAAATTCGTCTAGATCGATTGGGGGGTCAGGTGAGTGTTTTTTTTTGCCGCTATTAGGGGGAAAAGCCAGGCCTTGAATCTTTTGATTAATGGTTGGAGAGGCAACCACGTGAAATTTATGGCCTTGGCGTTTAAAGGATTAAAGCCCAGTGGGCTTAGCACAGGCGGAGGGAGGGGTGGCTGGGGTTTTACAAAAATCTTGGACTTCCTCTTGAATTTGGGCTCTAACTGCCAGTATGCGGCCTATAGTGGAAAATAGAAATAGAAATTTACATCTTTACTTTAGTGTTCTTTGCAGAGACTTTTATTGTCCTCTACAAGAATGTTTCCGACACAAGTAACTCACTGCTTGCCATTTTGGGAACCATACGAGCACAGCCAGCAAAAGGATAATAAAATAAATCATGAGTAATTCTTTTTTCCTTTTCAGAAGTAGACTTAAATATTGTTTAAAATATACGGTTGCATTATGCTCCTATGTTTACAGCTTGATGGTGCTCGCTTCTAAGTGTTCACCATGGCTCTGCTGAAGAATGTTTAATACTGTATAGAGGTTGATTTGTGAGCTATGCAAACGTATGAAGCCATTACCATAGTATTTCTGCCATGCCGAGAAATAAATATGCGTGGCACTTTAGGCATTTTAGAGGGCATTTTGAGTAAAGACATGCTGAAAATCAAGCACAAAGCATAGTTGCTATAGCAGGATTTGTAATGAAAGAAGAAATTCCAGCTAGGCAAAATACTAACAGAACTAACTTACAAGTCACTGTCCAGGCAAAAAAAAACATACTCTCCTTTTGCTCCCCACTGCTCCTCCATTCGGCACCTGTGTTTTACTACTGACAAAGAACCAAGCATAGTGTCAACTTGCTCCAGTATTCAATCTCTTCCTCCACCAAGCCTCTTGATTGGCTAGCAGAGTTCACCCCTTATCCTGCATGTATTGCATTCACTGTCGCAAAAGACAGCGGCTATTGCAATATGAGGGTCTGAAGTTTTGGATTACTTGTAGCTGATGCAACTGTCAACTGTCATGGTACCATATAGCAAAAATAAATTCCCTGTTTATTTTAATGACAATATGTTCACTGGTGGCTCAGTGGAAACGTGTGTCGACCTGGTGCTGGGGGTCCCCTGTGTCATCCGGATGCAGCTCAGTATATGACACTGGCGGTACAATTCACTTCTTTACAATAGCTCTTTCAAATGCTTTCTGGGCAAGGTGGCACTGGCCCCCAGACATGAATGTGCATTCTTTGCAGATTCTGGCACTTTCACTGGTCACCACTAGAGGGTCAAGTGCTGTTCAGCTGTGTGGTGTTTTCCAAGTGTACTGCACGGCCTGTTTCATTTCAATCATTACTTCTGGGTATTGTGCCACAAGGTGGCACAGTTGACTGTAGAAGACTTGTGGCTCCTACCGGCCCTATAAAAAGCCAGGAATCACCCATAGACCCCCAGTGTTTTCTCTGCAGTCATACTGCGAAGACCAGAAGATGGCTCTCTAAGTTTTTGCAGGTGAGCTGGGCAACCAAGCCTGTGGCCCTGCAAGCCTATTCTCACCCGCTTCCGGACCCTTCTGCCTCCCAGCCTTGGCTGTCGGATCAGGTGATGGTAGGGGAGCACCTGGGTCAGGTGCTCGGTGAGCTTTGCTCCAGGCCGCAGACCCTGTATACTGAAGGGTAGCCGGCAATAGGCATATGGTGAGCCTAGGGAGAAGGGAGAACCACTGCTGCTTGTGTGCTGTGTCTTCACTGGGGTGAGTCTTTATTGTGAGGTGTCTTGGGGGACTTTCGCTCCCTTGGGGTTCTCTCCCCGCCTCCCTCCTCCCCCCCTCCTCCCCCCCTTTTTTCTCCCGTCTCTGGCCTTTTCTGCGCTCCGCGTGTCCCCTCCCTCCCCCCCTCTTCCCCATCTCCCTCCTGTCGTGGCTTGGCGGGGGGCTCGGGTGCCCGGCGCGTGTGCGCGAGTGCCGCTGTTCGTATGCGGTCTCCCTTTCCCGTCGCCGCGGGCGCACTGCGATCCGCGGCGGGAGTGTTGCTGGGTCCTGTCCTTCACGGATGCCGGGCGCCATTACCGTTGTGGGCGCTGGCATCTCACGCCTTTTTATGTGGGGGCGGTACCGTGGGATGACTCGTTTTGCATCATTCCCTCGCGGCCCGCCCCTCGAGGTGCCTTCAGCTGCGCCATTTTCCTGGGCTCAGCGCGGCGACTGCTGGTGTGCTGACAGCTGTCGCCGCGCTGTCGACTGTTTTTGATACCTTACACATCGCCCCCCCCTAAGGTGGAGAAGAGGAAGCAGGGCAAGCTCTTCCGTCCCGCAAGCAACGTTTGGAGTTCCCAGAACAGGGCCATTTCTCTAATATGGTACTCGAGGAGTGGGAACGCCCTAACAGGTTACCTTCGGTGCCCAAGGGGTTGGACAGAAGGTAACCCTTCTCGGCTGATTTGGTTAGGTGTTGGTCGTGTCCGCCTAAGGTGGATGCTCCGGTCCTGGGGCTATCTAACACTTCGGTCATACCGTCCCCTGACACTACCACCTTGCGGGATAGCGCGGACCGGCGTATGGATCAGCTGGCTTGTCATGCCTTCACCTTTGTAGGGGCCGGGTTGCGTCCGGTCTGCGCGCAGCTATTGTTGCCAATGCTATTAAGAAGAAGGTCAGGCGTCTTGCTGAGGCCGCCCGGTCTCACAAGAAGATGGAAGATTATAAGGACCTTTTGCTTTGCTCTGACTTTGTTGCCTTTGTGCTGTCTGCCATGGATGACGCTGCCCGGCTTGGCGGTAGGGCCTCGGCGGTGGCTATGCGTCGGTCCATCTGGTTGCGTCAGTGGGCGGCCGACACTGCCGCTAAGAAGTCTCTCACTGGGCTTCCCTTCACTGGACTATGTCTTTTCGGTGACCATCTTGATGTTCTGACCAAGGATGGTAGACTTCCCCAGCGTAGAAAGCAGGCTCGGCCATTTCGAGGATCCTCTTCCTTTCGTCCTTCAAGGGGAGGTCATGGGTCCTCCTTCTCCAGTAGCCACCGAGACTCTTGGGGTCGAGGCAGATCCCGCGGTCGCCCCAGTCTCTCCTGGGGAACCAAGTCCAATCCCCCTACCAAGGCCCCTCAGGCATGAGGAGGCGCCCTCACCCGACCGGGTGGGGGGATGGCTTTGGCTTTTTGCTCATGTCTGGAGACTGCGCGTCTCAGACCGGTGGATTCAGGAGGTGGTTTCCTCCGGATACAAGATAGAGTTTGCAGCCTGGCCCCCCCAAGATTCCTCCGATCCCGGATATCTCTAGACCCCGTGTTGGCTCAGGGACTGCGTTTGGCCATTTGTCAGGTACCTCTTCAGGAACGGGGTCGGGGGTACTACAACCTGTTCACGGTGCCCAAGAAGGACGGCTCCCTGAGGCCCATCCTGGACTTAAAGGTCCTCAACAAATTTGTCAGGTTCAAGCACTTTTGCATGGAGACCTTACGCTCGGCTGTAAGTTCCCTTCGTCCGGGCGATTTCATGACCACAGTGGACATCAAGGATGCCTACCTTCACGTTCCGATCTTCCAGGTCACCAGAGGTTCCTGAGGTTCGCTCTGGGGGATCAACACTACCAGTTTGTGGCCTTGCCGTTCGGTATCACCTCGGCTCCTCAGGTTTTCACCAAGGTGCTGGCTGGTGTTATGGCTCTCCTGAGGAACCAGGGCATCCGCATCCTCCCTTACCTGGACGACATTCTGATTGCTGCTCAGTCTCTTCATCAGGCCGAGATGGATACTCAGGTGGTGACGTCCACTCTCGAGTTCTTCGGCTGGGTGATCAACTATCCCAAGTCTTCACTATCTCCATCTTTGGCGAGGTCCTTCCTGGGCATGACGCTGGATACTTCTCAGGTCAAGGTTTTTCTCCCTCAGCAGAAGGTGGAGGGCCTTCAGTTGCAGGCACGGGCCCTGCTGTCGTGTCCGCATCCCTCCATCCATCTGGGGATGCAGTTGGTGGGGCTAATGGTGTCCTGCATCGAGGCGGTTCCCTTTGCTCAGTTCCACATGAGACCTCTTCAGTTACATCTCTTGTCGGCTTGGGATTGGACTCAGGAGTCCATGGATCAGGAGTTTGCTCTGTCCCCTCTGGTCAGACAGTCCCTCTCGTGGTGGTTGGACTCGAGGAATCTTCTAGTGGGCAGATCCTTTCTGCCTCCGCGATGGGAGATTGTCACCACGGACGCCAGTCTGACTGGCTGGGGGGGGAGTTGGTCAGTCACTGAAGTTCCAGGGTCAGTGGGGTCCCCAGGAGGCCCACGCACTCATCATCATCCTAGAGCTGAGGGCGATCAGGTTGGTGCTCTCCCAGTTGACTCTCCACCTTCGGGGTCGTGCCGTACAAGTCCGCTCGGACAATTAGACAGCGGTGGCCTATGTCAACCATCAGGGTGTGACCCGAAGCAAGCGAGCCCTCAAGGAAGTGTCTCTGATCTTATCATGGGCGGAGAAGACTGTTCCCTGCCTCTCGGCGGTTTACATTCCAGGGCTGGAGAACCAGGAGGCGGACCCCTGAGCAGTGGGACGTCTCGTCTGGGGGAATGGTCTCTCAGCAACAAGGTATTTCACGCTCTGTGCCGCCGCTGGGGTCAGCCAGATGGGGACCTGTTTGCGTCCCATCACAATCACAAGCTTCCAAGATTCGTCTCCCTGTCGCAGGATCCTCCCTTTCCTCTGCTGGGTCGTGTGCTGCGCAAGATAGCCCAGGAGGAGGTACCGGCCATTCTAGTGCCCCCCCCCCCCCCGCTGGCCAAGGAGGGTATGGTTCGCGGACGTTGTCCAGATGGCTGTGGATCGGTACGTCTTGCCCGACGATCCAGAGCTTCTCACTCAGGGGCAGCTTCTCCATCCCAATTTACAAATGCTGGCTTTAACGGCTTGGCTGCTGAAACCTCCATCTTGATGGGCAAGGGTTTGCCGGCCTCCGTTGTTGATACTTTGATCCAGGCTCGGAAGAAATCTTCGTCCACTATTTACTACTGGGTCTGGCATGCTTATATTGCTTGGTGTGAGTCCAAGTCTCTATATTGTGAATTTTCCATTCCCAGGATTCTGGAGTTTTTGCAGCATGGTCTGGATTCTTGTCTACAAATAGTACCCTCAAGGGACAGGTTTTGGCTCTGGCAATCTTTTTTCAAAGATCTTTTGCCAATCATAGGCTTGCCAAGACTTTTTTCCAGGGAGTTACTCATGTGCGTCCGCCGCGTAAGCCTCTGTTTCCGGTTTGGGATTTAAACTTGGTGCTTTCTGCTCTGCAGGGTCCTCCCTTCGAGCCTCTGTGTAAGGCCGCTCTGTCCATTCTGACTCTTAAGGTAGCCTTTTTGGTTGTTATTCCATGAAACCTTCTTATTTTGAGCGGCATCAGGATAAGGTGGTGTCCCGTCTTAACCCAGAATTTTTGCCCAAGGTTGTATCTGCCTTTCATCTCAATGAGGACATTGTCTTACCTTCCTATTGTCCTGCCCCTGCTAATTCCAAGGAACGGAACCTTCATTCTCTGGATATGGTCAGGGCGCTCAAGTATTATATGGTTGCTACTGAGGCCTTTAGGAAGTCTGACTCTCTTTTTGTTCTTCCTTCTGGACATAGGAAGGGCCTGCCTCCAGCCAAATCCTCTCTCAGCAAGTGGATTAGACAGGCGGTGGTGCAAGCCTATTCTGCCAAAAGGAAGGAACATCCCTTCCACGTTACTGCTCACTCTACTAGGGCTATTGATGCCTCTTGG
This sequence comes from Gastrophryne carolinensis, assembly GCA_027917425.1. Taxonomy (NCBI): domain Eukaryota; kingdom Metazoa; phylum Chordata; class Amphibia; order Anura; family Microhylidae; genus Gastrophryne; species Gastrophryne carolinensis. Next base: position 404,990,891 of record CM051237.1, read on the forward strand.
GCTTTTCAGCACCAGGCTTCTGTTGAACAAGTTTGTAAGGCCGCTACATGGTCGTCTGTTCATACTTTTTCTAAGTTTTACAAGGTTGATGTTAGGGCCTCAGCTGATGCTGTTTTTGGCCGCAAGGTGCTTCAGGCGGTAGTGGCTTGAACTGCCTGCCGTTACTCATTGGGGATCCCACCCTACTTTAAGGACACTGCTATTGGATGTCCCAGAAGTAATGATTGAAATGAAACAGGACGTGCTGTACACTTGGAAAAATACAATTCTGTGATTACTCACCTGTAGAATTGATTTTACTGTGTACGGCACGGCCTGTTTCATCCCTCCCTTGTTATCGTTGCCCTTGGTTGCCTCTTTATGGTGATTTGTAAACAGATAACATACTGTAAGTGAAAAGAAAAAACTTACAGCTCAGCCCAGTTATGAAAGTCCCACAATGCATAGCAGTATAGCCCCCCCCCCCCCCAACCATTCAGATAAGCAGCAGTCAAAAAGGTATTCCAGCACTAATGTAGAACTTCACCTTTACTTTTAAATATTCAAATCATCCAGAAACAAGTAGACAACTAGGGCGCCATAGCAATGAAGTACCATGCTGCTATGGGTTTCTGGGTCACCCCCTTACTCATGCATAACACCACACTGCAAATGGCAGTTGTGGATGCAATCAGCAGAGTTCCCTTTAGAGTGGCGGCTATGTGGTTGTGGCAGGATACCTGGAAGAAGACTGCGGAGCATGTAACCGTGCCGGCAGCTTGCAGCACTCGATTTTTTGTGAAGTTTTTGGTGAAAATTGGTTGTTGTTCGAGTTTAAGAATTCATATATTACATGAGGTCGCCAGAAGATCACAGGAGTTGTCTTCCTTCAGATGAGAACCATAATTAGCCCTGCTCTTTGACGTGTAAATATAGGTGATGATGGATGAAGCTTTTTCATTGGTTCTGAAGCAGAGATAAACAGGCAGGTGACTCCATTCCATATATCTGCTCCACGGGAGGCTCTCTCTACAGCAGCTTGTTCACAAATAAATGCAGTTAATGATGTTTCCAAAACTGGGAACAATTTGTTCTGGTCACAAACTGGTATTGTTAAAGGGCCACGCCACCTTCAACACAGGGTGAGAACAGTTTTGGGAAAGCAAATTTATTTATCTATTATCCTTACAAATATGTTTATGAAGCAAATACCAGGACAGCTTCTGTCAGCTTTCCTATGTTGCCTTTTCCCAAAATAATTAACCTTTATTTTTTTTCCTATTTTGAATCTTTATTAATGCCATATGACTGATACACAGGCAGGTAGAGGATCTGAGCATGGTTAGATAATACAAAAAACAGTGCATATAATGTATATTACGGATCCTTGTTAACCATATGCTTTTATATAAGATTGACCTGGTATGTAACCTGAATGACCATGGTTTTTCAACTAGAAAAAGTAGTGTTAGGAGGAGAATGAATAGCTAGAGAGAGATGGGGTGGGGGTTGGAAAAAGGTGGTGTACCCTTGCACAGACGTGGAGCGTGGCTTCAATTGTGATTTGTCGTTTGAGTTCCCGGGGGATGCCAATGCTTGTCCAGGAAAGTTCTGACAGAAGGATTGGTGTGTTGTCCTGCTCAAGCCTCACCCAAAGTTTAGACCTCCCATTTCTGCACCAGTCAATAACCCCTGAGAGGTGTGCCAACATATGCTATTTTAATGGGTCCAGAGATCAAAAGGATTGGGAGGGCAGATGACTGAGCTGTGTGGATTAAACTCAAGGTATTGTCCTTAGAGGGAGGTCAGGAAACTGTATATAACTGTGTAAAACAGTGATGAATGTTGTGCCGGTCACTCTGTTGGCCATGGACCATCAATACTCCCTGTCTAGCAAGTCAGGAGGCATTTTCCGGAACACAGGGCCCTAGAAATCAGCGTGACTGGTATATCCCTGTCAGGGCTCTCTAGAAACAGTGTGATTTTAGAATCTAATATGTACAGAAGTCCAAAAAGTTATATGTACTTCTCGGTCCGCGCCTGTCCCACAAAACATAGAGTGGGCCGGGAGCAAAACCTTGGGGGCAGGTGCTTTTAATAGGGTAACCAGGCAAAGAAGCCCCTAGTAACACAAATAGGAGGCGGTCAACTCCCCAAAAGTGCCCCAGGCCACAACTCCCATCCACCCCACGGGTACAGTCACGCCGGAAGAAAGCTCCGACTGCGCTGAGGCAAATAACCAAGAGTAAGTAGCGGTTAGGACCACAGGAGCAAACCACTGATGGTGAGCCCCCACGGGGCTAGCACAAGGTGCAGAGGAAGACTCATATCTCCTGCCTGCAATCCCAACCTTGTTGCTGGATGGTTATATAGCCACCCCAGGACTTTAGTCTTCACCAGGGGGTGTGCCAAGAAGGTTTGTGAGTACCAACAACTGGACTCAGGATTTCAACTACTTATGTTATAAAACATTAAGGGCACCTGAGTCCGAGGGTGCTTGTCCATGGGGTAACAAGAAACAGATGTAGGCCCGGGGTTTAGGTACTCTCAGGTCGAGTGTTGATGTCCATCAACCATTGGGACGATAGATGCAGTCTAGTTGGTGGGGACTATGACATCCCCGGGGGCCCGGGTACCCAGACAATGGATGTGAGGGACAAGCTCACAACCGACATTGGTGCTGTGGCTGGAAGGCGAGATGGACCTATTGACATATTGGAAATATTTTATAGCAACTAAGCCATAAAGTGGTAAACCAGTAGACGTTACAGAACAGAGACACTGAGTGCTCAGGCTTATTGAGCAACTGCCAACACTCTGTTGACTTTTACTTTCGTATTGAAGGAGATTAAGGCGCTTACAGCTCAGACTAGTACACTGACAGCTGCACATTGGCCAATAACCAATGTACTCACATCATTCAGCTGAAGTGGACCAAAACCCAGGGTTTTCACTATCCCAAGTTTTGGTCTGTCCCCCTGGTCTGGGGTGCCCTGCTGTGAGAAACCCCCCAGGTCGGCAAGTTTACTTACCTGTCCTCGGGCTCTCACTGGGGCTAGAGCAGTCAGCTCAAATCCCAGCCGCACTTGTGAGCGGCTGAGGCATCACTATGCTCCTTTCGGCTGTGCCATGTATTTGGCTGCCATTTAGTTGCGGTGGGCAAATCCGCGCACACCCGAAGACGGAAACAAGTGATACTGGCGCCACTCGTGCAGGCGTGCGGGGTAGGGGAGTTTACTGCGCACCCTGGGGATTTCGCACAGTGGAGCATCCCAAAACAGGCAGTTTTGCCCATTGGGCTGGGGATCGAAGGTCACTACAGAAGCCACCTTTCTGAGAAAAGGATCACTTTAAAAACTCCCATGTCCATTCAGGATGTTCAGCAGTGTAAAAAACCCCAGCCCGTCCTCTATACCCAGCAAGTCTTGGGATCCTGCGGTGGACAAATGCAACCACTTATCTGTACACCAGAGGAGTGCAGAGTGGAGGGAGCAGGGATGCCAAGGCAGTGCAGAGTGCTCTGCTTATTGCTGCATATGACCGCCGGGCAGCTGTGGTCCTGATCACAGAAGAGCTAAGTAGTGGCTTATTGTCTGGCTTCCCAGCAAGGTCGTGTACAGCAGGGCATACCAATTGGAATACCCCTTGTGCTGCCACAGTTATATTTGACTATTGACTAGAGGTCCTCTTTAATTTATTTTAACACTTCTCCAACTTATGAAGAGCGATCGGGAAACCGCTCAGCCTCTTGAGTAGGCGAGTTTATCTTGACTGCTCTATAACAGATGGCATGTGGCAAGATTAGCATGCCTGTCAGAGCCAAAGTTTCCAAACACGCAGTTTAATCCCTACGGAATACTAACAGACTTTATGAATACTCATCATAGGAACTGGCAATGTCCTTGACTTTCAAATTAGATCAATGTAGTTTAAAATCATGTCAATTAAAAACATGGGGGGTGCGGAATGTCGGGGTTTTCTTTCTCGGAAATTCGGAAGTGTCCCTGTTTCATGGCCAGTAGGCAGCAGGTTATCAGGTCTTAGCACTTGTAGACACCATTATTTGCTTTGTATACCTAATGTCTTCATGGGCAACTGCATTTTGGAAACAAGATGCTTTAATGAAGAGCAAGCCTTCATTTAGCTGCAGCGCTGCTATGCTGGTAGTGTCCAGCTCCTGCCAACATTCTTATTTAAAGTCCCTGTCCAAATGCACACTTACCTCCTTCTACCTTTTCTTCTTTGGGAACAGTGTCAAATAAGCCATTTTAAGGCACCTCTAAATCTTTGATTATCTGTAAGTACCTTATGTATTATATGCAAATGTGCTTTTATCACTGTTATTTCTGTGTTGTGGCTAAGCTGGGAAGGGCATCAGAGACAGTTGCGTAACCACCAGGCTCTCTCATGCAAAGAGTTCCAAAGGACAGAGTGGCTGTTATACCAATTTTTTTTGGGTGGTCCTAGAGGAATTAATTTGAAAGGAGAGCAAACTTTTGAGCCCTGCTACGGAGATGCACATGAGACAGGTATCAGGTAATAATCTTGTTGCCTTATTGCTCTTGAGTTTACAGTCCCTTAACCCTTTCAGTGCCAAGCACGTAGATTCTACGTGCTCGCTTCCACTCCACTTAAGTGGCAAGCACGTAGAATCTACGTGCTTGAATTTCCCCCCTGCTAGTAAAAAGAATATAAATCAAAAATACTCACCTGACCCCTCGTTGGATCCGGCCGGGTCTCCCCTTTAATTTGGTGCCATCCGATCCCCCGTGGGGGGTCGGATGGCTCCAGGAGAGCCCCCGGAATAGGACCCCCCCTGCTTCAGCAGCTGCAGCTGCTAACTGTAAAAAAAAAAAAAAAAAATGCCATTTCCTTACCTGAGGCCACGCTGTCTCCCGATGGGTGTCCTCTTCCCCGGGGGGCCTCTGATCGCCCCCCCCCCAGCCTCTTCCGTGGCGAGGAGAGGGCAGAAATTGCCCTCCCCCCCCCCCCACTTCCTGGAACGGGTCTGCTAGCCCCGCTCGTTGTGATGTCACCAGCAGCCCTCTTAATGCCGGGACCGTGAGACAGACAATCATTCTGCTCGTGTGCCTGGAGGAGGGCAGATGGGGAGGAGGAGAGGGCTGAGATCGCCCCCCCCCCCTCCCCAGGCTCTCTCCTTCAAACACACGAGCAGACAGACAGCTGTCATCGGAGATCGCCGGGGGACACAGGAGAGGTGAGTAAAGTAAAAAAAAAAAAATAAAGATCTTTTATTTCTTATGTGTCTGTGTCTTTTTATTTAATATTTAACCCCTTGTGAACTGGTAAGGGGTCCATGAGACCCCTTATACCAGTTCACAAGGCTGGGGGATGGCAAGTCACCCGCTTGCCGCAGCGGGTGACTTGCCATTAACCCCCGGCACCCCCAATTACCTGCCTCCCCAAAGCCCGGGGGGTGGGGGGGTGGGCAGAAGAGCCCGGGCCCACACAGGCTATGTGGGCTCATAGGCTGCAGGGTGGGGGGGCCACAAAAGCTGCCCCCCCCCCGCTCTGTGCCTACAAGCCCCCATAGCTGGTCCCGGGCTGGTAATGCTGGGTAAGGGGGACCCCATTTCATTTTTTGGGGGATTTTTAGGGGTTTTTAACACTTAAAATTCCCCAAAAAAATGGGGTCCGCTCCCCTGGGAGGGGGGACCCTATGTCATTTTTTTTTTAAATAAACCCTTTGTGTTCTGTCATCCAGCAGCTATAAAAGGCTTCCAGCAGGTGAGCAGAAGCCAGTGATCGCCGAGGGACACAGTGCTCCAGGATGGATGGGAGGTAAGTAAAAAAAAAAAAAAAAAAAAATTAATAAAATATTTTTTTCTCTTTTGTGTGTCTGTGTTTTTTTTACATTTAACCCCTTGTGAACTGGTAAGGGGTCCATGACAAGGCTGGGGGAGGTGGCAAGTCACCTGTGACTAGCGGGTGACTTGCCATTAACCCCTGGCACCCCCATTACCTGCCTCCCCAAAGCCCAGAGGGGAGCAGAAGAGCCCGGGCCCACGGGCTATGCTGGAAGGGGGACCCTATGTCATTTTTTTTCTCGATTTAACCCTTTGTAGTGTGGATGGTAGTTGTATTTTATTTGTAAATGTTATAAAGTACTTGTTTCAGTTTGGGAGGTCTCCTGGGCAGGAACGGGGGGCTAGCGATAAATATGTTGTACCGTTCTAATCAGTAGAAATGGAGCTTTCACATGCAATATGGTTTTCCTTGATAAAATACATTTTTTATTTAAAATAAAGGAGTCAATTTTCTAAAAAAATTTTTATTTATTTATTTATTTATTTTTTACTTAATAATATTGTAAAAAACAAAATAAAATTTACAAACAAGACATTTCTTGTTAAAGCCTAAACTCTGCTGCAGAAAATATATATATAATTTTCCTGAAAATTCCAGCAAAAATGGCGCAAAACATGGCGTAAAACATGGCACAAAATGGGGAAAAATGACAATGAGGGTGACAAAATCTCAAGTAGGCTGGCAATTAAAATGGTTAAAGGTAGCTATGCATGTTGGGTATTGTTCTATTCGGGGGACCTTGCGCTTTCAGATTTAGCTTGTTTTTTTCTGGTTTGCTTATTTATATTTTAGGAAAAGGTGTTTTTTATTCAGCTTTGTTATAAATTTTTTAGGGAAACCCTGCGCAACCAAAGAATTCTTTGAGGGATTAATTCCAGAAAGATGAGCCCACTACAACAAGTTGGGTACGCTTAGAAAGCTTAACATGTGTACTTTCAGGTAATATATGGTTTATGGGGGATATTCCAAATGTAAAGGGTTGTTTTGGTTGAAAAATCGCAAGGTGCGCACTTTGTCTGCAGAGCTGAAATTTTCAAGTAAAATCACTGTTACGCACATGCTTTACTTTGGGGTGTTTGGCAACTCTTCCCTTGACAGTAGCTATGCATGTTGGGTATCGTTCTGTTCGAGGGATGTTGCTTTTTCAGATTAAACTTGTTTTTTCTTGTTTGCACATAGTTTTTTAGGAAAATGTGGCTTTGATTCTGCTTTTTTATCCTTTTTTTAGGGAAACTCTTTGCAACCAAAGAATACATTGAGGGATTACTTCCAGAAAACTATGGGCACATCAACAAGCCTGGTACGCCTAGAAAGCTTGAGGTGTGTACTTCCAGAGAATATATAGTTTGTTGGGGGTATTTCAAATGTAAAGGGTTGTTTTTCTGGAAAAACTGCAAGGTGCGCATATTGCATTGCATAGTTGTATTTTATCTGAAAATCCCCTAAAGCGCTATTTCAGTTTGGGGGAGTCTCCTGGGCAGAAAAGGGTGTCTACCGATACATATGTGGTATCGCTGTAACTGGGAGAAATTGGGATTTCACACGCAATAAGATTTTATTGAAAAACTTACATTTTTTATTACAAAAAAAACTACAAATTGTAAAAAATTATTTATTTTTTATTTTTTTTTTTCACATATTTCACCCAAAAATATTGAGAATACACCTAAAAAATTACAAACAAGACATTTCATGTTAAAGCCCAGACTCTGCTGAAAAAAACAATATATCATTTTCCTGGGAAATCCCTTCAAAAATCACATTTGAACATGGGGAGCGCAAAATAGTGCAAAATGGTCTGGCACCAAGGGTGACAAAAACTCCAGGTAGGCTGGCAGCGAAAGGGTTAAAGGTTTCAATAGCATAAGGAAAGCATTGGGCCTGTCCAGTGTACTCTGTGTTGTCTGGTGATGAAGCCTCATTTACTGTTTGGTCAGAAAATCCATGAGTGTGATCTGTCATAAATGGTATTATTAAGCAAAAAGGGTGTTCTTATGTCAGTGACTTCATACAGCTTCCTGTCTCACCGATGGCTTTTCTTATGTTTCAAGGCGGGCAGGAAATTAGGCTATAGGCTCGATTCAGAGCCAGGTGAGAAAACTCACCCCTTTTTAGTAAAGAAAACTGCCACTGACTTTCATTGTCTTGACTTTCATACCTTGGCGCTGATTCAGAGGCAGGTAAAAATGTACATATGATTGGTGAACCACCCCTAAAGTAGACAAGTGAAGAGTGAGTCTTCTCACCTGGCACTGAATCAAGCCTTATGCCTGGATTCAATAAACCTTCCCCAAAATATTTCCTGAAGAATAACGATTATGCTTTAAATTAAATTAGGATGTGAGTCAAAGAGGTAAGAACATTACAGGAGTTATAAATGTTTGAAAGTGAATATATTCCAAGTATGTCACACACCCCGCTTCCACTATTCATGACATATAGGTTATGGTCCAGTAGAGGGCGAACTTCTGCAGAGATGAAAGCAAAAAAGAAACCCCTCCCAGTCCATAAATACCTGGGACCTCCCACACATTCCCCAGTTCCTTCTCTGCAGGACGGTGAGCAAGTCCGAAGATGTAGGCTGCTCTTCCTTGCAGGTATGCCGGGCTTACACCCGGCCATTTTTTACCTTATTTCTGCCCGGACCTTTATATTTAACCCCTTGTAATAGCCTCCCAGCCTTGGCTGCAGGTCCGAGTGAGGGTAGGCAACACCTCAATAGGTGTTTAGGGAGCCATGCTCCCCCGTGAGACCCCATATAAAGGGTTAGGCGGAAGCCGGGTTGGTGATCCCGGTTTGGGATGCCCTGTCCCATATATCCCTGACACCCCTGGTGTGGGAATTCCCCCGTTCCTGGTTCCTCTGTATCGCTCCAGTGGGTGGGGGGGGGGTGTGAATGTGTGTGGATGTGTGTGGTGTTATACTGTCACTAGGCTGGCCGCCGTTTGCCAAAATTGGTGCTTTATTGTTATCTCCTTAGGGGAGCTTCTTCCCCTCAGGCTGCGGTGTCTGAGGGGGCGGGGCCGGGCGCTCACGCGCTGCCGCGGCCTGCCCCCTCCTGTCTTGGCGCCATTTGCGGAGCCCAGCCCTGGCTGGGAACCGCGCTGCTGGTGTGAGGGAGGGGGGGCCGGGCCAGGCATGGCGCGCGCTACGCGCTGGCCCGCCCCTTCTTCTTCCTCTCTCGCTGTCCTTCTGGAGCTGCTTGCTGGTGGCAGCCATCACTGTTCTCATGTGAGTGCCCGCTGGGGCCCCCCTCCATTTTTTTACTGCATTGCATGTGCCCATTCTGTCAGGGAATCGCTCAGGCCCCCCCTTCGGCTCATTCTGTTATAATGGTTATAGCATTTATATATATATATATTTAGATATATGTTTGTGTGTGCATGTGCTTTAGGCCCTTTTCTCTTGTGTCTTTCAGGAGAACTCCCTGTGACTTGCAAAAAAGGGGGTCCTCCTGGTCCTAGGGTGCCTAGAAGTAAAATCGGGCCCTAAAAATCCTCCAACTCGGGACTTAAAGGGGCACCCCGGGTTGCTTACCGGCGTAATTCCCTCGGGTCATTGCGACTACCTAAAAAATCACCATATGGAGGCTCCGCAGGATACTGGGGTCGGGCTCCCTTCCGGACAATCCCGGTTATGTGTGGGTTGTGGGGTATCCCTTTCCGGGGAGAATGTGCTAATTTGCATACCATGTGCGCAACAGGCCATAACACGGCAGTCGGGTTCCCAGGCGTCTGGGTCAGTGCAGCCCGTCTCATCTCCCACCCCACCCGCATTATCCGTACCCCAAGTGACACGGTCATTAGCGGGGAGTCGCACTGTTTGTGCTAGGCTGGCCAACATCGAGAAGTTTATTTCTGGCTCAGTGGGCAGTAAGGCCCCTGCTAAGAAAAGGCATTTGTCACCGGCTGCGCCGGTACTTGATTTTGATTATTATGACTCTTTTGATTGGTCTGATTATTCCCCGCTTGAGGAGGGGGAATTATTTGAGGAATCTGAGTCGGAGGATATGCAATTTTTCGATGCTGATGCCAGGCAGGCGCTGGGGGATGCAGTTGACACCCCCAAAGTCCTGGCCCATCTCTTGGAGGTTCTGGATATTTCCCCGCCAGCGGAGGCCCCTCCAAAGAAGGGGGGATTCTTTGTGTTCTCTAAGCCCCGCTTGGAGTTTCCAAATCAGGATCATTTTGACAACATGATTCTGAAAGAATGGGAGAAGCCGAGTCGGCTTCACGGTTTTCCTCTGGGATGGGATAGGAAGTATCCCTTTCCGGTGGATGCGATGAAGCGCTGGTCTTCCCCTCCTGAGGTTGATGCGCCCGTCTTAGGATTGTCCAACACATCTGTTGTACATACTCCTGACGCCGCTACCCTTAAGGATGGCGAGGACAAGCGTATTGATCAGATGGCAGGTCATGCCTTTGCCAGTGTGGGTTCCGCCTTGCGGCCTGTGTGTGCATCTGCACTCGTGGCGGTGGCTACCAGGTCTGAGATTAGGGACATGTTAAATGGGTCCCAGCTCAACCCGGAGGTGTGAATTGTTCATGTTGTTTTGTCTGCCATGGACGACACTATTACCATGTGTAGCAGAACTTCAGCTCTTCTTGTGGCCATGCGCCGATCGGGCTGGCTATGCCAGTGGGCGGCTGACTTTGCGGCCAAGAAATCGCTTACAGCTTTGCCCTTCCTGGGTACGCGGCTGTTTGGAGACAAATTAAATTCTGTGGCGAAAGGTGGAAAGCTACCTCAGCGTAAGAGGCAGCGTCACTCCTTTCGGGGGGCAAGCTCCTTCAATCCTTCCTTTCGCGGTGCCAGAGGGGGCAGAGGTCTTGCCTACTCTGGCTTCAGAGGTGATTCCTGGAACAGAGGCAGAGGACGTGCCCGTCCTACCTCTACCTGGGGTTCCAAGCCCGCTGTCAAGCCAGCTCAGCAATGAGGGGGCGCCCTCTCCCCTATGGGTGGGGGGACGGCTGCGGCTCTTCTTCCAGGTCTGGGCCCAGGAGGTCACAGACAAGTGGATTTTGGAAGTGGTATCATCCGAGTACAAACTGGAGTTCGAGTCCCGGCCTCCTACCAGATTTCTAAGTTCTCGGGTGCCCTCGGATCCCCGGGCTGCGCAGGGGCTCCTGTCGGCTGTGAAGAACCTCCTGGACATGGAGGTCATATGCCCAGTGCCTTCCCCAGAGAGAGGCCGGGGCTACTATTCCAAACTCTTCACGGTCCCCAAAAAGGATGGTTCCATAAGACCATTCTGGATTTGAAGCTTCTCAACAGGTTTATCAGAACCAAAAAGTTCCGTATGGAGACTCTGCGCTCAGCCATCGGTTCCCTTCATCAAGGGGACTTCATGACGTCCATAGACATCAAGGATGCTTATCTCCATATACCGATCTTCCCAGCTCACCAGAGATTTCTCAGGTTTGTGGTGGGAGATCAGCATTTTCAGTTTGTGGCACTCCCGTTCGGGCTGACCTCGGCACCGCGGGTGTTTACCAAAGTCCTGGCGAGCATAGTGGCCCTGCTCAGAGCTCAGGGCATTCGCATTGTGCCGTATCTGGACGACCTACTCATCACAGCTTTTTCCCTCTGCCAGGCGGAGCTAGACACCAGGAGGGTGGTGACGACGCTGGAGAGGTTCGGATGGGTGATCAACCACCCCAAGTCTTCTCTCTCCCCATCAAGTGAGATCTCTTTTCTGGGCATGAATCTGGATACCAGTCAGGCCAGAGTGTTCCTACCTCAGCCAAAGGTGCCTAGGGTTCAGGATCTGATACGTGTTCTCCTGACCAATCCTCGCCCTTCTATTCGGCTAGGGATGACACTGGTAGGTTTGATGGTGGCCTTTGAGGCAGTCCCCTTTGCTCAATTCCACATGAGGTCGCTACAACTCCATCTATTGCTGAAATGGGACAGATGTCCACAGTCCTTGGATCAGTCATTTCTGATGTCTCCCAGGGTTCGGCAGTCCCTTCAGTGGTGGCTGGAATCAAGCAATCTGATGACGGGCAGATCGTTCCTGGCCCCTCGTTGGGAGACGGTTACCACGGATGCCAGCCTGTCGGGCTGGGGAGGTTTCTGGAAAGATCATCAGTTCCAGGGGTTGTGGGGTCCTCAGGAGGCTCACACCCCCGTCAATTTCTTAGAGCTCAGAGCTATCCGCTTGGTTCTGTCGCGTCTGACACTTCAGGTTCGATCAGACAATTGTACTGCAGTATCTTACATCTATCACCAAGGAGGGACTCGCAGCAGGAGTGCCCTCAGGGAAGTCTCTTTGATTCTGACATGGGCGGAGAGCATTGTTCCTTGCATCTCGGCAGTATACATTCCGGGAGTGGAGAACACGGAGGCGGACTCCCTGAGCAGGGGATTCTCTCGCCGAGGGGAATGGTCTCTCAACCACAGGTGTTTCGGGCCCTGTGTCTCAAGTGGGGGACTCCGGAGGTGGATCTCTTTGCCTCTTGGCACAATCACAAGCTCCCATCCTTTGTATCTCTGTCTCAGGATCCTCTGGCCCTGGCAGTGGATGCCTTGTTCCTTGCCTGGAGGGATCTGGGGTTTCTGTACCTGTTTCCCCCCTTCTCCATGGTAGGCAAGGTAGTGCGCAAGCTGGCTCTAGAGGGGGCACCAGCAATTCTGGTGGCCCCAAGGTGGCCAAGACAGGTTTGGTTCACAGACGTCGTAAGATTGGCGGTAGATCAGTAAAGGCTGCCCCTGTCTCTGGATCTGATCTCTCAGGGTCAACTACGTTACCCCAATTTGCAAATGCTTGCTTTGACGGCGTGGCTGCTGAAACCTTCATCCTGAGGGAGGAAGGTTTGTCTGAGGCGGTTATTCAAACCTTGATTAGAGCTAGGAAGAGGTCTTCCTCTACCATTTACTATAGGACTTGGCGGTCCTATATTGACTGGTGTGAGGCTAGGGCCTTACCTTGCAGGGTGTTTTGGATTCCTAGGATTTTGGAGTTTCTACAATATGGTCTGGATCTGGGGTTCCATCTCAGTACTTTGAAGGGTCAGGTTTCTGCCCTGGCTGTCTTTTTTCAAAGGTCTTTTGCTTTGCATCATCTGGTCAATACTTTTTTCCAAGGGGTCACTCATGTTCGGCCCCCTAGAAAGCCTTTGGTTCCCGTTTGGGACCTAAATTTGGTTCTTTCGGCCCTCCAGGGGCCTCCCTTTGAACCGATGCAGGATGTGGCTCTTTCTGTGCTCACTCAAAAGGCTGCCTTTTTGGTGGCTATTACCTCTGTTCGGCGTGTCTCTGAGTTGGCGGCTCTGTCTATTCAGGCCCCTTACTTTGAGAGACACCAGGATAAGGTGGTTTTTCGCTTTAAACCAGATTTCCTTCCTAAGGTGGTTTCTGCCTTCTATCTCAATCAGGATGTAGTTCTCCCTTCCTTGTGTCCTAAGCCTAGCAATGACAAGGAGAGGGTTTTGCACTCTTTGGATGTGGTTCGTTGTGTTAAGTGCTATTTGGTTGCTACTTCTCCTTTTCGGAAGACGGATGCCTTGTTCGTGGTGCCTTCTGGGCCCAGAAAAGGTTTGGCGCCCGCCAAGTCTACCATTAGTAAATGGATACGCCAGGCCATTGTTGGGGCCTATTCTGCTAAGGGGAAGGTTCCTCCTTTTAAGATCACTGCTCATTCTACTCGTGCTGTTGGGGCTTCCTGGGCTTTTCAGCACCAGGCTTCTGTTGAACAGGTTTGTAAGGCTGCTACTTGGTCTTCCGTTCATACTTTTTCAAAGTTTTATAAGGTTGATGTGCGGGCCTCAGCGGATGCTGTTTTTGGCCGCAAGGTTCTGCAAGCTGCAGTGGTTTAAATTGGTGCATTTTTTTTGCTGTATTTGGATCCCCACCCATGACGGACACTGCTATTGGATGTCCCATATGTCATGAATAGTGGAAGCGGGGTGTGTGACATATTTTGAATAATACCATTTTGTGATTACTCACCTTTAAAATGGGTATTATATATGTCACACACCACGCTTCATCCTGCCCTTTTGTATTCTGGATCCTTTATATGGTGAACCTTTTTATGGTTAAGAATGTTTTATTAGCTCTTCCTGGTCCCCTTACTGCTGTCATATACTGGGGAATGTGTGAGAGGTCCCAGGTATTTATGGACTGGGAGGGGTTTCTTTTTTGCTTTCATCTCTGCAGAAGTTCGCCCTCTACTGGACCATAACCCATATGTCATGAATAGTGGAAGCGGGGTGTGTGACATACTTATAATACCCATTTTAAAGGTGAGTAATCACAAAATTGTATTTTTCTGTTTCAGTAGTAATACTAAGACCTTCACTCTGGCCAGACATATGGATCTATAGGCTGTAAAACTGTACCCATAAAAAGGACCAAGTTTGAGCCTATAATCTAAAAGGGACAGCCTTTGAATGTCCCAAAGTGCAAAACACTCCCTCCCCTGTTGTATATTCCACAAGTTCTGGAATCCCGTGGTGATTATATATGAGCACTTTGCTCTACAGCAGGATCCCAGCCCTGCTCCGCTGGCAGATCTGGTGGCCTGTTGGCGGTGGCAGGCAGAGTGAAGGAATCAGTAATTAATTAATTAGTCTGAAATGAAGCGTAAATTCTATTGTAAGGAACATTTAGGGAATCAGGGCCTAAATCTCCTAACAAGACCTTACTGGAGTGATTCTAATCCTTGCCCAGCCTATTCAAACCAAATATAACCTGAGAAGAGTTTGCCTTTAGGTGGTTTTATGCCCTGGGGAAAGCTATAATCCAGAGACCCATGAATACCTGCAACTTGCTCTCTTTTCAATATGGGAGCCCTCTTTTGGTTTGTGCAGCCATTCAGGTCTGTATCAGGATCAGGTACAATGGCAATGTAGATGTTTTCCAATTAGATTGTTTGAAAATGATTAAAATGATTCTAGATGATTCTTGATCCTAAGATAAACAGCCAAGCAATCACACAGACCAACTCCTCTCCATTCCATTTTTAAAACAGAAGGAATTTTGAGTGAAGGTCAGAACCAGCAACAGGTTTCATTTTCAAGATTTAATTTATTTGGTAATTGGTGATTCCTTAAGTTGGTTATTAAGACAACATATGTCATTAGAGAGGTCAACTTTATGTAACCACTGTGGAAGATTTAAAATGTCGTCATCACCGAAAAAAAAACCTAGTCAAAAAGCTCACCCCTAAATCTCTTTTACATGAGGACACGTCTGACCTGCACATTCGGTGTAAAGAACCCCTGACATAGTGTAAGCCCATTTAGAAGAACCATACATTATTGTGACAATATATCCTTGGTAGTCTTTTGTTTACTTGTTTAGCTGAGTTCTCAGAGGTTATATTTGCTTCCTGGCGAAAGATAAAGATGTCCTAGGTCACTTCTTGAGCATTAATTCTGCATGACAGCACAGCCTGGGGAATGATACTGACTGTCTAACCTTATTCAGGTTATAAAATCTATTTCCAGGCCTAGGGGCTTCAAAAGACCTATTATCTATATATTTCATTTCTTTAAGAACTGAATAAGCATAACACACTGTTCACCCACACCAAGAAAGCCTTTCTCTTGAGCTTGCATGATTGTGCTGGTTTAGATACTTTACCTCGGAACACCACCTTTGGTTCATAAAACTGGTTCTTAGATTACTAAATACTAATCAATCTCTGATAAAGACTGTCAAGGTATTTCTTTCACAAACAATAATTTCAGCTACAAATCCACATTTTACTTTTGCTTAATTAAGTCTGTTTAATATTAGGCTTGGAAGCTGTTTTAGGTACCAACAGACCTTTCCTCTGACCCAAATACCTGCTTTATAAAATAGTAATCATCCTTATCAGCCTCCACTTTGTATGCCACCACTGGCAAGGCACATTGCAGAAGGCATCTGGCTCCTGCATTCAACTGCCCAAGCTCCGCACTGATCGGCAATATCACATCACATGACTGCTAACATGACTTGGAGCCACAGAGAACAGTAAGGCAGAATGTTGGTGCCAGTGCATGTAAAATGCTTTCACACACCCCAGCATCACACTGGTGTAAGGGTTAGTTTTTTTCATCAGGTGGTAGGTGGGAGTGGGCTGGTGCCCCCTAGTCAGAGGCTGTATCACACTCCCACTTCACAGCAGGGCTATGAACACCAAATGAGTACACCTGCTACAGGGCGCCATTATTAATTTGTAAAAAGAATGGAAATTGAAAATATTTTGCAGCTTACTCCATCACACCTAATCAGTTGAAGGTGCGTTTATAAAGTTAGATATCCTCATGGAATCCACTTCATAGAAATGTATTAAAAATTAGAGTTTCAAGAGCATCTTCAAATATTAGACAATTACAAAAGTTGAGTTTGTGTTTTTTTGTTTTGCATTGGACTGCTGCAACATCATAACCTATGACCTACCTAAGGATAGTCTGGAAACTCTACTGTAGACCTCATCTACCATTTGTCTCCCTCTCAACTTGTTATCAGTTACCTCATACTTCCCAACTGTCTCTCATTTGGAGGGACAGTCCCTCTTCTAAGTCCATGTCCCCCTGTTCCTCATTGTTTTAATTTTTTCATCCTTCAAGAGGATGATTGTGGGCAACATCAGTGGGCGGAATGTGGGAGTTTTTTTTTAGGATGGTAAACACATGTCTGTGGCACAAAGCTTACATTTAGAGCATAGGTCCACCCTAAAACTATCTTCAGACAAGCACAAAGTCTATCCTAAACCTTGACAACACAACAAAAGGCACCTAACATTGCACCAATTTACTCTGCCCATAAAATTACTTTGGATGAACTAAAAGTGCCACTTTTTACAGTTTTTATCTTCTGAAACCAAAACCCTTCCTTCAACATCTCATTTGACCAACAGCCACATTCATCCTTTGAAACTGAGCTTTGAGACTGCTAGCCACATAACTACCAGCCGTCTAAGGGCAAAAGCTCCAAGTTTATTTTACGGTCTATACAGGGGAGAATGTGGAAATAGGCACCTCCTTGTTCTGAGCAGTGTTGATAATTATTACCTTATTTTAATTGACTAAGCCTGAGACTTTCTTCTACCAAAAAATGTAGTACCCTAAACCAAAACCTGGATTATATTACTTGGCCAACCCAATACCTAATTTTACCTGCAGGTATGCATGTGTATCTAAACTGTTGCAGGTTTCAAATGTTTCCCATAGATTAAAGCTGTCATTGTAAATAGCATATTTGGAACTCTGGGGTTATTGCTTGGCATTGGTCGTCATAGATCTGTAAGACTGTAACCCAAGACTGCCTTTCTGTTTTGTAGGTTTAACCATTCTCCTGCCAAGAATTCCCCAGCTGAGAGCTTCTTAGGATCTGTGGTGAGTACTTTTCATGGAAGTATTTGTTTTTCTTCTGGTGTAACCTGTTGTTTAATGACATAGCTAAAGTCATAATGCCCCATCCCCAACAAAAAAACATATTTTACTGACTGATACTTCAGACTGCTGTGGGTTCCAGTGCAGTTCTATTCTTTTCCAGGGTTTCACTGCAGTACGCAATGTTCACACACTGTCTTTGGGGAGCTCAAGGGGACAATATTGGTTGCACATTAAGAGTCTGAAACGCCTTGTTTCCCCCAGTGCTCCATATACAGAGCAACAGGGGAAAATTTGCTGTCCTGGTAAATAAATTCAAAGGTATGATACACCAATTGTTTATTAGAATTCAGTATAAATTCTCTCAGATGTCAGCTCACCCAGATTACAGGGCCCCACACCAACTACATGTGTCCCTTTTAATCTGATGAACCTATATAGTCCTTCAAGGGAGCTGTCGGAATCACCCAGTGAGATTCCTTTTTTTACGCCCAAATTTTTCAGCTGAAAGCTGAAATAGATGAATGAATAAATGAGTATATGACTCACCACTGTGGCCCGGGATGAGAGAACCCCAGAGCTGTAGAAAAGCGACTTCCATATACCTTCTGTGTGGAGATCCAGGTATCTTCTATGTTTAGACACGACAGTTAGGGGCTTAGGCTGGCCCCAAAAAGTACAATGAGAACTCAAGAGAACCTACCCCGCGTGAATAGAAAAATGACTAATTTGTTCACCAAAAATTATAGTATAAAACATACAAAATGTATTACAATCAAATTTTAAAACCACATAAGTGACAATGGACATAAACCGCCTTCTGCCATCTTACATTACATTGGTAATTTTTCTGTTCACGCAGAGTAGGGTCTCTTGAGCTCTCATTGTACTTTTTGAGGCCTGCCTAAGCCCCTAACTCTCGTGTCTAATCAAGCTGAGAGTCAACAGACCCAACCAGCGATTGTACTCGGTAAATTGCACCTAGCACTGGTGATTGGCAGGATATCCTTATTGTAGAAAGATATTTATTATAGCAACATGCAATACTTACATGCTAAATAAATGTATAAAAAGCAAGATCATCTAAAGCCACAGATAAACCATGGTCCTGTTAGGTTCAAAAGAAGACAAATGTTTCATCAGTTACACACTGACATCCTCAGAGCTCACTGGGCAGTGGACATCACATGGACAACCCAATTTGTGCACTAGAAATCCTTGCTGATCTGCTCTTTGCACTTCCATGGTCCGTGTGTTCTCCATTAGGCAATGTGGTTTGCTGGGGGGACTGAATAGCCCTGTGGGCTGCTTTGGGTTTTGGTTAACTCCAATGGTATATGTTTTTGAATTTTGTATTTGATATTAGTGAAGGGGTCCTTTGCTGAACTTAAAATTTTCAGATTGTAAGAAAACAAGTTGCTCAGTCAAGTTTTTCTGATGTGAACTGATGCATTTGGAACTGAATCTGCTTCACTGGTTTGATCTTCTAAATAGTTAATAGTACCTTTAATGAGAAAAAAGAATCTAGTTAAAAAAACGATAGGACTTTCCTGTAATGATGAACTTCATGTAAGAAGGGGTTGCTTTAATTCCTCCAACAAGGCTATTATTAGTGTAGCGTATAATTAATTTAGGTACAATTTAAAGGTTATTACATTCTCGGTGACAGTGATGATAATGAGAGGAGACACAGAGCAGTGTGGGTTAGCTTCCTGTAGATGAATGCTCTCTTTCTGGCTGCTGATTATTCTGAGTTCTCCAAAAACGCTAAACATCTGCCCTCCGGCACTCCTTTCAGTTTAGGAGTATTTATATTGCATCTATACCTAATCCAACCCACCCAATATTCATCCAATATACGTCCAATATTCATCCTCCCGATCCCTATGACCACTATTCCAACCTTGGGCCTGTAGGGGGAAATCAACAATGACTGTAGCAGTGGGGGCAGTGTAACACTCCCATCCTCAAACTACACACTTTTGAAATGGAATGTCCCAGCAGAGGTTATCCGAGAAAGAATAGTTAAAACATAACCTTTTTTCTTTATTGCATGGCACGGCCTGCTTCGGTGTTCATAACAGTTGGGTTATTCCGCCACAAGGTGGCGCAGTGGTACTGCAGAAAGCTGTGGCATCTCCCGGCTCCCTATGAAAAGGGGGATCAACCATAGAGTTCCCAGTGTTTCCTCTGCAGTGAAACTGCAAAGTTAGAAGATGTCTCTCTCTCTTGCGCAGGTGAGCAAGTCTATTTCCACCCGTTTCTGGACCCTCACTGCCTCCCAGCCTTGGCTGACAGATCGGGTGAGGGTAGAAGAGCACTAGGATCAAGTGCTCCTGGAGTGCTGCTCCAGGCCGCAGACCCTGTTCCACAAAGGGTAGCCGACCATAGGCTTTATGGTGAGCCTACTAGGGATGCGGAGTTCCTGTCCTGGCTTCTGAGGGGGTGAGTGTTCCGCTTTGTACTGTGCTCCGCGGCTGTGGGCGCTATAACCTGTGGCGTTTTTGCTTTGTCACGGCGCTGGCGGGGTCACGTGGGCGCCGTTTTTGTGCTCTTGGGGGGGCGGGGCCGGGGGATGACGCATTTCCTTCGGTGTGTCGCTTCATCCTGCGGTCTGTGCCTTGGTGACCCTGCGGAGTCCTTGGTCCGTGAGTTCCCCTTGGGGTTTTTTTCCTATTGGTCTCACTGGGCATGTGCTGCAGGATGCTCATGTACCGTTTTTACTTATGTCTTTCTGGCGGGATACCAGTGGGTTGTAGTTTCTCCCGGCTCTACTCCTTCCTCACCCTCATCCCCACACCCATTTTTGCTTATCTATCTCTGATCATCCCGTGGGAGGGCATCCCGGGTGGCTTTTATATTAGCCTTTACCCAGCGCTGGCCTATTGCGCCTGTGTTCCATGTGCAGGGTAACAGCAATGATGTCACGGTGTGCGTGCCGTACGCTCAAAGTGTCCTTGCGCTCCAGCTTGGTTTGCCTGCATCGCTTCCCAGTTCTGTGCCCCCTTCGGCATCACCTACCCCCCTCCCCCCCCCACTGCTGCAATTAGCTCCCAGTGAGGGGGATGCTAGCAGGGGGTCACAGTCTGATCTGGCACTTCGTGTGGCCAACATTGAGAAGCAGCTTGCCAGGCCTATTCCTAGGAAGGCCTCAGGCAAGAAGCGGCACCTGACTTCCACTCCTTCACGCTCCACTGAGGAGTATGAGGAGTTTGATGCCACTGGGGGACTTTATTCCCTAGAGGAAAGGAAACTGTTCCAGGACTCTGACTCCTCTGGGGACCAGCAGGAGGGTTGCATTAGTGACCCTGGGTCTGCGTCCGAGGAGGAATCATGGTACCCTGAGGACACTGATAATCTGCTGTCACAAATTTTTGAAATCTTGCACATTGCTTCCCCTGAGGTGGCTAAGAGAAAGCAGGGTGAGCTTTTTCGTCCTGGTAAACAGCGTATGGAGTTCCCTGAGCAGGGCCATTTTACTTCTATGGTGCTTAGGGAGTGGGAACGTCCTAATAGAATGGCCGCTGTGCCCAAGGGATTGGATAAGAGGTATCCCTTTTCTGCTGATATAGTAAAGCGTTGGTCCTGTCCCCCTGAGGTGGACGCTCCAGTGCTAGGCCTGTCTAATACTTCGGTCATGCCTTCTCCTGACACTACCACTCTGAAGGACAGTGAGGACCGGCGCATGGATCAGCTGGCCTGCCATGCTTTTACTTGTGTGGAGGACTGCGCCCGGCCTGTGCTGCTGCCATTACTGCTATTGCCCTTAAGAAACTGCTCAAGCGTCTATGTGATGGCGCTATGGCTGGTAGGAGGAGGGAGGATTATAGGGCCCTTTTGCTTTGCTCTGATTTTGTTGCATTTATCCTTACTGCCATGGATGATGCTGTGAGGCTGGGTGGTAGGACCTCTGCACTTTTGGTGGCTATGCGCCGCTCTGTTTAGTTACGTCAGTGGGCAGCTGATGCTGCTGCTAAGAAGGCTCTCACTGGACTCCCCTTTGCGGGGTTGCAGCTCTTTGGTGAGCGTCTTGATGTTTTGGCCAACAATGGCAGTTTGCCTCAGTGTAGGAGGCATCCCCGACCTTTTCGGGGGTCCTCCATCTCCCTTCCCTCCTTTCGTTCTACCTCTTAGGTAGCCACAGAGAGTCTTGGGGCTGTGGCAGATCCGGTTGACGTCCCGGTCTCTCTTGGGGTTCCAAGCCCAAACCTCCTCCCAAGGCCCCCCAGGCATGAGGGGGCGCCCTCACCCATCCGGGTGGGGGGACGGCTTCGGCTCTTTGCTCACGTCTGTAGACTCCACGTTTCAGACCGGTGGATTCAGGAGGTGGTGTCCTCCGGTTACAAGATAGAGTTTAAAGACCTGGCCGCCCCCAAGATTCATCAGATCCCGGATGTCTTTAAACCCTGTCAGCTCAAGGGTTACTTTCGGCGGTTCAATGCCTGCTGGAGTCAGGGGTCATTTGTCCGTTGCCCCATCAAGAAAAGGGCCAGGGGTACTATTCCAATCTCTTCACGGTCCCCAAAAAGGACGGCTCTCTGAGGCTCATCCTGGACTTGAAGGGCTTCAACAAGTTTGTCAGATTCAAACATTTTCGCATGGAGACGCTACGCTCTGCTGTAGGTACCCTTCACCCGGGTGACTTCATGACCACCGTGGACATCAAGGATGCTTATCTTCATGTACCTATCTTCCCAAGTCATCAGAGATTTCTGAGGTTCGTGCTGGAGGATCAGCATTACCAGTTTGTGGCCTTACCATTCGGTATCACCTCGGCGCCTCGGGTGTTCACCAAGGTGCTGGCGGGAGTGATGGCTCTGCTGCGAACCCAGGGCATTCGCATCCTTCCCTACCTGGACGACATCCTCATTGTGGCTCAGTCCTTTCATCAGGCCGAACGGGACACCCAGGTGGTGATTTCCACTCTGGAGTCCTTCGGCTGGGTGATCAATTTTCCCAAGTCTTCACTGTCCCCGTCCTTGGTGAGGTCCTTTCTGGGCATGACTTTGGATACCTCTCAGGCCAAGGTGTTCCTTCCTCAGTAGAAGGTGAAGGGCCTTCAGAAGCAGGCATGGGCTCTGCTCTTGTGTCCTCATTCCTCCATCCGTCTGGGGATGCAGTTGGTGGGCCTGATGGTGTCCTGCTTCGAGGCGGTCCCCTTCGCTCAGTTTCACATGGGACCTCTTCAGTTGCACCTCTTGTCAGTTTGGGATCGGGACCCTGTGTCCCTGGATCAGGAATTTGCTCTGTCTCCCCTGGCCAGGCAGTCCCTTTCGTGGTGGCTGGACTCAAGGAATCTTCTGGTGGGCAGGACCTTCCAATTCAATTCAATTTATTGTTCACCAAGTACATCGTGAGATGAACAAGGAATTCTTTTTGGCATATACACAGTGCAAAGAAGTTAAATAAATAAATGAATAAATAAAAAAAAAAAAAAAAAAAACACAGTTAACTAAAGTTACAGTAACATAGGAAGGGGAACCTAGAAACAGAGGTGCAGGCACAGATACTCTTCTAAATTGCAAGTGATACCGGCTTGAGCCTGGGCCTATGAAGCCTGGCTATTGTTTAGTATGCGGACAGCCAAGGGAAAGAAACCCTTCCTAGACCTAGAAGTCCTGCAGGCTGGTACCGCGAGACGCCGCCCTGATGGTAAGTGCTGGAATAGGGTGTGTCCAGGGTGGGAGGGATCCCGAAGGATCTTATCTGCCCGAATCTTGATTCTGCGGTTGTGCAGTTCCTGTAGGGATGGTAAAGGGGCTCCAATTATTCTTTCTGCTGTCTTTATTGTTCTATGGAGTCTACACTTTTCCTTTTTTGTAGCTCCCTCGAACCAGACAGAGAAAGAAAAACACAGAACAGAACCAATGACGGCATTGAAGAAGAGCACTAGCAACTTTCTTGACAGACCAGCCTTCTTCAGTTGCCTCAGGAAGAAAAGTCTCTGGTGTGCTTTCCTCAGTAGAGCCATGGTGTTCTTATCCCAGCTGAGGTTATTGGATATGGTCACCCCCAGAAATTTTGTCTCCTCTACTCTCTTGATTTCCACCCCCTTGATGGTCAGGGGTGACATGGGTGCCGGGTTCTTCCTGAAGTCTATTACCATCTCCAGGGTTTTTGAGGGGTTAATGACCAGGTTGTGTGTAGAGCACCAATTGACAAGCTCCTCCACTGTTCCCTGGTAGGTTTCCTCTTTGCCGTTCCTGATCAAGCCTATGATGGTTGTGTCGTCGGCAAACTTCACAATCCTCACAGAGTTGTCCAAGGAGGTGTAGTCGTTGGTGTAAATGGAGAACAGGAGAGGTGACAGAACGCAGCCTTGAGGGGCACCGGTGTTGGTGTGCCTGACACTGGACCGTACCGGACCCAGCCTAACTATTTGGGAACGCTCTGTTAAAAAGCTCCCTGTCCACGCACAGATGTTCTGGGGAATGTTGAGCTTGGACATCTTTTCCACCCCTGTGCTGGGAGACTGTCACCACGGATGCCAGTCTGATGGGCTGGGGAGGTTTTTGGAAGTCCCTACAGTTCCAGGGTTGTTGGGGCCCCCAGGAGGCCCATGCTCCCATCAATGTCCTGGAACTGAGGGCGATAAGGGTTGGTTCTGTCCCACCTGACCACACACCTTCGGGGTCGGGCTGTTCAGATATGCTCAGACAACCAGACGGCGGTTGCCTACATCAACCATCAGGGAGGGACCCGGAGCAAGCGAGCCTTCAAGGAAGTGTCTCTGATACTGTCTTGGGCGGAACAGAATGTCCCCTGCATCTCAGCAGTATACATTCCGGGGGTGGAGAACCAGGTGGCGGACTCCCTGAGCAGGGGGACGTCTCGTCTGGGGGAATGGTCCCTCAACTACCAGGTGTATCTCTCCCTGTGTCACTGCTGGGGTCAGCCAGATGTGGACCTGTTTGCGTCCCATCACAATCACAAACTTCCCAGGTTTGTCTCCCTCTCACAGGATCCTCTGGCCTTCGCCACGGATGCACTGGCAATGCCTCGGGCGGAGTTTCGGCTTCCCTATGTGTTCCCTCTGTTCCCTCTACTGGGCAGGGTCATGCGCAAGATTGCTCAGAAGGGGGTGTCAGCCATCCTGGTGGCCCCCTGTTGGCCAAGAAGGGTGTTGTTCGCAGATGTCGTGCAGTTGGCAGTAGACCAGTACCTCTTGCCTAGGGATCCAGATCTTCTCACTCAGGGACGGCTACGCCATCCCAATTTACTAACGCTGGCTTTAACGGTTTGGCTGCTGAAACCTACATCTTGACAGAGAAGGGGTTGGCTGCCTCTTTTGTGGATACCATGATTTGGGCTAGGAAGAAGTCCTCGTCCTTTATCTATTACAGGGTCTGGCATGCTTACATTGCCTGGTGTGAGTCCAAGTCTCTTCTCTGTCGGGTTTTTTTCCATTCCCAGGATTCTGGAATTTTTGCAACATGGTTTGGATTCTGGCCTTCAACTGAGTACCCTCAAGGGCCATGTTTCAGCTCTGGCAATTTTTTTCCAAAGATCCTTTGCCAACCACCGGTTGGTTAAAACTTTTTTCCAGGGTGTTACTCATGTGCGTCCACCTCGTAAGCCTATGCTACCAGTCTGGGACTTGAATCTGGTGTTGTCTGCTCTGCAGGGTCCTCCCTTTGAGCCTATCCGTGGGGCTGCTTTGCCCATTCTGACTCTTAAGGTAGCCTTTTTGGTGACTATCACTTCTGTAAGGCGAGTTTCTGAGCTGGCTGCGCTTTCCATCAAACCTCCTTATTTTGAGAGGCATCAGGATAAGGTGGTTTTTCGGCTTAAGCCGGATTTCTTGCCTAAATTGGTGTCTGCTTTTCATCTCAATCAGGACATTGTCTTGCCTTCATTGTGTCCTAATCCTGCTAATTCCAAGGAGCGGACACTGCATTCTCTGGATGTGGTCAGGGCTCTGAAGTTTTATTTGGTCGCTACTGAGCCTTTCAGGAAATCTGATGCTCTTTTTATTCTCACTTCTGGACCTACGAAAGGGTTTGCCTCCGTCTAAATCCACTATCAGCAAGTGGATCCGTCAGGCGGTGGTTCAAGCCTATTCTGCTAAGGGGAAGGAACCTCCCTTTAGAATTACTGCTCATTCCACTCGTGCTATTGGTGCTTCTTGGGCTTTTCAGCACCAAGCTTCTGTTGAACAAGTTTGCAAGGCCGCTACTTGGTCTTCTGTTCATACTTTTTCCAAGTTTTACAAGGTTGATGTTAAGGCCTCAGCGGATGCTGCTTTTGACCGCAAGGTGCTTCTAACGACTTATGAGAGGAGGGGTCTTTTATACTCCCAAACTGAATAAAACTCCAGCCAAGGTTGTCGTTTTCTTCTTGAGTGGGATTCATATCCAGAGGGTACAAGTGTATCAAGGGTGACAGAGGCTGTCACCTCTGATTTCCTCTTCCTTCCATTAAAGTAAAAAAGCAAGCCTGGCTGGTTAACACAGAACATGTGGCCGGTTGGTGTGATGGGGTGACAATTGAGTGTTCTTTGATTTATTCACTCTCCTTCCTTTGTTGATTCTGGACTCAATTCACACGTGACTCTCAAAGGTCTTTTATGATTATAATATATTATTTGTGAACACTCATTTTGTGCCTTTTTTGGTCTGATTTTCATTGAAATTGTATGACATGGGGCATTACTTTGCAGGGATCCGGATCACAAGTAGGAAGGAGAGTAGGGGCCTTATTTAAAGGAGCACTATCGCGAAAAAATGGGCCGATAATAAAAATCCATATAAATATGCTGGATGACAGGAGGAAAGGTCACTTTTAACCCTGCATCAAGAAATATCCACTATGACTTGTTTTTTATTTTTATTAATGGAAGGAAGAGGAAATCGGGTGACAGACTCTGTCACTCCTCATAGACTAAACCTGGCACCCCTGGATTTTATTCCTACCAGGAGAAGAAAACCACAAGCTTGGCAGGAGTTTTATTCAGGCCAGGTGTATAAGTGACCCCTCCTCTCATTAGCCAATGTGTTTATATGAATATTTAATATTACACAATTTTGTGATAGTGCTCCTTTAAGAAATGCTTATGCCACGTAGTAGTACGTAGCGTCAGGTGAACGCCGGGTGCATTGTGTAAAAACCATATATCAAGTCAAACTGGTGAGCTCCTCTAATAGCGTTATGTAGCGTTGATTGTATTAATAGTGGTGGATCAGTGTAAAGCGCCGGCGCTATATGTTCAGCAGCACCATGTAGCACCTGTCGCTCAGTATTGCTCTCCCATACACTTCAATGGGTTTTTTTTTGTTGTGTATGAATAGCGTTTTAATAAATTCGTTTTTTCAATTTTAGGCTCAAATTATTGTGTGGCCTCTCCTGCCCAGCAACCACACACTTATATTGTTATATTTTGAGGTAGGTCTGCCATTGTAGTGTCATTGTTACATATGTTTTCGCTCTGGTGCTGGTGTATATGTGTTCAGAAACAAACTCTTTTCATATAGCTTGTCGCTAGATCGCCCAGTTTTATAGCGCAGGCACTGGCTTTGTGTTCCTTTTTCTTAAATATGGGCTTCAGCGCCGAGCATTGAACGCACTTAAATGGTGCTACCTATCGTTCGCTGCGGCGTTGTCCTATTGTTATATGTAACATTGCCTTGGGCGACTTTCCCTTGGGTCCTTACATATGCATTGATTCAGGGAGAGAGCTTCTACAGCACCCTTCAGACATCACATTTATCAATGCTGGACAGGATACTACAGCGTCACTTGTCCGGTCGCTACACTAGGTTAAAGCTCCACCCACTTACAGCGTCTGCTAGCGGACGCTCTAAGCACCGCTACATAGACGCTCAAATAGCACTAGTCTTAAAGTGGACCAACACCCAGGATTTTGACTATCCTGGGTCTTGGTCCACTTCGGTGGGGCACCCCCGATCGGGGTGCCCCGCTGTGTGAAACCCCCCCGAACCCCCCGAACAACTCACCTCTCCCCGCTCCCAGCGCCGACGTACAAGGGAAGATCTTGAACGTCTAAGCGGCGGCGGCCGCCGCCGCCTCCCTCGCGTCACTTTGAACGCCCCCGCGCCGGCCATTCGCAGACGGCCGGCGCGGAGGCGCGCACGCCTACAGGGGCGCGAGGGAGGCGGCCGGCCGCCGCCGAAGATAAGGTAGGTGAGTTGGGGTGTTTGGGGGGGGTTTCACCCCGCGGGACATCCCGATCTCGGATGTCCCGCGGGGTGGGGGGTGATCGGCCCGGGAATCTTATAGATTCCCGGGCCGATCACCCGTGGGTGTTGGTCCACTTTAACCCTTTAACCGCCAGCCTACCTTGAGATTTTGTCACCCTTTGTTGCCAGACCATTTTGCACTATTTTGCGCTCCCCTTGTTCAACTGTGATTTTTGAGGGGATTTCCAGGGATTTCCCAGGAAAATGATATATTGTTTTTTTCAGCAGAGTCTGGGCTTTAACATGAAATGTCTTGTTTGTCATTTGTTAGGTGTATTCTTAATATTTTTGGGTGAAATATGTGCAAAAAAAAAAAAAAAAATTTTACATATTGTAGTTTTTTTTGGAATAAAAAATGTAAGTTTGTCAATAAAATCTTATTGCGTGTGAAATCCCAATTTCTCCCGGTTACAGCGGTACCACATATGTATAGGTAGACACCCTTTCCTGCCCAGGAGACTCCCCCAAACTGAAACAGCGCTTTAGGAGATTTTCAGATAAAATACAACTATGCTATGCAATATGCGCACCTTGCGGTTTTTCCAGAAAAACAACCCTTTACATTTAAAATACCCCCAACAAACTATATATTCTCTGGAAGTACACACCTCAGGCTTTCTAGGCGTACCAGGCTTGTGGATGTGGCCATAGTTTTCTGGAAGTAATCCCTCAACGTAATCTTTGGTTGCAAAGAGTTTCCCTAAAAAAAGGATAAAAAAGCAGAATCAAAGCCACATTTTCCTAAAAAAACTATATACAAACAAGAAAAATCAAGTTTAATCTGAAAAAGCAACATCTCCCGAACAGAACGATACCCAACATGCATAGGTTCTGTCAAGGGAAGAGTTGCCAAACACCCCAAAGTAAAGCATGTGCGTAACGGTAATTTTACTTGAAAATTTCAGCTCTGCAGACAAAGTGCGCACCTTGCGATTTTGCAACCAAAACAACCCTTTACATTTGGAATATCCCCCATAAACCATATATTCCCTGAAAGTACACACGTTAAGCTTTCTAAGGGTACCCAGCTTGCTGTAGTGGGCTCATCTTTCTGGAATTAATTCCTCAAAGAATTCTTTGGTTGCGCAGGGTTTCCCTAAAAAATTTATAAAAAAGCTGAATAAAAAACACCTTTTCCTAAAATATAAATATGCAAACCAGAAAAAACAAGCTAAGTCTGAAAGCGCAAGGTCCCCCGAACAGAACAATACCCAACATGCATAGGTACTATTAACCCTTTTAATTGCCAGCCTACTTGAGATTTTGTCACCCTCTGTTGACAGGCCATTTTTCCCCATTTTGCGTCATGTTTTGCGACATGTTTTGCGCCATTTTTGCTGGAACTTTCAGAAAAATTATATATTTTTTTTTTTGCAGCAGAGTTTAGACTTTAACATGAAATGTCTTGTTTGTAATTTTTTTTTTTTTTTTTTACAATATTATTAAGTGAAAAAAAAAATAAATAAATAAAAAATTTTTTTTAGAAAATTGACTCCTTTATTTTAAATAAAAAATGTATTTTATTAAGGAAAATCATATTGCATGTGAAAGCCCCATTTCTACCGATTAGAACGGTACCACATATTTATCGGTAGCCCCCCGTTCCTGCCCAGGAGACCCCCCCCTAACTGAAACAAGTATTTTATAACATTCACAAAAAAAAACACAAAAACCATCCACACTACAAAGGGTTAAATCGAGAAAAAAAATGACATAGGGTCCCCCCTCCCAGGGGAGGGAGACCCCATTTTTTTTTTATTTTTAAGGGTTAAAAACCCTTAAAAATCAAAAAAAAAAATGACGTGGGGTCCCCCTTACCCACAGTAACCAGCCCGGGACCAGCTATGGGGGCTTGTAGGCACAGAGTGGGGGGGGGGCAGCTTTTGTGGCCCCCCCACCCTGCAGCCTACGAGCCCACATAGCCCATGTGGGCCCGGGCTCTTCTGCCCCCCCCTGGCCTTTGGGGAGGCAGGTAATGGGGGTGCCGGGGGTTAATGGCAAGCCACCCGCTAGCGCAGGTGGCTTGCCATCCCCCCAGCCTTGTGAACTGGTATAGTGGTCATGGACCCCTTACCAGTTCACAAGGGGTTAAAAGTAAATAATCACACAGACACACAAAAGAGAAAAAATATTTTATTAATTTTTTTTTTTTTTTTTTACACTGTACTCACCTCCCATCCATCCTGGAGCACTCTGTCCCTCGGCGATCACTGGCTTCTGCTCACTTGCTAGAAGCCTTTTATAGCTGCTGGATGACAGAACACAAAGAGTTAATAAAAAAAAAAATGACATAGGGTCCCCCCTCCCAGGGGGGGGGCGGACCCCATTTTTTTTTTTATTTTTAAGGGTTAAAAACCCTTAAAAATCAAAAAAAAAATTGACGTGGGGTCCCCCTTACCCACAGTAACCAGCCCGGGACCAGCTATGGGGGCTTGTAGGCACAGAGTGGGGGGGCCAGCTTTTGTGGCCCCCCCACCCTGCAGCCTACGAGCCCACATAGCCCATGTGGGCCCGGGCTCTTCTGCCCCCCCCTGGCCTTTGGGGAGGCAGGTAATGGGGGTGCCGGGGGTTAATGGCAAGCCACCCGCTAGCGCAGGTGGCTTGCCATCCCCCCAGCCTTGTGAACTGGTATAGGGGTCATGGACCCCTTACCAGTTCACAAGAGGTTAAAAGTAAAAAATGACACAGACACACAAAAGAGAAAAAATATTTTATTAATTTTTTTTTTTTTTTTTTACACTGTACTCACCTCCCATCCATCCTGGAGCACTCTGTCCCTCGGCGATCACTGGCTTCTGCTCACTTGCTAGAAGCCTTTTATAGCTGCTGGATGACAGAACACAAAGGGTTAATCAAAAAAAAAAAATGACATAGGGTCCCCCCTCCCAGGGGGGGTGGACCCCATTTTTTTTTTGATTTTTAAGGGTTAAAAACCCTTAAAAATCAAAAAAAAATTGACGTGGGGTCCCCCTTACCCACAGTAACCAGCCCGGGACCAGCTATGGGGGCTTGTAGGCACAGAGTGGGGGGGCCAGCTTTTGTGGCCCCCCCACCCTGCAGCCTACGAGCCCACATAGCCCATGTGGGCCCGGGCTCTTCTGCCCCCCCCTGGCCTTTGGGGAGGCAGGTAATGGGGGTGCCGGGGGTTAATGGCAAGCCACCCGCTAGCGCAGGTGACTTGCCAGACCCCCGAGCCCTGTGAACTGGTATAAGGGGTCACATGGACCCCTTACCAGTTCACAAAGGGTTAAAAGGTAAAAAAAAAAAGACAAGACACGTTTTTTTAAAAAAGTTTATTTAAAAAAAAAAAAAAAACTTTTACTTTACTCACCTCCGATCTTCATCTTCTGTGTCCCGCGGCGATCTGCTGTCAGTGACGGCTGGGCAGAGAAGGGGGGAGGCAGGCGATCGGAGGATCGCCTACCTCCCTCCTTCCCCGCCCAGCCGTCACCGGCATCTGAGAAACGAACTGCCGGGTGCCCCGATGACACCCGGCGGTGACGTCATCTGGCCCCGCCCCGTGACGTCACCAAGATGGCGGCCGCCATCGGAAGAGGCAAGGGAGGAGGGCTGTTATGCCCCCTCCAGAAGACAGAAGAGCGGGGGGGGGATCGGAGCCCCCCCCCGTGAAGAGGAGAGCCTGCGGGAGCCGGCGGGGACAAAGGTAGGTGACTGTTTTTTTGTTTTTTTGTTTTTTTTTTTACAGTAAACCGGGCGGCTGCTGAAACGGGGGGGGGGGGGGCACCCTGTTTCGGGCCCTCCCCTGCAGCCGGAGGAGCCCCGATGGGCGATCGGAGCCCCTCTGGCTGAAGAGGAGACCCGACCGGATCGAACGAGGGGTCAGGTAAGTGTCTTTTATTTTTACTTTTTTTTTTTTTTACTGGGGAAAGTCAGGCACGTAAATTTTACGTGGCTGGCGTTTAACTGTTGGAGAGGCAGCCACGTAAAATTTACGTGGCTGGCGTTTAAAGGGTTAAATCAGCCTCCACGAAGCTAGATAAACTTTACTACATCAATGGGATACACCTTGGTCATATTCTTTGGCTGCACTGTGGGGAATGTAAATGGTACGTTATACAATGCAAGCAATTATGGTTTCAGATAAATATATATATGAAGCCAAAGTGTTTTTTTTATTATTGTCCTTAATATTGTTAATATTTTTGTAATATATATATATAGTTGGCTTTATTTATTTGGGTCATCTAGAGTTACTAACAGATTGTGATCCCCTCAACAGCTGCTGCTCCAGCACCGCAGACAAGTTTTAAAGTGGACCAACACCCTGCCTGATCGGCCCGGGAATCTATATGATCCCAGGCCAATCAGATCCCTCCCCGCCGGATCCCACCCCGATCAGGGTGGCCCACGGAAGTGGACCAAAACCCAGGATAGTGAAAATCCTGGGTGTTGGTTCACTTTAACTTGATTTCTTGTTCTGTTGGTTGCATACATTTATTTTTTTCCAGTTTGACAGCACTGTGACCAAATACACAAAGGCAGCCTGGATGCCTTCGCTGGCTGAGCAGCAGATGTACATGTTAAATAAGAAAAGACTCCTGGGAGAGTGTAATGATTTTAAAGCGGACATAAAGGCAAATTTGCACATCTTCTTTTGCCCTATAATTTAAGCAGAAAATCAGCTTCGGAGCCGCTGCAGCAACATTTTTACATTATTGACCAGCAGTAAGGCTGACAGACTTGGCAAATCTGGGACTTGCAGATAATGATCAGGGGAATTAATGGAAGACATTATCATATTTACAGTGAGGGGCTATATCTGTGGCATGTCATCAGACTTCTGTTCACCATTGTTACCTAAAATCCCCCATCAGGATATTCTGCAATCACTCAGATTGTGGCTAGTGCTACTTTTTTTTCTGCATTTGCATGTAATAAATAAAGTGGTGAATAATAGACAAGTGAAGGCGGATACCTTTATATCTACCTAATGTATGTCCCTGATCATTATGTGCATTTACAAAATGTTATGATGAGTTAGCTCATAGTAATAACTTAACACCTTTATATTTTCTGCTTACATTACTTGCAAAAAAGAATACAATATTATGTGTGTACTAGTAATCAAATTCAGCAGTACTAGCAGACTCAAAGTTAATTATTACCCTATTAAAATATGTCAGCCCTGGCTACTGTATAACACTCCTTAAACCGGACCTTCAGCATTATTTAATGAAACCCTTACATATTTTGCGTTTTTAGTCACTTATTCTTTCATCAGCTGGGCTGCAAATCTGTTCAGGAATCCAGGATAATGCCACTGGCATCTGGCCTCAGAAGCATTACATGCTGAGGAGAGGAGAGGGGGACAAGTGCAGGGGGGTGGGTTATAGCTGTGCTCTGCATACACAGCGCAAAGCTGGGGGCAGAATGCAGAAGTACCTAGTCAAAAGACACTTCCTGTCTGCAGGCAGCCTGATACTCCATTGGCTGCCATCTTGGAGGGTTAACCCTTTAACTGCCAGCCTACCTTTGTCACCCTCTGTTTCCAGACCATTTTGTCACTATTTTGCTCTATACATGTTTAACTGTGATTTTTGAAAGGGTTTCCAAGAATCTCCTAGAAAAATTATACACTGTCTTTCTCTGGGTTTTAACGTGAATGCATGTTTGACATTTTTAGTGTATTCTCAATATAATTGGCAGGAATATGTACAGAAAATTAAAAAATATATATTTTTTCACAAATTGTAGAGTTTTTTGTAAAAAAAATGTAAGTTTTTCAATATAATCATATTGCGTGTAAAAGCCCAATTTTTCCCAGTTACAATACCACATATATAGATTATAAACAAAAAGCACAGAGCTATAGGATATCAAAATAAAATATCAACCACGACTTTGGCTAGACCTAGTAAGTAATACACACCAATTTTTGGTAAGAGCATCAAATTGGTGGGGGCACATACTGTCACTATATGGATTTCTATTGAGACACCATCACTACGAGTTGATAATTCACTGAACAGGCTTTATTGAATTGATTTGATATCCTATAGCTCTGTGCTTTTTGTGTATGTTCTTCATCTGGACTTACTAGTGAGATAGTGGTTTTGCACGTGGAGCTAATTCTAAGTAGTATTGATAATTCTTTAAGAACAAAACCCTTTCTTGCCCAGGAGAGTCCCCCAAACTGAAACAGCGCTTTACAAGATTTTCAGGTAAAATACAACTGCTATGCACACCTTGCAGGTTTTCAAGAAAAAGAACCCTTTACATTGGTAATCCACCCCCACAAACTATATATTCTCTTGGAGTACACACATCAAGTTTTCTAGGTATACCAGGTTTGTTGAAGTGGGTGAAGTTTTATGGAAGTAATCTCTTGATGATTCTTTGGGTGCACAGGGTTTCCCTAAGAGTAAAAAAAAATAATCAAAATGACATTTTCCTACAAAAAAACAACAGTATGCAAACAAGACAAACACGTTAAATTTGGAACAGCAAGGTTCCCTAATAGAACAATACCCAACATGCTTAAGCACTGTCGAGGGTGGGATTGCCAAACACTCCAAAGTAAAGGATGGGCGTAAGGGTAATTTTACCTCAAAATTTCAGCCTTTCAGACAAAGTGCACACCTTTCACTTTTTCAATCAAAACAACTTTTATATTTTAAATACCCCCCACAAACCATATATTTCATGAAAGTACACACATTAAGCTTTCTAGGTGTACCCAGCTTGTTATAGTGGGAACATCTTTCTGGAAGTAATCCTCTGAAGAATTCGTTGGTTGCACATGGTTTCCCTAAAAATATATAAAAAAACACGGGGCTGGCTCTGACTGATATTAGACCCCTGTCCGCCCTCAAGGTTAGCATATATAAAATGTAGTCAAAAACATTGGTTGCTGGAGATGATGAATATAGCTGCCAACACTGAATTAATGCAAAGAGCAGGCGGCTGTCTTGTCTCACAGCCTGAAACAATATATGAAAGATTGAAATGTATCAAAAGAGGGGATCAAGAAATGAGTTTCTTGTTAAAGCTGAGACCATCTCTCTGTATATGCAATGTATAATCCTTATCAGCCTTACCATGTCACTGTGGAGCCATATTGTGAGAAGTAGAGGATTTCCTGCCTGTGTGCTGAACGTAGGAAAATCTCCAGTACTACAGTGTCTTATTTAGGCAGGCGTTGCATTCCTGAGAGGTCCCTTTTCACTTTCTTATCTAATCTGTTTGATGTATGTGACGCAAAGTCATCTCCTATATCCTCGTTGCAGCTGTTCATTCTATGCATGGGTGAAAGATTTACCTAACAAGACAGCATTACATGCCTCCAGCATGGAAGAAGATTAGTCTTTTGCATGGAAGCATTGTTATATGTCAAGAAAATGATATAATAATTATTTATTTTGCATGAGTTGACGGCTTGCCCACCATCTACCTACCCCAGAGATGCCAAGTCATCCAGTTTTTCAGAGAGTCATCCCGTTTTGACCCCTCTTCACCCTGTCACCCTGCAAAACATGAATTTCCTTCTTCTCCCCACTGATTGGCTTAGATCTCCAACCCATTCGCTATTGGCTAGGAGCCACAAAAGATTATTGTCTGGCCATCCAGCTCCTTATAATTGGCTGCCTAAGTGTCTGGTTTGCTATATATGCCTTCAGAGGTGTGACAAGGACATCCTGTCAGCCTTGGAACTGAAGGAACGGTGCAGTGACTGCTTCAGTTAATTAGGTAGGGCATATCACTCAGCTGGTGACCCTGTGTCGGCTGTAAGTAGAGGCAGAGGTAGGTGACTCTCTCTGTTCTTGGGATTCCAGCTATAGTATGCGTAGCGGAGCATCCCACACTGTCTAGCTGATCAACCCTCTTGTAATTTTTACTGACACATGACTCACATGACTGGACATCCACTCACTTCCCCACTGGGCATAAAAAGGAAATAGAATCTCAATAATAGGCAAAAGTACAACCCTAAGTGGTCTTTCCCACTTTGTTTTTTTTTTTGTCAGATACTGTAATAGTGAAGAATACGGACAGAATTATCATGTAAGCAGTATGTATTTAAAACCTACAAATTGCCATGTGTTCCTAAAAAGCTATTGAATAAGCCATGCCCCTAAATCACATCCCCACCATGCCTATCACCCTGTAAACTGGTCTCCAAGGTTGGCATCTCTGCTACTCCCCTCTCCCCATTGCCTGTTGTCCAGCTGGATAAACCTTTGAAAAGGACTTTCTGGCATCTAGTGCTTCACTCAAAGAAGTATGACTAATATTTACTCCAGGTCATCATAAATTATTTAAATTGTACCGAGTCCTGACTTTCATTACAGTCATTTGAATTTCCACTCACATTCTTGGTGTGTCAAGGATACTCAATGCTTATGGCACTCTTCAAAGCTGTAGACAGAATATTGAGGTTAATTAGTGCGCTTTAATGTGTAGAGATGGCGTCAAAGTGGTAGAGAGAAAATATGGGGATGCATTTATAGGGTCTGAAGCTTACCTCTAGTAAAATTTACAGGAGGTCCCTTATCTCTTCAGATTGTTCACCTGGTGGAGCTTGACCGACAACACTGGCCCCAGACAGAAAAGAATCATGGAACCGGACCAACAGTCTGGCCCAGTTGAAAAGAAAGGTAGCGGCCATTTTGGAGCTTCTTGTCCCAGCATCTTAGCCATGCTGCTGCGTGGATTCAGCTGACATTAGTGACAATGCACAGTAACAGGAAGCCCAGCAACCTGCAAATGCATGAGCCGCCATTTTGCTTTCTAAATTTACTACAGCGGGAGATAGAAAAAGGTAAATGCATCTGTATGTGCAGCAATCTGATTTGCCCTGGGGAGGGATGCATATGAGCACTGTTGGTCTGGTTTAAGTCATTTTTGACTGTTGGTCCACTTTAAAAGAGCAGTATAGCAGTAGGGTAGGGGTCTCCGATCCCCTGTCGCTTACACCCGCCTTCTGCTGATTAACCGACAGCTGTCAGTGATTGGTGCAACACAGCGGTGTGGGACCGGAGGTTAATAGAGAAAAAAAAGGCTTTTTTTATTTTTAATAAATGATATTTTGGCTGTTATTGTGTGTGTTTTTTTCACAGTTAACTCTTGAACTGATAAGGGATCCATGAGACCCCTATACCAGTTCACAAGGCTTGAGAGTCACCTGCGGCTAGCGGATGACTTGCCATTAACCCCCAGCCCCCCATTACCTGCCTATCCAAAGCAGAAGAGCCTACGGCTCATATAGACTATGCAGCCTTGTAGCCTTTAGGGCTGGGGTCCACCGAGGCGGGTTGACAAGTGGGCTCTAAAGTGTGGAGAGGGGGTCATAGTGGTGGAGAGATACTATAGTAATGCATTCAAATAAAACACTAAAGCTGCCCCCATTAAAAAATGACTAAAGGTCCTATAAATAATTGACTGGAGGTCCCCTTATCCCCTCTGATTGGTTGTCTGGTTATGCCTGGCAAACCCCACTGGCCATCAGTGGTCATGAGGATTGAGGAAGTGGAAAGTGGCACTCCTCCTAGTATCCAACTTGCTGTTGCAGGGACACCATTTTTGACTGGAGGCCCGCTTTGATGGTTGAAGAAAGAGCTGGCTAGGAGGAAATGGAGGGTGATTAGCTATGGGTACATTTTTTACATCTCTGTTGCTGGTTGTTCGCTAAATTTTGGCTGCAGAAAACAGTTATAACCAGTGTGAGGTATTTCTTTTTCGTGTGACTGTGCTTGAAGGTGGGTCTTGGCTATGACAAATCTCAACAGTACCATAAAAGCCATGTTAGATAAGTCAAAAGTGGTATGGCTGGTACAGGAACTCCATATTTTGTTTTGATTAACACCCTTGAATATGGATTACACATGTAGTTGTTCTGTTACATGCCCAGTATTGGAAACTAGAGTGAAAGATTAATTTAGAGTTTCACATTCAGGTGGGGACCAAACTTTGCTCACCTTAGTAAATTATCTGAGTTGTCAATTGTTATTTTTCGAGTGCCTGTTGATCAATTGAATACGCAATTACTGTCATAGTCAACACTGAACAGCCCTGTTCCTATTTATATATATAGACCTCCCACCATTCCTACTGTCCCCCATGTCATTTCAATAGTGATGGTTAATCTGGGGGAACGCAGGACTGGTTGTCTGCTTTTACGCAGCATAAAGTTTCATTTTCTCGCTTCATATTGCTTTTAATGAGCCAGTGTTTTCCTTTTGGAGTGCCAGCTGTGAACTTTAATTAAATTTAGATTACAGAATATTCCGTAACTATTTAAGGGATTATGGGAAACTGGAAAATAATCATGGGATTTTTACAGGTATGTAAAGATATTGACTTGAAGTTCGTTTTAATAACGTCAGATAAAGCCAGAATGTTATTGGCAGATTAGCTGGATGTTCTTGCCGTATTTCAAGTGCCTCCACGACCTCTGCATGGGAAGTTTATACAGAGGCCTTCCACACAGAGAGGCTCTGGCAGTTTGATTCCCCCAGACGCTGACATTTTCCAGAGCACATTGCTCATGTGTACATATATTTATTGAGCTTCACTGATGTGTTCAGTTATATGTGCGGGTTAGGGATATAGCACTGTCAGCCATTTGATAAATGCCCGCAGGTTTTGTTTTCAGAGTTTAAAGGGTACCTGTAAGAAATGAAGGCATTTCAACTCATCCGGGTTTTCCCTGGAGTCACAGCCTGTTCTCCCCAGGGAGGCTCTAAACTTTTCTGCATAGTTTAGTTTAGTTTGGTACTGACCCGATACTGAATGCTTCTTGAGAAATAAAGTGAATATGCTAATAATAATGAGCTTTTGTTCCTCAGCTTAGCCAGCAGGTGACAGCATAATTAATCTCATTTCACTTGCTGGCATAATAGAGCCCTACTGATTCAGCACCATTGAAACAGAGCTTCAGCATTATTTAACCCCTTCCTCTGTTTTTTGCTGTTGCCTCAGTCTGGCTATCTGCCATTTGACATTATCTTTCTTTTTGTCTTTTCCCTCTTCCCCTGTTCCTTTTTTTCTCACAATATTTCTCACATTGCTGTCTTTTTCCAATTTAATTTCCATGATCTTCCATCTGCTGCTTCCACAGTATTCCTCTCTTTCACATTCTTTCCTACTTACTCTTTCCCTCCTTCTTCATACCTTTGTTTTGTCCATGTCTCCATTCTTGTTTTCAACTTTTATTCTCACCATCTAATTTCCTCTTTAATTTTGCCTTTTACATTTCCTCTTTATCATTCTCACCATTCATATTACTCTGTTTTCCATGTTTTTTTCTTTTTTTACCTTCCATTTTCTTCATTTCCGACATTCCGTTTTC
This sequence comes from Gastrophryne carolinensis, assembly GCA_027917425.1. NCBI lineage: Eukaryota > Metazoa > Chordata > Amphibia > Anura > Microhylidae > Gastrophryne > Gastrophryne carolinensis. Next base: position 405,029,530 of record CM051237.1, read on the forward strand.
TCAGTTTTCCCCATATTTTCCCTATATCCAGTCCATGTAGTCCCAGTGATGACATGTGGGTATTCCGCCCCCAGGGGGCGCTAGACTGCAAGATCAAAAGCTGCAGCTCCTCCCGGCCCCCTATAAAGGTAGGTGTCCCTCTATCATTCTCCAGTTGTTCATCTTGCAGTCTTGGCTGCAGAAGATCGTATAGATACTCTCTCAGTTGATGGCAGCAGAGCGGGGCCCGTCGGCCGCTGCGGGCCCTATTTCCACTGATCCCTCCTGACCCACTCCTGCCTCCCAGCCTCTGGCTGCTACAGGATCGTGACAGTAGGGTGAACGCCGGGGTCAATTGGCGTTCGGCAGAGCTTGGCTCTGGGCCGCAGACCCTATACAAAAAGGTAGCCAGCCACAGGCTTATGGTGAGCCTGGGGGGGGAACCACTAGTCTATCTTGTAATGTACCCTCCCTGCCCACATGCTTTATTGGTGTCTGGCACTTGTGTTGTGTTTTACTGTGGTGTTTTTCACTGTTGGCTCCTCGCTGGCTCAGCTGGGCCTTTGGAGCATGAGCATACTCACCTCCCTCGCTCCCTCGTCGCTGCCTGCCTAAGGGGTCGCCGTACCCCGCGGGCCTCCGCTCACCGCTGTTGCAGCGCTGTCCGTGGCGGGAGGGATAGGCTGCTAGTGCAGCACCGTGAGATGGCCTTTAATGGCCTTTTTTCTAATGGCGTGTAGGCCATGCAGCATGAGGGTTGAACGGTGGGCAGGCACGTCTTCTCGCGCAGCCGGAGGGGGCGGAGCCGGGTGCTGACGCGTTTCGTGTCATCGCGGCGCCGCCTGCCCCTCGCGGAGCGCTTCTAGAAGCCTCTGGCCTGTGCGTGTTCTGCTGACTCGGTCACTGCTGCTGCGGTGGGGCCTGCTGTCCTTGGCTGCCTAGTGCGTCCCTTCTACTGCTGCTGGGGGATCATTCCGTTATCGGAGGCTGCAAGCTTTATTGGTGTCTGGCACTTGTGTTGTGTTTTACTGTGGTGTTTTTCACTGTTGGCTCCTCGCTGGCTCAGCTGGGCCTTTGGAGCATGAGCATACTCACCTCCCTCGCTGCCTCGTCGCTGCCTGCCTAAGGGGTCGCCGTACCCCGCGGGCCTCTGCTTGCCGCTGTTGCGGCGCTGTCCGTGACGGGAGGGAGAGGCCGCTAGTGCAGTGCCGTGAGATGGCCTTTTTTCTAATGGCATGTAGGCCATGCAGCATGAGGGCTGGACGGTGGGCAGGCACGTCTTCTCGCGCAGCCGGAGGGGGCGGAGCCGGGTGCTGACGCGTTTCGTGTCATCGCGGCGCCGCCCGCCCCTCGAGGAGTGGCCTGTGCGTGTTCTGCTGACTCGGTCGCTGCTGCTGTGGTGGAGCCTGCTGTTCTTGGCTGCCTAGTGCGTCCCTTCTACTGCTGCTGCTGGGGGATCATTCCGTTATCGGAGGCTGCACTGTCCCTCTGTCGGTGTCGTGAGTCCCTCTTTTTTAGCTGACTGTTTATTATACCAAATTGCTTTTGCTTATTCTGGTGGGCCTCTCTCCCCCTCTCTTGTATAGATCGTGGGCTTGTGATTGAGGGTTGTGGTTCCTCCCGGTCCCCCCTTTCCTTTATTAAGAGGGATCATTATAGGTTTGGCCATTAGTGCCTTGTAACCTTATTTATTGACCATTTTTTAATCACCATAATGGAGGCATCAGGGGATAGTGAGCGGGGGGCCCCATTTGGGCAGGAAAAGCTCTGCCCCTTGTGCAGTAGGAATCCTCTGGGTTGATTCAGCACTGTTTGTACCACTTGCGCCAGAGGCATTATATTGCCCCTAGCCACTGCCGGCTGCCTCTCCTGACCCTCCGTTGTTGCAGTCAGCCCCCAGTGAGGGGGGAGCCAGCAGGGGGTCTCATGCGGACTTGCCGCATAGGCTGGCCAATCTCGAGAGACAGGTCTCGCGGACGGCTCCCAAGAAAGCCACGAGTAAGAAACGACACCTCGAGCCCGTTTACTCGGATAATGACGATCTTTTTGAGGATCTGGGTTCTGTGGAGGAAGGTGAGTTGCCTGATGATTCATGCTCCACTGTGGATTATTCTGCTGGCGAGGGCAGTATGTCTGGTTCTTCCTCAGATGAGGATGCGTGGCTCCCGGCTGATACGGAGCAATTGCTTACCTCAGTGTTTGTGACACTACACATTGTTCCTCCCAGAGTGGCTAAGAGGAAGCAGGGTGATTTGTTTAGTCCCAAGAGACAAAGGCGGGTCTTTCCGGAGCAGGCCCATTTTTCTAACATGATTTTCAAGGAATGGGAGAGGCCTAACAAGTTACCGTCGGTGCCTAAGGGCCTGGATAGGTGGTATCCCTTCCCTGATGAGCTGGTTCGGCTATGGTCTCGACCTCCCAAAGTGGATTCCCCTGTGTCGGGGTTGTCCAACACTACTGTTATGCCATCACCTGATACTGCTTCCTTACGTGACCCGGCTGACAAGCGCATGGGTCAGCTGGTCTGCCATGCGTTCACCTTTGCTGGTGCCCTCTTTCAACCTGTGTGCGCCACGGCTATTGTCTCTCTAGCCATCAGAAAGAAGGTGAGACACCTTGTGGATAGAGTTAAGGCTCGCAAGCGGGCGGAGGAGTATAAAGAACTCAAGGCCTGCTTGGAATTCATTGTTTTTGTTGCTTCTGCCATGGACGATGGGGTCCGGCTTGGTGCCAGGATTTCGGCCCTGCTTGTTGCACTCTGCCGCTCGCTCTGGCTGCGGCAATGGTCGGCTGATGCCGCGGCCAAGAAGTTGCTTACGAGTATCCCCTTTGTGGGGCACAGGCTTTTTGGGGAGCGCCTGGACCTTCTGGTCAAGGATGGTAGACTCCCTCACAGACGGAAGCCTGCTCGGTCCTTTCGGAATCCCCCTGCCTATCGTTCCTTTCGAGGAGGAAGAGGCTCTTCATTTCCAGGTGGCCGCAGAAATACCTGGCATAGGTAGGTCCCGCGGCTGACCCAATCCCTCCTGGGGAGCCAAATCCAAGCCCCCTGCCAAGTCCCCTCAGGCATAAGGGGGCGCCCTCACCCATCCGCGTGGGGGGACGGCTTCTGCTGTTTGCTCAAATCTGGAGACAGCACATCTCGGATCGGTGGATTCAGAAGGTGGTGTCCTCCGTTTACAAAATAGAGCTGGCAGTCAGGCCGCCCACAAGATTTCTCCGGTCTCAGATATCCCCAAACCCATTGAAGGCACAGGGCTTAAGAATGGCCGTGCAGCACCTCCTGCGGTTAGGTGTGATTTGCCCTGTACCTCGGCAGGAACAGGGTCAAGGTTTTTACTCCAACCTGTTCACGGTTCCCAAGAAGAACGGAACGTTAAGACCAATCCTGGACCTGAAGGGTCTCAACAAGTTTGTAAGAGTCAGACATTTCCGCATGGAAACCTTACGGTCGGCGGTGAGATCGCTTCGGCCCGGCGACTTCATGACCACGGTGGGCATCAGGAATGCTTATCTGCACATCCTGATTTTCCAGGGGCATCAGAAGTTCCTGAGGTTTGTTCTGGAGGATCAGCATTACCAGTATGTGGCACTTCCATTCGGGATTTCCTGAGCCCCCCGCGTCTTCACCAAGGTGCTGGCAGGCATCATGGCCATCCTGAGGAACCAGGGCATTCGTGTGCTGCTCTATCTGGACGACTTGCTGTTTGCGGCCCCATCCCTTCAGCAGGCCGAGAGCGATACTCGGACGGTGTTGTTAACCCTAGAGGCCTTCGGCTGGGTAATCAATTACCCAAAGTCATGTATCAATCCCTTAACAATGAGATCCTTCCTGGGAATTACGATAGACACCACTCAGGTCAATGTCTTTCTGACACAGCAGAAGGTTTTGGGTCTCCAGACGCAAGTGCAGCCCTTGCTGTCTTGTCAACGGCCGTCAATACATCTGGGGATGAGATTGGTGGGCCTAATGGTGTCATGCTTCGAGGCAGTGCCCTTCGCCCGATTTCACATGAGACCTCTGCAATTGAACCTGCTGACCGGCTGGAATCGGGCGCAGGATTCTCTGGAGCAAGAATTTTCGTTGCCCCCCCCCCCCCCCCCCCCGGCCAGGCAGTCCCTCTTGTGGTGGTTGGACTCCCGGAACCTGCTGGTGGGCAAGTCCTTTCTGATTTCCCATTGGGAAATAGTTACCACGGATGCCAGTCTGCTGACAGGCTGGGGAGGCGTTTGGCAGACTCAGCAGATCAAGGCTCAGTGGGGTCCGCAGGAGAACCGCTTACCCATAAATCTCTTGGAGCTGAGAGCGATCCGGTTGGTGCTTCTTCACTTGACTTCCCTCTTAAGGGGTCATGCGATCCAGGTTCGCTCGGACAATCAAACGGCTGTCGCCTACATCAATCACCAGGGCGGGACTCGGAGCAAGAGAGCCCTCAAGGAGGTGACCCAGATTCTGACTTGGCCAGAGGAGAATGTTCCCTGCATCTCGGCGGTCTACATTCCCGGGGTAGAAAACCAGGAGGCAGACTCCTTGAGCAGGAGCGCCTTGCGCCTGGGGGAATGGTCTCTCAGCAGCAAGACCTTTCACGCTCTGTGTCTCCACTGGGGTCAGCCGGACGTGGACCTGTTTGCGTCCAGACACAATCACAAGCTTCCAAGGTTCGTCTCCCTCTCAAGAGATCCTCTGGCCGTTGCCACAGACGCTATGGCTATTCCTTGGATGGAGTTCAAGTTTCTTTATGCATTCCCTCCGTTTCCACTTCTGGGCACAGTGTTGCGCAAGATAACCCAGGAAGGGGTTCCAACTATCCTGGTGGCTGATCGCTACATCATGCCCGACGACCCAGGGCTTCTCACACAGGGGTCGCTGCGGCACCCCAATTTACGGACGCTGGCTTTGATGGCCTGGCTATTGAAACCTCAATCCTGATGGACAAGGGGCTGTCGCCCACGGTTGTGCAGACAATGGTTCAGGCACAGAAGAAGTCTTCTTCCATGATATACTACAGAGTTTGGCACGCTTATATTGCTTGGTGCGAGACCAAGAGTCTCCCTTGCTGCACATTTTCTATTTCTAGGATTCTGACACGGCTTAGACTTGGGCCTCCAGCTGAGCACCCTCAAGGGTCAGGTCTCGGCTGTAGCCATCTTTTTCCAGAGATCCATTGCCAACCATAGGTTGATCAAGACTTTTTTCCATGGAGTCACCCATGTCCAGCCACCGCGTAAGTTAGCATTACAGGTGTGGGACTTGAATTTAGAACTGTCTGCTCTTCAGGGTCCTCCCTTCGAACCATTGTGCGATGCTGCATTGCCTATCTTGACTCTCAAAGTGGTCTTTTTGGTAGCTATCACCTCAGTGCGTCGCATATCAGAGCTGGCCGCGCTTTGTATGAAGCCTCCCTATTTTCAGCAGCATAAGGATAAGGTGGTTTTTCACTTTAAATCTGATTTTTTGCCTAAGGTCGTTTCTCCCTTTCACCTTAATGAGGAAGTTGCCTTGCCTTCCTTGTGTCCGGCACCGACTAATTCTAAGGAAAGGACCCTCCATGCCTTGGATGTGGTCAGAGCCATAAAGTATTACCTGGCTGCGACTGAATCCTTCAGGAAATCGGATTTGCTCTTTGTCCTAACAGAGGGTCCTAGGAAAGGATTGCCACCAGCTAAGTCCACTCTCAGTAAGTGGATCAGACAGGCGGTGGTACAAGCGTATTCTGCCAGGGGGAAGGAACCCCCTTTTCGTATCACAGCTCATTCTACCAGAGCTATTGGTGCCTCTTGGGCTTTTCAGCAGCAAGCATCGGTTGAACAAGTTTGTAAGGCCGCCACTTGGTCTTCTGTTCATACTTTTACGAAGTTTTACAAGGTGGATGTTAGGGCCTCAGCTGACGCTGCTTTTGGCCAAAAGGTGCTTCAGGCGGTAGTGAAATGAACTACATGCTGTTCCGCACTGGGGATCCCTCCCAAGTGGACACTGCTTTGGGATGTCCCACATGTCATCACTGGGACGACCTGGACTGGATATAGGGAAAAATATAATTCTGTGAAACTCACCTGTAGAATTGTTTTCGATTATATCCAGTCCAGGTCGTCCCACCCCGCCCTTTTGTTTCATTATCTCCTTTTGCTCTTTTTGGTGATTACCATTTTTTATTCATTCCTATTTTTAAGTCTTGTTAGTGAGAGTACAAGCTGAAGCTATGTGAAGTAACATGGTTTCTTGGCCTCCCGTCCTGTCCTCTTTTTGTTTACTGCTTTTTAGCCACTGGAGAATGATAGAGGGACACCTGCCTTTATTGGGGGCCGGGAGGAGCTGCAGCTTTTGATCTTGCAGTCGAGCGCCCCCTGGGGGCGGAATACCATCATCATTGTGACGACCTGGACTGAATATAATCAAAAACAATTCTACAGGTGAGTTTCACAGAATTGTATTTTTTGTAATGCTGATCATTGCAGCTCTACAGCAGAGGAGCACAGTTTATCCACTCATAGCGAGGGTAGGCTTTAGTTGTAGCGTCAGCTACTATAATAGTGAACAGAGTGTGTGTAAGGCTAGGCTTGCTATGCATTGTATATTCTTAGTATACAGTACGTCCTGCTCCAGATATAATACTTACACTTGGGTTATCCTCCGCCAGATGGCGCTGCACTGCAGAGACATGGAAAAACAGGCTTCTCCCGGCCCTTCAAATACCCAGGGACCTCCCACAAATCCCCAGATTTCTCTGCAGTGCTGACTGCGAAGACATGATGTATCACTCTCTCGCAGGTGAGCGGGGCTACTAAAGCCTGCGGCCCTGTTGGACTATTCCCACCCGTCCTCCCTGTGATGTGCCTCCCAGCCTGGGCTGCGCTAGTCGGGTGAAGGTAGGCAGCACCAAGCGTGCTTAACGGAGCCATGCTACACCCGAGTCCCCCACCAAAGGGTAGGCGGTTTAGGTTGATGGTGAGCCTCTAGGGGATGCCCCTCCCGCACTGTTGCCCCATGCCCCGTGTAGCGGTGGGCCCTGTACAAAGGGTCGCCATCCTCCCTCATTCCCCCCCGTAGCCCGGGGGGAAAGAAAGGGGTGTGTGTGTGTGTGTGTGTGTGTGTGTGGTGGTCTTAGTGTATGTTTTACACGTTATGGCCTTAGTCTTGCCCCGGACTAGTATTCCTGGTGTCAGAGCCGCGCTTTTTGCTCTTTACTAGTGTATTTGTCGCCTCAGACGCTGCGGCGTCTTCATTGGCAAATCATTTTTTTCTAAGTGTGCCATACACTTCGCTCTTCATGACAACTTGTAACTATCTCAGAGCTTCGCGCTCTTCGGGGGGGCGGGGACCTGGTTGGCGCGCTCCACGTCACAGCCCGCTCTGGCCCGCCCTTCAAGGTTCGCTTGGCGCCATTTTGATGCTCGTTGCACGCATGCGTGGTAGCGGTCTTCCTCCTCCCTTGGTCTGTAAGTGCCCTCGCGGCCGATTTTCATTATCCTTGATTACTGGGCATGGTTCTGACACCCCTTATTCCCATTATGTCTTTCAGACTGGTGAACACCATTGGCTTCTCCCGCCCTGGTGTAAAATTATAGCGGGCCTTGTAATATTCTCCCACTTCCCTAGCGGGTCTTTGGGGCATCCAGGGTTACTTATAGTGTAAATCCCTACTGGCATATTGCGACTTGATTAATCACCATATGGAGGCATCTCAGAATTATGTGACCGGGGTCCCTCTGGGACAAGACCGGCGGTGTATATCGTGTGGGCAACCCCATGCTGATGCTGACAGGGCACGGGTCTGCGTACCCTGTGCCGAGCAAGCCCTGGCCCTGCAATCTGGTCGGCCAGTGGCTACACCTAGCTTCAATTCACCTATCTCCCCAGGCTTAAATCTCTCTCCTGCTGAGTCGCCTACAAGTGGGGAATTGCAGCCTGCTGGCCCTTCCAGACTGCCTACGGCTGAACAGATTATTGCTAGGTTGTCAGAGCGAATGGGCCCTGGTAGAAAGCGGCGCCTGTCGCCTCATGTTTCTGTATGTTCTATGAGAACTGAGGGGTTTGCTACTCCGTGTGACTATACCCCTTCTGCTGAAGGGTAGTTGTTCTCTGACTCAGGCTCATCTGATGAGAGGCCGAGGAGTCATGATGATTCTGGCCCTGAATACTGGGGCCAGTGTGACACTGACGACTTATTGATTAAGGTCTTTAAGGCACTGTCTATTTCTTACCCCGGTCAGGTCCCCCAGCCTAGAGGGGAGCGCTTCCATACTGCGACTGCACGTTTGGAATTTCTAGAGCAGGCGCATTTCCATGCCCTTGTGCTCAAGGAATGGGAATGCCCCAGTAAACTTCCAGGGGTTCCAGGGGACTGGGATAGGAAATACCCTTTTCCCCCTGAGGTGGTTAATTGTTGGTCATCACCCCCCGTGGTGGATACGCCGATCATAGGGGTCCCTAACCCCCCCTTTATTACAACCCCTGCTTATAGTACCCTTCGGGATGCTGAGGACCGGCGCATTGAGCTGCTGGCCTCCCAAGCCTTTTCTTGTGCTGGGACGGCGCTGCACCCGGTCTGTGCCGCAGCCATTACTGCAGTGGCCGCTAGAACCCTCATCAAAAAATTGCTTGATCATCACCCCGAGGATCTCCCCTGGGAGGTGTTTAATGCACTCTCTAATTGTGATGTATTTGTGAAATTTATTCTATTAGCGCTGGATGACGCGATTAGAATGTGTGCAAGAACTTCCGCCCTTGCGGTGGCTATTTGTCGCTTGGTCTGGCTGCGACAGTGGGGTGCTGATGATGCTACTAAAAAGACTGGGCTCCCCTTTAGAGGGCAACGCCTATTTGGAGCCCGTCTAGACCTGTTCAGTAAAAAGGGCAAATCACCCCTTCGCAGACGGCCGCCTCGGCCCCCTCGGGGCAGGGGCACCCCTCCTCCCCCTTACCTTAGTGTTAAACAAGAACCAGGGGTGTCCTGCCGGATTTTTCGTGCAGACTCCTGCCCCACGAGCAGCAAACAACGCTCTGGTCCCCCCGGCGGGGCTAAGCCCAAATCTACCACCAAACCCCCTCAAGCATGATGGGGCGCCCTCGCCCATCTGGGTGAGGGGATGGCTGCTGCACCTTGCTCTTATCAGGAGGCATCGCGCCTCATTCTGGTGGATTCAGGAGGTTGTGTCCTCCAGATACAGGATAGCGTTTGCTGCACGGCCTTCCCCAGTTTTTATCAGGTCCCAGGTACTCCTGGTCCCTGCCGCTGTTCAGTTGCTGGCACAGGCTATGCTAGGCCTGCAAGGTCTGAGGGTCTCTTGCAGATTGCCCGTAATAGGCAGAGGCAAGGGCCGCTATACCACCTTACACAGTCCCCAAAGGATGGGTCGGGTTGGCCCATTCTGGATTCACAGCAATTCTCTAATTACAGGCAGTTTCCTGCATGGAAACTCTGAGTTGGGCCATCAGCACCTTGCGCCCAGTGGGCTTCTTGCCGTCTGGGGAACTCTACAATGTTTATGTTTACGTCCCTGTGCCCTCAGGTCTCTGAGGCTCTTCAGGTTCGTGTTGGAAGTCCAACACTGTTAATTGTGGCCTTGTTATCTGGCCTTTCTTTAACTCCCAGAGTGTTCACTCAGGTGCTTACTGTGGTGATGTCTCTGATGAGACCAAGGGGCATCCGCGCGATGTCTACCCGGACGCCCTTCCTCACTTCCCTGTCTCTGAGTCAGGATAGTTGGATACCTGGCTGGTGGGTACATTGGGAGTCATTTGGATGGGTGTTCAATCACCCCGAGTCCTCGCTGTTCCCTTAAAGTGGTAACTCCATTAATAGGAATGATTCTGGATTAGGTTCAAACCAGATTCTCCCCTTCTCAGCAATTAGGTGGGCAATCTGGTCTCATGGGCTCAGTCCCTCATTGCTGTCCCGGTCTCTTAACACCAGGCAGAGATGCAACCGGTGGGGCCGTGTTAACTTGCTCGGAAGAGGTCCCTTATGCTCAGTTCCCCTTGAGCCCTTCTGCGACTTCTATTGGTAGCACAGGACAGGGATCCAGCACCCCTGGAGCAGGCTCTGTGGGCCTTCCCACCCGTATAACATTTTTTTCTCTTGAAAGTGGATGAACTCGAGGGACCTGTCTGGGGGCAGTTCCTTCTTGCCCCTTCCTGGAAACGGTCACCGTGGATGCCAACCTTTCAGGTTGAAGGGGAATTCTGGTGGTGGTGGGGCCCTTAGAAGGTCCTTATGCCTATTGATTTCTAAACAGTGAGCGCCTTTCAGTTGGCTCTGTCTCGCTTGACCACTCCCCTTCTGGGTTTACCAGTCTGGGGGTGCTCGGTCCATCTTACGACAGATGTCCTACATTAATCATTGGAAGGGGCCTAGAGCTGGCGGACCTTCCAGGGAGTTTCTATGTTCCCTTTCTGGGTGGAGACAATGCTCCCCGCATGTTAGTGATATTAGCTCCGGCAGAGCCTCTCTGCGACAGGATGTGCTAATCCCCGTGTTGCTATGGAGTCCAACCAGTCGTGGATCTGTTGGGTTCCGTCATCTTCACAGGCTATCGGCCTTGTTTCCCTGTCCCAGGATCCTATGTCAGTGGTCCGGATGCCTTTAGTACCGTCTTGACAGGACGTTCGGTTCTGTATGTCCTTCTCCATTCCCTCTACTACGCAGGGTTCTGTGTAAGATTGCTCTGGTAAGGGGACCAGTGATTCTGGTGGCCCCCAGGTGACCTAGTAGAGTGTGGTTGCAGACATGGTACTGTGGTCAGTAGTTCTGTACCTTGCCAGGAGTGCCAGTTTGATCACTCAGGGCCCCCTTTACATCACTCCAATCTACAGTCCCTGGCCTAGTCGGCCTGACTGCTGAAACATACATCTTGATGGAGACAGAGTTATCTGTCTCGGTGTTTGTGACTATGGGAAGGCTAGGAGTAAGCCTCTTCCTAGTCTTCTTCTATTTGTTGTAGGGTATGGCATACCCACATTGATTGGGGTGAGTCTAGTTCTCTTGCCTTTTGGGCATTCTCGGTTCCCAGGGTTCTAGTGTGGTTTTCAGCATGAATTGGAGTTGGTTCCCCAGCTCAGTTCTCTGATGGGCCAGGCTCTGCCCTGTCCACCTTGACTTAGCAGTCTCTGGTTCAGTCTTCCTGGTTAAGACTTCCTTCAGGGGGTGCTCATGTGCGTCCTCCATGTAATCCTATGGTCCCTGTTGGGATTGAAATTGAATTCATTCTGTCTGCTTGCAGGAATTGTCCCTGGGTCCTATTCAGGATGCTGTCTGGCTGTCCTTACCCTCAAGGTTGTCCTTCTGGTGACTGTTACCTTGGTCAGGCGTGTGTTAGCGGGCGGCTCTGTCTACCTAGCCCTCATTCCTTGAGATACACCAGGATAAGGTGGAGCTCCGCCTGAAGCCGGACTCTCTACACCTGGAGGTGTCTTATGTTCATTATTCGAGATATTGTTATCAACGGCTATCCCCTTTTCCTAGCAATGCTGAGGAAGTGGTTCTGCATTCCTTATACAGGTGTTGGCAGTTTTCCTTGGGAGTCACTGTGTCCTTTAGGGGAACGGAGGTTCCTTGGGGCTTGTGGTCATTACATCCTGAATGTGCCCGATTTCGTCTGCTCTCGGGAGTTGGGCGATTTGGTCCTGGTTGTTACCTTAATGGATGTTACTCCTGGTACCTTGTTCGGCCTTTGGCTTCTGCCAAATTTATTGTAGCGATCGGATTCATCAGGCTGTTACTCAGGCCTATTCAGGCAAGGGGAAGAATCTCCCTTGTTGCCTTGATTCCTTTTCTACGCGTGCTTGATGCTTCTTGGGCTTTTCAGCACCGGTTTTTCTGTTGAACTGGTTGGCTAGGCCACTACCATTGGCCTTCTGCTCATACCTTTTGCAAGGTTTTTACAATGTTGATGTTAGGGCCTCAGCTCATGCTGTCTTGGCCGTATGGTTCTGCAGGTGACAGTGCTTTAAACTGTCTGCGTTTTTTGTTGGGGATCCCACCCTACTTTATGGACACTGCTTTTGGATGTCCCAAGTGTAAGTATTATATCTGGAGCAGGACGTACTGTATACTAAGAATAATACAATTCTGTGAAATACTCACCTGTAGAATTGATATTATTTGTATACAGTACGCCCTGCTCCACCCCACCCTGGTTTTTGCTTTTTTCTGGATCCCCTGTATGGTGATTGTTATCTTGTTATCATTACCAGTTGTTCTGGGTGGTTTTAAATTCTCCCGAGCCTGTTTTTCCATGTCACTGCAGTGCAGCGCCATCTGGCGGAGGATAACCCAAGTGTAAGTATTATATCTGGAGCAGGACGTACTGTATACAAATAATATTAATTCTACAGGTGAGTATTTCACAGAATTGTATTTTTTTGCCCTATAAGACACACCTGCCCATAAGATGCACCTAGGATTTGGAGGAGGAAAGTAAGAAAAAAATATTCTAAACCAAATGTTGTGCTAAAACACCCCATTACAGGCAGTGTGGCACCCCATCCCATTCCCCATGGGCAGTGTGGCATTCTCTCCCTCCTTCCCATTCCCCATAGGCAGTGTGACATTCCTCCCATCTCATAGGCAGTGTGGCATTCTCCTCTCCTATTCTCCATAGGCAATGTGGCATTTCCCCCATCCCCATTTTCGGTGTGGCATAACTCCCTTCCATTTCCATAGGCAGTGTGGCATTCCCCCATCCCACTTCCATAGGCAACATGTAATTGCCCTCATCCCATTCCCCTTAAAGGCAGTGTGGCATTCCCCCCTCCCATTCCCCATATAGGCAGTGTGGCACAGCCCCCTCCCATTCTCCATAGGCTTTGTGGCTTTACCCCTCCTATTCCTTATATAGGCAGTATGTCATTCCCCCCATCACCCTGGCTGTGCTCCTTCCTCTCTCCCTGTTGCTAGTGTTGTTATATATTGGTTAGAATCAGTTATTACAGCAGAGTAATTTCTAATTAGCATTGTCCACAGTCTGATGAAGGAAGAGGGTGCCGGCTCTAATGTCTTGTGCCACCCACAGACACATAGACAGCCACAGACGATATAGATGCTAATTAGGTTCAACACTGGTTGAAATGCTATTTAGATGTGGTGGTGATTGAAACACTAATTGGGCATGGGTATCCATATGCTAATTAGCTAGTTAGCCACAGCCAAGGGAGGAAAGGCAGAATTGAAAGATGGCTGCAGAATATTAGTGGGGCTCAGTTTTGCTGAGCTGACAAATGGGGCAGAGCTATAGACCACCACAAGATCTATGATTAGTGGTCTGTGGCAAAGGAATTCAGAGTGTGTGCCACTACTCTTTGCCTTGTTTCTACTCCTAAGTGCAGCTGCGTTCTGACAGGATGGGAGAGGGCAGCCATTAGAAGGTGAGCTGCTGAATTATAGTTTAGGCACTTTGCCTAAAGAGAACACCAACCTATAATTTGATTGTTGTACTGCCCTGCCTTTGTGGTAGCCACAATCATTGAATTCTACTCCATTAGAATGCCCCTGGGTTTCAGGACTACATGAGATTGAGGGATTAATATCTTTTCACAATAAATGTGTCCTCACTCAGTGCTGAATGTAGCTCTCATGGTAATTAGGCCTGAGGAACCCTTGCTGCTTTCTGTAAGTGCAACAGCAATGTACTGTCCCTTTCAAAGACCTCATATCTGGCTATGAAAGCTAAAAATTTAAATGCCTCTTTAGAGATTGCTCAGTGAGTCACATACCATAGAAGGCCATACAAAAATCAATTTTCTGTCTGTGCACCATGTGTTTTGAGGAAGTTACTATTTTTGCGAGCGTTATATAATCAGATGATACCAGCAGCATTCCTGCGTGTCTGTAGGCGCTTGCATTTCCCAGCCATCAGAGATCCTGGAAACAATGCAACAAATTCATTAGCAATTTGCTTTAGTGAACAGAATGCTTATGAAAGATGTCATTATTTTCCTGATGAGGTTTTATAGAGGGGGTTGATCTGTGGCTATTACTTCTCTCTTTACTGTGTCCCGTGCTATTTGCTATTTATCTCTTGTTGAATCAATGTGGTAATCACATTACATGAGGACTATCCTAGGTTAGCAGAAAAGAGAACATCAAAGCTTAACCACTTACCTACCACCCAACAACTTCACATGGGATTTGGTAGGTTGTTAAAGAGGAAAAAAACTCCAGGGCCTCCTGAGTTCCAGTCCTTGGGGCATCCAGAATTGGGATGCCCCGCTGTATGAAACCCCCACGAACCCTCTGAAACACTCACCCTCTCCCGGAGCCCTCGCCGCGCCTGTGTGCTCCGGCCACATCCCCGCTCACCTCTAGCCGTGCGCGCCCTTCCTGAATGGGTGGCGCAGTCACGCAATGGCTGCAAGGTGGGCAGGGGATGCGGCTGGCAGCGCTGCTCAGTGTGTGTTGTCCCTCTTTAAATGTATCCGGATGTATATAGAATTGTCAGGTTACATTACAAGCCACCAGCACCCAGCAGTGCTGCAGATTGCTTTGACCATGCTCTTACTAGATTGCTCACATTGAAAAGCCCTAGTACCAGTCAAATTGGTTCTTTGGTTTTCGCTCACTCTGGCAGCCTGTCGAGGTGATTTATGCTTACAAAGCAGTGTAAATAAATTATGTCTATTAAAAGGCCAGTAAAGCCTTTTTTCTTTCTATTACTGCATAGATCCATAGCCTCTGCTAGTTACAAAATTATTTCACTACACAGCAGAAACAGTGTCTCTTAAAAAATGGTTGTTTTACCCCTTCCTGCCCTGACTGTGTGAAATAATATGTCACATGTCCACACTTATTTCTTACATAATTAAAAAAATGAAAAGGTTATAGCTATAGATAATTTAAGCAGAATAGAAGTATATTCGAATAGTAGAATTTTGCAGTTTGTCATAGTTTTAAAAATGTTTTGTCTTGAAATCTTGGATAATAAAGGAAGTGTACATATATTATTTATAATTCTAAATTTGATCTTATTTAGTCTATTTTGTAACATAACTGTCAAACAGTTTAGGGTGTCCCATGAAAAATAATATTATTGTCTCTGCAGTTAAATGAAAATCCGCCACGGCCAGCTGCTAACTTACCCCCAGGGCATCCTATAGCGCAGGGGTACTCAACCACTTCTTGCAAAGGTCCATATACAGGCAACTGGTGAGAGGTGAAGGTCCAGGCAGGGGGTTGTTGTGGGGGGTGGATAGTTAGAAATCAGCGCACTGGGGAGGGGGCTATAGATTCCACAGGAAAAGCTAAAAAAGGCTGGGATGGATGGGGCAGTGCTGAGGGGACAGGGATGGATGGGGATGGGATGTATGGAGGGACAGGAATGGATGAGGCAAAGCTGGGGGTACGGAATGGATGGGGCAGAGATGGTGGGACAGGGATAGATGGGGCTTAGCTGGGGCAGCAGGACAAGATTGGATGGGGCAAAGAGACAGAGAAACAAAGTTTGTGTGCACCTTGCAATGCCACTTCCTGCCCGTACAGTACTTTATATTGCAACGCTAGGTGACAGGCAGCAAAGTCATGCCACTGAGATCGCCGAGCAAGTAAAGGGAGCAGTGCTGAGCATGGCAACACAGAAGCAACTGAGTTTAGGGCTGTCAGGATAGGGGTCTAGAAATCTGGCGCCGAGGTCCGCATTTGGACCCCGGTCCGCCAGTTGAGTACCGCTGCTATAGCGGGATGCCCCTCTGTGTGAAAGCACCAGTGTCGCTGATTTACTCAACTTTACCGGCAGCTCCCATGACGCTGCATTCGCTGGCCTCTGCCAGCCGTAGCGCCCCAGATACTTGGATGGGGAGGGCAGGTTGGGGCTGGGAGGAGGGGAGATCTGCTTTAAATAGGTCAATTGCTAAAATTAATAACCGACTTTGTAAGGAATCCGTCTGGTAATGTATGTAAAGTGGTTAAAGTGACTGTCCAGGCAAAAGACAATATTTATTCTCAGGAACTACCTCTGACTCCAACTACTGTAAATGTACCTGTTCGCATTGAGTCACTGACGCTGGGATTCTTCAGGAGCTTGTCCATAATTTGAACGCAATTGGTGGGCGAGTCCCTGCTCCCACCACTGAGAAACTGCCTGAAGAGTGCAGGAGAAAACTATCACACAAAAATAGTCTGATAATAAATGAGCAAAATGTATCCACATAAATATACTAGATGGCAAGAGAAGGACTTACTTATTCACCTTGCATCACACAAATACAGCAAAACATTTTTCTTATGCTGGGCGAAACGAAAATCAGGGGTGACAGGTTTTTAATGTACCATTCTTCTTTTATAGGGGTGAACCTCTGAACTGCAACAGCCTCATTTAATGCATTGCCTTTAGGCAGATATTAAAGTGGTTTTTACCATTGTAACCCACAGGTTGGCTGAGGAGACAGACATTTAGAGTAAGCAGTTCTCCCCTGCAGAAGTAATGGTACGCTCCAAAAGCTGTCAACCTTCAAAAATGATTTCTACCATTGGAAGAAAACCACAAGCTTGGCAGGAATATTTTTCAGTTGGGGTGTTTAAGTAACCCCTCCTCTGACCAACTAGCATGTTTATATGGAGTTTTCAAATTGAACACTATCATGATAGATTTGATTGTTAATTTTTGGTCTTGTTTCTCTTTTTCCCATTTTTGGTGCTTTTACAGCCCACACGTTTATATTTTTAACGTTGTTTACATTACTGACTAGATGTTCAATTGTAGAGCGCATCGATGTGGCCGGCAGTAAGAAAGGGTCGCCAACGTTGTCTGTGTCACAGTGAGTCATATGATTAATGAGAATCCACCATCCAATATCAAGTGGCTCGATTAAACCTGTACTATCAAACGATGAGTCATGGCCAGGACCGGACATATTTATAGCAGACATGTATTATTTTAAAGTAATGTTTATTTCCCTTTCTTCACATGTCAGGTGCTCTGTCACCGTAAGTCAATGTCAGCCTGGCTTCTCAGAAATAGTATAAATTTGTCGGCTGTTATTCTTCATGGCTGTCTATTTCTGACGCCAGTACACCAGAATGGACATTTTATTCTTTTGTTTATCCAACCGATGTGTCACAACTGCCCCCCACCCCTGCATCAATAGGCTACAAACTAAAACTCATAATTAATGAGGATTACTCCACCTTTTGAGCCTTAGCCTCCCTTGATCAATCAGTATATGTAAGGGAGCCAGTAGCGAGGCTGATGGTATACTCAGTTTAATTGATACATTGTATTCTCCTTCAGCTATGTCATTTGTTTTTTTTATCCTATTTTTTTAATTGCATTGTTTTTTTAAACAACTAAAAACATTTTGAATATACATTACACAATATATAATAATAAAAAAGGTATAGTATCTGTATAGCCATACATACAAAGGTAAATGTTCACCCATGTTGGTATCTCAGATGTGCTATTTATAAGAGGGATTCCTCCAGCGCAGTAGCCCCTAGCATATTGCAAGCTAAACAGCCAGTTTTACAATGTAATGCAGCAGGACTCCTTGCTACAGTGTACAGCGTGAGGGAGCAAGGCAGCAGAATGATTTAGAAAAATATAAAAAGCTTTATAACTCTAAGCACTGCTGCCCCTGTAGAATTGCTTTTCTTTGCTGCTGTTCAAAATCTAACACTGCTTTGCCTGACACATTTTGATTTGAAAAAAATGCTTCCACAGAAAGGCAACATTTTGAGAGTGGATAAGCATATTAATGTGCAAGAAAGTTTATGTCATCACTTTCTGTCCCTAACACCTAGCAGCCTGTGTTTCTTTTTTTAACTAAAACCCTTGCCCCATATTCATAAAGCACTAACAGGAAGCAGTATGATGTCTAATAACAGCCATATGCTAATTTATTCAGTTCCAAGGTAAACTGTAACATAATGGCATTTTAGCTTGTATTGCTTCACTAGTAGCTTGTACTGATTTATTTCAGTTATTATAGATGATAAAGCTGTCTCCCAGTGCTGAGCTGTGTGTAGCCAAATCATTGCTGGAAAGCACCAGGGAGCCATATGTCCGACTGTTCAAACAGCGGACTACATCCGGTTCACACACAGGTTGTTTTGGGGCACTGGACTAGGGATAGAAGATGATGACATAAACTTCCTTTCTGAGTACATGATGACTTTAATGAATTTGAAGAATGATGTATAAGTATGCACAACCACCTATCAGTATATGAGATTAAAGAGGTGCTGGCAATAGTGGGAGGAAAGAAATCCACATGGAAAACAACAAAGGATGGGGGCCCTAGACCAGCCCCCGGTCCCCCCGCTGACCGCCGCACACTAAGATATAAATTCAATTAGTTATATAAAAGTATGAATTTATTTAAACAAGGCTTAAAAAATGATAGACAAAACATGGAAGGACACATTAAAAAACATTAAGACAATACAGAACGCTGGAGGGGAAACCCATAACAATAGCTTATAATATCTCCTGATAAGGATAAATAAATATATCAAATGAGGCTAATCATTAATTTTAAATGCAAATAGCGTGTTAGATCCATGTGTGGAGCCAAAATATCCAAAAAAGTGCTAAAGTGCTTGCAAATGCCATTAAATAAATACTAATTAAAAATCAAGTGAATCAATTCTACTAAAACTTCCCAATTTTAACCTAGACAAAAAACAGTGAATTCATCATTAACCTTTAACCATACACAAGCAAAGTGCAAAGTGCTTAGTTAGCAAAAACGTGTTCTAACCGCCAAGATTCAATCAAAAGCTACACAATAAAATATCAGTAAGAAATTACATCACCAATCTAGAAAGCCTCAAGGGTCCCTACACAGCAGCCCGACACCGACGCGTTGCGTGGCCGATCGCCACTTCGCCAGGGTGAATATTATAAGCTATTGTTATGGGTTTCCCCTCCAGCGTTCTGTATTGTCTTAATGTTTTTTAATGTGTCCTTCCATGTTTTGTCTATCATTTTTTAAGCCTTGATTAAATAAATTCATACTTTTATATAACTAATTGAATTTATATCTTAGTGTGCGGCGGTCAGCGGGGGGACCGGGGGCTGGTCTAGGGCCCCCATCCTTTGTTGTTTTTAATGAATTTGAAATCAAGAAAAAAAGTGGAAACAATATTAAATATTAACTCAAACCCTGAAATAAATAAATATTTCAAAAGACGGCGCTAACATATATTTAACACATTAAAAAAAATCACAAAATAGTCCAAGCGCTAGGAGTATGGAACTGTAGTCGCAGCAGTTCTTAACAAATACTGAGAAAAAGGGACTTATTCATGAAGGGATAGTGGCAGGTAGTGCCTGTACAGCAGCAGGTAGCGTCAAGTAGCATCAGTGAACACCGGAGACGGCACGCAATTTCACATTTATGAAGCTAAATCTGGTGAGCGACTAGAACAATGCCATGTAGCGTCCCATTCATCATTATCCCAGCCTCAGCGTAAAGCGCCACGTATTACCTCTTGCTACCTGGCGCACTCCCATACATTTCTATGGACGATCCTTAAATCCCTTTCCTGATCCCAATTTTTTCTCTAAAAATAAAACCTTCTGACATGTATTCTGGGCAAGAAAATAACCTTTTTGAAAATTTTTTTGAGTAATAATATTTTTATGCAGATTTGTCCTTACATGTCTGGTATTAAAGTGTTCTTGTTACAATGTTATAACAATGTAATTCCATGTTTTCGCTTTGTTACTAGTGGATACATGTTCAAAATCAGACTTTAATCAAACAGCCTCTGGCTCTGTGGGCTAAAGCGACCTGATTTTGTCCGCTAGAACTGTTTGAGGCAGTTTTTTTGATGAATGTGGTGTGAGTCAGTTGCACTGAGCTGACGCTACCATTCGCTCCAATACAGCGTAGTACTGCGAATCACATAACATAGCCAGCGACTGAGTCTCTCTGAAACAACGAACCATGGCCAAGCACAGCGACTACTAGCGGTCGCTCTGAAATCCGCTCTACAGTCGCTCAGCTGTTGCTACCTGCCGCTAGTAATGAATCAGCCTGATATTCTATATATACAACTCCACGGGACACATAAAATGGTGTATATCCTTATGCGGGGTACAAAAGGTTAGAATAGACCTTTTTATTTTAAACCTTTAAGTGCCAGCCTACCTAAAGTTTTTGTCACCCTCTGTTGCCAGACCATTTTTCACTTTTTTTTGCCCTACACATGTTCAACTGTGATTTTTGAAGGGAGTCTGGGCTTTAACATGAAACATTGTGTATTCTCAATATTTTTGGGTGAAATATGTGCAAAAAAATAAACATTTTTTTTTATAATTTATAGTGTTTTTTTGTAATAAAAAATATAAGTTTTTCAATAACATCTTATTGCATGTAAAAGTCCCATTTCCCCCGCTTACAACAGTACCACATATGTATTGGTAGGCACTCTTTCTTGTCCAGGAGACTTCCCTAAACTGAAACAGCACTTTAGGATATTTTCAGATAAAATACTATGTGCGGCTATGCAGTTTTTTAAGAAAAAAAATCCTTTACATTTGAAATACCCCCCCACAAACTCTGGAAGTAATATCTTAAGCTTTCTAGGCGTACCAGGCTTGTTGATGTCTTTGCAGTTTTCTAGAAGTAATCCCTTGCTTAATTCTTTGGGTGCACAGGGTTTCCCCCCAAAAAAGAATGAAAAAAGCTGGATGAAAGCCACAGAAAAAAACTAATTAAATCTGAAAAAAACAAGGTCCCCTGAACAAAACAATACCCAAGATGCTTAGGTTAATGTCTAGGGTAGGGTTGCCAAACACCCCAAAGTAAAGCATGCGTGTAACGGTAATTTTACTTGGAAATCTCAGGTCTGCAGACGAAGTGCGCACCTTGCGCATTTTCAACCAAAACAGCTCTTTACATTTGAAATACTCCCCACAAACCATATATACCCTGAACGCTTTGTAGTTGTAACCATTTTGTTGTAGTGGGATCATCTTTCTGGAAGTAATGCCTCAAAGAATTCTTTGCTTGCACAGGGTTTCCCTAAAAATGTATAAAAAAGCAGAATTAAAAAAACATCAATATGCAAACAAGAAAAAACAAGCTAAATCTGAAAGCGCAAGGTCCCCCGAACAGAACAGTACCCAACATGCATAGCTACTTTTATCTCTTTTAACTAAATAAATTTTTTTTATTTTTGTTTTTTAATTTGTCTCATTTATTTTAAATTTATAGAATGTATTTTGCTCATCTTGGCCTAGGCGCCTGGAATCAGTGTTGAATATTGAATCTCCAGCAATGGACCTGCTTCAACACAAAACCTAATGTTTTGTCGGAGATATTCCTTAAAAACTTAAGAGACTTAAAAAATGTAGAGCGTCTTCTTAAATATGAATCACTCTTTTGTGTTATTCAGACTCAGTCCAGTGTTGTTTACCGGTTCTAATAATGTTTCTGTGTGGCCTACCTAATTAAACAGCTATATCTAATCTGGAGAGTGATGCCACCCAAATTTCCAGCTCCAACACAACACAAGAAAGACGGTGTTAAAAGACCCTGCCGCTGACCTACTCTCTTTTTCTGTGCTTTGTTTCTAGTTATCTATTGTGTTATTTCGTTGATGGCCTTTCTAGACATCTATCACAATTTGCAAACAATTCATTTAGTTTGTTTTTCTTTTGATGTTAGTACTGGCCTCATCATCCTCATGACCATTTCAAACCTCATCTAATTTTCACCTAGTACAGGGGTACTTAACTACTTTCAGTGGAGGTCCACTTACCAGGGTCTGCCGTGGGATGAAGGTCCGGGGGGGGGGGTGTAAGTAAGAGTGCATGTCACGGGCTGGGAGAAGGGTTAGGGGAGGGTGCAGATCAGCTGCTGGGGGGGGTAGGTGAGGGTCAGTGGATGTGTAGAAGGGTTAGGTGAGGGGTGCGAGAAGCAGGAAATAAATGAGAGGTGGATGGGGGACAGGAAAGCTCATTGCTCGGGTCTCCCTTTCCAGCATGTTGTTAGCTGAAGAGCTTGCACTCTACACAGAAGGGCGAGAAGCAGGAAGTAAATGACAGGTGGGTGGGGGGACAGAAAAGCTCATTGCTCAGGTTGGCTGAGGAGCTTGCACTCTACACATGAAGTAAATGGGGGACAGGAATCTCACCTCCTTGCACTTTCTCGGCCACTGGCCCGGTTCTCCAGCAGCTCGATGAACTGGTCCCAGGTAATGGCCTCCTCGCCCCGGGCCAGCCGCTCCTCCAGCCAGCGCAGCAGTGTGCTCTGATGCCGGGACACCACTGACTCCGGGGCCGCCACCTCCCTCAGGCAGGCCACCTCTTCCCAGAGTCAGGCCTGTTCTAGCAGCACCGGCGGTGGGGGCGGCAGCAGTGCGAGTGGACATGACGGGCCTCCAGGTGTGTGCAGCGGGCTCTGCTTGCCGCCCGAAGCCTCCGCCAGCTCCGCGCTCTCGGCTCCTTCCTCCTCCCGCGCCTCTTCGTCTCCACTCCTCCCCCCCCGCCTACGAAGCCCGAGCCGCTTCCACCTTCCCCGGCCTGGCCACGCCCATGTGCCCGCCTCCAGCTCTGACAGCCCCGGCCGGCAATTGTCACCGGCACCGCCGGATCCCGGGCTGCCCGCCCGCCCCTGGCTCCAGGGACACTACACCAGCCCTGGGCAGCGGTCCGGACAAATGGCGTCTGCGGTCCGGATTCGGACCGCGGTCCGCCATTTGAGTACCCCTGACCTAGTATTTTAGTTGTATTACCTTTCTTTATTTACAGTTGTATGTTTTTTGGGGATGGTTTTTATTTTATTTTTCACAGACATTTAGCATCCCCCCCATACACACTTATTTATCCTCTTATCTATACAGGCCAGAGAAAGTAGATCATCCACAGCCCTCTGTTAGACCAAGAGGTGAGTGGAGCAGTTTTGTTTGGTGATAACATTACACTTCTACTTTCTGTACAAGTCATGTCTTGGTCTGTCAAGAGAAAACTAGAATATATATATTCAATACAGTAGCAAGTATTTGTGAGGTATTAAGCATATGGTACATGTTCCAAATGAAAAACAAATGAAACATTGGAAAAGTGTGGCACTTTTCTGCCACCCTTCTCTGTAGCTGTGGCACGCTCCCGTGCCCTGCCACTCAATTACAGGGAAACCGGGGATGTGACCAGCAGGCTGAGTCATGTCAGTCGGCTATCTTGAGGTCAGCCAATAAGCAAACTCAAAAATGCTGTGTGGGCCTCAGGGGTAGAAAAAGAGGCTGACAAGCCATAAGATAAGGCTAAATATTAAAATAATTAGAATACACAGAGCAAGTGATTAGTTAACAAAAAATACAATTATTATAAATTGGCCCAAATCAGCCATAAAAAATCTGATGTCAAAGTCCTTTAACCCTTTCGCTGCCAGCCTACCTGCAGCATTTGCCACTCCCTGTTGCCAGACTGAGTTTGACTGTTTTGCGCTACACATGTTCAACTGTCATTTTCGAAGGGATTTCCAGGGATTTCCCAGGAAAATTATATATTGTTTTTTTCAACAGAGTCTGGGCTTTAACATGAAATGTCTTGTTTGTGTTTTTTAGGTGTATTCTCAACATTTTTGGGTGAAATGTGTGAAAAAAAATAAAAAATATATATTTTTTTACAATTTGTAGAGTTTTTTTGTAATAAAAAATGTAAGTTTGTCAATAAAATCTTATTGCGTGAGAAACCCCAATTTCTCCCGCTTACAGCGATACCACATATGTATAGGTAGACACCCTTTCCTGCCCAGAAGCCTTTTATAGCTGCTGGATGACAAATGGTTAATTAAAAAAAAAAATGACATAGGGTCCCCCTTCCCGGGGAGGGGGACCCCATTTTTTTTTGGATTTTTAAGGGTTAAAAACCCTTAAAAATCCAAAAAAAAAAATGACGTGGGGTCCCCCTTACCCAAAGTAACCAGCCCGGGACCAGCTATGGGGGCTTGTAGGCACAGAGTGGGGGGGCCAGCTTTGGTGGCCCCCCCACCCTGCAGCCTACGAGCCCACATAGCCTATGTGGGCCCGGGCTCTTCTGCCCCCCCCTGGCCTTTGGGGAGGCAGGTAATGGGGGTGCGGGGGTTAATGGCAATGCCACCCCCCCAGCCATGTGAACTGGTATAAGGGGTCTCATGGACCCCTTACCAGCTCACAAAGGGTTAACTGTAAAAAAAAAAACACCACACAATAAAAAAAAGTATTTTATTAAAAAAAAAATAATTTTTTTTTACTGTACTTACCTTCGATTGCAAGCTCTTGTCCCTCGCCGCTCAGCTGACAGATGCCTGTGATCGGCATCCAGAGAAGGAGAAGGCAGGAGATCAGAGGATCTCCTGTCACCTCCTTCCAGGGCACCGATCACCGGCATCTGAGAAGCTGAGAAAGCTGAAGCCGGTGATCGGGACCGGGATGACGTCATAAGCCCCGCCCCCAAGGGGGCGGGGCTTAGAGGCAAGATGGCGGTCGCCATCTTGAAGAAGAGAGGAGAGAGCCTCCCAGGCTCCCTCCTGAAGATCGGTAAGTCCTGGGGGGGGATCGGAGGCCCCCCAGGTGAAGAGGAGGGACAGCGGGAGCCAGCGCACATGGAGGTAAGTGAATGTCATTTTTATTTTTTTTTTTTTTTTACAGTTAGCAGCTGCTGCTGCAGAAGCGGGGGGGGGGGCGGCCTATTCCGGGGGCTCTCCTGGAGCCATCCGACCCCCCACGGGGGATCGGATGGCACCAAATTAAAGGGGAGACCCGGCCGGATCCAACAAGGGGTCAGGTGAGTATTTTTATTTTTTAAACTAGAAGCGATCAAAGTCAAGCACGTAACACCTACGGGCTTGGCACTTAAGGCCCAGCCAAGCCAGCACGTAGGTGTTACGTGCTTGGCAACAAAAGGGTTAATTATATACATGAGTTTAATGAACTGCAATTTATGCCGGATATCCCAAATCTCATGCAGCAGGTATTCAATAGTGCTCAAACACATAGGTATCATCCACCGCGTGCCCACCACCTATTTTTGGTGCCCTTACCAGGTGGCGTCTATTGGTACGCCTTAAGAATAAGCCACTCCTTGCTCCGTAGCTCTATTCAATTCAAATCAGATCCTCTTGTTGTTTAGGATGAATACCCATAGATTTTGGGCTTGAAGGTAGCTCAATGTGGGTTTTTGCATGAAAGAAATCAATGAATCAATTTAATAATAAAAACCTCTAAAAGGTTAAAAATGTGCACTCACATTTAAAATCCTTGATGTACAGCATATAATAAGGCTAAATATTCATTAATTTCATTACCTTTATTTTTTAAACCACAATGTATGTATATGTAATCATGTATAATTGTAATTAGCTATTAACATCTCTAATTAGAATTTTTGTATTTTTGGACATCATTATTTTTAATTGGATATCAATGCCAAAATAAAAAAAACACTTTCTGAATGTAGTGTCCCTTTAACTTTTAAATAGACAATATCCCATTCCTCCAAGACAGCTTAAATACATACTTGCGTGTAACTAGTTTGCACTTTGGATTTAGTTCTTCTTTATTACAGTTCTTGCTTTCTAACATGTTATTACTTTACAGCTTTCTGTATATCCCTGTGAAATTCCCCCATCCAGTGCTTGTGTGCTCTTTTTATGGTAACAGTTTTATGAAGAGAGCCATAACACCTTTCTGCAGCCTTCTCCATTTCTGTGACATATACTTGAATGGGACTCCAAAGATTAATAGATATGTTCAGACTCTGTGGCCCTAATCTTCTTAGGGTGACATTATGGGTCATAGCTCATGTCCATCTCATATCATTGGAGACCTGAAACCAAAGTCCAAGTGCTCACCAGGGGCATAATTAAAAAGCAAACATTGAAGAAGAGAAATTGATGTTGAAATAATGCCCAAATGCTTGCCTCCTTAGGAATCCAAGATCTTGGCTTTTCATGGCTTTCCTCCTACCTCTCAGATCGCACAATTAGCCTTTCCTTTCACCTTTTCTGTCCCCTAGCATGATGCAATGGTGCTTCCGCGACACATGTGCGGGCCTCTTCCAATTAATGATCGTTGCCATGTCTCTCGCAAGGCTGCTCTCTCCAGCAGAGAATGTGAGAGGAGGCCTGCTCAAGCACCATGGGGTCGACAGTTTGAGGAAAGTAATGGCCAAATCATGGGGTTTCACACACAGGGGCATGCCAATTGAGTTGCAATTTAGCGCTGGGGCTGCACAAACGGCTAAAACTAAGAAACATCTGACTATGTTGTTTACTGGTGCTCAATAGGCATCGTGGTTGTTAGCAACATAAAAACAGGGTTCCCAGGGCATGAGCCCGGCTCAGAACTCCTGAGTACGGTGGCCCACAAGGGGATTTCCCTGTTCCCCTGTGTGTCAGTCCAAGCCTGATGACAGCCAATAAAGTGCAAAAGCACCTGAATCTGGACCAGCTTAGTTGTGGTGATGGCCTCTAGGTGGTAGAGTCCTGGTTTGCCCCTTCATTAATGTGGCTGTGACCTTAAAAATAAATGAGAGGATTTCCCTGGGTCAGCTTCTGAAATGTGATTTATGAATGTTTGTGTCGGCCTACGTTTGGCAGTGTCCTAAACTGCTTTCCGTATTTACATTTAAGCAAGGCTGTTCTTGCATAGGAAAGGGACAGTAGAGGATCTGTACTCACCAGGAGGGGGGGGGCAGAAGGGCTGTAATTGTCGGGGCAGCAGCGGGGCTGTACTCGCTGGAGGGGAAGGGGGCAGCAGTGAAACTGTACTAATGGGGAGAGGGGCAGTAGTAGGGCTGTACTGGGGGGTGGCACAGTGGGGCTGTACTCATTGGGGGCAGCAGTGGGACTGTGCTCTCTGCTCCAGCAAAATCCAAATAATGCAAAAAACAACAAGAGACCTCATTTCTCAACGCATGTAAGGGGAGAGGTCAGGGCGGCCAGGGGAATAGCATAGCTTAATCGCTTCTATGCTGAATGCATGGAACTGCAATATGGTCAAGAGGCTGCAACATAAGGTAAGACAGTCTCTCTACTGTTTTGCCTGACAAAAAACAGTTTAAAGTCAATGTATACTCGACAAACATGATTACATGTTTGTTACATGGAAAAAACGTACTCATCTATTCAGTTCTGGGAGTCCCCTTCCCCTCCAGAAGCCCTGTGTTGTATATTTGTTATAACTTCAGAGACAATTTGGTCACCCAACCAATGCAGCAGCTAGCTTAGCTACTGTGGTGATTAGATAATCTAGTGTCTCTAAAGGTCCTGGCAATGGCGGGGCAGCTGTTTATACATCAGGTTTTTTTTTTTTTTACTTTATTAGCATAAATAAGGAAGTGAAAGGGGGGTTATATGTTTACATTGTAGAACTAGAACTTAAACAATTATACATTACTACCATATTTATGCATATTTTTCGACCCAAAAGATGCACCTGCCCATAGGACATTTGGAGGAGGAAAATATGAAAATACATTTCCTGAACCAAATGTTGTTCTAAAACACCATCCCCACAAGAACCAAATAATTGGCAATTGGCCATTACAGGCAAAGTGGCATCTCCCCCATCCTCCATGGCCAGTGTGGCATCCCCCCCTCACTTTCCCCATAGGCAGTGTGGCATTCCCCCATCTGATTCCCATAGGCAGTGTGGCATTCCACCCATCCGATTCCCATAAGCAGTGTGGCATTCCCCCATCTCATTCACAAAGGCAGTGTGGCATATCCCCCCCCCATTCCCATAGGCAGTGTGGCATTTCCCCCCTTCCATTCCCCATAGAGGCATTGTGGCATTCACCCCTCCCATTCCCAATATAGGCAGTGTGGCATTCCCCATATAGGCAGTGTGGCATCCCCTCCTCTCATTCCCCATAGGCAAAAAAAAAAAGTAAACTCACCTTTCCATCCTTCCCGCTGTCTTCGCTATATCTGCCGCCGCCTGCACACACAAACCCGAATCAGTACAGCGGTGGCTGTGGCTGATTCTCGATTGTTGGCCATGCCCACCGGATGTCTGTGTGTGCATGCACTGCGCAGAAGAAGCGGCGGGACAGCGCGAGCTGGAAGGATGGAAAGGTGGGTTGAATTGTCCTTTTTTCCCCCCAGGGAATAAGACACACTGACATTTTCCCCCCACTTTTGGGGAACATAAGTATGCCTTATAGGGCGAAAAATACAGCATATTATGTGGCAGCATTATTTTGTGATAGTGGTACTTTTAGGTAGTAGTTCTATTGCATTCTATCCTGGTTGCAGTGGTCTTTCTTTTACTGTCTGTAAGATTACAGAACAGCTGCTTATCTAACGGTGTGGATGGTACAGGGCATCTACATGCACCTCCATTTGGCACCAAGGCACAGGGGAAGGTTGGGGTTGGGATGTTGGGATTGATAGCTTTAGGCATTGTAAATTTACATTAGACCCTGCAGACTTCTGAGAAGAAGGGTAGACAAACAATGGACTACCACCCCCTTTATCTACTTAGTAGAAATACAATGCAAATGCACCAGTGAATGGAAAAATCTATTACTCACTGTCAGGAAACCACTTTCCATTGTATAAGTCCACTAAATCATGTAATGTTGTTTGCACTTAGGAGCCTGTAAAAAAACATTTAACTTTCTCAGATGCTTTGGTAACTTCAGGGTCCATTATGTTACATTTTTAAATGTCCGACTTATAATAGCTGTACTAGATTGCATGTGATCGTTTAAACTCTATAGCTTAACCCTTTAGCTGCCAGCCTACCTTGAGATTTTGTCACCCTCTGTTGCCAGACCATTTTCAATATTTTGTGCTATGCATGTTCAACTGTCATTTTTGAAGAGATTTCCCAGGAAAATCTATTATTTTCAGCAGGGTATGGGCATTAACATGACATGTTGTAAGGCCCCGTGGGACACCCGGCTTCAGAGTAAGCCTACAACCCCCAATCTCCGCTGCTAGCTTCACCTTTAGACAAGCCCCCTTTTGCCGGAACGCTTTATACACCTCGCCGGACATGGTTGCCTCCAGGACTTGATAGCACAAATGGTGTGAGCTTATGGGAGAGCGAAAGCAGATGAATCAACGTAGACAAGCTGGGTCATACACGGGAAGGCAGTCCAATAATATCGCAGCACCAAAGGGACAGGCAACAGAAGGGTCGAGGTCAGGCCAAAGGTCAATCCGGAAGGTCATGGGTTTGCAGTACAGAGGGTGAGACGGAAGCGTGGTCAGGGTACAGGCAAAGGTCGGTCCAGGCGGCAAATAAGAATGGTCAAACGAAGCAAGGTCGGCAACAAGATCAAAATCTTGTGTGTTCTCAATATCTTTGGGTGAAATATGTGCAAAAAAATCTATTTTTTACAATTTGTTTTTTTTTGTAATAAAAAATGTAAGTTTTTCAATAAAATCATATTGCGTGTAAAAAAAAACAATTTCTTGCGATTACAACAATACCACATATGTATCCGTAGACAACCTTTCCTGCCCAGGATACTCCCCCAAACTGAAACAGCTATTTAGGAGTTTACAATATAAAATACAACTGCTATGCGCACCTTGCAGGTTTTCAAGAAAAACAACCCTTTACATTTAAAATCCCTCCCCACAAACAATATATTCCCTGGAAGTACACAACTCAAGCTTTCAAGCTTTCTGCCAGGCTTGACAAGGACTCAGTTTTCTGGAAGTAATCTTTTGATGAATTATATTTGGTTGTACAAGGTTTCCCTAAAAAAAATCTGAATCAAAGCCTCATTTTCCTAAAAAACAATATGCAAACAAGAAAAAGCAAGTTAAATCTGAAAAAGCAAGATCCCTCGAACAGAACAATACCCATAGCTATGCATAGCTACTTAGCTACCAACCACCCCAAAGTAAAGGATAATTTTAATTTAAGATTTTGGCTCTGCAGACAAAGTGTGCACCTTGCACTTTTTCAACCAAAACAACTCTTTACATTTGAAATATCCCACAAACCATATATTTCCTGAAACTTCACACATTAAGCTTTCTAGGCACACACAACTTGTTGTAGTGCATGCATCTTTCTGGAAGTAATCCCTCAAAGAATTATTGGTCGCACAGGGTTTCCCTAAAAAATGTATAAAAAGCAAAAATAAAGAAAAAATTATTAATATTCCTAAAATATCAATATGCAAACGAAAAAAAAAATAGCACAAGGTCCCCCCAGCAGAACAATACCCAACATGTATAGCTACTTTTCACCCTTTCAACTGCCAGCCTATTTGAGATCACCTACTGTTGACAGGTCATTTTTAACCTTTTTGCGCTATGAAAAAATAAAAATTATGTTTTTTAAAAAGTGTCTCCTTTATTTAAACTAGAAAAATGTATTTTTATTAAGAAAACCATATTGCATGTGAAAGCCCCATTTGTCCCAATTTCAATGTTACCACATATGTATTGGTAGCCCTCTATTCCTGGCTAGGAAACCCCCCAAACTGAAAAGAGCACTTTTACAAATTAAATACTACTACCCACACTATGAAGGGTTAAATAAAAAGTATTGGCGTGGGGTAATTTTTATGTGTTAAAACCCTTAAATTGCTACTGCAGGCAAAGGTAATTTTTACACCATTGCATCAGGCTACATTTAGCACGGTCCTGAACTTTTTCCGTTTTTAAATTGATAATTTCTATGCGTACGGCCTTTCTGAATGGGTGTCGCGGGCACGCCAGTGATGCAAGGTGGGCGGAGGATGCGGCTGGTGATGTTGTTCGGCTACCCTCGGTGCTACTCGGTTGCTTAGCTGCCCAGACAGCTTAGCCGTTAGTGGCGCAGAAGGGAGCAGAGTGACAGCAAGCGCTGATTACCTGTGCACACCGGTCATCCAATCAGCCCACTCGTCTGAGTCTACACCATAGGAGCGGAGGGAACGTGAGTGAAACGGGGTGACCTGGGGGTACAGCGAGTCGCCCAGAATCCAGTAACATGTCACAGATTAATACTTTGCCAATAAAT
Organism: Gastrophryne carolinensis; assembly: GCA_027917425.1. Lineage (NCBI taxonomy): Eukaryota > Metazoa > Chordata > Amphibia > Anura > Microhylidae > Gastrophryne > Gastrophryne carolinensis. Next base: position 405,060,402 of record CM051237.1, read on the forward strand.
TGATAATGAGATGGTGTGAACCGAAAGCTTGGCAATGGGGATCCTATACCCTTTACCCACTTTTAGAGCCTCTCTTTTTTTTCTTTTGTCCATTTTTTCATCCATTTCTATAATGTTTATTGTTGTAATGTTTACTGTGGTTCTGTTTGTGGTAACACAGGATATACAGTATTTGGATACCATGTCATTGTAGTATCTTTATAAGTTTGGAACAAAAAAAAATCTCTTGCCAACCGAGTTTTGTATTAGTTTAGAATACAGTGGAAACAAATGCACGTCTAAACGACGTCTTAGCTCAGCAGCTCCGAGCGCACTGGTGGCCGCATCTCGCACTTCCCTCTATCTTATAAAAATTAACTTTTAGGGACCGTTGCTAATTAACAGTAAACCATGCAAGTGCCTGCCTTCAACTTCGAGCTGAAGGACCTTTCATAAACATGAATGTGTAAATGTAATTCTGTCAAAAAGAAAAATAGTTGTAAAGTAAATGAATTCTTAGAATCATTATCTGTTTTGCGCATTAAGGGCAAATTGAAAGTTGCCTTCCTATTTTGAGTCAAGGCAGAAGGTCATACGCAGAAGAGGGAACTTTCCTCTAATGCTCTTCTCCATCCGCCCACGGACGTGAACTAATTAAGGCTGGATTTATGATCGGAGAGGCTTTACTTTGATTTATGGCTAAGGCAGTTTTCAGGAAAGCCAGGCTTGTTGGCAGGATGTGTCCAAACATACATATTAAAGCATTGCCTGTTAACGATTTTCCTGAGACACTCAAATCATATCCAGCGCATGAAATAGCGAAAATAAAAATATTTTATAGATAGAGGGTTTTGGCAACTATAGCATTGCTTAAGCTGATGTAATTCCTATAATTGTGCTTAGCCCACAGCAAGATAACTTATCCTGTCTCGGTTACACCTGTTCCTCCAGACATGCTAGAACACCAGCCCCTATGCCCTTCCTCTGTACTCCCTGTGCTGTTAGGGGTAAGCGTCATGGCAAGTTACCAGCTGCCATGCTGGCAGGTAACCTGTTACCCTGCCTAACCTTTTAACTAGTAAATGGGTTCCTTGGACCCCTTACCAGTTTCCCGCTAGAAAAAGTAAGATAAATCACCACTCAACAGTAATTAATTGACCTAACATTCAACTCTACTCACATCTGTCATCCTTATCCAGAATTTTTATACCCCACAGTGTGGCTTCCTCTGAGGATTCCACCCCCAGCTGTAAAATATGCTAGGGGGAATCCCACAGAAGCCACAACCTCAAGTTTAAATGGCCCTCCCATCGGCTGGGAGCGAGCAGAGTATCAGCAAGATGCCATTCATCAAAAAAAGCAATAACAGAAATAAGTAAAAGCAAATGGAGGCCCAAAGGAAGGGGGCCATTGGGGGTAAGGAAGGGGTAGAGGTGCCTTACGGTTATCCCTGACTGATATAGATTTGCACACTGGTGTGATTAATACAGAAGAACCTGGTCAGTGTTCGACAGCATTTTGCGATGGATTTTAGCTTAGCTAGAAGTGTGTTGTATCAACATATTTGCTGTACTTTTGATGTGTTTGCATTGAAAAATTCTAAACATTTTTTGCATAGTAACTAAATAGTTAAGTCTAAGTCCCAACCTTAGTACTTTTATTAAGTGACATTTTCCATTTTCTAATTAGCTCAAGTACCACATGCATGGGTAACGTATAGATGGCAGCAGATCAGGTTGAGGTACACTTTAGGTCAGTCTGCAACCTTGCTGAGTACTATCTGATAGGTATCACCATTGGTACTCATACCACTGATTGGGAACCCCTGGTCTATGGCAATACAAGCGCTGTACAGGCACATTGCAATATACCTGCATTATGTTTGCCATATACTTATCGGCCTTATACTATATTGGTGTCCATTGCATTGAATATGCAGAGTGATCAAATATAGCTTGCTTCCTATATACTACATTCTATGGTCATTACAGTGACAGCTTAAAAATATACCACAGGAAATAAATTATCCCAAAATATATATTTTATTTAACATATCCAGATTACACCCCCCCCCCCCCCCCATAAAATCAATAAAAATTCTCCCAAGATGAGCAGATAACCCCCAAATGAACCCTGTATTTAATATGGTAAATACAAAAAATAGTGAAATACAATCTGGGCTGTCAAACTATACCAAATAAATGAATGTAATCCCAGAACATAAAGCTAAAAAATCTATAGTATATCAATCAAATGCCTAAAGTGTCACAATGCAATAATATGAAATTTAACCCATAGCAGACACCCACCTTAATAATAGACAAGTCGAACAGTACGATGGGGTGCAAGCCCACTGAAAATGCTGCATGCAACATTTCCCAACATGTATGTATTGTCAGCATTTTCCCTGCTCACTGCCTCGTGTAATACAATGCAAGCGGACAGGTGGGAAGAGAGCCATAGATCTGTTCAGTCTTATTACACAAATCCAGCATTTGCTTCAATTTTCCATCCTAAAGGCTCTAATGACATTTCATGCATTATATCTTCCAGACCCGTGAAGACCAGCTATGGCCAAACTGTACGAATTCAACTGGCAAAAGCCTGTGCCTATGTTTATGCAAGAGGGGGCTGTATTTGACCGATATGAGGAGGTAAGGATATCAGATCTTCAATGTTGTCATTATCAGTCATTGCTGAATCAGAATGATAATCATTGATAATTTTTTTTTTATGTTGTGTTTCATGTTTTTGAATGATGTCATGCTAAATATTTACTACACAATAAAGGTAATACTCACAATGAAACCCTATGAGGAGTCATAGACGACAGTACAGTTGCTGTCCTCTTTTTAAAAATTTGCAGGTAACTTTTTATGAGGCCTCTCAGTGCTTCAGTTTTAGGTCTGGTGGCACGTGAACTATTCATTGATTGTGTAAGAGGTTTTGATGTTTATCCATAGTAATGGGCCACAAAAACCCTTAAGGCCTTCATAACATGATAACCTATGGTTGTAAAGATAGCTAGAGCAACTTGAATGCTTTTTATGTTCTCTATGAAAACCTTACTTTCAGTTTGGTCAGTGGGCACAAGATGTCTAAGCCCATGGGTGTCTTTAGGGTTGAAAGACATTCTAAGTAACAAAAAATACATTGGTGCTAAACAGGATCAAGTGGTGATTACCAGCATACAATATGGTGTCAGCTATAGGGCTTCATTAAAAAGAATATGATAACCAAAAAAAAAAACAAAATGATGACAGTGCACATTATAATCTGACCCTCTCAGTAGCTGCCAGTTATTCCTACTCTTACCCACAGTAGCCCCACCTATATTGGTGAAGGTCCTGCCTTCCATATTGCCACTGAAATCATATTTCTGGCATTTTAAGAGCTAGAGATCTCGATTGCTGGTAGCTTAAATAATAATAATAAAAATAATAAGTCCAGACCTACAGTAAAACTTTTTGTCTCTTAGAACAGCCATACATCGGGCGTTCTGATTTGGGATGCACCTACAGTTAACAATATTTAGGAAGCCAAAAGAAAGCAGACCTGGATAGTTATGTATAATATGATAAGACAGGAAGTATCTGTGCACTGCATTGAAACATGTCTCCTATTGGAGGAGGTGGGGCTTCCGCATAGGTTTGCCACTTTTCCTCTCTGGCTGTTCTGAAAAAAAAACACGCCCCCCCCCCCCCCACCATGATTTGGGTAATTAAGAAGACTCATTTGCCCCAGCCCAGGTCCCTGACTGTGATTGACTGCCTAGATCTGTGCAATCCGTGCAGCTTTGCAGATTAACAGTGACGAGTGGAATAAGCAGCCAATCACATTTAGCGTGGCAAGGTCCCCAACGGCAGCCACCTGAAATGCAGGAAGAAGCATCCTGCTTCCACTATGGAATAGGGCATATGGTACTGAGTAAGTTTAGCTTTTTTTCAATCAATGGTAGCACCAGGGACGAGGGGGTGGGGGTGGCTGTGATTTATTTAAGTCTGGACATCTGCTCCAAAAAGATGGACTTCAATTGGTAAGGAAGGTTTCTTAAAGAGTTAAGATCAGAGGGTTAATTTATGACCGTGAGTAATTTTTTTACCCATACGCTAAGCAAAAAAGAATGCTCTGCACCCACAATCAAACAATATAGTACACAATATAATAAATAATAAACAATAGATCCAGGTGGTGTGCCCAACTGGTGTCACAAACAATATATGCTATATCTCCAACTTTGTGTTGCTCCAGCAACCACAAAAAAAGCGGCACTCAGTGTCAGCACCGAACCACCTGGTCACTCAATTAAGCAATCCCATAATTTTATTAATTCATGTTTATTTCATTAAAAAACATATAGAAACACACATTTAAAAAACATACATACATACAGCAGGGGCATCACATCTGAGCAAAAATGCCAGAGAAAACTTATGAGTTTAACCAACTCACTAATTTGCTCTGAGAAACCTCAAAAATATGTGAATAAAAGTACATATAATTGAACTGTGCAAAATAAAGATATAAAGTGCTATTTATTGTTCCCAATGGCAATTTATCAAAATCCAAGGCGGTAATCAGGCAGGTTGTAAACACGTACAACATAGAAAAATGTCACCTTAGTGTGAAAGTCATATATGGTATCCCCACTGCTCCATCCAAGAGGTTCATTCTGTGGTCCCCTAAAACGGACCACTTCCTCAAGGTGCAGAAAACCCCCACTACCATTTAGGTCCCAACAGAGCCAATAACAACGCTGGGTTCACGCACGTGCCCCAATGTGTGCGATGGCCTCGTCCATCTCATTGATTAGCAACTCTCCTGCCTGCTGCTCCTCCTGTAGGCCGCCCCCAGCCACTGTCCAGCCACCCGCGTAACACAGCAATTCTGTACAACAGCATGTCTATGGCAACGGGAACCATTTTTTTACTCATATTTTTTTTAAGAGTAAACACTTTTTTTTTAGATTTTTTGCCTAAATGCAATTTAGCACCATTTTTAGCTGTGCAATTTGTTAGCAAATCTGTTAGAAATTTGAACCTATGAATATGGCACTGAATTGCACTTAGCGGAAAAAACAACTAAAGAAAAAGTGTTTACTCTCAAAAAATCATAGTAAAAAATTACTCACGGCTTTGAATCAACCTTCAGGTGAGTATTGTTCATGGCGAGGTTAGCGAGCTGCAGAAGAGAGATTTGTGCTGTCAGTGGAGCAACACCTTCACAGTCAGGTCTTCAATCAATGTAAGGCTGAATTTATTTGAGATCTCTTTCGGCCACATCAAACCAACATCTTGAAAATTTTGTCCACTGCGTGAAGGCAGAATCTGCTGATCACACCACACGTATGCTTTTTATATCATCTCAGCAAATAGATGTGTCAGAAAAGCTGATCTCTGTTGTCATCATTATTTTCTGAAACATTTCCCATCTCAGGTTTGTGTTTCTGTACTTTACCTATGTGTCAGAGAACTGTCTTTGTACATTCTGGAGACAAGCAATGTTATCCGGCAGAGAACCCACACTGCCCGGTGAAGCCTGTTCTGAAATAAAGCTTAACACTTCTCCTTGCTTTGTGTCCTTTTTAGGAGTCGTTTGTTTTTGAGCCCAATTGTCTTTTTAAAATGGATGAGTTTGGCTTCTTTCTTTCATGGAAGAGTGAGGGAAAGGTATGTTGTTTTTGGCAAACCAGCCCCTTGTGAATTAACATGATGAGATGCTGCAACACACTGGATTAAAATTATTTGGACTGATTTTAGGCATGTCTTTATAAGGGCTCAGAATTAAAAAAAAAAAGAAGAGATGTGTGTTCTTTTATTTATGTTCCACTTCCTTTAAAATGGGGGGGGGGGGGGTGTTAAAATGTGTGCTCCTCACCTATAATTCATATATACAGCAAAACCCAGTCAGACTGTATACATTTTGAAATGTAATGTTTGAACCAATTAAATCGATAGGAGAACAAACAAAATGGATTGCTAGTCAATATAGCGGGTCTCTAATTTTATGGAAATACGCGAGAAGAGACTACGGAGGCAAGAGGCTGTATTCTACAATATGAGATCCTGGGACAAACAAAGGTTTACTAAAAAACAAAGTGAAAGAAATACAATAAACATTGCTCATGTAATACATGATCAATGAGACATACAAGAAGTTGGTGATTTACAAACCATTTCGCCTATCTGCGCCGAGCATTCACAGGTTTTCAAGCATTAACCAAACAAAATGTGTCATGTTACCCTGTTAGCAGTATTTACCTCTAATTCAGTGTAGCTGGGTGAATGCTGGTAAACACTTTTTCAGTTGTCCAGCTTCTAGTAGCAAACCCCATATGATTTTTTTTTTGCCCAGATTGTCTGCTTAGGTCATTTTTGTACCTGTACCTGATATTTTAGTATAATCGGTTTTAATTGATTTTCAAAAAGAACAACAAAACAAGGGAAGGGAGGGGAGGAGGGTGGGTACAGAAGGAAGGGAGGGGGGAGGGGGAAGGGAGGGGAACAAGTCATTACATCACTCAGTACATTGAATCACAAAACTGAGACTTCAAACCTTGGGCTTGATCAACATGTATTTGTCCGAGTCGGGATCCCTGGGTTAGCAGTGGTCAGCTGCACAGGGCCTCCCGGTCCCTGTGGGGATGGATTACCTGTCCCTCATTGGTGATACACAAATCAGGCCCCTCCCAACTAGTTTAGGGCATTGGACCAGGTCTATTGCGTGCAAATTGGCGCCCTGGAGCGGAGGACCACGTGCAGGACCAGGGAGGGAGGGGGGGAAAGCAAGTTGTTTAATGAGAAGTTGAGAGTGATCTATTTCCCCAACATTCGCCCCAGGCAATAGTGCCCAGTGCATACCCCTGCAGAGCTCGGATGCCTAAGCATTGAGTATACCTTTAAATTATCCAGTCAGAGCAGGGATGGGGGTTGGGAATCTCGAAACGAGATCCAGCCGGACCAAGACCTGATATTTTAAGCTTGAATGTCAGATGTCGTATTTGAAAAACAACTAACACAAATGTTTTCTATTCTTAGTATACAGTACGTCCTGCTCCAAATCTAATACTTACACTTGGGATATACTCCGCCAGATGGCGCTAGACTGCAGAGACATCGAAAATAGGCTCCTCCCGGCCCCTCAAATACCCAGGGACCTCCCACAAATCCCCAGAATTTCTCTGCAGTCAGGCTGCGAAGGACGAGAAATGGCTCTCTACTCGCAGGTGAGCGGGGCTATTAGCCTGCGGCCCTGTAGGACTATTCCCACCCGTTCCACTAGTAATATGCCTCCCAGCCTTGGCTGCGCTGGTCGGGTGAAGGTAGACAGCACCGCTGTTAGGTGCTTAGGAGCGCTGCTCCACCGCAATCCCCCACCAGGGTAGGCGGTTCAGGCTTATGGTGAGCCTCTATGGGATGCCCCTCCCGCACTAGTGCCTCCTTGCCCCTGCCCATCGGTGGGCCCTGTTCAAGTGGCCGCTGTCCTCCCTCATACTCCTTGTAGCCTTCGGCGGAAAAGAGGGGGGGGGGGTGTAAATGTGTATGCTATGCATTCTGTGTTTTACACTCTTTTTCCATTCTGTTTAGTCTTGTGTCAGCCGGCGCGCTGACTTGCCTTTACTGTCTTTTTAATATTGCCGCCGCCGCGCGCTGACTTGGTTCCGCGCTTGGCGGTGGCATTACCTCAGGCGCTGGTGCGCCATCATTGGCTTCTTGCACGTTCTGGCTTCGCGCTCTTCGGGGGGGGCGGGGCCCGTCTATGGCGCGCTCCGCGTCATCGCTGATACCGTCCCGTCCCTCGAGGTATACCGACGCCATCTTTATCCTGCTTGGTTGGCCCATGCGCGACTGACCCCTACCTACCGCGGTCCGTAAGTGCCCTCGCGGGCGGCTTTATATCTTTCACTTTTGTTACTATGTGCTTACAGGTCTTGTCTGCTTATGTCTTTCAGGCGGGGCGAACCCTTTTGGCTTCTCCCGGCCCTGTATTAGTATATAACTTGTAGGCTTTGTAAAAATATTACTCCCACTTCCCTAGCGGGTTATTGGGGCATCCAGGGTTGCTATATAGCGTTATTCCCTATCGGCGTATAGCGCCGCTATAATCACCATATGGAGGCATCCCAGGATAATGTGACCGGGGTCCCTTCGGGACAAGACCGGCTGTGTGTAGCGTGTGGCAGCCTCATGCTGACGCTGACAAGGCGCGGGTCTGTGTACCCTGTGCTGAGCATTTGCTTGCATTGCAATCTGGCCTGCCAGTGGCTGCACCTCGCTTCACTTCGCCTACTCCCCCAAGCTTAAACCTCACTCCTGCCGAGTTGCATACTAGTGGGGATTCTCAGCCTGATGTGTCTGCTAGACTGGCTACTGTTGAGCAGTTGATTGCTAAGTCCTTAGCGCGTAAGGCCCCTGCTAAGAAGCGGCACTTGACGCCTAATGTTACTGTTTTCCCTATGGGAACTGAGGAGTTTTGGAATCTTTGTGGCTATACCCCGTCTGATGAAGGGGAGCTCTTTTCTGATTCAGGCTCATCTGATGACAGACCAAGGGGTCATGACGATTCTGGCTCTGACCCCTGGGCCCCAGATGACACCAGATTATTGACCCAGATTTTGGAGGTTCTGTCCCTCTCTCTCCCTGTTACGGCTCCCAGGCAAAGAGGGGAGCTTTTCCATACAGCAAAATCACATTTGGAATTTCCCAAGTAGGCACATTTCCATAACCTTGTGCTCAAGGAATGAGAGTGCCCCAGTAAACTTCCCGGGGTTCCAAAAAGTTGGGATAGGAAGTATCCGTTTCCTGCTGAGGTGGTTAAATGTTGGTCATTCCCCCCCGAGGTGGATGCCCCGATCTTAGGGCTATCTAACACCTCTGTCATGCATTCCCCTGACTCTACTACCCTGCGGGATGCTGAGGACCGGCGCATTGACCAGCTGGCATCCCACGCCTTTGCATGTGCGGGGGCGGCGCTGCGCTCGGTCTGTGCCTCTGCCATTACTGCTGTGGCCACTAGAACCCTTATCAGAAATATGCTTGATAGTGCCTCTGATGATTTGCCTTGTGAGGTGTTTAATGCACTCTCCAGTTGTGAAGTTTTTGTACATTTTGTCCTCTCAGCATTGGATGACACCATCAGAATGTGTGCCAGAACTTCTGCCCTCGTGGTGGCTATACGCAGCTCGGTTTGGCTGCGCCAGTGGGCTGATGACAACGCTGCCAAGAAGGCCCTCACTGGGTTTCCCTTTAAAGGACTGCGCCTGTTTGGGGACCGCCTGGACCTTTTTGCTAAGGGAGGCAGGTTACCCCAGCGCAGGCGGCAATCTCGGCCCTTTCGGGATCAGGGTTCCTTCTCCTCCCCTTACCGTGGTGCCAGACAGGGAAGGGGGGTTTCCTTTCCTGGGGCCCGGGGAGATTTCTGGGGTAGGGGCAGAGGACGTGGATGTCCTGGCTCCTCCTGGGGTCCCAAAGCAAAATCCTCTCCCAAGCCCCCTCAGGCATGATGGGGCGCCCTCACCCATCCGGGTGGGGGGACGGCTGCAGCACTTCGCTCACATCTGGAGGCTTCATGTCTCAGACCGGTGGATTCAGGAGGTAGTGTCCTCCGGTTACAAGTTGGAGTTTGCTGCCTGTCCCCCTCCAAGATTCATCAGATCCCGGATTCCTCAGGACCCTGTGTCAGCTCAGGAGCTAGTGCAAGCAGTGCAAGGCCTCCTGGAGCTGGGGGTCATCTGCCCGGTCCCCTTTAGAGAAAAAGGCAAGGGCTTTTATTCCAACCTATTCACAGTACCCAAAAAAGATGGTTCAGTCAGGCCTATCCTGGACTTGAAGATCCTCAACAAGTTTGTCAGGGGCAGGCACTTTTGCATGGAAACTCTGTGCTCTGCCATCAGTTCCCTGCGCCAAGGGTATTTCATGACTTCTGTGGACATCAAAGATGCTTATCTTCATATTCCTGTGTTCCCAGGTCATCAAAGGTTCCTCAGGTTCGCTCTGATGGATCAACACTACCAGTTTGTGGCCTTGCCCTTCGGCCTCACTTCAGCTCCCAGGGTGTTCACCAAGATGCTGGCTGGCGTGATGTCTCTGCTCAGATGTCAGGGCGTCCGCGTGCTTCCCTATCTGGACGACATTCTCATCACTTCCCAGTCTCTACATCAGGCAGAGTTGGATACTCAGCTGGTGGTGTTCCTAGGAATGAATCTGGATACAGTTCAGGCAAGGATCTTCCTTCCTCAACAGAAGGTGGACAGTTTGATTGCACAGGCTCAGTCCCTCCTAGCTTGTCCCCATCCCTCCATCAGGCAGGGGATGCAGCTGGTGGGCCTGATGGTGGCATGCTTCGAAGCGGTCCCTTATGCTCAGCTCCACTTGAGGCATCTGCAACTTCACCTATTGTCAGAATGGGACAAGGACCCAGCGTCCCTGGACAGGGTCTGTGTGCTCTCCCCCCTGGTCAGGAGGTCCCTCTCGTGGTGGATGGACTCAAGGAACCTGTTGGGGGGCAGATCCTTTCTTGCCCCTTCCTGGGAGACAGTCACCATGGATGCCAGTCTGGTTCCAGGGGAGGTGGGGCCCTCAGGAGGCCCACAAACCTATCAGTGTCTTGGAACTGCAGGCGATCAGGCTAGTTCTGGCTCACTTGCCTACTCACCTTCGGGGCCTGCCTGTTCAGGTGCGCTTGGACAACCAAACGGCAGTTGCCTACATCAGTCATCAGGGAGGGACCCGGAGCAAGGGGGGCCTCCAGGAAGCGTCTCTGATCCTGACTTGGGCGGAGGCCAATGTCCCCTGCATATCAGCTGTGTACATCCCGGGGGTGGAAAATCGCCTGGTGGACTCTCTGAGCAGGGGGACCTCTCGCCAGGGAGAATGGTCCCTATGCAGCAGGGTGTTTCAATCTCTGTGTCACCGTTGGGGCCAACCAGATGTGGATCTGATTGCGTCCCGCCACAATCACAAGCTTCCAGCTTTTGTCTCTCTGTCCCAGGATCCTCTGGCTTTGACCTCGGATGCGCTAGCAATGTCATGGCAGGACTTTCAGTTCCTGTATGTCTTCCCTCCAATCTCCCTGCTGGGCAGGGTTCTGCGCAAGATTGCTCTGGAAGGGGTGCCAGCAATTCTGGTGGCCCCCAGGTGGCCAAGAAGAGTGTGGTTCGCAGACGTGGTACAGCTGGCAGTAGATCAGTACGCTCTGCCCAGGGTGCCAGATCTGCTCACTCAGGGCTCACTACGCCATCCCAATTTACAAACTCTGGCTTTGACGGCTTGGCTGCTGAAACCTCCATCTTGATGGAGAAGGGGCTGTCTTCCTCGGTTGTGGATACTTTGATTAAAGCTAGGAAGAAGTCTTCCTCTTCCATTTATTACAGGGCTTGGCGTGCCTGCATTGACTGGTGTGAGTAAAGTCTCTTCCCTGTCGTGTGTTATCTATTCCCAGGATTCTGGAGTTCCTGCAGCATGGGTTGGAGATGGGGCTCCAACTCAATACTCTGAAGGGTCAGGTTTCTGTCCTGGCTATTTTCTTCCAGAAGTCCTTTGCTCAGCACCCTCTGATCAGGACTTTTTTCCAGGGGGCCACTCATGTGCGCCCCCCACGTAAGCCTATGGTGCCTGTTTGAGATCTGAACTTGGTTCTGTAAGCCTTGCAGGGTGCTCCCTTTGAACCTGTGCAGGATGCTGCCTTGGCCATTCTTACGCTCAAGGTTGTATTTCTGGTGGCTGTCACTTCTGTCAGACGTGTGTCTGAGTTGGCGGCGCTTTCCATTCAGCCCCCCTACTATGAGAGACACCAGGACAAGGTGGTGTTTCGTTTCAAACCTGACTTTCTGCCTAAGGTAGTGTCTACCTTTCATTTGAATCAGGATATTGTTCTTCCTTCTTTGTGTCCTAATCCTAGCAATGCTAAGGAGAGGGTTTTGCACTCTTTGGATGTGGTTAGGTGTCTGAAGTACTATCTGGTGGCTACTGCACCTTTCAGGAAAACTGATGCTCTTTTTGTGGTCCCTTCTGGTCCTAGGAAGGGTTTGGCTCCTGCCAAGTCTACTATCAGCAAGTGGTTTCGTCAGGCTGTGATTCAGGCCTACTCTGCTAAGGGGAAGAATCCTCCCTTCCGCCTTACTGCTCATTCCACTTGTGCTATTGGTGCCTCTTGGGCTTTTCAGCACCAGGCTTCTGTTGAACAAGTTTGCAAGGCCCCTACTTGGTTTCATACCTTTTCAAAGTTTTACAAGGTTGATGTTAGGGCCTCTGCTGATGCTGCTTTTGGCCGAAAGGTTCTGCAGGCGGCAGTGGTTTAAACTGTCTGCTGCTGATTTTTCTTGGGGATCCCACCCTACTTTATGGACACTGCTATTTGATGTCCCAACTGTAAGTATTAGATTTGGAGCAGGACGTACTGTATACTAAGAATAATACAATTCTGTGATTACTCACCTGTAGAATTGGTATTATGAGTATACAGTACGTCCTGCTCCTTTTCTTGGATCCCCTGTATGGTGATTGTTCTCATTGTTATAGTTGATAGTTTGGATTGTTTAATTCTCCCGGCTTCTCATTAACTGCTTTTCAATGCTGGGGATTTGTGGGAGGTCCCCGGGGCCGGGAGGAGCCTATTTTCGATGTCTCTGCAATCCAGCGCCATCTGGCGGAGTATATCCCAAGTGTAAGTATTAGATTTGGGGCAGGACGTACTGTATACTCATAATACCAATTCTACAGGTGAGTAATCACAGAATTGTATTTTTACTTTTCACGTTTTATATAACATATTATAAAAGGTTTTCCAAACATCCAAGACACTCCACTACTACACAAATATTCTTTTATGTGAGTTTTTCTACCCTCAGCACCACATGTGTGCTGCAACTAGGGAACATCACAGCGAACTGAGCTGTAATTGTAGCAGTGAACGCAGGGTCAACTGACTGTTTGCTGGTATTTTGTCATGTTTTCACTGCACATGCCAGGCTAAATAAGTTGTATTTACTTGAAGAAATAGTTTGGTGAAAACTGCCAGATTATGGCCCCGATTCAATAACAGTAGACAAGTGCCGATTCCCCTTTCCTATGTTTACACCTGTAGCAATCCCCAATCTGTTTCCCTGCACCCCCCCCCCCCCCATAAATCTGGCCTGGCAGTCACATGGTCTGGATTTTTTCACCTTAGATTTTGGCCACTAAAGCAAATCAGGATCATGTGACAGTGGACAATCAAGGGACCAGTTTTGCTAGGGAGCATGCAGCATTGCAGCAATTCGGATTCTCCCCATGAATGGACCAACACCCTTTAAGTGACATCATTTTTTATCTAGATATATATGTGTGTGCCTTCATAGCCTCATATAACATTGAGAAATAATCCCATCCTCACCTTCACTGTAGCACCTACCTGGACGCCTTTGGTTTGTTCAGATAGAGCGACTGCACAAGGTGCCATCATCCTGGGGCAAATTTTCATTTATTTATTTCTTTTTAATGTAACAGCTCTGTTTAAGCTTGATGGGGGCAAGGGATCTATATGAATTTCTGCTTCATGTTATAATTTTTTTTTTGCTTCTTTATTGTGTAGGAAGGTCAAGTTTTGGAATGTTCCCTGATCAACAGCATCCGGTATGCTGCAGTGCCAAAGGTAAGGTCATCTGATGCGGCTCTGTGTATGGTCGAATTTTGGTATTTTTTACTCTCTATTCATGTCTTGTTAAATTCAAGACAAAGTTGGTAAAAGAAGAATAATCAGAGGCAATGGAGTTCAGTTATAATCTGATAATCCATCAGATCTGCAAATTACATCAGAGCAGAGGCAGCTTTATGATGAGTATAAATGGCAGGCGCTAAATGTCACAGAGAACACGGCGCGAAGGTGTAGACTTCCGGACTGGAGCAGCACTGTATGACGCAAACCTGTCAAATGTGAGGCAAGGCATTGCTGTTGTAAAGGGGACTAATTATATTTTTTTAAATTAACGTTGCCTTTGCTGACTAGTGGGAAATGAAGAATCAGCATTTAAATGCCCCTTTTTATTTTTCAATCCCCACTGCCTTTGTGGAAGAACAGCACATAGCGAGGGCCTTAAAGGATTGTTATTGCGCAGTACTCCTAATTACTTGACATGATTGCTCTCACAGTAAATTTCATAATACATGGTCACATTAATTTGAAAACCGACATACTTGTCAGAAACCTAATAAGGAATTGAATGTCCAATGGCTTTTTTTTCCTGGCAGTTGACAAAGGCATACACGGAAATCTTGTGCTTAAAATAGCATAAAGAAATTGTGATGTACAGAAAATGCTTTAATTAATACAAAAATAATAAGCATAACATTAGAAAGTCTAAATGGCATACAGAATAAAAGGACATCTAAACCATCTTTGCAACTGTGTGCCAGGGAGGGTCATGTTCCATAAGGACACCCAACTAGCCTAACCTACCCTGCATTAGAGAGATACCTTTTTCCAGCCAAGTTCCATGTGTAGGTCATTGACATCCAGCAGCTCTGACACTCCCATCTATGCAGGATGCCAACCAAATGAGACCCTTTTATATTTCTGAAGGTAGGGCAAATCATCACAGACTGTGTGTTTAAGGCACATGGTTCAGAAGAAATAATTTAAGGGACATTATAGGTAAAGGGTTGAACTTAGCCTGCTTTCTGCTCCCCCCATACTGGCTTTGAAGGGGTTGCATCTCTTAAGCAGCAATAATTCAGCCTGCTTTATATTTCTTATAAGTCTTAGTGAGTGCTCTTCTTTCTGCTAAAGCATGACTTATCCATGCATGTCATAATGTGACAGTTTAGTAAGGGGACTTAGAAAGATGAGTCAGCAGAAGGCAAAACGTTCTATAGGGCTTCACATAAAATTCAAAGTGCTGGTGAATGAAAGATTTTATCTGGACAACTGCCAGGTGTGGTATCCTGATTGCGTATGCCCCCCCCCCCCCCCCCCCCCGGGGAGGCATTCCAAATGTGTATGCCCAATTGAGATGCTACCCTCCACCCGGAACAATGATTTTGTGATCAATGGGCGTTGTTCCTGTTTAAGGACATTCCAATCAAACATTTAAATAAAAACTTTATCCACCTTTCCTCCCACACAACCTTTACATCTTGTACTGGTTGAATAAATTGTACTGGGTCTAGCCAGAAACCAGACCAACAGCCCGACACAGTAGGGAAAAAAAGGTAGCAGCTATTTTGGAGCTTCCTCTCCCAGCATCTCAGCCATGCTGCTGCCTGGATTCAACTGATATAACTGACAATGCACAGTAACAGGAAGCCCAGCAGCACTTCTTGTTTTCAGGTGGCCTGCATATCATTTTATGTGCAGCATCTAAATTGCCCCGGGGAGGGATGCATATGAGCACTGTTTGTTGTGTTGGTCTGGTCTAGGTCATTTTTGACTGTTGGTTCATTTTAAGCGGCAAACAGCATTTTGTGCTGCCACGCCATGTGTCAGTCACAGTGACTACAGCTTTCTCACTCTTTTCAATGTGATGGAGGGGCATGGCCAGGCATGGCGAGTCACTGTGACTGACGGAGCCGCGGGACTCGATCTCGGAATACTCGTCTGTTTTATTCAATGAGCTAGGATGAAAAGGCTGCATAGGTGAAAAAGTGAGTATTACGTTTTTTTTCTAATTTTTTTGCCTGGAATTTGAGCTACTTAGCATGTTTCTAGCAGTTGCTTATTATAGTTTAAGCTGTCATTTTGACGGCCAAATCTTAGCCCCAGGATCACTGTATTTATACGTCACCCTATTACATTCTTTCCAAGGAATCGGATAAACATTTTTAATTTAGTATTGTCCAAGACTTTAAAAAAATGGAGCCTGGGCAGCCTGGCTACATTCCACTAGGACTTGTAGATCCCACATTTTAGCTTCATAATTTTCTCAGTACATGTTTAGCCTACTATTTATTCATAGCATGTATTACTGTCAGCTTACAGAGCAGCCCCCCGTCTATTCTCAGCATTCTCCGCTGTCAGCTCTTTCTTTTAGCACCCACTGGTTCCCAGCATACATGTCACACGTTTTTATACTGACAGCATGGCTTCCCCAGTGTCTCAGAATAATGAGTAATGCGTTTATTGCACAGTAGGTTCTTGTAGGTTGTTTTCTTTAAAACCCTTTTAGTCTTTCTAGTGCTTTTTGTTCCCCTTCCCCAAAAGCCTGTGTCTCCCTAGGATAGATTGCTACCTGTGCTGTAAACCAAGGTTTCCCAACCTTTCTCACCTTGAGATCCACATTCAGCACTGAGCGAAGTTCATGAGCCACATTCAACGCAAAAAGATCAGGTTTAACCCTCCCAGAGGTTAAATAGACAGTGTCAGGCAGGTGGAGAATGTAGTAGCTTCCAGCACCACATTTGGTTTTCCAGTTTCCATCCTCAACGGAGTCCAGGAATTGACACAAGCAGGGAGGCTGGGAAACTGTGTGCCATTGGAAGCTGCAGAGTTAGATAAGCCAGAACGCCTCTCCTTCTGCCCAACTCTACATTAAAGCAGACCTCCAGTCAAAAAGAATGGCAGTCCCCTCATCCCCGCAGCATCCAACCCTATCCTATACTAATGGCAAGCCCATGATTAAGCAAAGCTCTTCACCAGTTCTGCATTTCCTGGCTGCCAGGCTTCGGTCTTGTGCCGGTGCTTGAGCAAATTAATCAATCTAATTCACAGAGCAGGCTTGCACACTGCTGTGTGCCCAACCAACTAACCTGATAGGCCACAGGCAGCCACATGTAGCACCAGACCAGTCACTGTGATAGACTGCTCTGCCCAGTCCTGAAATTGTCTCTACTGTACCCAGCGAGCCACATAACATAGGCGTGTGAGCCATATGTGTCTTCCGAGCTACAGGTTGGGAACCCCTGCTCTAAACTTTATAAACTAAATCTTGGACACCATACCAGGAGTTGATATCGCTCTCTGAAAGACCTAGTGTTCTGTTGATCTTTAAGCCAGGTTCCCCCTTTTTTGGCTTCTGGCCTTAAAGTCTTTGGCAAGTCAAAAATTAAAAAATAAATATCAGTAGCTAACCTGGTCCATCAATCGACCTTCAGTGGACCAAGAATGGAACTCCCCCACCCCCACCCTGCCCATACATCCTGATTGGTTGCCTCACTCTGCAGCTCTGAAAACCTGCCCTTCTCTCACACTCATCACAGTGTGCTTACATCAGATCACTGTTGCCACACCCACTGTTTCTCCTTAATTTTTCTCTGCATCTCCAATGCTCTAATACTTTTAAAGATAACTTAGGAACTAAAGGGTCTTTTTAAAAAATAATGTAAGTTTAGGACAGTGCAACATGTAGCCCGAGACAATGAAACAACAATCGGGCTTGCCTTTAGTATAATTTTAAAGTGGACCAAACTCCATGCAGCTTGAAAGTCTAAAAGATGGGGGGGGGGGGGCACTGGTAATATAGTGGAGAATCAAGGGGCACTTGATCATCCTGGCCTTTGAGTCTAAAATTGGTGGTTGTTACTCTTTAAGTCATGTTAAGAGAAGAATGATTTAGGAAGGCTGTATGAAAGAGCTGCATGCTAGTATCTGAAGGTGGTGATGGAGATGTAGATGTAAAGCCCATAATTATGGGTTTGGTACATACATGTCATACATACATGTCATCCAGGGAGTCCAGGAGACGGTTGAGGAAGTTATGTTAATAAGGTTGGTTTAGCAGTGACAGCTGTAGAGAGATGGTTAAGTTATAGTCTTTTCTATTCTCTGCTATTAGCCTGCGGCCCTGTAGGACTATTCCCACCCGTTCCATTGTTCCATTTGCCTCCCAGCCTTGGCTGCGCTGGTTCGGGTGGTGGTAGGCAGCACCGCTGTCAGGTGCTTAGGAGCGCTGCTCCACCGCAATCCCCCACCAAAGGGTAGGCGGTATAGGCACATGGTGAGCCTTTATGGGATGCCCCCCCGCACTATTGCCCCTTGCCCCTGTGTGTGCGGCTTCGCGCTCTTCAGGGGTATACCTCTTCGAGGTATACTCGGCGCCATTTTGCTTCCTCGTGCTGCGTGGCTGGCGCCTACCTACCGCGGTCCGTGAGTGCCCCCGCGGGCTGTTTGTTCATATTTTTTAATGCTATGTATGCATGTCGCTTACGGGGTTTTTTGCTTTATGTCTTACAGGCGGGTCAAACTCATTTGGTTTCTCCCGGCCCTACCTCCTCTATTAGTTTATTAAACTTATTGAGGCCTAGTGTGCTAATTCCTCCCACTTCCCTAGCGGGCTATTGGGGCATCCCGGGTTGCTTTTATAGCGTGAATCCCTATCGGCCCATTGTGCCGCTATAATCACCATATGGAGGCGTCTCAGGATAATGTGCTCGGGGTTCCTTCGGGACAAGCCCGGCTGTGTGTGGCGTGTCCCCTACAAGTGTTGACAATGTGCAGGTTTGGGTACCTTGTGCCCAGCAGGTGCTTGCGCTGCAGCCTGGTTTACCAGCAGCTGGGCCTGCGCCACGTATGGCTTCGCCTACTCCCCCACGCTTACATCTGACTCCTAGTGAGCTGCATTCCAGTGGGGAGTCTCAGCCTGATGTGTCTACTAGACTGGCTAGTGTTGAAAAGTTGCTTGCTAATACTATGGCGCGTAAGGCATCTGCCTAGAGGCGGCATTTGGCACCTGATGTCACTCTTTTCCCTATGGAGGCGGAAGAGTTCTTTGATCTGTCTGATTATACCCCCCTGGAAGAGGGGGAATTGTTCTCTGACTCAGAATCATCTGGTGAACGACCTGAGGGTTATGCTGATTCTGGCTATGATCCCTGGGCCCCAGATGATACTGATAGGCTTTTGGCTCAGATCTTTGAAGTGCTTTCTATCTCTCCCCCAGCTGCGGCTCCTAAGCAACAGGGGGAATTGTTTCATATTGCTAAGCCACGTTTAGAGTTCCCTGAACAATCTCATTTTAATAATCTCATGCTCAAAAAATGGGAGCGTCCTAGCAGGCTACCCAGAGTCCCTAAGAGTTGGGATAAGAGATATCCCTTTCCTGCTGATGTGGTTAAACGTTGGTCATCCCCTCCCGAAGTGGATGCCCCAATTCTGGTTTTGTCTAGCACCTCTGTCATGCATTCCCCTGACTCTACTACCCTGAAGGATAGTAAGGACCGGCATCTTGATCAGCTGGCTTCCCATGCCTTTGCCTGTGCGGGGACGCAACTGCGCCCAGTTTGTGCCTCTGCCATTACAGCTGTGGCTATTAGGACTCTGCTTAAAAGTGTCCTAGATGGAGCTCCTGATGATGTTTCCAGTGAAGCGTTGTGAGGTATTTGTTGCTTATGTCCTCTCTGCCTTGGATGATACCATTAGGATGTGTAGCAGAGCCTCTGCCTTGGTGGTGGCTATACGCCGCTCGGTTTGGCTGCGCCAGTGGGCTGCTGACAACGCTACCAAGAAGGCTCTCACTGGTTTTCCCTTCAAAGGACTACGCCTATTTGGGGATCGCCTGGACCTGTTTGCTAAGAGAG
Source organism: Gastrophryne carolinensis (assembly GCA_027917425.1). NCBI lineage: Eukaryota > Metazoa > Chordata > Amphibia > Anura > Microhylidae > Gastrophryne > Gastrophryne carolinensis. The sequence goes on from CM051237.1 coordinate 405,079,865, forward strand.
GCAGGTTACCCCAGCGCAGAAGTCAGTCTCAGCCCTTTCGGGGCCCGGGCTCCTTTCCTTCCCCCTACCGTGGATCCAGAACGGGGAGATGGGTCTCCTTTACAGGGGCCCGAGGAGATTTCTGGGGTAGGGGCAGAGGGCGTGGATGCCCTGGCCCATCCTGGGGCTCCAAGTCTAAGCCTTCCCCCAAGCCCCCTCAGGCATGAAGGAGCGCCCTCACCCATCCGGGTGGGGGGACAGCTTCAGCTCTTTGCTCACGTCTGGAGGCATCATGTCTCAGACCGGTGGATTCAGGAGGTAGTGTCCTCCGGTTACAAGATAGAGTTTGCTGCCTGGCCGCCCCCAAGATTCATCAGATCCCGGATGTCTCAAGGCCCCATGTCAGCTCAGGCTCTGATTCTGGCAGTGCAAAGCCTTCTGGAGCTGGGAGTCATCTGTCAGGTCCCCTTACGAGAAAGAGGCAAGGGTTTTTATTCCAAAATTTTCACCGTGCCCAAAAGAGATGGGTCAGTCAGACCCATCCTGGACTTGAAGATCCTCAACAAATTTGTCAGATGCAGGCGCTTTCGCATGGAAACTCTGCGCTCAGCTATCAGTTCCCTGTGTCCAGGGGACTTCATGACCTCTGTGGACATCAATGATGCTTACCTTCATATTCCCATCTTTCCAGGTCATCAAAGATTCCTCAGGTTCGCTCTGGAGGATCAGCACTACCAATTTGTGGCTTTGCCCTTCGGTCTCATTTCAGCTCCCTGAGTGTTCACCAAGGTGCTGGCAGGAGTGATGGCTCTGCTCAGGTCTCAGGGCAATCGCATTCTGCCCTATTTGGACGACATTCTCATCACTTCTCAGTCTCTCCAGCAGGCAGAGCTGGATACTCAGCGAGTAGTGTCCACACTGGAGTCATTCGGCTGGCTGATCAACCATCCCAAATCTTCCCTGTCTCCCTCCTTGGTGAAGCCATTTCTGGGAATGAATCTAGATACAGGTGGACAGTCTGCTAGCGCAGGTTCAGTTTCTTCTGTCCTGCCCTCATAAGGAACCGCCTTGAAGCACGACACCATCAGGCCCACCAGCTGCATTCCTTGCCTGATGGTGTCGTGCTTCAAGGCAGTTCCTTATGCCTAGTTTCACATGAGGCCTCTGTAACTCCACCTCTTGTCGGTTTGGAAAAAGGATCCTGCATCCCTGGACCAGGTCCTTGTTCTGTCTCCCCTAGCCAGGCGGTCCCTCTTGTGGTGGCTGGACTCCAGGAACCTGTTGGCAGGCAGATCCTTTCTGGCCCCCTACTGGGAGACGGTCACCACGGATGCCAGTCTGACAGGTTGGGGGGGCTTCTGGAAGTCCCTACAATTCCAAGGGCGGTGGGGCCCTCAGGAGGCCCACACCCCTATCAACATTCTGGCACTGAGGGCGATCAGGTTGGTTCTGGCTCACTTGACCCAACACCTTAGGGGCCGGCCTGTTCAGGTACGCTCGGACAACCAGGCGGCGGTTGCCTACATCAATCATCAGGGAGGGACCCGGAGCAAGGGGGCCCTCAAGGAAGTGTTTCTGATCCTGTCCTGGGCGGAGGACAATGTTCCCTGCATCTCAGCTGTGTACATTCCGGGCGTGGAGAATCCGCAGGCAGACTCTCTGAGCAGGGGGACCTCTCGCCTGGGAGAATGGTCCCTCAGCGACAGGGTGTTTCACTCTCTGTGTCACCGTTGGGGTCAGCCAGATGTGGATCTGTTTGCGTCCTGTCACAGTCACAAGCTCCCGGCCTTTGTCTCCCTGTCCCAGGATCCTCTGGCCTTGGCCACAGATGCTCTAGCAATGTCATGGCAGGACTTTCAACTTCTGTATGTCTTTCCCCCATTCCCCCTGTTGGGCAGGGTTCTGCGCAAAATAGCTCAGGAAGGGATGCCAGCAATCCTGGTGGCTCCCCATTGGCCAAGAAGAGTGTGTTTCGCAGACATCGTGCAGCTGGCAGTAGATCAGTACGCTCTGCCCAGGGTTCCAGATCTACTCACTCAGGGACATTTACACCATCCCAATTTACAAATGCTGGCTTTGACGGCCTGGCTGCTGAAACCTCCATCTTGATGACAAAGGGGGCTGTCTGCCTCTGTTGTTAACACCATGATTAGGGCTAGGAAGGAGTCTTCTTCTTCCATTTACTATAGGGTTTTGCGTGCCTACATTGACTAGTGTGAATCTAGGCCTCTTCCCTGTCGTGTGTTCTCTATCCCCAGGATTCTGGAGTTCCTTCAGCATGGTTTGGATCTGAGGCTTCAACTCAGTACTCTGAAGGGTCATGTTTCTGCCATGGCTGTTTTCTTCCAAAGATCTTTTGCTCAGCATTCTCTGGTCAAGGCTTTTTTCCAGGGGGGTTACTCATGTGCGTCCCCCACGTAAGCCTATGTTACCTGTCTGGGACTTGAACTTGGTCCTTTCTGCCTTGCAGGGTGCTCCCTTTGAACCTGTGCAGGAGGCTGCCTTGGCCATTCTTACTCTCAAGGTTGTCTTTTTGGTGGCTATCACTTCTGTTAGGCGTGTTTCTGCGTTGGCGGCGCTTTCCATCCAGCCCCCCTACTTTGAGAGACACCAGGACAAGGTGGTGTTTCGCTTCAAGCCAGATTTTCTGCCTAAGGTTGTGTCTGCCTTTCATCTTAATCAGGACATTGTTCTACCTTCCTTGTGCCCTAATCCTAGTAACACTAAGGAGAGGGTTTTGCATTCCTTGGATGTGGTCAGGAATCTGAAGTTCTATCTGGTGGCTACTGCACCTTTCAGTAAAACTGATGCTCTTTTTGTGGTCCCTTCTGGTCCTAGGAGGGGTTTGGCTCCTGCTAAATCTACTGTCAGCAAATGGATCCGTCAGGCTGTGATTCAGGCCTACACTGCTAAGTGGAAGAATCCTCCCTTCCGCCTTACTGCTCATTCCACTCGTGCTATTGGTGCCTCTTGGGCTTTTCAGCACCAGGCTTCTGTTGAACAAGTTTGCAAGGCTGCTACTTGGTCTTCTGTTCATACCTTTTCCAAGTTTTTACAGGTTGATGTTCGGGCCTCAGCTGTTGCTGCTTTTTGGCCGCAAGGTTCTGCAGGCGGCAGTGATCTAAACTGCCCGTTGTTGCCCTACTTTACGGACACTGCTTTTGGATGTCCCAGGCATAAAGAATCTTATCTGGAGCAGGACGTACTGTATACTAAGAATAATACAATTCTGTGATTACTCACCTGTAGAATTGATATTATGAGTATACAGTATGTCCTGCTCCACCCCACCCTTGGTTTTCATTATTCTTGGATCCCCTGTATGATGATTGTTATCATTGTTGGTTTAGTTAGTGGTTGGTTATGTTATCATCCTCCCGGCTTCTTGTTAACTGCTTTTCAATGCTGGGAATTTGTGGGAGGTCCTGGGTATTTGAGGGGCCGGGAAGAGCCAATTTCGCTGTCTCTGCAGTCCAGCGCCATCTGGCGGAGTAATACCCAGACGTAAAGAATCTTATCTGGAGCAGGACGTACTGTATAGTCATAATATCAGTTCTACATGTGAGTAATCACAGAATTGTATTTTTCTACCTGTGGTTCAATAAAAAGTTCTAAAACTGGTAATGTGAAAAGGATGATTGACGGCTGTACTTTGATGTCGCTGACACATATCATACTCTTTTGTTCTTATGTGTGTTATTACATTCTGCAATTGCTTTTATTGCTTGTTATTAAGTTCCTAAAAGCTCAGTGTCATTAAAGCAAACCTTCTCCTTCTGCTGTAGGATCCAAAAATGCTGTCTGCACTGGAGTCTGCTGGAAAAGCCGAGAATGAGCTGGAAGGCCGGATAGTCTGTGTCTGTTCCGGGACAGACCTGGTGAACATCAATTATATATTCATGGTAGCAGAGAGCGTGGACGTAGCCAAGGTACAGCACAATTTAACGCTTCCTATGTCACTAGTACATTTCTGTGGCTATTTGTATTGGTGCCTCTTAAAGTGGAATAATTTGACTTTCCCGGGTTTTGTTCTGTTCCTGCGAAACCCCTAGAAAGCCCATAGCAACTGACCTCTTCCTCAATCCTACGGCGCATGCACGTGCACGCAGCCAATCAGAAATGTTTGCCGTGTTTAACGGCTCTCGTTGACTTCAAAGGGGAATGCGTGCTGTCGCATGCTTGGAGCCTGCAGGGCGGCGGGCCACATAAGCTGGCCCCTGCACCCTGTCCTACAAGCCCTGCAAAGCTGGTCCCTGTGCTGGTTATGCTTGGTAGAGGGGACCCCACACCATTTTTTGGGTATAACCAAGGGTTTTTAACCCCCAAAAATTGGGTCCCGCACCCTGCCCCCTTCCCTTCCCCCCTGGACCCTGTGTCATTTTTTTTATTAAAAATTTTTGTCCTGTGGCCCAGCAGGTATAAAAGGCTTCCAGCACTAGCTGGAGAGCAGAAACCAGAGTGATCGGCATGGGACACAGTGATAAATGGCTGCATAGCTGGTTATGCTGGGTAGGGGGGGACCCCACATTTTTGGGGGAATTTTTAAGGGTTTGTAACCCTTCTTGGTTGCACAGTTGTCCCTTGTTGCTCTTAGGGTGGGAAGTCACAATGGTCGCAGTTGCCAGGCTCGCTCATACTTGGAATGCTGAGGGGCAGCCATGCAATCACTTTTAGAGTGTGGTTGTGGAATAGTAGAAAGAAATGGGGGGTCACATTTTAGGAACATGCTACATCATCTACAATGTCCTGCAGGAAATGGAGGAGAGGCACATGGGCTTCAGGTGAGCTCCTTGCTGCATTAATATTGCCAGTCTGACTGACTGTCCCTTTATACACGCTACTTTATTTTTTACTTTACTGGGGTCCTTATATTCCGCATGTGTTTCGTGGTAAAGAAGCCATTATTTCATTGTGTCATCCTGTTTCTAAAAAAATTACTATTTTAAGCTTTCTCCCTCTCGCAAACTCGCAGCTGTTGCTGTGAAATACCAGAAATTTGCTACTAGAAGTAAGGCCTCTCAAGAATAATTGAAATAACGTAATTTTCTGATCCTGGCGTTTCTTGCTGTATTAGAAGGCTGAGGTCTGCAGGCTCGCCAAGAAAACAAGTACATCTAGTCCCCAAAGCTGATTAACATGTGTTGTGCTTTCGGTATCCACTCATCTAAATGACTAGCTGCTTGTAACTTCCATTTGGAAAATGAAATTGCTGAGATCTGTCAGAGACCAAGTTTTCTGTTTTCGGTCTCCAGCAAAACACACTAATAACTGTTTTGCAAAATGCTCCAAACATGCCTGCAGCAAAGCAGAAGGCACAGCGCAAGCTAGACCAAAAAGCTTTTAGCATTTGATTTTTGTCAACATGGAGATGTAATTGCCACTTTGCCGGAGTTTAAAGCAGCGGTCAACTTTCTAGATGCAAGATAGAGAGATAAATGGCATAAGCATTCATGCTCTTCAACAACAGGAACATGACCCATCATTTTATGTCTTTTATAGCAGAGCTAGAAACAAAAAATAGGGGCTTTAGTTAGTCTTCATGTACATGAAAGAAGCCCCACGGCACCATGACATTGGGCCCTGCCAAGCAAGTTGATATAGCTCTAGTCACATGACTGGATCGTCCAGATGTTTTGCAGACATGAGCTATATAACAATAGGAACTATCTAGAGATTAAAGTGGTCCAGTCAAAAAGCTTAGTACATTTCCCCCCTAACCCCCCCCCCAGCAATCAGTAATGGAAGCTGTTTGAGAGTGCGTAAAGTGGAGAAAAACCTGAGGCCATGTTCTGGTCCTTCACCCTGGGGCACACTGGTTTTGGGTGCCCCACTTTGTGACCCCCCCTCAGAATGCCGAATCCACTCATCTCTCCTCAAGCCCACGCTGCGGCTAGCCACACTTAAGAGTGGCACACATCATCACTCAGCTCCCTTTGGCTTTGTGTAGCCCCGCACAGTCCAATCAGTTGCGATGGGCAGGAAGGAGGGTGAGGGATGCTGGCAGCCGGAGCACATGCGTCTTGGGCTCGGGGGAAATGTAAGAATATTGGGCACCCTGGGGGTTTCACACAGCGAGGCATCCCAGTCTGGGACTCCAGGGTGGGTTTTGGTCCACCAAGCATTGGGGAGCCCATACCACTGTGGCAATGCAATAGCCCTTCCCATTGATAATTTGCATAAGGGTGGTCTTGCAGACCACTCATTATGCTGATCCAAAGCACACCCCAAGCTAGCATCACAGCACCCGGGCCACGGCCACTCTCCCTTGGACATACAGCACCAAACAAGAATATGGAGCTTTGTGTTGGAAACAGAAAAAGTTATGGACATTTCCAAGTGTAACCCCTATGTAATAGGCCAACACTTGGACTTGCATGGCCAATCTCTTAAATAAATATAATCATAGATAACATGACAAGATACGATATTTAAGATTTCTGGTTTTCCTTATAATATGAAACCCAGTTGGTTGGCGCAAGTAATCTGGGTTCGCAACACAGTGACCCCCCCCCCCAAAAAAAAAGTTTTATTGATAAAAAGAATGCCTCCTAGAGCAGAATTCCTTTTATCCATGAAAAATACTCCCTGACAGTGATTCATTCAACTTATGTGAGTTATAAAATCACAGACCAAAATCTCTCCAGCAATTCTCGCATCAATCCACCCCAACAAATAAATCTTGGAAGAGGCTTTGATTCAGGTCATTTGCCGAAAAAGGCTTTAGACAATGTCTCTGAATCAACCCCAATGTGTATATTGTGACTGCAGTATCATTTAGAAGTATTCTTCTGTAATGGAGCTCTGTTAGCATGGTGATTTGTCTGAGCAGTTCATAGGAAAATAATGTCTCGCTTGTTTGTTGGGATGTTGTGCTTGTATGACACCAAAACAGTGTTACGTCTTGGCACAGAACCGTGTGGTATCTGCATGCCGCCTTTTATTCTTATTTTTCTTTGATAATGTTGAAGAAAGTGTTACAGCATAACGTGTGCCAGGACCCTTACTGGAACCAATTTTTTGTTCTTGTGTTGCTTTTGTTGGCTAAATGGAGTGCTTTCCCTTATTTGTACTGTATGTTTGTGTGTCTTCCAGCAATGGGTAGAAGGGCTAAGATCTATCACGCATAATTTTAGAGCCAACAACGTCAGTCCAATGACATGTCTCACAAAACAGTAAGTGTCTTTCATGTGTCTTCTGTTTGTTTTGGGATAGTTGCATGTGGATTAGGAAATGTACTAAGAAAATATCAAACATAGACCTTACAATGGAGCTTATGTTATACAGACAGTCGATGGATCATCTGTATCTACTGACATCAGTTCAAGGGGCAGTCCAGTCTTGTATAAAACAAACTTAATACTCACCTCTTGTGCTCCGCTGCTGATCAGTCTGACTCCAGCAGTCACCAGATGCGGTGTCTAGACCCGGCCTTGAATCACGAGCACCTCCTCGCCAAACACTATAAGTCACATAAAGGTGGCTCTGCAGAAGCCTACGACATCCTCTCCATTTTCATAAATTCTCCCTGAAATTCACTGGCACCTCGGGCAGTGGGTAAAAAAAAAAAAAGAACTCACCACCATCCTCGCCACACTTGGATCCAGTGCACGGGGGAGGGGGGGAGCCGGCTTCACTGTCAGCTGTGCAAGTTGGCTTCCATCGCCCGCTAACAGTGCGGACGGCCTCCCCCACACCCACCGTGCTGTGTGACATGCCAGCTTCCCTGTCAATCTGGCCCAGCAGCTGGCTGCGGGCACAAGTTGGCTTGCAAGCCAACTAGCGCCTGCAGCCAGCCGCTGGGTCAGAACGACGGGGAAGCCGGGAGCGGGGGGGCCTGCCGCACTGTCAGCGAGTGGCGGAAGAAGACTTTCACAGCTGTCAGTGAAGCAGGCCTCCCCGCTCCCACCGTGCTGTGTGTACCGCACATTCCACTAGAGATGAGCGAATCTCAAAGGTTTGATTCTAAGGAACCCAAATTTCTTCGAGAAATTCGGCGAATCACCCAAATCCAATTTTTAGGAAGTTTGCTCATCTCTAGTGCCAGTGACTGGAGATCATCATAACTGGACTCGATTCGACAAGTTGGTGAGCACCCTTTTAGCTGCGGAGGGCAAAAAGTGAGTCGGTTTTGTTTTTTTACTTTCCTAAGCAGTGCTTTTAACACTTGGGTCTGGGTGGCTTTTGTAGCAAGTTACCTGATGAATGACATCAATGATATTGACATTTGCCATGTTTATGTGATCACTGCCAAGCCTTTATTTCTCTGCTTGAAGGTAACGGTTAAAGTTATAGTTCATCAGGCAAATAAAAAACAAATGGACCTTTTGTCCCACCCAGCTGATCAGTGCTAGTAACCTGCTGGATCCGAGCCCGCACCAAGTTCCTCTCTTTCCGCCTGGCCCTGGTGCCTGAACTTTATTCACTGGTGTTTGTGGGCTGGGTCCAGCCCCCCCCCCCCCCCCCCCCATTTGTCACAGGGGCATGACACCGTCTCCATTAACTACTATGGGGGGGCATGTCAGGCCTTGGTACATTCCCTCTATTGCAGTAAATGGAGGGGTTTTGGCAGCGTCCCTGTGACCGATGACAGATTTCTAACCCGCCATCAATCTTGAGCCCATGTATTGGCCCCGGACAGCATGGGATGCGGTGGCTGTGGCGGGGGCTGAGAAACAAAAGGTCAGTATTCTTTTTTTTATTTGGCTGCTGAATCACTTAAAAGTGAACCTAAATCTATTAAAATAGGCATTAAACTATTTGACACTATTCAGCAGTTTTCTTTCCCATGTTTATTGAAGCCTGTTGCCTGCTTAATAATATGAAATGTCCTTAAGTAGTTTTCCTTAAATTGGGCTTAACAGTCAAACTATCTTATCACAGGTGTTGGTAAGTTCAATGATTCAAAGGGCCCTAAGACACAATGGCATCTATGTGCTTGATTGGAAAACAATATATACCACTTAAATCCAGTTTGCTTAATAATTTGGAATGTAGTGTAGTTCTAATATCTCAGGTGTCTTTACCTGTAACCATCAATCTATATCATAACTTAACATTCTCCTATGAATTCCCCATCCCCTTAAATTGTTTAATAGTAAAGTTTCTCAGCAGACTCCTTATAGGTTTACTAAATGGTTTCACCACCAAATATTACCCTAATGATTATTGCAGCCCCGTACCTGGGACATAGTATCCAGCGCATTCTATCCAAGTAAATTATAGGCAGTACTAACACTATTCTTTTTTGCAGCTGGATGAAACTGACATTTCTGACAAATGTTAATGGCAAGATCCCAGTTAGAAGGTAAGAGCTTCTGGTTTATTTAGATGAGCAAGAGGAAGTATGGGCATTTCAAATTAAACCTGTTATTTTGAACATCATCTATCTTACACTAGCCAGGAGCAGACTGCCTACAGGAAGGGAGAGTTCCTGGTGGGTTGCACTGATTTGGGTCTGGCTGGGTTTTTGCTTCTATTGTCCCCATCTAATCTCTGCCTCCCTAGTCTCCCCTCCAGCCCATTGTATACCTGATCCTAGTGTACCTAGTGTAGCTAAAAAACAGCAAGATCCCACGCAGTTCAGGAGCGCAGCATCTGCATGCTATTCTACATCATCTGGATGGGGTTAAGCCCTCCTAAAGCGGAACTTCAGTCTAAATTTGAGGGGGGGGGGGTACAAAAAATTCTTACCTTATCCTCAGGCCAGTGGCACTCCTATGGTTTCTGTAGGGCCACCACTGAAAATGACACAGAACTGCATCCTCCGGGTCCGCACGCGCTACCGCTGCTCCATCACTTGAATGGGTGGGCGGTAGCAAACACGGTGTTGGGGGATGCAGCTTTGTGCCATTCCGCCAAGATGGTGGTGCCCAAGATCCAGAGCACTGATGGAACAATGGTCGCCCAAGGGTCAAGTAAGAGTTTTTTTCTTTGTAACCCTCCCGGTCCTGCCTCAGTGCCAGGGTAAGGTGACTGATGTTCTGCTTTAAATAGCTTACATCATGGATTGCCAGAAGGGAGAAATTTACTAAGCCTTGATTTTTTGACTTGTGGGTTTTGAGAAAGTTTCTGCTTGAATTTTTTTGCGGGATGTGATAATAGTCTCCCAGAGGTGCAGTTTTGATGTTAACTGCCTTCCACCCTCATATATCTTTTGCTTGAGAATACTCCAGAAATTCTCAGTAGGCTTTAGGTTAGGGTAGGATGGGACCCACACATTATTTCTATACATGCAATACTTGTATGTGTAAATGTTTACTGTGTTACCAGCCATGGGCAGATTGTTTATTAATTTATCACCACGCTATGATGTTTAAAGTGTACCCCCAACTGACCACAGGATAATGTTCTAAAAACCTAAAGCTACTTAAGTGTTGTGAAATCCTGTCCCTAAAGAATTCTCACCCAGCACCATGACCCTGGAGGATCTCAACCAAAAATGGTCCAAGAAAATCGGTGTTCATATTTGGCTGGAGTATATGTTTAATTTGTGTTGATTTTTTTTTATTTTACCTCAGTTCACTGTACTTGTTTGCGGTTTGTGACAGAGATTTATAAAGATACTGTGCAAGAGGCAGTCAGCCAGACACAACATGGGTAGCTGGAGACAAGACAAAGCTGCTGGTTCCAGACCATTTACTTGACAGGCAGCTCCTCTGACAACATACTCCCAGGAACAGCGAGGCCCTGTTATGTCTCAATTATAGCAGAACATGCACTCACTCCTATCACTGCTCATTAAATTAAACCTCTGGCAAAGTCAAGGGTGGCAGGCGTATCCTGTGGGACTGGAACATCTTTGGCCAATGCAACTCTGTTTATATCATTATGCGTATAAGCCTCAAATTAATTTGCTAAAACAAAAAACGTATTGATCTCTTCTTATTTTTTAACGCACATTATATTCGCATGCTCACAAGAGATATTTACTAATCTTTTAACACCCCTCCCTCACGCATGAACATATCCCCTGCAAGATTTTGAGTTCAATATACTTATACATTTGCCTCAATGTAGTGAGGATACAGTGGCATACACCAAAAAGGTATTAAAGGTATGGGCAATTAGGGGGGATAAGACTGGGCCTTGCACCACTCTATAAGAAAAAAGGATAGAAGATGATGACGTTAACTTTCTTTCTGAGTATAGGATCACTTTAATGGAGTGCAATCTCCAAAGGCCTATGTGAAAGGGCCCATAGGTTGTTATGGGCAGCACTATTACATGGATTGTGGGGCAATCATAATTGCACTTAGAAGACAGTAGAACAGAATAGCTTACTATTTTCTGGGTATCCAGCACGGGTGGCTTCATCTTCAATTCTTCACTATTGGGTTATCTGCCAACAGGTGGCGCAGTCGACTGCAAGAAGACTTGTGGCTCCTCCCGGCCTATAAAAGGCAGCAAATTACCCATAATACCCAGTGTTTCCTTGCAGTCCAGGCTGCGAAGACAGAAGATTATTTCTCTCTGGATAATGCAGTTGGTGGGGCTCATGGTGTCTTGCTTCAAGGCGGTTCCCTTCGCCCAGTTTTCACATGAGACCTCTTCAGTTGGATCTTCTATCCGCTTGAGATCGGAAGCAGGAGTCCCTGGAGCAGGAATTTGCTCTGTCCTCTCTGGCCAGACAGTCCCTCTCGTGGTGGCTGGACTCGAGGAATCTTCTAGTGGGCAGATCTTTTCTGCCTCCGTGCTGGGAGAATGTCACCACGGACATCAGTCTGTCCGGCTGGGGGGGGGGGGGGGGGTTGGCAATCGCTGAACAGGGTCAGTGAGGTCCTCAGGAGGCTCATACCCCCTATAAATCTCCTGGAGTTGAGAGCGATCAGGTTGGTTCTCTTCCAGTTGACCCCCCACCTACGGGGTCCTGCGGTCCAGGTCCGCTCTGACAATCAGACGGCGGTCGCCTACATCAATCATCAGTGCAGGACTCGGAGCAAATGAGCCCTCAAGGAAGTGTCCCTGATCCTGTCTTGGACAGAGGAGAATGTTCCCTGCATCTCGGCGGTTTACATAGCAGGGGTGGAGAACCAGGAGGCGGATTCCCTGACCAGGGGGACGTCTCGCCTGGGGGAATGGTCCCTCAGCAACAAGATCTTTCTCGTCCTGTGTCGCCGCTGGGGTCAGCCAGACGTGGACCTGTTTGCGTTCCGTCACAATCACAAGCTTCCAAGATTCGTCTCTCTGTCAAGAGATCCTCTGGCCTTCGCCACAGACGCTCTAGCAATTCCTTGGACGGAGTTTCGTCTCCTTTATGCTTTTTCTACTTTTCTCTCTTCTGGTTCGTGTGCTGCGCAAGATAGCCCAGGAAGGGGTGCCGACCATCCTGGTGGCTCCCCGCTGGCCGAGAAGAGTCTGGTTCGCGGACATCGTCCTGATGGCGGTGGATCACTTCATCATGCCCGACGATCCAGGGCTCCTCACTCAGGGACAGCTGCGCCATCCCAATTTACAAACGCTGGCTTTGACGGCTTGGCTGCTGAAACCTCCATCTTGATGGATAAGGGGCTGCCGACCTCGGTGGTCAGTACCATGTTTCAGGCTCGGAAGAAATCCTATGATTTATTACAGGGTCTGGCACGCTTATATTGCCTGGTGTGAGTCTAGTTCTTTTCCTTGTCGCATTTTTTCTCTTTCCAGGATTTTGGAATTTTCATAACATGGTTTGGATTTTACAACTGAGTTCCCTCAAAGGACAGGTTTTGGCCTTGGCTATTTTTTTCCAAAGATCTTTCGCCAATCATAGGCTTATCAAGTCTTTTTTCCAAGGAGTTACTCATGTACGTCCGCCGTGTAAGCCTTTGCTACCGGTGTGGGATTTGAACTTGGTGCTTTCTGCTCTCCAGGATCTCCCCTTTGAGCCATTGTGTGATGCGGCTCTGTCCGTTCTGACTCTTAAGGTGGTCTTTTTGGTAGCTATCACCTCGGTGCGTCGCGTCTCTGAGCTGGCGGCGCTTTCTATGAAACCTCCTTATTTTGAGCTGCATCAGGATAAGGTGGTTTTTCGTCTTAAACCGGAATTCTTGCCCAAAGTTATCTTTGTCTTTCATCTCAATGAGGACATTGTCTTGCCTTCCTTGTGTCCTGCGCCTTCTAATTCTAAGGAGAGGACCCTCCATTCTCTGGATGTGGTCAGGGCGCTTAAGTACTATTTGGTTGCTACGGAGTCTTTTCGGAAGTTGGATTCTCTGTTTGTCCTTCCTGACGGACCTAGGAAGGGCTTGCCTCCAGCCAAATCCATTATCAGCAAGTGGATTAGACAGGCGGTGGTGCAAGCGTACTCTGCCAAGGGGAAGGAACCCCCTTTCCGTGTTACAGCTCACTCCGCTAGATTTATTGGTGCCTCTTGGGCTTTTCAGCACCAGGCTTCTGTTGAACAGGTTTGCTACTTGGTCTTCAGTCCATACTCTTTCTAAGTTTTACAAGGTTGACGTTAAGGCCTCAGCTTATGCTGTTTTTGGTCGCAAGGTGCTTCAGACGGAAGGTGGCATGAACTACGTACTGTTGCTCACTGGGGATCCCACCCTTCTTCTTGAACACTGCTTTTGGATGTCCCAATAGTGAAGAATTGAAGATGAAGCGACCCGTGCTGAATACCCAGAAAAATACAATTCTGTGATTACTCACCTGTAGAATTGATTTTCTGGGTATCCAGCACGGGTCACTTCATCCTACCCTTTTTCTGTTATCCTCTTTTGCCTTGTTATGGTGATTAGTTTGAGAGAGTTCATAGTGGGGCTGTGTTTAAGTTACATGGTGTTTGCCTCCCGGCTTCTTGTATTACTGCTTTTCAACACTGGGTATTATGGGTAATTTGCTGCCTTTTATGGACCGGGAGGAGCCACAAGTTTTCTTGTAGTCGACTGCGCCACCTGGTGGCGGATAATCCAATAGTGAAGAATTGAAGATGAAGCGACCCGTGCTGGATCCTCATATAATCAATTCTACAGGTGAGTAATCACAGAATTGTATTTTTGTGACAAAGGGGTAAATTCAGAGCCTGGTGAGAAAACGCACTTCTTTACTTTCATTGTCTACCTTGGGGCTGATTCAGAGCCTGATGAAAATTTAAACACATTAGACAATGAAAGTGAACTGCACCTTTTCCTTACCAGGCTCTGAATCAACCCCAAAGTATCCCAAAAACATATGTGAAATGCTGATCATCTTGTGACCCTCATCACAAAACATATCTATCCATGGGAAAATAAGAAAGGAGTCATCTCTTATATATTGTTAACAAGGATGTTTTTAACTCACAGAAAATATTTATGAATTTACAGAAAATCTTTTTGAAGCAAATGTCCCGCTGTGCGTAACCCCCAGATCACCTGATCTACTCACCAGTCCGTCGCTCCCCTGCCACGGCCGCATCCCCGGCATACCTTCACCTGTGGGTGCTCCAGTATCAGACCATTCTAAATGGGCGGCGCTGGCCTGTGCGTACATCTAGAGACAGGGGCAGGGATGCAGCCAGCAGTGCTTGCAGTATTCAGATTTCTGAATGGAAAGTGTCGCTGATTGGCAGAGCAGCTCACGTGGGAACCTGGAAGATATTGGGATGCCCCGCCAGGCAGGAAAACCCCCAAATTAAGTCATTTTTTTCAATCAATTTACATCAAATAATAGGAAGCCTATATCAGGAACAGGAACTAGCTGAAAGAGCAGATAAATACATTACCTCGTGCAGGAGAAACTTGTTACATTTAGATACAGTTGGCCATTTCTGTTACATATGTATCTAAATGTAACAAGCTTCCCCCTGCACTAGGAGAAGCAACATATTTATCAGCTGAGATGCAGAGAAGGGTCATTATGATACTTGTCATTTAAATTGGTCAGTTGCTCTTTCAGCTAGTTCCTGTTCCTGATTTAGGATGCCTATTATTAGATTAGTTAGTTCCCTTTCTTCTGACCAACATTAGGTCCTGTTCTGGAGCATTGCGGGTCCCAGATTTTGACGTAATTTCTCTCCTGTTTATGCCCTTTGACTTGCATTCTTGCCCCCTAGCTTCTAACATTGCCTCAGGACCATCTCCTGCATCTCCTGTTTGCTGTGACTCTAACCTGCTTGTGTAATCATCTGGTTATTCCCTGTCCTCCTGTGCTTGAGACCTTGTACGCTAATAAGTCTATGGGTCAACTAACGTAGGATAGATGCATTGTGTGTTATGACAAGAGGGGCTTGTTTATATTGGAAGCAGTGTTAGATTGGAGGTAATGCCTGAAAGGCTGGTGATCACCTGTCTTTGAAGCTGGCACCCTTTGCTGAGCTGCCAAGTCAGTTTTCCCTTTAGTACTCTATGGGTTTTTCCATGACAACGTCAGCAGGGGGCCCCATAAGAGCCACTAAATATCCATTGATGGACACCAGTGTGCCATGAAATGTATTCATATTAGGACCATTGATGGTTTTGAAGAGTACTGTGAAAGGTCTTTTTCTTTCCGTCGTTCGTGAAAGGTTTCTTTCGTTTTAGATCAGTTGCTGTATATCAACTTTCTTTCCCCATTTTGATCAAATCAGTCTTATAAAATGTATACACATATTCTAAAACATTGAGTGACAAGTTTTCTGTCTTTTCTCTTTTCAAGCATTACACGAACGTTTGCATCAGGAAGGACAGAAAAAGTAATCTTTCAAGCCCTCAAAGAGTTAGGTCTTCCGAGTGGAAAGGTAACTAAAAACACATATACATACATATATACAAAATATACATTTAATAATGTATCTAATTAAGAATATGCGCCGTGTTGATTAGGAAGATCATGAAGTGCAAATAGGCAGTTCCAGTTATATAAAAAGTTTCTTAATGTAATGTAATTGGCCACATACTTTTGGTCAAACCCAACAGCTAGTAATGCACATGCTCCTCACTCTTCAAAGTGAAGGGCATGTAGGAAGGACTTAATTGTGAGTCTTTTCCTAGGGTGACATAACATAATCGTTTTGCTAGAGCTAGCCCTATTCAGAAGATTATAATAATGTTATATCTAAAGCTTCAACTGACGTGCTCCATGGGATCAGTACTATTAAACAAATTCACATAGATAAAAAAGAGGGTCAAACTCAAAATAGAACCTAGATAGAGCTTACTGTAAGCGCAAGCATGTCTATCTAAAAGATAGAAATGTCTTCTTTATCATAGTTTCTCAATCTGAATGAGGTTGCTTGGTTATAACATTTTGTTGCTGGGGGTATTGAAACAGTCAGTTATGCAATCGCTCAACTAAACCTGAAAATGGGGCTGCATGGCATAAGGTTCCACCATCTTTCACTATAGATAGATACAGTCCAGTGCCAGCAATGCCCATAAAACATCCAATTTTAATAAAGTCAGTTTAAAAGATTACATACATTTCCATGATAATAAAATCAGCAACCATTAGGACAGGAACAGCAATACAGCAAGCCTCTTGCGCTTTTCGGACACACGTACTGTGGTCCTTAGTCATCAATAAATTGCACATGTGGAATAATTCTTTAAATAATGCAGCTTACCTCCGTGCTGCCCCGCACTCCGCCCCATGTCATCCATGCCAGTGACCAGCAGCGGTGCACGACAATCAAACCAGTATATAAAAAGCTTAATTACAACCTATTTCCACAGGATTATCTGCCCACGAAGTGTGAGAAATCTATAGTTTTAACCCATAGGTTGCCTAGTGTGCAGCTCAAAAATCCAGTATGTCTTGCGTGCTAATAATTTCCTATGACGGTCTCCCCCTTTCCTATCAGTATATACGCTTTCTATCGCCTTTATTGATAGGCCATCTATTGACCCCTTCTGTGAATTGTTAAAGTGTCTAGAAACATTGGAAATATTAGTCAAGTGGGGTTTGCCTATTCGATACATATGCTCATAAAATCTCCTTTTTAATGGGTGCTTTGTACATCCCGCATACAGTATTGAGCAAATTTCACAGGATACCAGATACGCTAGTGTTGCAATTAATTAATTAATTAATGTTTTTATGTTTTCTTGTTTATATACAAGGAAAATTGCTTACCCTGTTGCAGGGGTGAACCTAGCCTCTCTGCTGCCGAACTATGGAAAGACACCGTTTCCACTCCTGTACAAAACAATGCGGGGCAAGGGAGTGGAGACGGCCCAGGACTGCTGAACCAGCAATAGCTAACTTAAAAAAATGACAGCATTAAATATAAATAAAAAATGTATATCAAATAGAAAATAAGTAAAAAAGCAGGTCAATTGCTGCCCCCTCTGCAGTGCCTCCTGAGGCATCTGCTTCTTTCAAAAGGGGGCGCCAGCACTTGAAGTGCCCAGGGCAGCATGAACACCAAATATGGCCCTGGTCAAAAGCTCAGTTTACCCTATTTATTTGTCATGTATGGCCTTTTAAGCCAACAGTCAGCCTTGGGTAGTGCGCTGGTTTATACTGTATATAGAGACCATTACTTTACTCAGAACCCAGAGGCAGCCCTAAATAAAGGTTATACAACCTATCACATTCTTTCATTAAATACACAAATACATGATCTATTAGCAAACTGCCATATCCGCTAACCTGGAAATTCTATAAGGAGGAGAATCTGCTTTAAATGCAATAAACACATTTTGTAAATGAGAAATTACATTTATTCAGTTGGATTGTATATTATGCATTGATGTGTTTTTTACTTATTTTCAGATTTATGAACAAGTAAGCCTGAAGGTTCGTTTGTGACTGTTTGTATATTTGATTCTGATTTTTTGCAGAATGATGAAATTGAGCCTGCAGCATTTACATATGATAAGTTCTATGAGCTCACACAGAAGATTTGTCCCCGGACTGACATGGAAGAACTTTTTAAGAAAATGTAAGTTGTCTACTCCTAAACATCTCTCTCAATCTCTCAATCTCTCAATCAATGCTATTTCCATGCCATTGTGGATTACTCCTGAAAAGTCAGTATAGGGGTATAATGTAGGCAAAAGGGAAAACTGAGCTGTAAAACTTTTTAAAACTGTCCAATACCTACATTTACATTGTACATTGACCCTGCCACACATACTGCTGGCTGCTCCTATAAATGCCCATTTAGGACATGGACTGACTGATATAATTCTTTAGGAGAAACAGTGTCTTGGAGCACAGCCAACTTGTGGTCTTCTGGTCAATGTATGTACTGAGGTGGGAGCTCACCTTAAATTGAAACAACTGGATTCTCTCTATCCCGAGTTTTGACCCTTTCCCCTTGGGCACCCTGGTTTGGGGTGCCCCACTGTGTGAACCCTCCCCTCAGAACAGCAAGCTAACACACCTCTCCTCGAGCCCACGAAGCTCATTCAATCAGCTTCTCCCGCTGTGCATATTAATCTGTGGCTAGAGAAGCTGAATGGAATCCCTAGCTGCACTTACAAGCAACTTGCAACATCACTTCCTCCCTTGGGCAGCCATTCAGTTGCCGGGAAGGGAGGCACGTGATGTCAGCGCTGGTCACACTTACACCATGGGCTCGGGGGAAAGGTGAGTTTACTGGGCATCCTGAGAGGTTTCACACAGTGGGGCATCGCAGTTCGGGATGCCCTGGCGGAGGGAGTATGCCTGCCCTGGAGTCTCATAAACTCAACGGTGGGTTTTGGTCCATTTTAAGTGAGCTGGCAGGATTGCGCCTTCTGGCACTTTTTTCCCATTGCATGGCACGGCCTGCTTCACACATTCATTACATCTGGGTAATCCGCCACAAGGTGGCGCAGTGTACTGCAGAAGAGTTGTGGCTCCTCCCGGTACCATATAAAAATGCAATCACCATAGACGCAGGTGAGCGGGGAAACCATTGTGCCTCCCAGCCTCGGCTGATGGATCGGGTGAAGGTAGAGGAGCACTAGGGTCAAGGGCTCAAGGAGCGCTGCTCCAAGCTGCAGACTGTAACACAAAGGGTAGCCGGCCATAGGCCTTATGGTGGATGCGGAGTTCCTGTCCTAGCTTCTGAGGTTGTGAGTGTTTTGGGGATTATGTGATTTGTTCTGGTGTTTGGGGTCCCCCCCACTGGCCTGGGCTTCGCCGCTGCCTGCTCGCTCTCCTCCCCCCCCTCCCCGACGGCTGTCCGGGGGGGGGGTGGTAGTGGCGTGCGTTTTTTTGCTGTTTTTAGACTGTTTGTAGACTTTTCGCCGCTGCTGCTTTGTACTACGCTCCGCGGCAGGTGGCGTTATATCTGTGAGTCGTTTTTTACTGTGTGGATGACGTTGGCGGGGTGACGTGAGCGCCGTTTTCGCGCTCTTCGGGGGGGGGGGGGCGGCGGATGACGCGTATCGCGTCGTTCTCCCGCGGCCCGCCCCTCAAGGTTCCTCTGCCGGCGCCATCTTGTTTCTGCTGGGTGTCTGGGGCCCTCTTCCCCGGGCTGCGGCAGTGATATTTGCCTGTGTTGCTTTCTTCAGTGGTCTGGCGGCTGCCGATACTTGTCCTGCTTGGTCCATGAGTCCCCTCTAGGGGTTTTGTTGTTCCTTGAGGCATGGGCTGCGGGATACTTATATGTTTTTACTTATGTCTTTCAGGCGTGACACCCGTGGGTTGTGGTTTCTCCCAGTCCTGCCCCTTACCCTCCCTCATCTCTCCTTACTGGCTCTGTGGGCATCCCTTGGGGGGGCATCCCGGGTGGCTTTTTATTAGCCCTTACCCTGTGCTGGCATATTGCGCCTGTATTAATCACCATATGGAGGCTTCTGGGGATAGCATGCTCGGGGGTCCTTCGGGGCAATCCCGGCTGTGTTCCATGTGTGGGGTATCCCCTGTGAGTAACAGTGTCACGGTGTGCGTGCCGTGCGCCCAAGGAATCATTGCGCTCCAGTCTGGGCTGCCTGCTTCTTTCCCCAGCTCTGCGCCCCCTTCGGCATCGCCTACCCCCCCGCGCCTGCATTTAGCCCCCAGTGAGGGGGATACTAGCAGGGGGTCACAATCTGATCTGGCACTTTGTGTGGCCAGCATTGAAAGGCAGCTTGCCAGGCCTGTTCCACGTAAGGCCTCTAGCAAGAAGCAGCACCTGGCTCCCACGCATTCCCTGTTTACTGAGGAGCATGAGGAAATTGATCTTTTTGATGACCGTTACTCCCTGGAGGAGGGGGAGCTCTTCCCGAGCTCTGATTCCTCTGGGGACCAGCAGGTGGGCTGCGACAGTGACCCTGGGTCTGAGTCTGAGGATTCCTGGTTCCCTGAGGACACTGTTAGTCTGTTGTCTCACATTTTTGATTGCACATTGTCTCCCCCCGAGGTGGCTAAGAGGAAGCAGGGTGAGCTCTTTCATCCTGTTAAGCAGCTCCTGGAGTTCCCTGAGCAGAGCCATTTGGCTAATATGGTGCTCAAGGAGTGGGAACGTCCTAGTAGATTGCTCGCGGTGCCCAAAGGGTTGGATAAGAAGTATCCCTTTCCTGCTGACCTGGTTAAGCGATGGTCGGGTCCCCCCAAGGTGGACGCTCCCGTTCTGGGGCTGTCAACACCTCAGTCATGCCTTCCTCTGACACTATTACACTGCGGGACAGCGAGGACCGGCGTATGGATCAGCTGGCCTGCCATGCATTTACATTTGTGGGGACTGGGCTGCGTCCGGCCTGTGCCGCTGCCATAACAGCTGTTGCCCTTAAGAAACAGCTCAATCATCTCCTTGATGGCGCTACAGCTGGTAGGGAGGATTATAGGGCCCTCTTGCTTTGCTCTGATTTTGTTGCCTTTATCCTTATTGCCATGGATGGTGTGGTACGGCTGAGTAGTAGGGCCTCTGCTCTTTTGGTGGCTATGCGCTGCTCTGTTTGGTTGCGTCAGTGGGCAGCTGACGCTGCTAAGAAGGCTCTCACTGGGCTCCCCTTTGTGGGGCTGCGGCTCTTTGGTGAGCGTCTGGACGTTTTAGCCAAGGATGGTAGGCTGCCTCAGCGTAGGAGGCAGGCTCGGCCCTTTCGGGGGCCCTCCGCTCCCTTCTCCTCTTTTTGTGCCCCCAGAGGAGGTCGAGGCTGTGGCAGATCTCGTGGTCGTCCCTCGTGGGGCCCTTCTGTTACAAGACAGAGTTTGCAGCCTGGCCGCCCCCCAGATTCATCAGATCCCGGATGTCTCAAAACCCTCTGTCAGCTCAGGGGTTGCGCCTTGTGGTTCAACGTCTTTTGGAGTCAGGAGAAATTTGCCTGGTGCCTTCCCAGGAACGGGGTCAGGGTTTCTACTCTAATCTTTTCACGATCCCCAAAAAGGACGGGTCCTTGAGGCCCATCCTGGACTTGAAGGGTCTCAACAAGTTTGTCAGGTTCAAGCACTTTCGCATGGAGACGCTACGATCTTCACGTGCCAATCTTTCCAGGTCATCAGAGATTTCTCAGGTTTGCTCTAGAGGATCAGCATTAACAGTTTGTGGCCTTACCGTTCGGTATCACCTCGGCGTCTCGGGTGTTGACCAAGGTGCTTGCGGGCGTGATGGCTCTGCTGCGGAATCAGGGCATTCCCATCCTTCCTTACTTGGACGACATTCTGATTGCAGTCTCTTCATCAGGCCGAGAAGGATACTCAGGTCGTGACCTCCACTCTCGAGTCCTTCGGCTGGGTGATCAACTACCCCAAGTCTTCACTGTCTCCATCTTTGGTGAGGTCCTTTCTGAGCATGACTCTGGATACCTCTCAGCTCAAGGTATTCCTGCCTCAGCTGAAGGTGGAGGACCTTCAGAAGCAGGTACGGGCTCTGATCTTGTTCCCCCATCCCTCCATCTGGCAAGGGATGCAGTAAGTGGGCCTGATGGTGTCCTGCTTTGAGGCGGTCCCCTTTGCTCAGTTCCACATGAGACCTCTTCAGTTGCACCTCCTGTCTGTTTGGAATCGGGACCCTGTGTCCCTGGATCAGGAATTGGCTCTGTCCCCCCTGGCCAGACAGTCCATCTCGTGGTTGCTGGACTGGAACCTTCTAGTGGGCAGGACCTTTCTGCCCCGTGCTGGGAGACTGTCACCATGGATGCCAGTCTGACCGGTTGGGGGGGCTATTCCAAGTGTGACATACACTCCGCTTCAATAAGTCTTGACAGTTGGGTTATTCTCCAGTAGAGGGCGAACTTCTGCAGAGATGAATGCAAAAAAAGAAGCCCCTCCCGGTCCATAACCACCTGGGACCTCCCACCAATTCCCCAGTTGTCTTCTCTGCAGAGAGCGAGCAAGACAGAAGATGAAGCTTCTCTTACTTGCAGGTAAGCCGGGCTCGCGCCCGGCCCCCCTTTTTGTCCCTATTGCTACTAGGACCCTCCAAAATTGTCCCTGTAGTGAGCCTCCCAGCTTTGGCTGCGGGTCCTTGGTAAAGGTAGGAGCACCCTTTGGGTGCTGTAGGAGCGCTGCTCCACCGTGAGACCCCAGGCGGTGATCCAGGTTTTTGGTGATCCTGGTTTGGGATGCCCCGTCCCTACATGCCTACGGCCTTATTTTGGCAGGGTTCCCACTCCCTCTTCCGGGTCCCTTACTCTCCTCCTGGGGCGGGGGGGGGGGCTGACTCCCTGACCGCTATTTGCATGTGTGTGTGTTTTCACTTTATTCACTTTATGTGTGTGCGTGTGTGTTTACTGTCGGCCCGCGTGCACGCTCTCTGCGGCGGTTGGCCGGTTCTCTCTCAGGGTCGGCTCCACGGCCATATTGGCCGGGGAGCGTGATCTTCTCCTTCCACAGTGGGGGGGGCGGGGCCTGGCGCCCGCCCGCGTCGGCGGAGCGTGTCGGCGTCGGCCCGCCCCACTCGGCGTCGTCAGCCGGCTCCAGCCCTATTGGCTGGAATCGCGGCTTGGGGGGGGGAATTCCGCGTCGGTGGGGGGCAGGGCCATGTGCGGGCGCGCTCCGCGCTGGCCCACCCCCTTCTCCCTCTCCTCATCTGGACGCCATCTGTCGCGTGAGTGCCCCATACGGGCTCCTTAGTTGGTAATCCTATTCCTATGCCCTACTTGCGGACATGTCGCCGGGCGTCAATGTGCCTGTGGGCTTCATCCATCGGGGCATATTTTGTTATATGGACATATCATAGTTCATTTCTGGGCATGATCGGTATATATATATATATATATATATATATATATATATATATATATATATATATGTATAATTGTGTGTGTGTGCCTATATGCCCTTTTAATTGCTCGGTATGGCTGCTTGGTGATATATTTATATGTATACGCAGTCATATACCTTATATGAATATTTCGGCAGTGTGACTGTATATCTATGCTAGGGCATCCCTTACTATGCACCGCTCTTATGTGTCCTTTTTTGTGTGTTACAGGTGTCCCCGTATAAGTGCATTTTAAGGGGTCTCTCCTGGTCCTGGGGTCCCTAGCTATAAACATTGTCCACCCCAAAAAAATCCTCCCACTGGGACGTTAAGGGGCATCCCGGGTTGCTTATGCGTAATTCCATACGGTCTCGCGACTGACCACAAAAATTCACCATATGGAGGCTCAGCAGGATACCAGGCCCGGGATCCCTTCGGGACAATCCGGTCCATGTGTGGGGTGTGGGGTATCCCTTACGGGGGAGAATGTGCTGATCTGTATACCATGCGCACAAAAGGCCATAACGCGGCAGTCTGGTACCCAGCCTTCTGGGTCGGCTCCTCCCGCCTCATCGCCTTCCCCTCCCCACCTGATCCGCACCCTAAGTGACATTGGTACTAGTGGGGAGTCGCTTTCTCATGTTTGGGCTAAGTTGGCCAGCATAGAGAAAATGATTGCTAGCACAGTGGGCAAAGAGCCCCAGGCTAAAAAGAGACAGTTGTCGTCGGCCCAGCCCTTGTGGGATACTTTCGATGAATCCGCTGAATTATCCGATTATTCCCCGCTTGAGAAGGGGGAATTGTATCAGGATTCAGAGGCTGACTATGGTCGGCCTGGGAATTCCAATGCCGGGCAGGCGCTGGGGGATGCCGTTGATACGGCCATTGTTTTGTCACATTTATTGGTGGTGTTGGATATTGATCCACCTGAGGCGCCCCCTCTTAAGAAGGGGGAATTTTTTGGGGCCTAGAAGCCCCGTCTGGATTTCCCTACCCAGGGTCACTTTGATGCGCTGATACTTAGGGAATGGGAGAGGCCCTGCCGGCTCCCTGGTGTGCCTCAGGGATGGGATAAAAAGTATCCCTTTCTGGTGGAGGCGGTCAAGCGCTGGCCTTCTCCTCCCGAGGTCGACGCGCCTGTGTTAGGGTTGACCAACTCTTCTGTACTGAACACCCCTGACGCCTCTTCCCTTAAGGATGGCGAGGACAAGCGCCTTGATCAGATGGCGTGCCACGCATTTGCCAACGTGGGCTCGGCCCTGCGACTGGTTAGTGCATCTACCATGGTGTCGCTTGCTACCAGGTCTCTTATCAGGGACTGGCTGAATAACCCTCAGCTGGATACAGCTAGCGCTGAGTTCACTGTACTTAAGAAGTGCAAATTGTTCATGGATTTTGTCATGGCTGCGATGGAAGACTCCATTGTCGTGTGTAGTAGGACGTCAGCCTTGCTGGTGGCCATGCGCAGACTGGTCTGGCTCCGTCAGTGGACAGCGGACGTTGGAGCCAAGAAGTCACTCACAGCTCTCCCCTTCTTGGGGGCGTGGCTGTTTGGAGATAAATTGGATGCTGTTGCTAAAGGTGGTAAGTTACCTCAGCGGAGGAAGCAGCGCCATCCCTTTCGGGGGGCGGGCTCGTTCACTCCTTCCTTTCGAGGGGCCAGTGCGTCTAGGGGTCTGGCCTTCTCGGGGCTCAGGGGCTCGTCCTGGAACAGAGGCAGAGGTCGGGCACGTCCCGCGGCTGCCTGGGGTTCCAAGCCCAAGCCTGCCGTTAAACCGGCTCAGCAATGAAGGGGCGCCCTCACCCGTAAGGGTGGGGGGACGGCTGCGACTCTTCTTCCGGGTCTGGGCCCGGGAGGTCACAGACAATTGGATCTTGGAAGTGGTCTCCTCCGGGTACAAGCTGGAGTTCGAGTACTGGCCGCCCCCAAGATTCTTAAGGTCTCGGGTGCCCTCGGACCCTCAGGCTTCGCAAGGGCTCCTGTTGGCAGTGAAAAGCCTTCTGGATATGGGGGTTATATGCCCGGTGCCTCCGTTGGAAAGAGGCAAGGGTTGCTACTCCAACCTTTTCACGGTCCCCAAAAAGGAGGGTTCGGTGAGACCCATTCTAGACCTCAAGGTCCTCAACAGGTTTATCAGAGCCAAAAAGTTCCGCATGGAGACTCTGCGCTCGGCTATCAATTCCCTTCGCCAAGGGGATTTTATGACATCCATAGACATCAAGGATGTGTATCTGCATGTTCCGATTTTTCAGGCACATCAGAGATTCCTCCGGTTTGCTGTGGGGGATCAACATTATCAATTCGTAGCTCTTCCCTTCGGTCTGACCTCGGCACCAAGGGTCTTCACCAAGGTTTTGGCGGGCGTAATGGCTCTGCTCAGATCTCAGGGCATTCGCATTGTGCCTTATCTGGACGATCTGTTGATTTCTGCTTCTTCCCTTCAGCAGGCAGAACTGGACATCCTCCAGGTGGTGTTGACCCTGGAGAGATTCGGGTGGGGGATCGACCGCACCAAGTCTTCTCTCTCCCCGTCTCGAGTGATTTCATTTCTGGGCATGAATCTGGATACCAGTCGGGCCAGAGTGTTTCTGCCCCAGACCAAGGTGCAGGGGATTCAGGACCTGTCTTCTTCTGGCCAGCCCTTGCCCCTCTGTCTGACATGGGATGAAACTGGTGGACCTGATGGTGTCCTCCTTCGAGGCGGTGCCGTTTGCACAATTTCACATGAGATCTCTTCGACTTCTCCTATTGACGTGTTGGGACAGGAGCCCACAGTCTTTGGATCAGCCTTTCAGGATGTCTCCCAGGGTTCGGCAGTCACTTCGGTGGTGACTGGACTCGAGCAATCTGGCGAAGGGCAGATCCTTTCTGGTCCCTTGTTGGGAGACGGTTACCACGGATGCCAGCCTGTCGCCCCCATCAATGTATTGGAGCTCCGAGCCATTCGTCTGGTTCTGGCTCGGTTAACCCCACAGTTACGGGGTCTTCCGGTCCAGGTGCGTTCGAACAACCGAACGGCAGTGGCCTACATAAATCACCAAGGAGGGACTCGCAGCAGGAGTGCCCTCAGGGAAGTCTCTCTGATCCTGCAATGGGCGGAGAGCAATGTTCCTTGCCTTTCGGCAGTTTACATTCCGGGGGTGGAGAATACGGAGGCGGATTCCCTGAGCAGGGGGTTCTCTCGCCATGGAGAGTGGTCTCTCAAACCCGAGGTCTTTCTGGATCTTTGCCGCAAGTGGGGGACTCCGGAGGTGGATCTCTTTGCCTCTAGGCACAATCACAAACTTCCGGCATTTGTGTCTCTTTCTCAGGATCCCCTGGCCTTGGCAGTGGATGCCTTGTCTCTGGCGTGGAAGGACCTGGGTTTTCTGTACCTGTTTCCACCTGTCTCCATGCTGGGCAGGGTGGTTCGCAAACTGGTTCTAGAAGGGGCACCAGCGATTCTGGTGGCTCCAAGGTGGCTAAGAAGGGTTTGGTACGCAGACGTCGTAAGGATGGCCGTAGACCAGTGTCGGATTCCTCTGATACCGGACCTGCTATCCCAGGGTCATCTACTTTACCCCAATTTACAAACACTGGCTTTGACGGCCTGGCTGCTGAAACCTTCATCTTGAAAGAGGAAGGTTTGTCTGAGGCGGTCGTTCAGACCCTGATTAGGGCTAGGAAGCTGTCCTCTTCTATAGGACTTGGAGGTCCTATATTGATTGGTGTGAGGCTAGGGCCTTGCCTTGCAGGGTTTTTTCTGCACCAAGGATTTTGGAGTTTCTTCAGCATAATCTGGACCTGGGGTCCCAGCTTAGTATTTTGAAAGAACAGGTTTCTGCTCTGTCGGTTTTCTTCCAGAGGTCTTTTGCTTTACACCCGCTGGTTAAGACTTTTTTCCAAGGGGTGGCACATGTGCGCCCCCCTCGAAAAGCTGTAGTTCCTGTTTGGGACTTGAATTTGGTTCTTTTGGCTCTGCAGGGTCCGCCGTTTGAGCCGCTACATGATATTGCTCTTTCGGTTCTCACTCAGAAGGTTGCCTTCTTGGTGGCGATTACCTTGGTTCGGCGTGTCTCTGAGTTGGCGGCTCTGTCAATTCAGGCTCCTTACTTTGAGAGACACCAGGATAAGGTGGTTTTTCGTTTTAAACCGGATTTCCTTCCTAAGGTGGTGTCTGCTTTCCACCTCAATCAGGATATTGTTCTCCCTTCCTTGTGTCCTAAGCCTAACAATGACAAGGAGAGGGTTCTGCACAATTTGGATGTTGTTCGCTGTGTGAAGTACTATTTGGTGACTACTTCTTCCTTCCGCAAGATGGACACCCTTTTCATGGTGCCCTGCGGGCCCAGGAAAGGTTTGGCTCCTGCTAAGTCTACGATTAGCAAATGGATTCGTCAGGCCATTGTTGGGGCCTATTCTGCTAAGGGGAGGACTCCCCCTTTTAGGGTCACTGCGCATTCTTTACTGTTTATGGTTCCCACCCTTGACGGACACTGCTATTGGATGTCCCAACTGTCAAGACTTATTGAAGAGGAGTGTATGTCACACTTGGAATAATACCGTTTTGTGATTACTCACCTTTAAAACGGATATTATAAGTGTGACATACACTCCGCTTCACCCACCCTGTTTGGTATTCTGGATCCTTTATATGGTGAACCATTGTTTTTTTGTTAATCTTGTTATATTTGGTTCTTCCTGGTCCCTTTACTGCTATCTTACACTGGGGAATTGGTGGGAGGTCCCAGGTGGTTATGGACCAGGAGGGGCTTCTTTTTTTGCATTCATCTCTGCAGAAGTTCGCCCTCTACTGGAGAATAACCCAACTGTCAAGACTTATTGAAGCGGAGTGTAGGTCACACTTATAATATCCGTTTTAAAGGTGAGTAATCACAAAACGGTATTTTTGGAAGTCTCTGAAGTTCCAGGGCCGGTGGGGCCCCAGGAGGCCCATGCTCCCATCAATGTCCTGGAACTGAGGGTGATCAGGTTGGTTCTGTCTCAGCTGACCACACACCTTGGGGGTCAGGCTGTTCAGATCCGCTCGGACAACCAGACGGCGGTTGCCTACATCAACCATCAGGGAGGGACTCGGAGCAAGCGATCCCTCAAGGAAGTTTCTCTGATACTGTCTTGGGCGGAAGAGAATGTCCCCTGCATCTCGACGGTTTACATTCCGGGGGTGGAGAACCAGGAGGCAGACTCCCTGAGCAGGGGGGCGTCTCGGCTGGGGGAATGGTCCCTCAGCAACAAGATTTTTCAATCCTTGTGTCACCACTGGGGTCAGCCAGATGTGGACCTGTGAGTCCCGCCACAATCACAAGCTTCCCAGGTTTGTCTCCCTGTCACAGGACCCTCTGGCCTTCGTCACGGATGCGCTAGCAATGCCTTGGACGGAGTTTCAGCTGCTCTATGTGTTCCCTCCATTCCCTCTGCTGGGCAGGGTGCTGCGCAAGATAGCCCAGGAAGGGGTACATGCAATGGGAAAAAGACAATTCTGTGAGTACTCACCTGTAGAATTGCTTTTATCATGCATGGCACGGCCTGCTTCACCCCACCCTTGTTATCGTTGTTCTTGGTTGCCTCTTTATGGTGATGGTTCGAAGTTAGTTGGGGTTTTTTGTGTCTTTTTTGCCCTTACTAGCTCCCGGTTTCTTGAATAACTGCTTGTCAACACTGGATAAGTCTATGGTGATTCCGTTTTTATATGGTACCGGGAGGAGCCACAACTCTTCTGCAGTACACTGCGCCACCTTGTGGCGGATTACCCAGATGTAATGAATGTGTGAAGCAGGCCGTGCCATGCATGGTAAAAGCAATTCTACAGGTGAGTACTCACAGAATT
Organism: Gastrophryne carolinensis; assembly: GCA_027917425.1. Taxonomy (NCBI): domain Eukaryota; kingdom Metazoa; phylum Chordata; class Amphibia; order Anura; family Microhylidae; genus Gastrophryne; species Gastrophryne carolinensis. The sequence goes on from CM051237.1 coordinate 405,108,662, forward strand.
GTCTTTTTAGGACAGTGGTTTCCAAAGACAAACAGTTTTTTTACTTTGGTTTGAACTATGGACATCTGCCCTTTTGTTTGCTCATACAACATTTAAAAGTTTGCATATTAGCTAAAGCTAAGTGGACTACGTGGTTCTAAGTACTGCTTAGAAAATGGTTTTATGGGTTTTAAGATCAGGTAAGGTTTTTCGGGGGTTTTGGGGGGGTTACACCCCGCGGGACATCCCGATCTCGGATGTCCCGCGGGGTGGGGGGTGATCGGCCCGGGAATCTTATAGATTCCCGGGCCGATCACCCGTGGGTGTTGGTCCACTTTAAGTTTTAGTTTATATATTTAAACAAGCCAAAAAGTAGCAATAAAAAGGTCCCCTGAGACTACAATTATCACAGTGGATTGTTCAATGCAATATTTTAACTGATCCTTTTATTGTTTGGCTTTTACTAACTACCTTCTAATTAACTGGCTTGGTTAGTAATTAACTTTAAAAAAAACTAACATTAAGAGCCAACTAAAGAACTATTTTGCTGCTGCACATTCATTTAATTGTATTTTATGTAGTGACATGAACTTGCATTTATTCTCAGTCACCCCTAGACTAGAGGTGAATTTACAGCACTCTCTGAGGGTTGTTTATCAGAATAGAATTCTGTTAATATGCCTTTACAGTCTTTATAAAATAATATTCTTTGAAAACTTACTCTGTTCTAATACATCTCTTTTCAGCAATGGAGAAAAGTCTGATTATTTAACGGTAGACCAGTTAGTGAGCTTTCTAAATGAAGTAAGCTATTTCATACATTAACGTCTATCAGAGTCTGTCTGCCATGGCTTGTCCTTTCCAGCTTCGCCTCTGCATGTGTCATTCAATCAGTTACCTTTTGTCTGCTGATGATCTTCTGTCTATTGTAAAGCTAGGCAGCCTTATGCATGAGGGTACTACAAGTCCCAATAACCTCTACCAGCCACAGTTACTGTATGTCTAATTTCAGCAATCTGGAAATGATAGTCACTGGGTAAAATAGAATTTTGTTTCACATGGTTGATGTTTGATCTCTTTGTGAGTCTGAATCCCAAATAAGGGTTAAAAAAATCTTGCCTAGTCTCAGCATACAGGGCATGGCTTCTTGCATGGGTCTGGGTTGAGAAGGTATGGCAGAGGATTATGGGCAATGCTTGACCTCCCTGCCCCATGGGGGTTTTATCACACAATCAAATGTAGCAGGTGCTGCTAAAGTAATTGGTTGAGAAAAGTGTTACTCATGATCTAATTGTGCTGACCGTGGCATGCGTCAGCACCTGGCAAACTCAGACAGGTACCGGGGCCCCCTAAACCTTGGGTGCCCACTTTACTTGGCGACTTTTTTCTTTACCCAAGGGGGGGGGGGGCAGAATGCAACAACGCCTAGGAGGGTATAAGTGCAGAAAGTGACTGCTGGAAGGTGTTATAGTTACCCAGCTTCTGCATTTTTGGATATCGGGTCTCGATTCCATTTGCTCTTTGAGTATTCTTAGAAACCGCGGGGTTGATCAAATACTACCACTAATGTTTGGGAATTGTTAAGAGGATTCACTTGCTCTCTACCTATTAATTTTTGGGACTTGCAGGGGATACTCTCACACTATGCTTTATTATGTTTGGGTACTGGGGGGGCTTGTTACATTTTGACAATTTTGGGGTGCCATGTAAGGTCTATATTAATTTAGGGGTCTTAATTTAGGAACCTATTAAGACTATCACCCAAGGACCCTTATGAACTTGGTACCACCTGGCACTAACCAGATTTTTTTTTACTCTCCAAATCTGTGTTATTAGAAGGTATTGGAGTGATTTTATGTTTGCCGAGCCCCTAGTTAAGTTAGTTTGCCCAATGGGGTCACAGGCCTTTTCTCACTGTATCCAGTAAAAAAATGTTTTGGCTCCAAGGTGCCTCTATTTTACTTTGGCGGGAGTTGGCCCCTTCACGCTAGCACTCCGCAACCCCAATATGACACAGGTGTGATGTAACAGCTAGTGCCATATTGAGGACTCACACAGATGTCGGGGAGCTGCATTCAGGAGCCTGGACTTGTAAGTAGCTATAGGTCTTCCGAAGCACCCCCTCCGCCCCACAAGAACACTATGAGCACTATCATATTAACATTTTTACAGAGTGGCACCCATCAGGAACATAAGAGGGGGGTAGTGGGATTAGGCTGCCAAATTACAGTAGCTCTATCAATTTTGAAATGAAAATAAATAACAAATATAGTTTGTTTATGGAAAACCTAACACAGCTTTTGGAACACAAATTAATATAATGTACTGTCTTACTGTCTGGGAAACACGATATTAGGAGTTTTTTTTAAATATTGTCATTATAGGGAGTAGAGGACGATGATGTTCAGGAGATCTCAAAGCAAACATAAGTTGAGTTCTAGAGAAACTGTTGTCAGAAAGAAACATGGTTAGAGACAAGAACCAGGCCGCTCGGGTACTCACCTCATCTGCGATCCTTCTATGGCTGATGTGGAGCAGCCTATCAGCTTGCACGGCCAGCACCGGCCACACTGATAGGCTGCTCATGATCAAGAGGGAGCGCAACGTGGAAGAGGTGAGTATCTGGGCGACCGGTTCTTTGTTTTAGCAGGGCAGGCTGGGCTGTCCCGCTGCAGCTGCACGTTTTTGACCATAGTTCCTCTTTAAAGTGTAAAGAGTATATATTTTTAAAATAGCAGATACCTTTATCTAAGTACCTGATTTATCAAGCACTTATTCCGGACAGTGCCACATTGGTGCAAATTAGAGTAGTAGTAAAAAATATAATAAAATATATATTTTATATTTAAGTTTCTGCACTGCAAGAAGCACATTTACTAAAACATTAGCAGTGCAGCAACAACCATACATACAAACCATATTCTGGTCTTCTCTGATTTGCACTGAAATGGCATTACCTGACAGAAGTGCTTGATAAATCAGGCCCTAAGTGTTGCGGCGCAGCATTATAGGTTGCTCTGAAAAAAGCTGACAAATACTTTTCTTCTATAGTTTTTAAGATGAAAACAGTCATTCTGGGAAATTCTGTCCATTCAGGTGCAATTCAAAATCAACAGGATTAGATACTTGCATTATTTCCAGATTGCTGAGATTAGAGAGTCTAGTATACAAGAGTTCTACACAGTTCAGGAAGATGGACCAGATCCAAATCCACTTTGTCATTCCTGTTTTGAAGAACCTATTTGTTGGCCTAAAGTTGCCTAGCCTTGCTCCCTTTAAATGTCTAGGTGTGTCATGTACTATGGAGGCAAGTCTCACTTCAGCCACCCCTTACTTGCCAATTTGATTGGGTAGAGAATCTCACCAGGTGAAAGCTTCTTTCTTAGTAAATTACTCATTAAATTTGTTTAGCCGCTTGCTTTTTTGTGGTTGTTTGCTTTGCAACTTCGCTGTATGTGCTGTTATTGTGGTGTTTTTTTATTTTATTCTTTGCTAAAAAATCATTTTTGTGGTGATCATGTTTTCATATTAGATTATTGAGTTATGTTCTTTTTTTATAATGTTTTGATATGTTGTGGATTTCAATAACCACTCAAAGGTAAGTCTTTATGAAACAGCTATAGCTTATACAGTATTTACTGTTGCTGCCTATAAAGATTATTGGCATTTTACAAAAATATGCATCTACCCTGTATACACATGAATGATTTTAAGGACATCGGCAGTTTACATAAAACGCTTACCTTACCTCACAGGTAGTTGGGTCCTGCTGTTTCACTCCTTTTTTCGTCCTTTTTTTAAGCCACACCCTCTAGCTGCCTCTCTAGTCAGGGCACCTTTTTCTATGAGAAGCGAATGGTCTGAATCCTGCCCTCAGGATCACAGCTAGTGAGATACTCCATTTGGCTTGTGCAGGCCTCTGCCTGTCTGTTTACTCCAACCACCTGCAAGAAACACTATTCTTGTTGCTGTGAGTGGCAGTAAACCATGCAGGTAGGTGAAATAAAAAGATATAATTAGTGATAGATTCCCCCTAATTACAAGCTACAAGAATGAAGCTTTTGTAATAAAACTGGGAGATGTGGGTATAAATTAGGGCTACAAGTCAGCAACAATGACTGAGATAGCAGGCAAGGAAGCATCATCTGCCTGGGAGGTACGGTAGGTATAAACTGAGCAGATGTTGCTTTTTTGGTGGGACAGGCCCACTTTGAGGCATTTTGGCCCACTTTGGTGACATTATGGGGAAGACTGACCAACTGAATGCAGGATGCCCTGTCAGTTTTCAACTGTTCTGCCCCTTCGCTGAATGGACAGAAGATCCCGGGAGCATGTGACCGGGGCAGCGCCAGGGGTATAGCTAGGGGGGAGCAGGGGGGGCACTTGCCCGGGTGCAGCACGTCAGGGGGGCACAAAAGGGGGGCCTACACACAGATGGGGGGGCGCCATTTCGAATATTTGCCCCGGTACTAGAAAGCCTGGCTACTTCTCTGGGCAGGGCTACACCTACTTACACACATGAGTAGCATAGAATGATGTGGATATTTTTTTCCTGCCCACAATATATTTGCATGAGTGTCCTGACTTTCTATATAAAGTCAAACCAGGCCTAGAGATTTACGCACTTACCTGGTGATGCATGTGCAGAAGCCTGTAGTCCACAGATTTTATTTAAAGGGGAGGTCAAAGAATTACTGACCCCTGCACTGAAATACCTGCAAAGTTTCTATAATGAACCCAATCCTTTTTTATTAAACCAGAATAACACCCTAAGGTTCAAACCTCTGCATTTGGATAGTGCACCTGCCCAAAGAAAAAAAGTCCAGCCAGAGAAACATCTGGTTTTGTGGGCAATGAGCGTCCAGGAGCCACCATTAGCATGAATAATATGGACTTTTGGCAAAATAAAAGTGGTGAGCGCAGGTGCACGTCCCAGATGCAGTTTGCATTTTGAAGTTTGAATTTTATGTTGTTTATGTTATTCATTATGATTGTTAGTTTATTCGTTATCTTCACATCTGTTTCTGGCAATCCTAACACCATATAGTGCATGAAATAGATAGTCTCATACAGTGCATTCAGATGGTAGTTATGTGCATTATCATCAACCGTGACAGAGGCACAAACAAGCACCAAGGCAACAAGCAGGCAGATATAGGTCATTAAACACATTACCAGTATTAACTCACTTCTCCTGCGGTCCAACGGTCTGAGAAAGTGTGAAGGGCAGTGTGATGCTCAGGATGTGATGGGTTATCCCTGGCTATCCCTAGATGAATATTGCACTGCCTAAAGTAAATGTAAAAAGAAGAGTGCTTTTATAAAACAAAAAATATTTACATGACACATACTAACCAAGCATAACAGGAGTATCACTTGTAAGTGAGTAGACAGGACCATGCACATTATCTCTTTTGCTATGCCCCAAATCTTAAAGTGGACCAAAACCCACCGCGATCGGCTTGGGAATCTTATAGATCGAATCCCCCCCCCCCCCATCAGGATGCCCCACTGTGTGAAACCTCCCAGGTCGCCCCATACACTTACCTTGCTTCCCGGTCCAACGATGCATGCGCGAGGCGCGGCCTCCTCCCCTCTATCTCTATAGCAGGGCGTGTGTCCACGCTAGGCATTTGTGAATGGCCAGCGAGGGCACGCTCCCTGTTAGAGGGAAGCAGGAGATGTGGCTGCCAGCATGCTCGGAACTTCTGGCTTAGATGACGCCTTAGACAACATATATACAACGTCTCACACCCCACCAGCAGAGCCCACAGGGTCTAACAATTGCACTCACTCAATATTTAGTGTCAAAACAGTAATTTTTATTGTCACCTTATTAAAACCTATTAAAAACACAATCCATGCCATAGGCGTTTTTAACCTCCAGGGGGAGCTGTTGCTCACATAAGTGCATATACTATTGTCTAATACAATTCTTTAATCCCATCTCAATATGCAAATACCAAAATCGTTCCAAAAAGTGCAAGTGCTAAATAAAGTGCATCCTTTTCAAATATCACATGTGCAAAGAATAATACTTGACCCACACATGTGCACATGTGATATTTGAAATGGATGCACTTTATTTAGAACTTGCACTTTTTGGAATGAATTTGGTATTTGCATATTGAGATAGGATTAATTAATTGTATTAGACAACAGTATATGCACTTATGTGAGCAACAGCTCCCCCTGGAGGTTAAGAACGCCTATGGCATGGATTGTGTTTTTTATGGGTTTTAATAATGTGACAATAAAAATTACTGTTTTGACACTAAATATTGAGTGAGTGCAATTGTTAGACCCTGTGGGCTCTGTTGGTGAGGTGTGAGAGGTAACCCCTACATTGTATATATCTTGGTTTGGGTAGTGCTCCACAGGGCAGTGCATCACAGACAAGATCATTGTTGTTGGTGCCACCCACTTTTCCTTCCCCTTTTTCCCTTAACCAAAAATTGAGCATATAATTTCCAAACCTTAGACAACATGACGTCAGCGTCATGATGTCACACTGATTGGACGAGCGGCCGCCCATGTGCCGTAGGACCGGGAAGAGGTGTGTTACCTTCCGAGATCTGGGGGGCTTCATGCAGCGGGGTTGCCCGGGGGAAGGACCAAAACCCAGGATAGTCAAAACCCTGGGTTTTGGTCCACTTTAATGCTAAAATGCCTACCACTTCCTGGTCTCTGCGTTGTGGCTCCAGATAAGTGCAACCCTAGTATTTGGGAGTGAGACATTCCCAAATCAAGATGCCACATTAAGAAGGCACTGGAGTGGTCTAAGTAGACTCTTGGTCAGCTGCCTATAGTCCCTGGCAACCATTTTGGGATGTCTTTCAGTGTGTTTATGTAGGCTGGGCAGCATACACACCTTCTTCCAGGTTCCATGTGGCATCCAGTAGAGTGCGCTGTCGAGCAGTGGCATCCCGACTCCCTCTGCTCTGTGCGCCACGACAGGCAAACCATTAGGTTTCCGGGCACACAGATCAGAGATACAACATCAGCAACAACAATTCCCATTTGAGAAAACAACACTATGCAAACTATTCATAAGCTTGTGTGATGATGTAGAAAAAAGGAACGTTCAACGCGTTACAGCTTCAGTGGTTGTTCCAGTTTTCTCCTGTATCTACATTTTATGACTTTATACATTTAATTATCATTTATTATGTCATACTCCAGTGCAGAAAGCAACCAATGTATTTTATGCTCAATTGCTTTGAGTTTTTTAACCTTCGTTGTCTTCTACATGTAGCATCAAAGAGATCCCCGGCTGAATGAAATCCTGTTCCCATTTTTTGACACAAAAAGGGCGCAACAGATCATTGAAAACTATGAGCCAGATGAAGAGCTCGGCAAAAAAGGTAGCGCTACTCATAATCCAGACATATTCTCCCATGTAATCATTTTATTCCTATCCCACAGTTAGTGAGTGACACAAATACAGCGGACCTTCGACCCTCACAGAAGGGACGTATGATAGAGCAATTCATATTCCACATGTGTTTGGTAATAGCCTGTCTAGCGGAGAACAAAAAAACACATTTCTTTTATGTTCTAGATAAGTAGAAATGAAAATCGAATCCAGGCGCCTAGTAAAGTTTATAGCAAAAGTGTTATTAAAAGTTTAACTGAGTTGCGACATTGTGACCTGTAAAATGAAGTGCGGGTTGCAAATGACTGTGCCGAGCGAAGAGACTGAAATCACAATTACCGAGACCTTTGTCTCTCCTCGTGTCTCTCGCAGAATTAGGCAGCAGCAGGCTGAACAAAAATTATTTTTAATTAAGATAAATGAACTGTGGCTACTGAGTAAGCTTTGTGCAAAATAATGCCCACACCTTATAAATACACTGAGCCAATTTTTTGGAAGGATTCCTAAAGGTACAGTGAGGTCAAAACATGATCATTAATTTTGAGATCGATTCAGCACCAGGTGCAAAAAGTGCAAAGATGAAATAGAAGTTCTTTTTTACCTGGTGCTGAATCCACGCTTAGGTAGACAATGGAAGAGGGTGACTTTTTTTCTCCAAAAAACAGTAGTGCACTGTTTGCACCTGATGCTGATCACCCCTTTATTTTTTATTTAAAACCAGATGCAGATGCAGAAAGTGTACAACTTTTTGGGAGTAAAAATTGTCATTTCCTTTTATTGATTACATAGTTAATACAGTTGAAAAAATGTTCATCCAGTTCAACCACTGGGCAGGGCTGAGAAATCAGCTAAAAGTAACGAATAAAAAATCTTCTAAGCCTTTTTTTAAGCTGTTAGATGTTGATGCTGTAACAAGCTTCTTTGGGAGACTGTTTCACAGATTTATAGTTCTTATGATAAAAAAGGATTGTCACCTCTAGAGATTGCATCTTTTTTCTCCTGAAGTTAAAGGAGCACTATCGCAAAAAACTGTCCCAATGACAAAAATCCATACAAATATGCTGGATGGTGGAAGGACAGGTCACCTATACATCCAGCATAAAGAAATATCCAGCCAGGATGGAAGAGGCAATCAGGCTCTGTCACCCCTCATAGACTAAGCCGTGGATTTTTTTCCTACCATGTGAGAATAAACCATAAGCTTGGTGGGAGTTTTATTCAGCGTGGGTGTATAACTGACCCTCCTCTCATTAGCCGACGTATTTATATGGATTTTTAACATTACAGAATCGATAGTTCCACTTTAATCGTATCCATCTTAGGCGTCTCATCTCAAGACTAAATACATTTCCATCCAGTAATATATTTTCATAGCTAATATCATGCAATATCATGCTGGCCACTCACTCCAATCTAGTGCTCTAGGTCAGAACTCTTTTAAAGGGACTGATGGATCACAGCTGACGGCTGCTGCTGGATGCACTGATAGCTTGGGAGAGCTCACAGACCGACAGCCATGTGGGCTAAACGGGTTCAGGTAGCATCAGAGCTGAGGATAGCTTGCGGTTTAACAGCTGTGTGGGCTACAGGGTGCAGGTGGCACCAGTAGCATGGCTGGCTAGAGGTCTGCTGCCAAACAGAGTGAGACAGTTAGCAGGGCAGACGCGCCCAAAAGTCTCTGAATGGACTGTGAGAAGTCCTGTGTGGCCATATGAAATTGAAACTCAGTCTGTTACGAGGGCCTGGGTTTCCTTATGAATGCTGAAGAAAGCCTGTTTAAGCTGGACTTTGTGACTCCAAATAAACCATTGGTGTTAATTACCCCCCTGTGTATGCCTGTGTCTGTGCCCAGAACGATTGTGGGATCTCACACCCATTTTTCCATTCTTCTAATGCATGATAATATTCTGGTGGCTTAGGAGGCAGCTGCTTGACATTGAATACTGTTGTATAACCCGTGGTCTACTTACAAATCCTTTTCAACAAATGACTCCCCCAAAAAGGGAGAGTAAGCACCAGGTGAAAAAGAAGCACTTCTATTTAATTTTTCACCTAATATGTACTTTTTATACCAAAGTGCAATTTTGTACCTGGTTTACAAGGACACTAAACTAACCTATTCCATTCCTATCCGTGAATTTTACATTAGAGGGATTCTCATATTTTTCTATCGTAGCTTCATCTGATGGAGGACAGGATACAGCACCAGGCCTTCCTAATGGATTTTGCCTTTGTGAGGATTTTTATGCCAAATTGAGATGCCTCGGCCACTTGTTCTAGTCCCCTAGCTGCCTGTATGTATATCTTATACCTAAACCTAAGGCACTCAATACTCACTTGAAGTGCAGTCAGTCTCTGACAACCCTGTGTGGAATATCCAAAGTGCATTTAAAGGAATTGTCTGATCTAACTGCAACGGCAGCAACTGGCACCTTTTTTATCACTTCAAATTGTACTTGTTTTAGAAATCGGGTCTAATTCACATCCAGGTCTATTCTTTTGAGGCCATGCACCAACTGCAGACAGGAACCTCCCCCAAAGACCAGGCATCCCATACTCACCTATTTCAGGTTCACTCCCACAGTCCCTGACAGTCAGTAAATCGGTGCCAGGTTGACCCGATAGGCTGCTGATGATCATGGGGGACGCAGAGGAGGTGATTATGGGCTGCCCTTTTTTTGGACTGGACTCTTTAAGACCAGTGAGTTTGAAGAAGTGGCCATGGTGTCAGCTTCTATAGTGGAAAGTGAGTTTAGGCTATTTCTTACTTTTCTGGCACATTAGGGGCACATGGAGTATTTCCAGACATGTACGTCTGCATAGGAGGATTAAAATGTGATCCCATGATTCCACTTCAACCCTTTCATTTCACCTTCTCTTTTTGCTTTACCTTTTGATCGGTTGGTTTGTTGGAGGGTAAAACAGAGCTGTGGTTAATCCAGAAACAAAAAACAAATATGAATTCTACACCAACATGCATTGTAATCTAAGTGTAAAAACATAATGGTTCTTATTTTTGGTCACAGGTCACATGTCAAGCAATGGGTTCTGCAAATATCTGATGTCTGATGAGAATGCTCCAGTCTTTCTAGATCGATTGGAACTCTACCAGGATATGGATCAACCACTGGCACACTACTTTATAAGCTCGTCCCACAATACCTACCTTACTGGCAGGCAGTTTGGTGGAAGATCTTCAGTAGAAATGTACAGACAGGTTCTTCTAGCTGGATGCAGGTATTGGTTGTGGCGTTTTGTAACCATTAATTGTTTTTTCACTGATTCCTGTAATTCATCACTTTCCCTATCTTTCATCTCCAAAGACACTTTGGATTTACTGTTTAATTAAAAGGGGCTAGAGGTTACAAAACACCCCACCCCAGTTTTGATTTAAAGTCATTGGCAAGTCAAAAGTTAAAACATAAATATCTGTAGGTTACCTTTCATTGAGTGACTGGAATGCTGGGAATCCTCCTCTGTGAGGAAAATCCCTTCCTCATTCTGCTATCAGTTCCCACTCCACTGACATAGTCCATCAATCAACCTTTAGTGGACCAAGAACGGAAACACCCCCACTCTCTGCCCACATGTCCTGATTGGCTGTCTCTCTCTGCAGCTTTTGAAACCCCACCCTCCTCTCTCCTTGCACACTCATCACAGTGTGCTTACATCACATCGTTGTTGCCACACCCACTGTTTCTCTTTTTTTTCTGCATCCCCAATGCTGTAAAACTTTTATAGATAACTTAGGAACTACGGAGTCTTTTTGAAAACCGATTAAAGTTTAGGACAGTGCAACGTGTAGCCTAAGACAATGGGACACCAGTCGGGCTTGCCTTTAATATAACCTTAAAATCTAAAATATTTCTACATTTTCAGACCTTTACCAACCCTTTAATCCCTCAAATTTACCCTTAAACTCTATTATGTAGACTAGCTCATTACCTGACCTAAAAACAAAAAAACACCAGCTTCTTATTCTAAAAGACTGTGGGCCCGATGGTCTCCCTCTTTGTGGGGCATCCCTATTTGGGATGGTAACTATCTCATTACCGGGAGCTCTTAATAATTTCAAACACCAAGTAAGGTGTATCTTTTGTATATATCTGCTACACCTTATTTTTATATGTGGCTGTTGCATTTGACTGCAGGTGCTATGGCTTCTTTAATGCATGCTTTTGTTATGAGTAGGTGTGTTGAACTGGATTGTTGGGATGGCAAAGGAGAAGATCAGGAGCCTATAATCACACATGGGAAAGCAATGTGTACAGATATCCTTTTTAAGGTATGTATCTGTGTCCTTATAAACAGTGTTTGGCATGTGTATCCAGTGGATATAAAATCTCTACACCCCCTATTACAATGTCAGATTTTTGTTAAAAAAAATGTCAGACCAAGAAGAATCACTTGAGAACTTTTTCCACCCTCATTGCAACCCTATATGGTTATATTAAAAGTAAACTGAAATACTGTAGGGGGGGGGCTAAAAATAGTAATGTGGTTGCATGTTTAGCAAAAGCCGGGGTCCATGGCTTACAATAGATCAAAGGGATCCCATTGTTGAAAGGTTTCAGTCAGGAGGATGGTACAAAAAATTCCAAGGCATTACATATATCAATGAGCAATGAGAACGGTCATCAAGAAGCGTATACAATTTGGCACAACTATGACATGTTATATTCAAATTGGGAAAGATGCACACCACTCAAATATCATTTTGTATTGTATTAGACATTCATACATATCATAATACATACAATATAGTACATAGAAAGGATACATTCAGTATTCAGTGAATTATTCCATATAGAATTCCCAGGCAAATCATTGGGAATTATGTTTATGTTTAACATTAACCACTATTGTTTAACACTATAGTATGCAGAAAATAGAAAAATGATATCCAGAGTTGCCTTGAAGTTTCCTGTGGGTTAATTCCAATTCCCAGCTGGATACAATATGTTGCATTAAGGATATAGTACTGTATACTTAATACAGCAGTTTTAGCCTATGCACAATCTAGCTTACAAAACTGGTCAGTTCATCACGATAAATGAAATCATACCTATTAAAGTTGAAATCAAGTGTACTAACTATAGGTATATTTTATTATACTTTATATGAGAGCCTGAAATCCTGCCATGTGTATTGTAAACAGACCATGACAATAGACTATATTCACACCTAGCTGCCAAAAAGGTACCTCAATAGCGGAGGTGTTTTCTGGACTGCAGCTCATTTCCACTTGAAAAGGAATCCTTGAATTGCTAATTAGGTTGGCCCCTGACTCAGACACTCAAATACACATTAGGCACGGCATTGGATGAGATTTTTGGAGAGCGGTGAAATATGACAGTTATGACTATATTACTGAGAGAGTCTTAGGATTATAAGACCTTTCATTTGATAGCAAACATGGCATACACATATTGGGCAAAGCCTGATAATCGACATAGTATCAGACTCTGTATGATATGTATTTGGTGTTTAGGTTCATTTAACCAAGAAATTAATGGAGATCGTGAATTTATTGGTTACAAGGCAGGTTGTTGGCAGTACAATGCAGACACACCCAGAAGGCTGGGATGCTGGCCACACCCCGTAGTGGTAGATTAGGAGGCTGCTTGGAGGGCTATTCAGTGGATAGACGGGCCCCCTACTTGAATGAAACCTCAACCATAATGACTAAGTATCTCTCTCTCCATTATAACATTTATTGTACTGTAACTAACGTATAACTTACTATAACTTAACATGTAACAACTGCCTGTAACATTTAAGGTGTTTTTGGGGAAACTTTGCGAACATATTGGGTTAGTCAAGGTTATTTACTGTTCTGGTAAATTAAACCTGTTTTCATTTATACATCTTACTGTGTGAGTGGTGGATAATTTCACTGGATGCGTAAGGAGAGCCTCAGTGAACATTGTTTTGTATCAGATTGATGGTCGCTGGGCTGATATGATTATTAGTATTTGGATTTTCCCTACATCCAGTCCAGGCCGTCCCAATATCTCACGATTGGGTGTTCGCCCCTAGGGGGTGCTTGACTGCAAGATCAAAGATGTAGCTCCTCCCCCTATAAAGGCAGCTGTCCCTCTTTCATTCCCCAGTCGTTCATCTTGCAGTTTGGCTGCACAAGATCGTTGGCACTCTCTCTCAGATAATGGCAGCAGAGCGAGGCCCCCTAGCCCGTCGGCCGCTGTGGACTCTATTTCCATGGATCCATTCTGACCCATCCTTGCCTCCCAGCCCTTGGCTGCTACGGGATCCGTGACAGTAGGGTGAACGCCGGGGTCTGTGGCGTTCGGCAGAGCTCATGCTCTGGGCCGCAGACCTTATGCTAAAAGGTAGCCGACCACAGGCTTATGGTGAGCCTAAGGAGGAACCACTATGTATATATTTTTGTATGTGTTCCTCCCTGCCCACAAGCTTTATTATCTTTGTATTCACTGCTATGGTTGGTGTGATTTTACCAATGCTGGCTGCTTACTCACCTCCCTGCGTTCCCCCGTCGAGTGTCGCTCCCCGCGGGCCTCTGCCGCATCGGCGTGTGTGGCGCTGGCTGTGTGAGAGACGGGGGGTGAGCGCGTGGCCGCGCTGTTTCATGCGGCGGCCCTCGCTACAGGTGCCGCTGCCATTGCCACTCTGAAGGAGGCAGCGTTCCTCTTGTGATGCGCCGCAGAGGGGGGCGGGGCCCGACGTCGGCGCGCTGCTGATTGCCGCTTCCCCCCCCCCAAGGATCCTTCCAGAAGGCGGCTGGGCCCACACGCTGTTCTGCTGCGGACGCTGCTGCTATCCCTCCTGTCGGTGTCGTTAGTCCCTCTTTTGATGCTTTGCTTTTTGCCATTTGTATATGCTAAGGCTGACCAGGGGCTCTCTCTCTCTCTTTATGTATAGATCTTGGGCTAAGGTTGAGGGTTGTGGTTCCTCCCGGTCCCCCTTTTTTAATAAGAGGGATCGTTTATAGGCTTGGGCCTATAGAGTCTTGTAGCCTTATTGAATTTTTACTATTCTTAATCACCATAATGGAGGCGTCAGGGGATAGTGAGCTGGGGTCTCCATTTGGGCAGGACAGGCTCTGCCCCTTGTGCAGAAGGAATACTCTGGGCGGATTCAGCACTGTTTGTACCACTTGCGCCAGAGGCATTATTTTGGACCATGAGCGGGCGGTCGTCCCTGACCCTAGCCCTGTATTACCTTCGGTCTCTCCGGACCCTCGGCTGTTGCATTCAGCCCCGGGGAGCCAGCAAGGGTTCTCATACTGTTTTTGTGCATAGGCTGGCCAGTCTCGAGAGACAGATCTCATTAACAGCCCCTAAGAAAGCCTCGAGTAAGAAGCGGCATCTGGAGCCGATTTACTCAGATGATAATCTGTTTGATTGCTTGGGTTCTGCGGAGGAAGGTGAGTTGCCAGATGATTCACGCTCAATGGTGGAATATTCCGCTGGCGATGACAGTATCTCTGGCTCCTCCTCGGATGAGGATTCTTGTCTCCCGGATGATACAGAGAATTTGCTATCCTTTGTGTTTGATACCCTACACATTGTTCCTCCCAGAGTGGCTAAGAGGAAGCAAGGTGATTTATTTCGGCCTGAGATGCAAAGACGGGTCTTCCCGGAGCAGCCTCACTTTTCTAACATGATCCTTAAGGAATGGGAAAGGCCCAACAAGTTACCATCGGTCCCTAAGGGCCTGGATAGGCGGTACCCCTTCCCTAATGAGTTGGTTCGGTTATGGTGCCACCCTCCCGAGGTGGATCCTCCTGTGTCAAGCTTGTCCAACACTACTGTTATGCCATCACCTGACAATGCTTCCTTACCTGACCCTGCAAACAAGCGCATGGATCAGCTGGTCTGCCATGCGTTCACCTTCACTGGTGCCCTCTTTCGGCCTGCGTGTGCCTCAGCAATTGTCTCATTAGCCAAGAGGAGAAAGGTGAGACACCTTGTGGCTAGAGCTAAGGGTCGCAAGCGAGCTGTGGAGTGTAAGGTACTCAAGGCTTGCTTGGATTTTATTGACTTTGTTGTTACTGCCATGGATGATGTGGTCAGGCTTGGTGCCAGGATTTCAGCCTTGCTTGTTGCTCTGCGTCGTTTGCTCTGGCTGAAGCAGTGGTCGGCTGATGCGGCTGCCAAGAAGTCCCTAACAAGTCTACCTTTTGTGGGAAGCCGGCTGTTTGGGGAGCGCCTGGACCTTTTGGTCAAGGATGGTAGACTCCCTCAGAGAAGGAGGCCTGCTCTGTCCTTTCAGAACCCCTCTTCCTATTGTTCCTTTCAAGGAGGAAGAGGTTCTTCATTTCCCAGTGCCCGCAGAGATACCTGGGGCAGAGGTAGGTTCTGCGGCCGACCCAACTCCTCATGGGGAGCTAAGTCCAAACCCCCCGCCAAGCCCTCTCAGGCATGAGGGGGCGCCCTCACCCATCCGGGTGGGGGGACGGCTTCTGATGTTTGCTCAGATCTGGAGGCGTCACGTCTCAGATCGGTGGATTCAGGAGGTAGTGTCCTCCGGTTACAAGATAGAGCTGGCAGCCCACAAAATTCCTCTGTTCAAGGATATCGCGAAGTCCGCTAAAGGCTCAAGCCCTGAGAACGGCTGTTCGACACCTCCTGCGGATAGGTGTGATTTTCCCTGTACCCCCGCAGGAACAGGGTCGGGAATTCTATTCCAATCTGTTCACGGTTCCCAAGAAGGACGGAACGCTAAGGCCGATCCTGGACCTGAAGGGTCTCAACAGGTTTGTAAGAGTCAGACATTTCCGCATGGAAACATTGCGGTCGGTGGTGAGATCACTTCGGCCCAGCGACTTTATGGCCACGGTGGACATCAGGGACACTTATCTGCACATCCAGATTTTTCAGGGACATCAGAAGTTCCTGAGGTTTGCGCTGGAGGATCAACATTACCAGTTTGTAGCACTTCCATTTGGGATATCCTCAGCCCCCTGTGTGTTCACCAAGGTGCTGGCGGGCATCATGGCTATTCTGAGGAGTCAGGGTATCCGTGTGTTACCCTATCTGGACGATTTGCTGATTTCGGCCCGGTCCCTTCAGCAGGCCAAGAGCGATACTCGGACGGTGTTGTCGACCCTGGAGGCCTTCAGCTGGGTAATCAATTACCCCAAGTCCTTTATCACTCCCTCAACAGTGATATCCTTCCTGGGAATGACGATAGACACCGCTCAGGTCAAGGTGTTTCTGCCACAGCAGAAGGTTTTGGGTCTCCAGACGCAAGTGCAGGCCTTGCTGTCTTGTCAGCAGCCGTCGGTACGTCTGGGAATGAGATCGGTGGGCCTAATGGTATCATGCTTCGAGGCAGTACCCTTCGCCCAATTTCACATGAGACCTCTACAATTGAACCTGCTGACCGGCTGGAATCGGATGCAGGAATCTCTGGAGCAAGGTTTTTCGCTGTCACCCCTGGCCAGGCAGTCCCCCTTGTGGTGGTTGGACTCCCGGAACCTGTTGGTGGGCAATTCCTTTCTGACTCCCCAATGGGAGATAGTTACCACGGATGCCAGTCTGACAGGCTGGGGAGGCGTTTGGCAGACCCAGAAGATCCAGGGTCAGTGGGGTCCGCTAGAGAACCGTTTACCCATAAATCTCTTGGAGCTGAGAGCAATCCAGTTTGTTCTTCTATGTTTGACTCCCCATTTAAGAGGCCGTGCGATCCAGGTTCGCTCGGACAATCAGACTGCTGTAGCCTACATCAACCACCAAGGCGGGACTCGGAGCAAGAGATCCCTCAAGGAGATAACACAGATTCTGACTTGGGCAGAGGAGAATGTTCCCTGCATCTCGGCGGTCTATATCCCCGGGGTGGAGAACCAGGAGGCAGACTCCCTGAGATTTTCCTGCGCCTGGGGGAATGGTCCCTCAGCAGCAAGACTTTACAGGTACTTTGTCTCCGCTGGGGCAAGCCGGACGTGGATCTGTTTGCGTCCAAACACAATCACAAGCTTCCAAGGTTAAATTCCTGTATGCATTCCCTCCGTTTCCACTCCTGGGCAGAGTGCTGCACAAGATAGCCCAGGAAGGGGTACCAACCATCCTGGTGGCTCCTCGCTGGCCGAGAAGGAGTTGGTTTGCAGACATAGTTCAGATGTCAATAGATCACTACATCATGCCCAACGACCTGGGGCTTCTCTCATAGGGGTCGCTGCGGCACCCCAATTTACGGACGCTGGCTTTGACGGCTTGGCTATTGAAACCTCAATCCTGATGGAGAAGGCGTTATTGGCTACGGTCGTGTATATGATTCAGGCACTGAAAAAATCTTCTTCCATGATATACTACAGAGTTTGGCGAGCCTATATCGCTTGGTGCGAGGCCAAGAGCCTTCCTTGCCGAAAATTAGCTATTTCTAGGATTCTGGAGTTCTTACAACACGGCTTAGACTTGGGTCTCCAGCTGAGCACCCTCAAGGGTCAGGTCTCGGCTTTAGCCATCTTTTTCCAGAGATCCATTGCCAACCATAGGTTGATCAAGACTTTTTTCCAGGGAGTTACCCACGTCCGACCACCACGTAAGTCAGTATTACCGGTGTGGGACTTGAATTTAGTACTATCTGCTCTCCAGGGCCCTCCCTTCGAGCCATTGAGCGATGCTGCATTGTCTATATTTACTCTCAAAGTGGTCTTTCTGGTAGCGATCACCTGCGTCGCTACCAGAAAGTCCGTTGTGTATCTGAGCTGGCCGCGCTTTGTATGAAGCCACCCTACTTTGAGCTGCACAGGGATAAGGTGGTTTTTCGCTTCAAACCTGTTTTCTTACCTAAGGTCGTTTCTCCCTTTCATCTTAATGAGGAAGTTGTCTTACCTTCCTTGTGTCCAGCATCGGCTAATTCCAAAGAACTGACCCTCCATGCTTTGGTCGTGGTCAGAGCCATAAAGTATTACCTGGCTGTGACTGAATCCTTCAGGAAATCGGATTTGCTCTTTCTCCTAACAGAGGGTTCTAGGAAAGGATTGCCACCAGCCAAGTCCACTCTCAGTAAGTGGATCAGACAGGCGGTGGTACAAGCATATTCTGCCAGGGGGAAGGAGCCCCCTTTTCGGATCACAGCTCATTCTACAAGAGCTATTGGTGCCTCTTGGGCTTTTCAGCACCAGGCATCGGTGGAACAAGTTTGTAAGGCCGCAACTTGGTCTTCTGTTCATACTTTTACAACGTTTTACAAGGTGGATGTCAGGGCCTCAGCTGACGCTGTTTTTGGCCGAAAGGTGCTTCAGGCGGTAGTGAAATGAACTACATGCTGTTCCGCACTGGGGATCCCACCCATATGGACACTGCTTTTGGTTGTCCCAATTGTGAGATATTGGGACGGCCTGGACTGGCTGTAGGGAAAAATACAATTCTGTGAAACTCACCTGTAGAATTGTTTTTGTATACATCCAGTCCAGGCCGTCCCACCCCGCCCTTGTGTTCATTATGTCCTGTATGCCTGTTATGGTGATCAACCATTTTTGTTCATAGGACAATGGTTTTTGTTTTAGTTGTTTTTAGTTGTTTTACTTAGAGAGAGTACAAACTGAAGCTATGTGAAGTAACATGGTTTCTTAGGCCTCCCGGTCTGCCCTCTTTGATGAATACTGCTTTTAAACCACTGGGGAATGATAGAGGGACAGCTGCCTTTATAAGGGGCCGGGAGGAGCTACATCTTTGATCTTGCAGTCAAGCGCCCCCTAGGGGCGAACACCCAATCATGAGATATTGGGACGGCCTGGACTGGATGTATACAAAAACAATTTCACAGAATTGTATTATTTATAACATTAATATCTAATAGAGATATTGAATATTAATGGGCAGCAAATATTAATTTAAATTATATTTCCCTCTAAAAAATACCAAATACCAGCAAAAAGAATAGGATCATAGAATGAGAGAGCATAGCAATGTAGATATTATCATGACCTGCTAAATCATACAATATAAGATACAGAACAACCTGGTATACCTTTAGTAGATAATATAGATAAGTATGATCACTAAACAATCAAGTATGATCACTAAACAACGGCCTTTGTTTTAGGGCATCAAGCCCGTTTTTCAAGGTATCCTTGAGAAAGGGGCTAGATGCCCTGAAACATAAGCTGTTGTTTATCAATGGATTTGAGCCTGCTGGACATCTGATAAAGTTCCAGGCATGTAAAATGTATACTGTATTTTTCGGCCCATAAGACGCAAAAATTTGGGGGGTGCAAGTGCATCTTCTGAAGCGAATGGGAGAGGGGATTGCCACATTGCTTATGGAGAATGCCACACTGCCTGTAATGGCGAATAGGAGGGGGGGGAATGCCACTCTGCCTGTAATTGGGGGATTCTACACCTTGACTATTATTTGGTTCTTGGGGAGGGCGGTGTTCTAGCACATTTGGTTCAGAATATATATATATATATATATATATATATATATATATATATATATATATATAGTTTTCCTCCTCCAAATGCTAGGTGCGTCATATAGGGTGAAAAATATTATTATAATATATATATATATATATATATATATATATTCAACTCCCCCCACTCCCACTCCACTCCATTTACTGCAGAACGTTCCAAACATTGGCCTCAAAGTTCGTGTTGTGAGTGTAGATTTTGTTACATGTCTAAACTGTCCTTTTAAAGTCACATTCCATATAACAAACTACATTTTTCAAATTAAATATAATAGTACCACTGCATGTCTTCCTCATATCGTGTTTAGCTATCCTGAAAAATGGTTGCTGGTCTAATTCAGTCAGGAGTGATCATTATGATCTTGTTAGGTGTTAAGTCTTCTTGTAGAGTCCTTGTCGTTGATCTTGGCGCAGGATGTTTTATAAAAACGAGCTTACAGCGCTGTCACCATCCCCATTTGTAATTCTCACTTGGTGATTAAAATCTCATTAACACTCTATGTTCTCTCTTGATTCTTGAAGGATGTAATACAAGCCATCAAGGAGTATGCATTTGTCACGTCGGAATATCCCGTAATACTTTCATTTGAGAACCATTGCAGGTATTTTTTTACTGGGATAATGTGTTCATTCCCCCCCCCCCCCCCCCCCCCCCATTACAAAAATAGAAAATTTAACCTACCTCTCCAGTCGCATCACGCTCGCATCCCTCCGCTCGGGCATCGTCCTCCATTGGGCAGCGCCATTTTGGAATCCCAGCATGCACTGCGCCTCCCCTCATATCTCTCGCATGCGTAGTGTCACTGCACAGGCTGCGCGATATCTGGGGAGTGGTGTGGGACCTTTGAAAAGAGATGACGTAAGGCCGGCTAAGCGTGTAGCTGTCACTTTGGGGCAGCTAAGGGCGTTGGACCAGAAATACTGCCGGATGTCAGCGCTTTAAATAACATCGACATCCAAAAGGCAGTGAGGGAGGGGGAGGGATGTTTAAAGAGGAACATCAGAAAAGGTCTGATCTACCTCTTTAATCATGTGACCAACACATAGCAAACACGGTGTCTGACGGTGTTTAGCCTAACAACTGAACGATTGGGTTTCATCTTGGGCATCCTGGATGCACTTTAAGCCTGTAGATTTATATACTGTATATTGTTTGACTAAATGTTTTTCTGTATACTTTTAGACCTTATTTAACAAGTGTTAATGTGGTGTGTGTTTCACACTTGTCAATTTTCAACCTGTATTTGGCCACATTTTAAATACATATATATATATAATGTGTGTTTTATTCTAGTAAATACCAACAATACAAGATGTCCAAATACTGTGAGGAAATTTTTGGGGATCTCCTGTTGAAGCAGCCCATTGAATCCCATCCGGTATGTAATGCATTTATCCTTCTTTCGTGTGTCCTGGTGCCGTCCTTATTGCCATTCACTTTATTGAACGATCAGCTGAATATGAAGCTGAGGAATATTGTTCATCTCCACAGGAAAATGTCAGTGACTGCAGCCGACAAGCCAAGGAGACGCATGCACAGAGCTCTTGTGAAGTAAAACTCTTAGGCTTTACTGCCACCTCGTGGCTAAATATAAGATGATCTTATATCTAGTGCATGAAGTGGCTTTGAAGTGTTGCTAAGCAGACCATACGTCTGATTCTGCCGCATGCAGTTTTACATTTAAACTTTAGAGATGCTATCTGAAATATTTGGAGGCAAACATGTAAGGCTAAAGGCACGATTCCATCAGAACTCAGAAGTCCCCAAAGCAGGATTAAAAATATTTTCTAAAATGATTTGCTTCCAAAACTCAAGGAAGATCTATACAGATATAGATCAAGCAAGAAAAAAAAGCAAGAAAGCATATTTGCACACAGTAGAAATCATCCTGAGGTTCATTTCGAGAGCTATTGATGCTTCCTGGCTGCTTTTGCTGCCATAACTCCGAAAGAGGGTAGCTGGGTTGCATAGAAGTCTGCAGCAATTGTCTTTCTCTCCTATCAGAAGCTTGAAGGTGGTTGACCACCCACGTAAAAAAATAAAGTGTTACTCAATCCAGACTGGATCGCATCCTGCGCTGCCCAGGGCCCGAACAGTGGTTAGCACCATTTACGTGTCCAGCTCACGCCCCCCAGCATCAGTCACAGGAGTCCTGCCACACTCTTTCTATTCACTACAGTGGGGAAAATGTGTCAAGCCTCAGCACACCCCCTTCAATGTAATAAAAGAGCATGGCTGTGCTTCTGTGAGCCCAACATGGAGTCATTTCCAACTGCTGTTCATGGCACTTTGCAGTGCAGGATGTGATCATGTGAGTTGCTGGCCGCTGAAGTTGGAACGATCTGCAGGGGGACAAGAGTACTCTTTCATCTTTTTTAAATGGGTGATGAGTCCCTTTAAGTTAGCCTCCAGTGAAACAATCATGGTGTTCGGCTCTCTCCCCCACTCCCCAGGGCATACCAAATTGGGGGGCCCCACTAGTTCAAAGTAAGCCCAAAATCCGGCAAAAATAACTTAATAATAAGGACGGTGTGAGAGCTTGAAGCAGGCGAAGGGTAGCTATTTTGCCCTATATGACCCAGTTTTGGATTTCCTCTTACTGACCTCTAACTAGAAGGGCATCTCAAATTGGAATTCCACTGGGGTGGGATTGCGAGTCATTTTTTAAAACAAATTGAACTAAAGGCATTTTCCTGACTGTTTCTTTATAAATCTTCCTGGAGTTTCAATATAAAAGCTATTAATAACATTCACAAATGTGTCTCATTAGTTTTTCTGATTGAGATATATATATATATATATATATATATATATATATATTTATATATATATTTATTTATACCGATATGTATTTATGTCAGCTTATCTACAGAGTGCCTGTAATATAGTTATCATCAAGTATAATAATTTAGCCAACAGCTCTTATCGAGAGAATGAGAGAATGTTTTATCACTTTTTTGGCCACCAGTTCCTATAATAAAATGTCCTTGAAAAATATGCAGAGAATGGCTTGGCGATATATCGGGACATGATAATTTATTTAAAGACAAGGGGTTCTTTACTGTGAGGGTGGTGGAATGTTCTTTCATTGGAGCTTGATAAAGCAGACTCTGTAAATAGCCTAAAAATGCTGGATGTTTTCCATACAGAGCGAGATATAAATAGCAATACACATTTATTATCAGTGGACCATATTATGCTGATCCAGGGTGAATCTTTAAAGTTGGATAGAGATCTTTTTCTTATTGACTCATACAGAGCCAACAGCTATTTTGTATTGAGGCCAATATTGCTACTCCCATTTGTTTATCCTAGTAGTGTTTTATGGCGTTACACCGCGCCAATGTGGGTGTTTAGTTCAGTGGGTTCAAAACCCAATCATTGCATGCTCCATTCATTGGCAGGTCCCTCCATTGCAATGAATAGAGTAGGCATGTGGGAGGCAAACAAAGCCTTATTGACGCCGACATGGAAGGTTGACAGTTCTGGGAATCGCTGGATCCCTGTCCTTGGTAAGTATGAATATGTCTACATTGAAGAGAGAAGCTGCTGGGGACAAAGGGGAGTATATGTTTGTTTTTTTAGCCTTCACAGTCTATTAAAAAAAACAAATGGGAACCTACTTTTTGCTTTTCATTTGATCAATGTGAAATGTATTGGCTTCTCCCTTATTTTAGTTCCTTTGCTAAACCTGATGAACCTATGTCTCTTCGAGACTAGAGATGTATGCTATCACAGTTACATTATTATTCAAATGGTTGTATATAGTATTCTTTTCAAATAGCTGTCTGAATGACAGCATAAATAACTCCACTGCCACTCCACTAATATAGACTCACCTGCCAAGGGTCCTTAAAGATTGGCTATAACAAGTGCATCAACATTCACTTTAATCATTTGCTTACCACCAGAAGAAGGGTTTGTTGCCTACTTTAATAAACCCTATTCCACCACCCCAGCCCCATAGGAATACTCATTACTACTGTAGTTCTTTGTGCAACAGAGAACTAGTTGTCACAGCTCACACCAGCTACCAACACTTTCTCCAGTCTGATGCATGAGGACCTAGCAATGGAATATGTGAGTTTGCCCATAAAGGATTTATCAATGAACTGTGGATTATTATACATTTCTTCTTATTGTCCCATAGAGGGTTAAACAATGATTATTCAGATACCTGTTGGTTTACAATGTGTAGCACAGGCGAAGGGGCACTGACATTAGAAAGCTCCCCCTCTCCACTGTTAATTCTTTTGCCTTGCTAGGAAACAAATGCTAACAGCTTCCTTGCTTGTGTTGTTTGCCTTTTGGTAATGTTTGAGACTGATCTCCTTTAATCAACCCCTAGGGCTCCATTGAAGCCATTGGGGTATAGTATGTTGTCTCCCCCTGGTTGCTTCCATGATCCTGTCTTTACTGAGTGTTTCTGGTCTACCAATCCCCCATTCCTTTTGTTCGCGTCATGGAATTCGCTGTCCCGTTTAGAGTTAAGGGGCGGAGTTTCTGTCTCAGTTCCACCCAAATTCTGTAGTTCTGGTTCTGCCCACACGCAAGAGTGCCAGCTTTCCTGTATCAGTTATTCACAACTAATTACACAATTAAGATCTTTCTATCTTTATTATCATCTCTAGTCTCAACAGCAGTCTGGCAAAATTGCCTGCTGATGCTGTAGGTCTTTCCTATGAGCTGCTGATGAATGTTTCAGTCCAACCTGTGAGACTGCACTGAAAGACCAAATGGATTCTTAGAACGTGGAGGACCAGATGGACTTCACCCAAGAGTTCACAAAGAACTCAGTTCCGTTATCTCATCAGCCCTGTTGTTGATCTTTAAAGACTCACTAGCAACTGGTATAGTGCCAAGGGACTGGCGCAAGGCAAATGTGGTGCCTATTTTTAAAAAGGGCTCTAATTCTTGCTCCGGGCAATTACAGACCTGTTATCTTAAACCGGACCTTCACCATGATTTATTGAAAAGCCCAAACACTTAAAAATCTAAAGCATTTAAAATTAATATATTTTAAGTTTTTAGTCACTTTCTTATTATTCTTTCCCCCACCGGGCTGCAACTCTGTTCAGGACTTTAGGATATGGGCGCCGCCATCTTGCCTCAGAAGCATCACACTTACTGAGGGGAGGAGAGTGGGATAAAATGCAGGGGGGCAGGTTATAGCTGTGCTTTGCTCAGATAGAGCAGAGCTGGGGTCAGGAAAAGGTCAGCAGTCCCAGAATGCAGAGCAGCACAGCTAGAAGGCACTTCCTGTTTGCAGGCTGCCTGATGTTCCATGAGCCGCCATCTTGGATGTTTAAAGGCTCATAACATGCAGTAGATGCAGGTAGGATGATGTGAGCAATCTGTATGTACAGGGTGAGGGTAACATATAAGATATGCTCCTATTCAGGGTGAAGGTCCGCTTTAACATCCATTGTGGGGAAATTGCTTGAGGGGCTATTAAGGGACTACATACACGAATATGTAACTATGCATAATATTATAAGTGACAACCAACACGGTTTTACTAAGGACAGAAGCTGCCAGACTAACCTGATTGGCTTCTATGAGGAGGTGAGTAGAAGCCTGGACAGAGGGGCGGCTGTGGATACAGTTTTTCTGGATTTTGCAAAAGCATTTGACACTGTCCCCCATAGACGCTTATTGGGGAAATTGAGATCTTTAGGATTAGAAAACACAGCTTGTAACTGGATTGAAAACTGGCTGAAGGATCGTGTGCAGAGAGTTGTGGTTAATGATACCTACTCTGAATGGTTACCGGTTGTAAGCGGTGTGCCCCAGGGTTCAGTGCTGGGTCCACTATTATTTAACTTGTTTATGAACGAAGATGGAATTAAAAGCACTGTTTCTATTTTTGCAGATGACACAAAGATATGTAGCACAGTGCAGTCTATTGAAGATGTTCACAAGCTTCAGGCTGACTTGGACACATTGAGTGTCTGGGCATCCACTTGGCAAATGAAGTTCAATGTGGAAAAATGTAAAGTCATGCACTTGGGGTCTAATAACCTGAAGGCCACATATACCCTCGGGGGTGTGAAACTGGGAGAAACACTTGTTGAGAAGGATCTGGGAGTACTGGTAGATCACAGGCTAAATAACAGCATGCAGTGCCAACCAGCTGCTTCCAAGGCCACCAAGATATTATCATGCATTAATAGAGGCCTGGAATCACGGGATAGGGATGTAATTTTACCTCTTTACAAGGCACTGGTGTGTCCTCACCTGGAATATGCCATCCAGTTCTGGGCACCCAATCATAGAAGGGACGCTCTGACTATGGAAAGGGTGCAGAGGAGAGCCACCAAACTAATTAGGGAAATGAAGGATCTTAGTTACGAGGAAAGATTATGAGAATTAAATCTGAGGGGGGACATGATTAACTTGTATAAATATATAAATGACCCATACAAAAAATATGGGGGAACACTATTTCATGTAAAATCCTCTCTAAAGACAAGGGGGCACTGCTTTCGATTGGAAAAAAAGAAATTTAGTCTCCAGAGGCGACAAACGTTTTTTACCATAAGAACTATAAATCTATGGAATAGCCTCCCACAGAAGCTTGTTACAGCATCAATCGCTGACAGCTTCAAAAAAGGATTAGATGCTTATTTAGAAGAAAATAAAATTAACAGTTACTATTAGCGGTTAACAGTAAAAAAATAAAACAAAAAATAAAATAAATAGCTTCCCCTATCCAAATCCAATCCAAACCCCATTGGGGGGGGGGGGGATTCTTCCTAGCTCCTTATTTGTGATAAAAGTGTTTAGCCTGTGAGATGAGAAAGAGTTCCTCTTCTCTGAAGGTTTGGTAATGTAGTCTCTAGCACTAGATGCCAGCCAGTTGAAAGCAGGATGGTTACCATCCAGAACCAACCAGAACACTTCCAATTCTTTGAGTGCAATGTGTCTGTTGGGACACAGAGGCAGCTGGGGAAGATAAGAGAGGTAGCTAAATCAGAGGATGAAGAGGAGGAGCCTGGTGGCTTTGGGCTGGTAAAGGAGGTCCTTGTACATCATTGTAGTCAAGGTTGTAGACAGGTTGTCGCTACTTCCCCAACACCTGGTTCTGCTTTCCCAGGGCTATATCAGCCACTCCAGTTTACAGCTTTTAACTGAAACTGCCATTCTAGCTGATAGGAGACTGTCCCTGGCTGTGATACTCATGAGTGCCCACAAGGCCTCTGTTCCAAAGATCTATTACAGACCCTGAAAGGCTTAATTTATGTAGTATGTAGGCATCACCAAGGGCCTTCTATTTGGTGAGGATCTTGACTTCCTTTAGCCGTGCTTGGGTGCTTTCCACCTTAGCCATTCTGTTTCAGAGGCCTTGGGCCTCAATGTGTTTGATCAAAATTGTAAACACTTATATACTTGGTTCTACAACACAGACATCCTATGGAGCCATGGGACTTAAATATGTTTCTGGTGGCCATGATGGATCAGACCTTTGCACCTCTGGATACAGTCCCCTTTGGTATTCTGCTCAGAGGTTGCCTTCCTGGTCAAGGTCATGGTTGTCTCTTGTCATGACATTATGCTTTCATCCATCTGTCTGCCCCCCTTTCCCATCTAAAGGAGAAGCAGTTGCATCAGTGGTAGGGGTTCTTAAATTCTACTTGGACCTGACAAAGGATTTCAGGAAGACAGACAAGTTACTCCAGACCAGTTTTGCAAGGCTGCTGCATGGTCCTCAATTCACCATATTTTACAAGATTTAGCTGTCATCAGCCAATGCCACCTTTGGTCACAAGCATGCAGATCTTTAGTTGGTGCAAGTTCCTTTTTTTAGCATCTTGACTCGCCAACTGATGCAAGTCTGTTACTACAGTAATGGTCCCCGAGGACTCTTCCTGTACTTCTTCATGTTTAACATTACCAGTTACCCTGCCTTGGCTCCCCTTATAAGTTACTTCATTGGAACACCCCACGAGTATCTGAATAATCAGTATAGATTCAGATGCAGAATAATGAAGACAACAGGACTTAAGTATGTACCAATAACGTTCTTTGCATCTCAAACTGGTATTCACACCTTCTAAATTTAGCAGAACATATACCTATCCATAGATCTATCTAGGAATCCTAGATTCCTCTTGGAACTGAAGATCACTCTGAAGTCTCCATCTCTCTGTAATACTACACTGGAGCTCCCTGACAAAGAGGAGCGGGTTAGCAAAAGAGAAGAGGAGCTTTCTGACATCTGCCCCCCCCCCCATCCTGCGCCTCACATTAA
Source organism: Gastrophryne carolinensis (assembly GCA_027917425.1). Classification (NCBI taxonomy): domain Eukaryota; kingdom Metazoa; phylum Chordata; class Amphibia; order Anura; family Microhylidae; genus Gastrophryne; species Gastrophryne carolinensis. The sequence continues at coordinate 405,136,674 of CM051237.1, forward strand.
CTCACAAGTATCTGAATGATCATTGAGGAACTCCATGCAGGATATAAAGAAACTGATTTTGTACAGTAATTACTTGAATCCTGTTCTTTGTCGAGAAATGGGTGATATATTAAGAATTACAAGTGGCTGCTAAATTAGCAAAAATATTCCAATCAAGAAACAAATCTTAAAGCATTGTAAGAATTTCTCAATGAAATTGTGAATGTTATTATTACAGTTTTAGAAGAATGGGGCTATTACTATTGGTCTTTGGAATATCTAGGAGGTGTATGATAAAGAGTTTGCAATCTTGCCCTTAGTCTTCAGATAGGTGTGTGTATAAGTTGCACTGCGACTAGTTGCATACATGTTTGTGGTGACATTTCCAGGCTTGTGTGTTAACATGATGCACATAGCTTTAATTATTATTATTACTAAAATGTACATACATTGAGGATTAACCTCAGAACACTTGTGTGTTGCATTGTTTTGGTTGGTAATGCACATATTATTATTATTTAATAAATATATTAATAATTATTTATAAAGCGCTATCATCTTCCATAGTGCTGTACTAATTAGTAAATTCTAACAGGGTAGAGCATTACAAATGAGGTGTTACAGAGATCTAAATAAATATTCTAAATGCAAGTTACAGTGGGAGAGAGCCCTGCTCTTAGGAGCACACATTCTAAAGGACAAGGGTTGGAAAAAAAAGGTTTGGATCACACACAATATTAAGGGTTATGGTGTGTGCCCTTTATTAAATTAATTAAGCCAGATTGTATGCACATTTGAATAAGTGGGTTTTGCGGGCGCTTTTAAAAGCTTGAAGGGTTGGGAAGTGGCGAATTGAGTGGGAGAGGGCATTCCACAAAATTGGATAGGCAATTCCTGGAGGAAGTCCTTAAGGGAAGAGTGAGAGGAGGTGATCAGAGCAGACAACAGGATTGCTAGATTAGATACGAAATGTAGGGAGGACCCTGGCTGGAGAGGGCCTTGTACGTTAGAGTTAGAATTTTAAACAGGATCTGCTGTGGAACTAACCCACACTGAGCAGAGCTGGAAGAGAGGAGAGATGGATGAGGCGGACAGCCGAGTTTAGAAGAGATTGGAGGAGTACCAGTCTATTACTTGGCAAGCCAGTTAGAAAACATACATATGGCAGGGGCATCCAGATAGCCTGGATCCAGCTTATTATGTGAGCAGTTCATTAATATTTAGACAGGCTCTCCACATTGAAAATATACACATTGGTTATTTGCAAATGTAAGGACCTAGCATTTGATATAACCCCTTTAAAAGCTAAAATGTGGCCTACAATGGTAGTCGGGAAACGATAAGCTCCTGTTATTACAGCCCAGATAACTAGTTGGAAACAGTTTGATGGCGCCAAGTCTTACAGTGCATTAGCGGTTAGTGGCTCAAATGTTACATTTAGACATTTTGACAGATTATTGGGCAATTCCAGCCAGGCTGCCTGTTTTTTCGAATCCCCCCGCCCTGCCATTCTAATCTAGTGGTGGTCGCCACCATCTTGCCCTCTCCCCGGCCCACTGTTCGATGCTGCTGGTATTTGAATGGGTGCACATGCATGGGGCCAGCGCAGTCATGTCAGCATCGAGCGGCGGGCCAGGAAGAGAGCAAGATGGCGGCGACCAGCACCGCAATTACCAGGGTGGGGGGATTTGAAAAAACAGGCAGTCTGGCTGGACTAACCCTTTAAATTGTTCATTGTATATGCATTGTAATGCATACAGCTGTTTGGTTGCTTTTATCAGACATAAAAAGATTTTATTTTGACCAGCTCCAGCATACTGTGCCTGTGCTGAACAATATATCTTTAGTTAGACTACCCATTTAGCACTCTTGGGTTTTGGGTGCACACAATATTTTACCACTAAAAGAGTTTATATAGATTGAGGAGGATAAAAAGAAAATAAGTAACAAAACCAATTAAAAAAAAAATTTATGATATTGAAGAAAAAAATTGCATAAACGCATACATTACAGAATCTTTTATCATTGCTTTCCAAACTCATCCAAGATGGCCAAATGGAAGGAGAGATATCCGCACTCCGGTCCAGCAGGGTGCACGATCCGTGATCCAAGATGGCCACCAGAAACCACAAACACGGGGCAGAAAGATCCCTTGACAAAGAGTTCCATTAGTTCACATAACATGTGTGGTGACAAATGACCTCTTAAGGTGTAGTTACAGTTTAAAGAGCTTCCCCTCGCACAATATTAAAATGATGAAGAAGCAGCACTTTTCTCTGTTAGCAACAAGTGACCAGCTTCTACTAAAAAAAAAACATGTAAAGCTGCCTAAAGCCAAAGCCCCGAAATTTGGCTTAAAGGGCAAGTCTAGCAATGGATAGCAAACTTGTAGGAAACTTTATAGCTACATAAACTGGTGCAGGGGTTATTTAGTTATTTATTAACAAAATGGAATTTGTTTTGCACCTAATTGGCTGTTGAGGTGGAAACTGTTTCATTTGAGATGCAGACATTCTTCAGATGAATTGGGGAAGGCCTCAAGTGAGTAGACATAACTTGTGCAGTGTCTAGAACCTCCCAAAACTGCGAATCTGGCCTTCATACTGTACAGGATCATAGACCACATACAGATCTTGGGTATGTATGGGCATTTTTTATTTCACTCAGAATGTTGGGAATTATGCATTATAGTGAAACTGCAGAGGAATACATTATTTTGGCCTAAATAACAGATTGTAGTTTCATCCTAGAGACAATTTTTGCTTGGTCTTTATGCAGAAAGAAAATTAGCACATGTTAGGTGGATCTTTTTTAACTGTACAATTAGAAGTAGGAAACTTGCATCATGTGACTCACAAAGCCTATTTGGTTTGAGAACTGAGCACGGCACTTTGAGGTGTTGGTGGCACCAGTGCATACCTCCCAACATTCCTGAATGGGGAAAAATAGCCTTCAGGTTATGCAGATAGGCCAGTCAATTAGATAAGCCTTGCTTTTCCTGACCACCCACTTTCATTTAGCATATTGGTCTGGTTCTGTATTGTTATGAAAACATTTCAGACATATTTTAGTGCCCTAACTGTAAAAAATAAACATCTACACACTTTCACATAGCTCTCTAAATTTGATCACGCAACATCTAAATCTGACCCTCGGCCCTATACTAGACCATGAAACCTTACCCTACTTGAACCAGTAGACCTGTTACTGACACATAACCTACATTTTTTCTGGTCATTATATTTGAGACATTTGGTCAAAACTCATACATTTTACAATAAACATCCTAGGAAATCAATTTTAATCACCCAGAGTTCAAATATGTAGCACATACCCCAAAACTTTCTGACCAGGCATTTGACACTAAAATCCTAATGTCAAAAGCAATTGATCCGATATGACCCTGTTGGGGGGTATGCCTGTGGAATGATCACACTTGTTTTTTTTGTGTTAATATAATTGTACACACCTTTCACCTTTGATTATGACTTGTTGACTTGCTGTTGGTCAAAAGATTGGTATAACATGCCTCTTCAAAATTGTCTTCTCAGATAAATTAAAATTGTCCCACTGCGTATTTGTCTTCATGTTGAGGTTTGTAGATGACCAAAGTTTGTAACTTATGTCATGCAGAGCTTTATAGGACCAGTCATTTCAATCCTTGCCCCATGTCCAGCTTAGCAATAGTTAGTTAAAGAATTATTTTCATTTGTGTCCTGTGTGGTTGCTAAAAAGTTGAATCATATGAAGTTAAAGTGGAAGCCCAGCTGAAATAAAACAACCCTTGTAGCATGCTTCCACCTCTGACACTGGACCCGGTTTAAAAAATTAAAAACATTAAAAAACAGGGCTCACCAATCCGGCAGCAGGTTTTCCCAACATTCTCTGATGTTTGGTGGCTGCCGCAACAGCAGCAAAACTCATGTACCTAGTGTCGGGTGCTAGTTCTCCCAATGTATGGATCCAAGATAAGTGACCTATAACAATGCCAGCTGGTTAAACACATCAAGGCCAGATAATATCAGTGTTATATTTGTATAGACTAGTTTTACTCACATCAACCTGCAGCTGCATCCCAATATGTAAAAGTCACATGTACTGTATTTGGGCTGCTGTCTTCTAATTGATTACAAATTGCAGCTAATATAAAAATATAAGGCTTGGCAGTTGGATGAAAAAGAAGCCTTTACTTGAGCTGTATCACAAAACTGATTAATATTACAAATCTAAATAAACATGCTGGTTAGTGAGAGGAGGGGTCACTTATACACCCAAAAAGAAAAAAAAAGTTCTAGTCTAAGTTTTATTCTCCTGGCCGGAAGAAATTACAGGGGTGACAGGTTTTTGAGCGTACCATTCCACTTTTACTGGGGGGGGGGGGGGGGGGGGAGGGTCCATTTAGTGCCTGTCCCCAGAGCCAGTCTGTGGGGAGCAGCAGCAGTAACCATCTGTCCATTGAATGATGGGTAAAAGCATGTACACACATCAGAAATATTGCAGTAGCAATACGCACCCCTGATTCTACTTCCTTCCAGTAAAAGAAAGAAACAAGCTTGTTTTTTTACAGACGGTGTATAAAGTAACCCCTCTTGCTATCGAGCATGTTTTTTATAGATTTTTATTATTGGACCACTTTGTCGCAACAGCACTCTTTTAAGGAAAATAAGCCCAAAGATAAAACTGCTGCTTTTATGTTAAAATGAAGCTGAAATGTTAAAGAGGATCTTCGGACACAAAATAAAAAGGTAGCATTCAATGTTGCGTCCAGCCGATCAATAGTTAAAATTTAACTTTTAATTGTTCCTTATTAAAAAAACCACACCAAAATAGCAGCATCTATAGTATAAAGATCACAGGCAGCACCCCGGGGAAGAGGGCTAGCTGGCACGTGTTTAACAAAATAAAAAGGGCCGACTCCCCCCCCCCCATCGGCCCCTACTTACCTCTCGGATGACATCCGGCTGCTTCGCCGATCCCTGCCGCTTTGCCATCTGTAAATGACAGTATGGCTTTAGCTGGCCTCTTCAAATTCCCATGCCCCTCAGTGAAATCTCACAAGATTTCGGGCGGCTCCTACATCCTAGCCATTGCCACATCCTAGCCATTGCCACTATGCAGCTGCGAGATCGGGGCCATGCACAGTGCCTGATGGGATGCAAGATGGCTCCGTCTGTCGGAAGGTTGCCAGAATCTGAGGAACCCAGAAGATGGATCCCCAGGCAAGGTGAGTAGAAGCTAATGAAAGGTAAAACCGGAGGGGGGCAGCGGATCGGTGAGGTTTGGGGGAAGTTTGAACCTCCCTCAATGTTCCTCTTTAAATTTGAGAATGACGAACAACCGGATGTTAAACAATCTATTGTTAAACGATTTACAATCTAAACCTTCCAAATGCATTTTCAGTCCGTTTCATTGTCTCATTCTGTCAGTTTTTAATATTACAAATGTAGGAGCATTTATCTCAGTTGGGATTTTGGTTACAGCAGATTTAGTACACACAGTTGTAACTAGGCTTCCTTCGGTCTTCCATTTGCTTCCTTATTTCTGCACAGTTATTTTTTAAGGACAGGTAAGTCACTGGAGGTGTTAGCCATTTAAACCATTTATCTCTTTTTATTATCTTATTTTCCCTTTTTTATCTTATATTTCAGCTCGATGTTGGAAAACCCTTGCCCTCGCCGAACGACCTAAAAAGAAAAATACTTATTAAAAACAAACGATTAAAACCAGAGGTGGAAAAAAGTATGTGGCTTTCTTTTTATCCCCACATTGTCCAATTTCAGTTGTATTCTGTATTTTGAATCCATCTTCTTTTGATATATATATATATATATATATATATATATATATATATATATATATTGTGTACAAGAGAAGTACGTGCAGTAAGTGCAGGTAGAATGTTTTTTAATGTGAGCAATCTGTATGTACAGGGTGTGGGAAACATATAAAATAAGCTCTTATTCAGGATGAAGGTCAGATTTCAGTCCCTTTGTCTGGCTGAGGGACAAGTAAGGGAAAGTCCTCTCATGCTCAATTTTTTATAATTTTGCTTTTGCTGTTCAAAGGGCCAGACTGCCCATTTTTTTAGGTCCCCACAGCCCTGTTACCCTCCCCTAGCGCTGAAGCAGGGGTCACATTGAAATAATAAAACACCTTGCCCACAATCAAGTGGCAATCATCCAAATCATCCAAAATCGGAAAAACCCTCCTGGTCACCCAGAAACTCACCTACTTTCCCGGTGCAACGGTGCGTGTGTGAGCAGCGATTGCATCCCCGCTATCCCTCTAGCAGGGCGCGTGCCGGCGGCAAGCATTCGTGAATGGCCGGCACGAGCACACTTCCTATTACAAAGTAGCAGGGGATGCAGCCACCAGCGCGCTCGGATGATTTGACAAGAGGCTGCGCATGCGCTGTAGCGCTGGGTGCGTTGGTTCAGGCGACCTGGGGGGTTTCACACAACAGGGCATCCCCGATTTCCACGGGGGCAAAGACCAAAACCCAGGATAGTCCAAATCCTGGGTTTTGGTCCACTTTAAGTCCTGGGGTGTATAATTGTGAAGCCATGATGTATTTCAATGATATTAATGTTAGTTAATGTAATTATGTTCATGTCTGGGCTTTTATCCACTGGATGGTTGAAGTTGGCGTGTAGCCAATGACTGACTCCACTTCCCTGGACATGCAGGTATATAGGTCCACTAACTAGAAAGCTAAGTCTTTGCAAGGTTCTGAGTGACCTTTCACATGTTTCTCAGCATTCATTTTTTAGATTTTTCAACAGTTCTGTATTCATTATTTAGTTTATTCCTTATGTTATCAACAGAGCAACTGGAAGCTTTAAAAAAGATGATGGAGTCTGGAGAAACAGTGGCTCCAGTTAGCATACTGGAAGATGACATCGAGGAAGAGACAGAAAATGGTATGTGTATGTCTTATTTATCATTATATTTAAAGTGACATAAAACATTTTACTTGCATTGCTGCCTGTAAAACATCAGGCTAGCTACCTACCTGTCTCTGGGCTGATTCTTCTCTCTGCTGCAACAGAATATCTGTTAGACCTGACTTTCTGGAAGGGAACCATCGGCATTCCACCACTCACTAACTTTTACTTAACTGGATTAGGGCTCTGCCACCTTATCAGCTCTACTTTAGTATATTTTAAAGACAGCTATAACTCTCAGGCTCACTTGACTAAACATTTAAGATAGCCATGTTCTTTATTAATCACACCTTATACAGTGGGATATCAGTTCTACAAAGGTGGTGATGACATGTAAGCTGAATATCCCTGCAAAACGCGACTTTTTATTGCAGTGGTCAACTGGAATAAATGCACTGCACCTCTATATATTGACTGCGTTATTTGCCCCCCTGACGTTTAGCTATGAATGCTAGTTGTGTCTACATTTCAGCCATGTTCTTTCTCTGCCCCCACAGCATAAATATCTCTGACAGTCATTTACTTTCTGCTTAGGATATACCTTAGTAACTGAGATATGGGGGGTCATGCTAAATATGGACTGCAGAGACAGAAAAATGGCTCCTCCCGGCCCCATATATACCAGGGACCTCCCACAAGTTCCCAGTTCTTCTCTGCAGTCTGGGCTGCGATGACTAGAAGATGGCTCTTTCTACTCGCAGGTGAGCGGGGCTTATTAGCCTGCGGCCCTGTAGGACTATTCCCACCCGTTCCTTTTCACTGCCTCCCAGCTTAGGCTGCGCTGGTCGGGTGATGGTAGGCAGCACCGCTGTCAGGTGCTAAGGAGCGCTGCTCCAACCGCAGTGTCCCACCAAAGGGTAGGCGGTACAGGTCCGTGGTGAGCCTTATGGGATGTCCCTCCCGCGGCCGTTTGCCCTTAGCCCCCTGTCCCATCAGTTAGGCTTCTCTTAGGCCGGGCGCTGCTTCCCCCTGGGTGGATCTGGGGGGGGGGGGTGTATGTGTTAACTATGATAGTTGCACTGGGTTTTTTATTATCGCCGCCGCTGCCGCACGCTTGTACTTCGCTCCGCGGACGGCAGCGACATCGCCTCAGGCGCTGCTGCTCCGTCATTGGCTGGCCTTGTCACGTGGGCGCGTTTTTGCGCTCTTCGGGGGGGGTCTTGCGGATGACGTTTTCCGCATCACTTCTCCGCGGCCCGCCCCTCGAGGTATATCAGGAGAGACTTAAAGAACTTAATTTGTACAGTCTGGAGGAAAGAAGGGAGAGGGGGGACATGATTGAGACCTTTAAATATGTGAAAGGATTGAATAAGGTTCAGGAGGGAAGTGTTTTTAAGAAGAAACTTAACGATAGAACAAGGGGGCACAACCTGAAGCTAGTCGGGGGGAAGATAAGGAACAATGTTAGAAAATATTATTTTACAGAAAGAGTAGTAGATGCTTGGAACAAACTTCCAGCAGAGGTAGTTGAAAAATCAACAGTCACTGAATTTAAACATGCCTGGGATAAGCACACATCTATCCTAAGATAAAGAGTACATACAGTATACACATAAGGGCAGACTAGATGGACCGTATGGTCTCCTTCTGCCGTCAACCTTCTATGTTTCTATATGCGGGCACCATTTTGGAGCTCCTGAGCTGCGTGTCTGGCGTCTCCCTATCGCGGTCCGTAAGTGCCCCTGCGGGCTGGATTTTCTTTGTATTTCATTGCATTATTCTTACGGGATCTTTGCTTTATGTCTTGCAGGCGGGTCAAACTTTTTTGTGGTTTCTCCCGGTCCTATCCCCTCTATTTAGCGTTAACTCCTTATTGGAGGACTATTGTGATCCATTGTCTCCCACTTCCCTAGCGGGCTATTGGGGCATCCCGAGTAGCCTTATTAGTGTCAATCCCAATTGGCCTGTTGTGCCACAATAATGACCATATGGAGGCTTCTCAGGATAATGTGCTTGGGGTTCCTTCGGGACAAGCCCGGCTGTGTATGGCGTGTGGGGTATCCCCTATAAGTGACGATGTCAGGGTGTGTGTACCCTGCGCCCAGCAGACACTTGCGCTGCTGTCTGGGTTACCGGTGGCTGGGCCTGTGCCCCCTCTGGCTTCGCCTACCCCCCCCACGCTTGCATCTGACTCCTAGTGAGGTGCATACCAGTGGGGAGTCTCAACCTGATTTGGCTGCATGGGTGGCCAGCATTGAGAGACATATTGCTGGGTCTGGCCCGCGTAAGGCTTCTGCTAAGAAGCGGCATTTATCACCTGGTGTTTACCTCTTTCCTATGGAGGCTGAGGAATTTTTTGACATTACCGGTTATACCCCCCTGGAAGAGGGGGAATTATTTTCTGATTCAGAATCGTCTGAGGAACAGCCTAAGGTTTATGGTCCCGATTCTGGGTCTGACCCATGGGCTTCAGATGATACTGACAGGCTTTAGCTCACATTTTTGAAGCACTCTGTATCTCTCCTCCTGCCGTGGCTCCGCAGCAGCAGGGGGAGCTGTTTCATACTGTTAAACCACGCTTGGAGTTTCCTGAACAAACTCACTTTAATAATCTGGTGCTCAAAGAGTGGGAACGGCCTAGCCGGCCTCCCGGGGTACCAAAGAGTTGGGATAAGAGATATCCCTTTCCCGCTGAGATGGTTAAACGTTGGTCATGTCCTCCCGAGGTGGATGCACCAGTTCTGGGGTTGTCCAACACATCCGTCATGCATTCCCCTGACTCTACTACCCTGAGGGATGGGGAGGACAGGCGCATAGATCAGCTGGCTTGCCATGCCTCTGCCATTACGGCTGTTGCTATTAAAAGCCTGCTCAAGAGTCTCTTAGATGGGGCCCCTGATGATGCAGGTAGTGAAGAGTATAGAGCTCTTCTGTGTTGTGAGGAATTTGTTGCATATGTTCTCTCTGCCTTAGATGATACCATTAGAATGTGTGGCAGGGCATCTGCCTTGTTGGTGGTGATACGCCGCTCGGTCTGGCTGCGCCAGTGGGCAGCTGACAACACTGCTAAGAAGGCTCTCACTGGTTTTCCCTTCAAGGGGCTGCGCCTCTTTGGTGAACGTCTGGACTTGTTTGCTAAGGGAGGCAAGTTACCTCAGCGTAGAAGACAGCCCCGGTCCTTTCGGGGTTCAGGTGCCTTTCTTCCTTCCTTCTTCCGTGGTTCCAGAATTGGACGGGAAGCTTCCTTTGCTGGAGCCCACAGAGATTTTTGGGGCAGGGGCAGAGGACGTGGCCGCCCTGGTCCCTCCTGGGGTCCCAAGCCTAAGTCCTCCCCCAAGCCCCCTCAGGCATGAAGGGGCGCCCTCACCCATCCGGGTGGGGGGACATCTTCTGCTATTTGCTTACGTCTGGAGGCGTCATGTCTCAGACCGGTGGATTCAGGAGGTAGTGTCCTCCGGTTACAAGATAGAGTTTGCAGCCTTGCCGCCCCCAAGATTCATCAGATCCCGGTTAGCTCAAAACCCCTTGTCAGCTCAGGGTCTGTCCCTTGCTGTCCAAGGCCTTCTGGAATTGGGAGTCATCTGCCGGGTGCCCTTAAGGGAAAGGGGCAAAGGCTACTATTCCAATCTATTCACTGTTCCCAAAAAAGACGGGTCCATCCGACCCATCCTGGATTTAAAGCGCCTCAACAAATTTGTCAGATTCAGACACTTTCGCATGGAGACTCTGCGCTCCGCTGTGAATTCTCTACGCCCAGGGGACTTCATGACCTCTGTAGACATCAAGGATGCTTACCTTCACATACCAATCTTTCCAGGTCATCAGAGATTCCTCAGGTTCGTTCTGGAGGATCAGCACTACCAATTTGTGGCCTTGCCCTTCGGTCTCACCTCGGCTCCCAGGGTTTTCACCAAGGTGCTGGCAGGAGTTATGGCTCTGTTGAGATCTCAAGGCCTTCGCATTCTTCCCTACTTGTACGACATGCTTATCGCTTCTCAGTCCTTCCAACAGGCAGAGCTGGATACCCAGCGGGTGGTGTCCACACTGGAGTAATTCGGATGGGTGATCAACCACCCCAAATCTTCCCTGTCTCCTTCCATGGTGAAGTCCTTTCTGGGCATGATTCTGGATTCATCTCAGGTCAAGATCTTTCTTCCTCAGCAGAAGGTGGAGAGTCTTCAAGAGCGAGCACAGCTCCTTCTGTCTTGTCCTCATCCGTCCATCAGGCAGGGAATGCAGCTGGTGGGCCTGATGGTGTCCTGCTTCGAGGCGGTTCCGTATGCTCAGTTTCACATGAGACCTCTTCAGCTTCACCTTTTGTCAGTATTGGATCAGGACCCCGTATCCTTGGATCAGGTGTTTGTTCTGTCCCCTCTGGCCAGGCGGTCTCTATCGTGGTGGCTGGACTCAAGGAACCTGCTGGGGGGCAGATCCTTTCTGGCCCCTTGCTGTGACACTGTCACCACGGATGCCAGTCTGGGGGGGCTTCTGGAAATCCCTGAAATGTCAGTGGGGCCCTCAGGAGGCCCACACCCCTATCAAAATTCTGGAGTTGGGGCGATCAGGTTGGTTCTCGCCCACTTAACCCCACACCGTCGGGGTCGGGCTGTTCAGGTCCACTCGGACAAGCAGACGGCGGTTGCCTACATCAATCATCAGGGAGGGACCCGGAGCAGGAGGGCCCTCAGGGAAGTGTCTATGATTCTGTCCTGGGCGGAGGACAATGTTCCCTGCATCTCAGCTGTGTACATTCCGGGGGAGGAGAATCTGACAGACATCGTGCAGCTGGCAGTAGATCAGTACGCCCTGCCTCGGGTTCCAGATCTGCTCACTCAGGGGCACCTACGCCACCCCAATTTACAAACGCTGGCTTTGAAGGCCTGGCTGCTGAAACCTCCATCTTGATGGAAAAGGGGCTGCCTGCCTCAGTTGTTAATACCATTATCAGGGCTAGGAAAAGGTCCTCTTCTTCCATCTACTATAGGGCTTGGCGTACTTACATTGACTGATGCCTAAGTCGCTTCCTTGTCGTGTGTTTTCTATTCCTAGAATTCTGAAGTTTCTGCAACATGGTTTGGATCTGGGCCTTCAGCTCAGTACTCTGAAAGGTCAAGTCTCTGCCTTGGTCCTTTTCTTCCAAAGATCTTTTGCTCAGCATCCCCTGGTCACGACCTTCTTCCAGGGGGTTACTCACGTTCGTCCCCCATGTAAGCCTATGTTACCAGTCTGGGACTTGAACTTGGTCTTATCTGCCCTGCAGGGGTCTCCCTTCGAGCCCTTGCAGGGGGCCCCCATTCTTACGCCTAAGGTAGTCTTTTTGGTGGCTATTACTTCTGTTAGGCGTGTTTCTGAGTTGACGGCGCTTTCCATCAAACCCCCTTACTTTGAGAGACACCAGGACAAGGTGGTGTTTTGTTTTAAGCCAGACTTTCTGCCTAAGGTTGTTTCTGCTTTTCATATCAATCAGGACATTGTTTTGCCTTCTCTGTGTCCTAATCCTAGTAACTCTTTGGATGTGGTCAGGACTCTGAAGTTCTATTTGGTGGCTATTGAATCCTTCAGGAAGACTGATGCTCTTTTTGTGCTCCCGTCTGGACCTAAGAAGGGTCTGGCTCCAGCTAAATCTACTATCAGCAAGTGGATTCGTCAGGCTGTGATTCAGGCCTATTCTGCTAAGGGAAAGAATCCTCCCTTCCGCCTTACTGCTCATTCCACTCGTGCTATTGGTGCCTCGTGGATATTTTCAGCACCAGGCTTCTGTTGAACAAGTTTGCAAGGCCGCTACTTGGTCTTCTGTTCATACTTTTTCTAAGTTTTACAAGGTTGATGTTCGGGCTTCAGCTGATGCTGCTTTTGGCCGCAAAGTTCTGCAGGCGGCAGTGGTTTAAACTGTCTGCTCTAACTTTTTGGGGATCCCACCCTACCTTACGGACACTGCTATTGGATGTCCCAGGAGTAAGAAATATTCTGGAACAGGATATGCTGTATACTTAGAATAATACAATTCTGTGATTACTCACCTGTAGAATTGGTATTATATGTATACAGCACGTCCTGTTCCACCCCGCCCTTGTTATCATTATTTTTAGTTACCTCTTTATGATGATTGTTCTTATGTTCAATATTTGATAATGGTTATAGTTCTCCCGGCTTCATTTTAACTGCTTTTCAATACTGGGGAATTTGTGGGAGGTCCCTGGTATATATGGGGCCGGGAGGAGCCACTTTTCTGTCTCTGCCGTCCAGCGCCATCTTGTGGATGTATTACCCAGGAGTAAGGAATATTCTGGAACAGGACGTGATGTCTACGTATAATACCAATTCTACAGGTGAATAATCACAGAATTGTATTTTTAGCGTTAATACACCAAAAAGTGCAAAAAAGTCTTTGTCCTACATTTTCCCTTAAAAAATCACCTGCACATGTGATAGCACATTTTACAGTGGGGCTTCATTAGCATTAGTTGTGTATAAATAGCATGTTTAGTAATAACATTTTTTTTTTTTTGCTCAAATCATTGTGTGACCTCTCCTGGCTGCAAACAAACACTTTTATACATTTTTGGGACTTTTTATATTTTTACACAGATTTTTATCTGGCACTAAAGTGTTATTGTTCCAGTGGTAAAACAATGTCATTCCATGTGTTTTTGCTTTGTTACTGGTGTTTATGTGTTCAAAAACAGACTTTGTGCTGTGGCTCCTTTAAGACAAAAACAGACTTTGATCACACAGCGTCTGGCGCTCTATGCTACAGCACCCAGCTTTAGAGTAACAATGCTGTGTGTGTCTAGCGTTTTTTTTTAATATGGTGTGGAGCGCCATGTGCCGGACACACTGAGCTGGTGCTACTTCTCACTCGCCACAGCGCTGTACTGTTGTTAGAGCAGCCAACACACATCACATTCATCAATGCCAGCCAGGTTACTGCAGCTTTCGCAACGCTAGTTTACAGCGCCCCACACACACTTACAGCATCTACTAGCAGTTGCTCTAAGCGCCACTATACAAACGCTCATATGGCAATATCTGGCGTTAGTAGTGAATCAGCCTCTATGGCTCAATGTATTCTCAGAGCAAGGGTACATCAACTCTGCCCGGGGAGAGGCGGGGCATCAGTCCTCTCCTCATCTCAGGGAGGGATAAGGCTTGGGGAAGGGAGAGCTGAAAAGGAAAAGGGGTAGTAGGGAGGACATGGGAAGGAGAAAGAGGGATGGGGAGGTTAAACAGGGGAGGGGAACAGCTCCCGGATCTGGTGTTAAGCATTTCTCTCTCGTAATCAGGATTTTGACCACTAAAACACTACACATAAAATCAAGCAAAACAGACATGTCACAGTTAAAACACTATAGTTCTGAGAATAGAAATGCACCTATAACACAGTAGCTGAAGAGACAAATTCACTAGAGTAAAGACCGGGAGAAATATGGAGGCCTTGGTGAACTTTGCCTTAGCCTGCACAATAAGCACAGAGGATGGTCCTTTGCTCATAAATAGAGCTGCATTTGATGCGAAATGCGAAAGTTTGCACATGAATCAAAAACGTCACACATGCCGATTCTCTGAATCTTGCACCGAAGTTTGTGGATGCAGTTGCACATGGTTTTTGGTGTTTTGGCGCATGGGCATGAATCGACCCTTATATATTTGTTTATTAGATAATCAAGTACTACAAGGATGACCATCACAACTCTCCAGTTGCAGTGATTCATGGCTTTTTTTTCTTTTAGGATACATTTCATGTTTGTTCAGATAGTGAGGCTAATTTTGCCTTATGGAGGCCTGGCCATTTGTAAAAAAAAGATACTGGCTAAATTCTGAAAAAAACATCAACTTTGCAGAAAGAAAGTACAGGGATACCAATAATATGCTTAATTGTTGGCCATATCACTGAAAAAAGTCCTTCTGGCCTTTGTGCATCAAATAGTGTACCTCTTAAATCCCTAACAAAGCTTTGCTTAATAGAACACCCTGCTTTTCACCATAACAAATTGATGATAATGAACTGATATGCCAAACGTATACAGATAATTCTATTTAATGACCCCTTCCTTAAAGTAATAGCCCAAGCAAAAAACCTATAACTTAACGAAAGCTGAAAGTGAGCACCCCGGCATCCATCGCTGATCAGCCATGGCCCCCCAAGATGTCTCTCTGCACGCCCCCTATATTCATTCCAATAGAGGGGAGCTGCCGAGGTAGGGCCATGACAGGAGGGGTGGGCATGCAGAGGGGCAGAAATTCCTGTTGGAGGAAGTGGAGATTGAAGGCTGATGCAGGACCACTGGGTGCTTGTTCTCCAGTATTGCTAAGTTTTACAACACTGGAGCTGGAAGGAATAACTGCAGGGATATAGGGTAGTATGGGTGTTTTTTTTAGCAGGGACAGTTACTTTAATTATATGTCATTGTTATTTCAAAACAAACAGTAAAAATTCATATAACTTAGGATGCAAATGGATATGATCTCATAAGTAATAACATTGAATAACAAATGTCTTTGCTTTCATGTTAGCTGATCTAGAGGAGGAGGCCCACCCTGAGTATAAGTTTGGAAGTGAAATGTCAGCAGACGACCTCAGTCAAAAAGAAGCTGCAGCAATCATTGCAAAAAAGGTAAGATATGGAATGTTGTAAATATATGTTCTTTATATAGTCTATCAGGATGCCCCTGTGGAAAATAACAATTGCCAGGATAGTGAAGCCCTGAGCCAGGGAGGGTCCTTGCTCCTTTTGTTTCATTCAGAAATGCCAGGGTGATCAGGGGAGGATTGGGACAGCTAGAAGAGTATCTGTTTTACTTATCCAAATGGGCTTGCCTTGGGGGAGACACCCAGGGATGGGGAAGACACCAGGGGAGACACTAGGGGATGGGGGCGACAGCAAGGGTTGGGTGCAACAGCAAGGGTTGGGGATTGCGGAAACACCAGGGGGTAGGGGAGACAACAGGGTATGGGGGAGACACCAGGGAATGGGGGAGACACCAGGGGATAGGGGAGACACCAGGAGATGGGGGAGACACCAGGGGATGGGGGCGACAGCAAGGGTTGGGGGCAACACCAGGGGATGGGGCAACATTAGGCGATGGGGGAGACCCCGGGGGATGGGGGCTACACCAGGGGGTAGGGGAGACACCAGGGGATGGGGGGAACCCAGGGGATGTGGGCGACTGAAGGCTGAATAAAGTGCCTGGACTTTGGTCCATAATGTTTATATGTGAGTAAATCTCCTCTATATGCTCTGTAAAATGTAAATTCTTTATTAATATATACAATTAAATAGGTATGCTATGCATTATTTTAATATCATAAGACAAGGTTAGATGATTTTTATCTGCTTATTAATTACGTTTGGTTTCTTCATTAGGCTGCAGAAGATTCTGAACAAGAAAATAATAACAAAAAGGTAATGACAACTTTTTAATAGTTACTCTGTGAGCTTGACTGTCCAACACCAGAGAAACCATTCATGCCCCTCTATCCTAAAGTGGAAGGGTGTGTCCAGTTTAAAGAGGCACTTCAGAGGCCCTGGAGTGTAAAAGAGTCTAAAAGACTCCAGGGCCACCCGAATTGGGATGCTCTGCAGTTTGAAGTCGGCAGTTTCACTCACGTTCTCCCGGAACCTTTGCCGTGCCCTCATTCCCGCTCACCTCTTGCCGCGCGTGCTCCTGCGTCTGGCCTTTCTGAATGGGCGACACGTGCATGCCACGGCTAGGAGGTGAGCAGGGGATGCGGTGCACTTGGGCCCCCTTGGCGCCACTCAGCTGCTTAGCCATCCATACAGCTTAGCCCTCAGTGGAGCTAAAGGGAGGTGAGTGAAAGCAAGTGCACTGATCACCGAAGGTGAGTTGATCGGGAACCTGGGGGAATACACACCCCAATTCCGGATGCCACCGCAAATAGGAACAACACCCCAAGAAGACAAACTTGGGTGTGTTGTCCATATTTAATTATAAAACCCCCATCCCTACCGTCGATTGATACAGATGTGAAATTCCTTTACCGTCAGGGAAGTTTTACCAAGAAATTTGAACTACCAGTAGCTTAAACCGGCCCTTCAACATCATTTAATGAAAAGCCCAAACTAAAATTAATATATTTTACGTTTTTAGTCACTTATTATTCTTTCCCCCACTGGGCTGCAACTCTGTTCAGGGTTCAAGGATTAACCTGCTGCTATCTTGCCTCAGAAGCATCACATACTGAGGAGAGGGGGGCAAGTGCAGGGGGCGCATTATAGCTGTGTTTTGCAGGGAGCAGAGCTGGGATCAGGAAAAGGACAGCAATCCCAGAATGCAGAGCGGCATAGTCAGAAGACACTTCCTTTCTGCAGGCAGCCCATGGGCTGTGAATGTTTCGTTTATAGGCTCAGAAAATGCACTAGGTGCAGGTAGGATGATTTTTAATGTTGACGATCTGTATGTACAGGTTGGGGGGACATGCAACATAGGCTCTTATTCAGGGTGAAGGTCCAGTTTAAAGGATCTGTATCCTGTACCTGGATAATATTAAAAATCTAGAAAAAATTACTGGGTAGTGAGAGGAGGTGCTTATACCTCCCGAATGAAAAAAAATCCCACCAAGCTTGTTGTTTTCTTCTCCTGGTAGGAAGGATATCCAGGGGTGACAGGTTTTTGAGAGAGGGAAGTTTAAAGTAGCAATATTGGGCCGGGGGCCATATTTCCCTGGCCAGTATTCGGTGTAGGGCATCCCTCAATCAGATGCTCACCCCTACAAGTCTTAGAGGACCTACAGTCTTTTGTTGTTCCACCTTAATAGACTAAAATGTCTGACTCTGTGATGGGCTCATTTTGTAAAGTGTAAAGAACCTATGCTATAATGGGTTGGCTACAGAAATAAATAACTAAATACTAGACGCAGCATAAGAGAATTTTTTTTTTTTTTTTACAGTAATGTATATATATATACGTGTGTCATTTTAGGGCCAAGCAACTGTGGATGATGAACAGGCGTGGATGGCAAATTATAAATATGTAGGAGCCACAACCAATATTCATCCATTTCTATCAGTGTTAATCAACTATGTCCAACCAGTAAAATTCCAAAGCTTTAAAGTGGCAGAAGGTAACTTGTGATCCTATAGAAAATGCTATCAAATGTGTAGATATTAGGCTAGATAGTAACATGCATGCGTAACATGGGAGTGTTTTGCATCCTTTTTTTTTTAAATAAAATTAATGAAATTGCTGTATTTCAATCATCCACAAAGAGGCACAGTTTTTCTTTAAACTGCTTGAGCAGCAGGATGTCAGAGGTGGTGTTGGCTGCAGTTACCGTTTATAAAACAAATCAAAAAATGGCTGGAAGTGGTCAGAACGCCAATGAATACACAAGTTAAGGGGGCCATAGCACCCTGTTAGCTTGCAGCCAAACCTATAATCTGCCCCTAAATCTGGTTAAAAACAGAGGTCTTGGTCCACACATATCTGCAGAAGTATGCTGAAGCTGCACCACCAAACGCCATGGTGCCTCTGTGAGGTGCAGTCCTAACTCTAATCTATGAGAGGCCCCTTTGAGACATACAATGCAATAGATAAATTGGGAGTAGCTTACTTGAGGTTGCCCTATAACTTTGAGTGCAGCCCATGGGGTGGAAGCGTCAAAAGCCTTGCAGTACAGCTTCATACCCTCCACCCCATTTGCTTGCACAAAATCAAAGGAAACAAAAGAAGGCTGGTAGCCTCTCAGACCAATTTATAACTAACCCTGAGGGTGCACATGAGCAGGGCATCTAGGATATACAAGTCTTAAAGGGGCCACAGAACTCAACCCTGTTAGCTTGCAGGCAGACCTATTATCTGTCCCTAAATCTGGTTAAAAACAGAGGTCTTGGTCCACACACATCTGCAGAAGTATGCTAAAGCTGCACCACCAGCGCCAAGGTGCCTCTGTGTAGGCGCAGTCCTACCCCTAATCTATGAGAGCCCCCTTTAGGACATACAATGCAATAGATAAATTGGGAGCAATGAATATAAGCAGCATTGTTCAGTCTTTTTTTTTATTGTGTGTATATAATTACTTTTTTGTTTGTATGTTTTTTCCATTCAGACAAGAATATTCATTTCAACATGTCTTCTTTCAATGAGTCAGTCGGGCTCGGGTATTTGAAGACACACGCCATTGAGTTTGTAAAGTATCCTTTCTCAATAACCCCTTCATAAAAAAGTAACCTAGTGACTAACGGGTAATTCAGGGAAGGTGGCATAACAGAACAATATGTAAGCAATGAAATATTGTAAGGCAGAATCAAATAGTGCACGTAAATATAAGTTGGATATGTAAGGGATCATTGTGCCAACAATAGAACTTTAAAGAGGAACAAACCCTGGGATATTTATTATCCTGGGTTTTGTTCCTCTTCCCTCAAACACTTCGATAGCGATCCCATGGCGCACGCACAGGGCTGACCTCCAATCACATTTTTAGGCTGCTTTTTAAGGCTGAATGGAGCTTGGCCGCTCCCCTTTGGCAGTGCAGGTGCATGCATCAGGCAGAGAGGAGCTAGAGGTGTTGTTACCCGTGCATGTGCCGAGGGATCGCCGGCACAGTGAGTAAACAATGCAATTTGAGGAATTTCACACAGTGAGGCATCCATCCTCTTCAGTCTTTTAGACTCCGGGGATAGGTTATTGACCGGATCCAGGGCTGGTCCAAGACGCTTTTTTCCTCTATGAAATTGACTCAAAGAGGCCGATTCATTAATAGCGCCAGGTAGCGACAGATGAGCGACAGTAGCGTTATTTTCACAGCGCACGCTAGTATTCGCTGTGCTTGGCCGTTGTTCGGCTGTTGACAGCAACTCAGTCGGTGTGCAGTAATGTTGAATATGGGGTTAGGAGTCGCTGTTTGACAGGTTCCGCGCTGTATGGGAGCGCATGACAGCGAATGGCCATAGCGAACGGCTCCCAGCATATTCATTAACAAATCACGCTCCAAAAATTCTCGCGCTGTGAAATGCTTGTTTAAACCCCAGAGCGCTGGCGGCGATGGGTTAAAAGTAGTTTTTTAACCCCCAACCATATTTTTAGAAAAAAAAACATGTTTTTCAAAACATTTTGTAATATGAATACATTAATATCAGACCTGTAATATCAATTCTGCACAATTTTTTTTTTTTTTTTACCTAAAAAAAATTATCTAACATTGCAGAAGTGGTCACAGAATTTTTGACATTTAAAAAAAAAAAAAAAACATTAATAGCAATTAATTAAGAATATTTAAAGATTGTTCCACTGAAATGCATTGGAGAGCGCCAGGTAGCGAGAGGTCATACCTGTCGCTGTTCAAGGTCGCTCGCTGGCGCTGTGGGGTGAGGCTGGAATAATGATGAATGATTCGCTATCTGGCGCTCTGGCTAAGCAGGATCGGCTTGATAAATGTGTGATTGCGGAGAGGAGCCGGCGTTCTCGTGGCGGTGACCGTCATTACCGTTCGCTCACCATTCGCTACCTGGCGCTATCCCTTGTTAAGTAAGGGCCAAAGTCTATTTCCATATGGGACCTGATTTGGGATTATAAATTGTTACTTAATGAGGAACAACCACCACCCTAGGTTCACCTCTTTATGGGGCATCCCAAATAGTGAAACCAGGGGGTCGTCTGATCCACTCACCTTTTCCTTGAGCCCACGTCTCGATGCCACAGCCACATCTCGATGCTATACTTTTAGCTGTGCGCATACCTGTAGCAGCATTTCTGAACAACTGTCACAGGCACACAGACAGCTAGAGGTGAGTGTAGATAGGGCCAGCGGCGTACGCTACATTCAGCTTTCCTTGCCGCTCTGAGCTAAGAGCAGCAAAAAAAAGCTGAATGAAGTGCAAGACACTGATTGGCTGAGCAGCCAGGGCATGCGCTGTGGGAATGAGGAAAAGGTGAATAGGCAATCCCGGGGATACACTAAACTCCAAATTGGGATGCCCAAGGCAAGAGGAACAAAACCCAAGATAGTATTAAAAGCTTGAAGTGGACCAGAACCCACAGAGATTGGTCCAGGAATCTATAAGATTCCCAGGCCAATTGATTCCCTTCCCCCAGGACATCCTGAATCGGGATGCTCCGCTGTGTGAAACCCCAGGTCGCCCATAAACTCACCATCTTTCCTGGTCCAACAGCGCATGCGTGAGCAGCGACGGCATCCCCGCTATCCCTCTAGCCGGGCACATGCTTGCGCAGGCATTTGTGAATGGCCGGCACGGGCACGCTCCCTGTTAGAGGGTAGCAGGGGATGCGCCTGGCAGTGCCCTCGGATCCACTTCTATTAGATGAGCTCCTGGACGAAAGGGCTCGAGCAGATCCGAGCGCGCCTTAGGACTTGGAAGAGATGAGTCTGTTCGGGCGACCTGAGGGGTTTCACACGATCAGGAGTGCCCCGGGGGCAAGGATCAAAACCCAGGATAGTCAAAATCCTGTTTATTTCCACTTTAATGTCATGTCTGCTCTCTCCCATCTGCATACGAGAACCCAGAAGTAGATATATATAGCACAGCTTGTGTCTTTTTAGTAGCAATTTCCCAAATCAGGAATATTTAGACTTTTGGTCCACTCCAATTAGAGCTTTTTATTTAAATATACAATAGGCTAGAGGAGGACTGAGTCGATAAAGCAAAAGATAAAAAACGGCAAAACAGGTAACGAAATAAGTTGGTAGGGGGGTTAAATGCATAATAATTTATTTCTACCCACAACTACCCTTTAAAGCGGTCTCACACCCATTCTCCACATAATGGGTGCGAGGCCCAATTGTCACAGTCTCGGGAGGGCATCCAGATTGCTGTAGAGCTGCCCCCCCATGCATAGACCCCCTGCAATACTTACCCGAACCTTGATCCCCCCCGCCCAATGCATCTGGCCGCCGGCCATTTCGCAGAGGTGCTCCAGCAATCACAATGCGGTCCCACATTCAATATGTAGAAACTGGGTGTGGGCCTGCTTTGATACACAATAAAAAGGCCGATTTATTCAGCATTCTGAGGGACTCACACGCTAAATTTATCAGAATATGGAGGCCTTGGGTGGAATACGGCTACCCGGAAACACGCAACACCTTACTGCAATGACCGATGATCGGCTGTTTCTTCCTTTTTTTTTTTTTTTTCTCCCCTTCCCCCCCTCCCCCAACTCTACCTTAGGCCACCCTCCCCTCCCCCTTAGGCCACCCTCCCCTCCCCCTTAGGCCACCCCCCTCCCCCATTTCCCTCTCCCCCCACCCCTCCCCACTTTCATCTCCTCCTCCCCTTATTCTTACCCGGCTTACCCTACCGCAAATTTAATATCGAACCCTTACGCATACTAAGCTGGGAGGCGGGAGGACAACGCCCAGTGTAATAGTTGCTTCTGGAGTTAGGCCGCTTAGGCAGACACGCTGGCGCTAGACAAATAATTGAGTCATGCAAACACATTTACAGATGTAGTAGATGCTTTATTGTTGTATTGAAATGTTTGCAATGTACCAGTTCTGTGAAAGTTGAACGCCTTTATGCTGTACAACAATCTTATGCCATTGTCATCTGTATTTCTCAATAAAAAAGAAAGAAAAAAAATCTTAATAAAAAGATTGAAAAAAAAAAAAAAAAAAGGGCCAATTTATCAAGCACTTCTGCCAGACAATGCTATTTCAGTGCACATTAGAGTAGTACAACATATGATTTCTAAATTTCTCAGCACGTTTTAATAAACGTGTTTCTTGCAGTACAGTAACATGCACACGTGTGAAAAAAAAATATAAATTATATTTTGCACTACTCGAATTTGCACCGATGTGGCACTGTCTGGCATCAGTTCTTTTGCACCCAGTGCCATACTACCCAGCAACTGGGCAGCATGAGGGAATGTGAAGGGAGGGATCCCCATTAAACAGCATTGTGTGGAAGACTTATAACTCGCCAGGCTGCCCTGTCACTCTGTTGGGCATCATGGAGAAGGGTGTTCAGTCATTTGCCTAGAAGCTGGCAGCTGCACTTCACAAGCCATTAGTACACTTTGCTGTGAATTATTCGGCCGTTCAAACATTGTGTACTTGTGTTTGCCCGTGTTTGCGTCTGTGTTTTGTTTGCCCGCCTTAACCACACACACAGTTACAACAAACGTCAGATGAGTCGGATCTACCCCAAGGGGGGCAGAGTGGATTCCAGTAATTATATGCCTCAGATTTTCTGGAACGCCGGATGCCAGATGGTCTCTCTGAACTATCAGACCCCAGGTAGGCCGCGGCACCCAGCCATGCCGAATGCCAAGAAAGCTGCTGCTCTTACGCTTGCTGAGCAGATGCTGCAGGGCTGCCTCTGGCGTTTAATGGAGAAACCGCAACGCAGCTAAATGATATTAAGATGTTTACTGACAAATGAGGATGAGCGTGCCGGATTATATTTAGAAATGCTGTGTGTGCTGCATTCTAATTGGTGACTTTACAAGTGACCCGGCAGTAACACAGATTAGATACTATCTTATTCTTGCCATTTGCTTCAATTAAGCACTGTGATATGTTATAAATAGTTGAAGAAATATGATGAAAGGCAAATTAATCAGTTGAAATTGATCCTGTACTTACATAGGACCTAAGGGGGGCATCCTGATTTGGGGTGCCTTGCAGTCAGAGTCATTTCTATGGGTGCAAGCAGGGCAATTGCACTGGGTGCCAAAGCCATGGTGTCTTTATTCCAGATATCCTATTTTCCATGGAATCGTTCAGGGCCCATGTTAGTGACAGCCCCCCCCCCCCCCCCCTTATTGGGCTCATTCATAGGGAGGGGACACAGCATGGCACATGCCAGTATGGAGCAGCAGAAGCACTATAGGGTGGGTGAGGAGGAGGCAGGTTTTTTTTCCTTCCCCTCCCTACAGAGAGCTATTTCACCCAGAAACTGCCTACCCGCAGCGGCCAATCCAGTAAAGCCCAAGATCTGGCAACACACTTAGTTTTCCTACGGGTTCCCTCAGGAGTTTCTCATGGCATATGACATATGGTGCTGCAGAACAGCGTCAGCCCTGCTCTCTCCGCTCTGCTCTGTCACTGCTGGGCATGCAGAGCAGAGATGCTGCATAGAACCACCATGGGAACCTGGAAAGAAAAGATGAGTGTATCACCTGATCTAGGGTCTTACTAGGTTGACACTCTGCAGTGGAACCTAAGTTGGAAATCCCCCTTGCAGCACTTTCCCTTTGCGGATGTTCTCTCCAAAACAGTGCTTTATGTGTTATATATATTCATTATTCATTAAACCGGACCAACAGCCTGGCACAGTTGGAAAAGAAAGGTAGCGGCCATTTTGGAGCTTCCTCTCCCATCTGACATAACTGAAATGCACAGTAACAGGAAGCCCAGATGACTTCCTGTTTGCAGGTGGCCTGCAAGCCTGTGAGTGGCCATCTTGTTTTTAAAATTTACCTCAGCAGGCATTAGAAAAAAGGTAAATTATTTTTTATGTGCAGAAATCTAAATTGCCCTGGAAAAGGGATGCATATGAGCACTGTTTGTTGTGTTGGTCTGATTTATTTCATTTTTGACTGTTGGTCCACTTTAATATGCATGGCATGAAGAGCGGCTTGAAGTAGAGCCACCGGGAAAGTACGTTTATTGAACAAACCAAAAAGTTTTAGCTAGCAGGGCATCCCAAATCGAGAAAAGGTGAATATAGAATTTTTTTTATTTTATTTGCCTGAAAATGTTTTTTGTAATTTGTGAAATAAAATACTGTAATTATTGAACGGTCAAATTTGAACGGTTGATGATAATAATGACTGTCATTTGCATCCACCATTTAGGACAATCGAAGAACAATATAACTGCATAATAATTTCACTTCATTTTCTCTTTTAACAGATCTAGCCATGCAGTTGAATCAGGGAAAGTTTGAATACAATGGATCTTGTGGGTAAGCGATTTTTTTAACTCCCCAGTCATTCTTACAGGTACCGTATTTGCCGGCGTATAAGACGACTGGGCGTATAAGACGACCCCCCAACATTTCCACTCAAAATATAGAGTTTGCTATATACTCACCGTATAAGACTACTCCCTCTTACGCACTCCAAATAAAACTTAAAAGAACATCAGATTTTATTTCAACATGTTAATTCCCTTCCCCAGAGTCCCTGGGTGGCTTCTTACAGTCATACTTTCTGGCTTCTTACAGTCATGGGGGCATCCCTCAATACAGTCATGGGGGCATCCCTCAATACAGGCATGGGGGCATCCCTCAGTACAGCCAGCGAGTGGCCCCACTCCCTCCTCCCCCCGCCCCACCCCGCCGCTCACACACTTACCGATGGGCGGAGGGCCGTTCTGCCCATCCCTGCTGTTCCTGTCGCCGCCGCCACCACCGCCGTTCTCATACACACAAACACGCACACACATTCATGCTTACCGGCACTTCATGGCTGTTGCGCGCTGGTCGTCGGTGGGCGTGCCCCAGATGGCCGGCGTCCATTGTTTTCATTGGACGGCGGCCATCTGGGACATGCCCACCGACGACCAGCGCGCAACAGCCAGGAAGTGAAGTAAGCATGAATGTGTGTGTGTGTGTTAGTGTTAGTGTTAGAGAGCGGCGGCGACAGGAACAGCAGGGACGGGCAGGCCAGGCAGCCGCAACGGCCACCCCTCACCCTCACCGTATAAGGTGCACCCAGCGTATAAGATGACCCCCCCACTGGGAGGCATGTTTTACAGGGGGAAAAAGTCGTCTTATACGCCGGCAAATACGGTATATACAATATCTCACAAAAGTGAGCACACCCCTTACATTTTTTATTGAATCTTTATATGGGACAACACTGAAGCTATGACATTTTAACACAATGTAAAATAGTCAGTGTACAGCGTATTTAACAGTGTAACTTTGGTGTGCCCTCAAAAAAGTGACTACAAAAGTAGCAACAAATGTGAGTACACCCCTAAGTGAAAATGGACAAATATGGTCTGAACACTGACAAGATGATCCCCAACCCTTTATCCTCCGCACCAATGCTGGCAGCAATCATATCTCTATGTTGAACAGACATGATATGGATAAGACACTAAGCATGTGTACTCAACTTCTTTGGTCAACAATGGCAAGGCCGATGGCACCTGTGGAGTGGAACCTGTCTTGGCCACCATGCTGCAGCTTACTTTCAGTGTGTTGGCAATCTTGTTATTGCATAAGGCAGGGGTGTCAAACTCAAATACACAGTGGGCCAAAATTAAAATCTTGGTGAGAGTCACGAGCCAACCTTGATATTTATTGAAAAAATGCTTATCCAACAGTGCATGCGCACAGCCAATCTTGTTAACTTCACTCAGCTTTTCTTGGCCGTATTTTCGTAGTCATTGAGCCAAGTGCTCCACGGGCCGCATCGCCAGCTATGCTTGAGCTAGGGGCGTGCCCATGTTGCCTGATGCCGGCACGTACTTGGCTAAAGGTATAGTGCAGTGCAGCTGCAGCCCACCCAGCGATCGGGTAAGTTTTACCAGTGATGGGGGGTTTCAAGCAGCAATTTGGGATGTCCCAGGTAGTGAGGATCAGGCGGGTTTAATGGCTGTGTGTTGAATTATTTTGAGGGTACACCAATGTACACTGTTATACAAACTGTACACTGTCTACATTGTGTCAAAGTGTCATGTCTTCAAAGTGTCTGCAGTGCAAGCAGCTAACCACTAGAGGGAAGTGCATCACTAATTTCCAAAGCAGGAAGTGAGGCATTAATCACTAAAGGTACTTATGGCATCTAGAGATGCCTATGGAGACTTTTCCCAGCTCACCTCTGCTTTCCTTTTTCCAACTTACCCGTGCTAACCTCTTCCTCCCTTGCCCCACCTTACCTCTGCTTACCTCTTTCCACCTCACCTCTGTCCATCTCTTTCCTTTCTGTCTCACATCTGTTTACTTCTTCCCCCATTCCTCTGCTCTCCCCACCTCTGCTATCCTCACCCCTGTCCAACACGCCTCTTTCCCAGCTCATCTTTGCCAGCCTCAACTTCTCTTGCCTCAAGTCTGACTACATCTATCCACCTATCCTCACCACTGCTTACCTCTTCCTTTGTCAACTCTCCCTCCCTTACCTCTGCTCAAATTACCTCTTCCCGTATCACCTTTCATTGCCTTACCTGTCCCCACCTCACCTCTTTCTGTATCATCTCTCCCTGCCTTACCCCTGTCTACCTCACCTCTTCCCATATCACCTCTCCCTGCCATACCTCTCCCCACGTCACCTATATCATTCTGTATCATCTCTCCTTGCCCTAACCCTGTCTACCTCACCTCTTCCCATATCACCTCTCCCTGCCTTACACCTGTCTACCTCACCTATTCCCATATCACCTTTTCCCGCCTTACCTCTCCCCACCTCACCTCTTTCTGTATCATCTCTCCCTGCTTTACCTCTCCCCATCTCACCTCTCTCTGACTTACCTCTGCCTACCTCACCTCTACCTGGATCAGCTCTCCCTGCCTTACCTCTGCCCACCTTGCCTCTTTCGAAATCTCCTCTTCCTGCCTTACCTCTGCCCACCTTGCCTCTTTCCAAATCACCTCTTCCTGCCTTACCTCTGCCTACCTCACCTCTACCTGGATCATCTCTCCCGGCCTTAACTCTGCCTACCTCACCTCTACCTGGATCAGCTCTCCCTGCCTTACCTCTGCCCACCTTACCTCTTTCCGTATCATCTCTCCCGGCCTTACCTCTGTCTACCTCACCTCTTTTCATATCACCTCTCTTTGCCTTACCTCTACCCACCTCACCCTACCTCCACTTACCTCACCTTTTGCCACGTCTGTTCTACTCACTTCTTCCTGTCGCACCTTTGCATATACACAAAAGCATATTCGATGCTTTACCGTAAAGCATGCCTGCAGTAAACTATTTGCATTTTTGAAGCCTACATTTTATTGCGGCCCCTTGAAGTGGAAGAATAATACTGTGCAGCCCTTAAACCAAAAAAAGTCTACAGAATTGTATATTTCATTATATATACAATACATTATATTTCAGTAAAAAATGTTGCATTATTTGTTGCCTTTCCTTCCAGATACCTCCTTAAACCAGACTTCATGCGTCGCCCTGATAGAACATTTGATCCATTCTCAGAAACTCCAGTGGATGGAGTGATTGCTGCAACCTGCTCTGTTCAGGTATACTATACATGGATGTTATCTAAAGATCATATTATATGCCCAAATCATTATCTGCTCTACATGGTTGTAGTGCCCAATCCTTCGTGACCTATATGTTTGGAATTTGTTCACAACTTACTACAGGATACAGCTGTGTGCAGGGTTTTCACTGGCACTACCAATAGATTTGTTTTGACACCTTTTGTAGTGCAGAGATGTGAGTTTGTCCAATAGGAAGGATAGTGAGGGTGTACTGTACTGCTAATGGGCATGTGTAAATAAACTCTTATGTCTTATTTTCTTTAATCTTTATAGTCATTTGTTAGTACACATAGCTGGCTTTTGGTTATCCCATTGACATAAATAGACAGTCCAAGGTGGTAAAAGAAACAAATTACACTTACTGTACCTGCCAGCCCACTGTTTTGATCACACAGGTTCCTGCAGGCGGAACCGCTCCAGTTTCATCACTGTGTTGCCCCACCCAGCCCTGAGCATCTGTCACCAAATACAAATCAGTGCAGCATGGTAAGGGATAGTCAAGTAACGGGCCCCCTGCTACCACTCAATGAGGGAGTCTGCTCCTACATTACTAGCAGCAGGGACACACAGCGTGGCTGTCATCCTAGTTAAATTAGAGTGGACAGCCAAGCGGCAGAAATGACCTCTCCACTGAGTAACCCACTCCCTCCCATCTCCTGATTTGGAATGCCCACTGTCTGAATATGACCTAGAGGTAAGCCTACTTACCAGTCACCACGGGCCAGCCACTGAATGGAGACACAGCAAGCTGTTTCACATAAGCAGCAGTGAGGCTTCAAATCTTACTTGCCAGCACTTCTGTGGTCTTGATCATGCCCCCAGGGTGTCACCACAGTTCCTACTTTTAGCTTGCAGGTGGTGTATGAAGCTTAGCTGGGGGCCCATATTGAATAACAGAGGCCTTGGTATAAACTCGTACTCCATACACGCCCCTGACTGGAGACACTGGAAGCTGCTTTACATATAGAGAAGCTCCCCATCTTATACTTGTCAGCACTTCTGTGGCCTTGATCATGCCCACAGGGTGTCTGCTGTCACCTCAGTTCCTACTTCCAGTTCGCAGGTGGTGTACGCTGGTGTATGAAGCTTGGCTTGATGGCAAATTTTAAACATTTTAGAAGCAATCCTCACAGTAGCAATGCCAGGGGGAAACATACCATAAAGGCAGGTGAGGCAGCTGCTACCAGGCCCCTGGCAGAAGAGGGCCTGGTTCCAGCTGCCTCCTTTCCACCTTGTAACACCTGTGGGACACGCGTCGGGGTTTGTTTCCTGAAAGGGGTTCAACTGCGGTATTCAGTGTCGGCGTGCTGTCTGCTCACAGCCCAGCCATAGGTTGCGCAGGTCTGTGGCCCCACCCTGGACAACAAACTGGCCTCACAGCTGACAACCCCGACCCGCAGTCTGAATGCTATTTTATGAATCACAGAATGTGTGGCTAGCTGGCATAAAACAGATTGACCTACTTTTTAGCTCTAGAAGTTTGTTAGCGGGTAAGGTCCAATATACAATGACATCTGATGCTTCTCTAAGGTTATATCTGGACAATTTCTATCAGACAAAAAAGTTGGCACATACGTGGAGGTGGATATGTATGGACTTCCAACAGATACCATCCGAAGGGAATTCCGGACACGTATGGTCCTGAACAATGGTCTGAATCCAGTTTACAATGAAGAACCATTTGTATTCAGAAAGGTAAAAGGTGTTTTGTTTTTCCTTTTTAAAAAATGGCTTTATAAAAACTTGTGGTTTTCCTATGCGAGAATCCTCCACCGGCTACATGCAAAGCTGAAAATGTGACCTTTAGGGAATCAAATGCTTCACTCGTATTCAAGGAGTCCAGTGAGGAGTCATGATGTACGGAGCATAGCGAATCCCAGAGACCAGGGCCGTTTTTTAGGCGAAATAGCTTTCGTTTCAGGATACAAAATAATTCAGCCCCGTGTGTGCCATGCTGTGCCACTGCCTTAGCAGCAGGCAGTGCCCACTTTCCATGACTGAGCCAAATATGGGTAATGAGGGGCCTGGCTTATGGCCTGCACCACTAGCAGTGGTCCTGACTCATTTGCTAAAAACAGTATGTCCCCCCCCCCCCCCCCCCCCACATACACAAGGGTCTTAGCACCCGGGATGATCGCCCTACTTGCTTGCCCCCCTAGAAACTACCCTGACAGAGATGAATTTGATTTTGGTTTACTGCAGTCAGGACCCAGAATAGTGGTGTAAATAACTCTGACTATGCAGCATGATTCTCCTTACAATAGTTACAATATTCTTAGTATACAGTATGTCCTGCTCCAAATCTAATACTTGCAGTTGGGATATACTCCACCAGATGCCGCTGGACTGCAGAGACATCGAAAATAGGCTCATCCCGGCCCCTCAAATACCCAGGGACCTCCCACAAATCCCCAGAATTTCTCTGCAGTCTGGCTGCGAAGGGCGAGAAATTGGCTCTCTACTCGCAGGTGAGCGGGGATATTAACCTGCGGCCCTGTAGGACTATTCCCACCCGTTCCACTAGTAATATGCCTCCCAGCCTTGGCTGCGCTGGTCGGGTGAAGGTAGGCAGCACCGCCGTTGGTGCTTAGGAGCGCTGCTCCACCGCAATCCCCCACCAAAGGGTAGGCAGTTAAGGCTTATGGTGAGCCTCTATGGGATGCCCCTCCCGCACTATTGCCCCTGCCTATCGGTGGGCCCAATTTAAGTGGCCGCCGTCCTCCCTCATCCTCCTTGTAGTCTTCGGGGGAAAAGAGGGGGGGGGGTGTATGTGTATAGATATGTATGTTATGCAGTCTGTGCTTTCCCTTTTCACATGCTTTTATTCTTGTGTCAGCCGCCGCGCTGACTTGTCTTTATTGCTTTTTAAATTTTCCGCCGCCGCGCGCTGACTTGGTTCCGCGCTTGGCGGTGGCATTACCTCAGGCGCTGGTGCGCCATCATTGGCTGTGGGCCCGTCTTTGGCGCGTTTCGCGTCATCGCTATTACTGGCCCGCCCCTCGAGGTATACCGACACCATCTTTTCTGCTTGGTTGGCCTATGCGCGACGGACTCCTACCTACCGCGGTCCGTAAGTGCCCTCGCGGGCGGCTTTATCTCCTTCACTTTTGTTACGATGTACTTAAGGTCTTGTCTGTTTATTTCTTTTAGGCGGGATGAACCCTTCTTGGCTTCTCCCGGCCCTGTTTTTAGTATATTACTTGTAGGCCTTGTAAAAATTGTACTCCCACGTCCCTAGCGGGTTATTGGGGCATCCAGGGTTGCTATATAGCGTTATTCCCTATCGGCGTATAGCGCCGCTATAATCACCATATGGAGGTATCCCAGGATAATGTTACCGGGGTCCCTTTGGGACAAGACCGGCTGTGTGTAGCATGTGGGCAGCCTCATGCTGACACTGACAAGGCACGGGTCTGTGTACCCTGTGCTGAGCAGGTGCTTGCATTGCAATCTGGCCTGCCAGTGGCTGCACCTCGTTTCACTTCACCTACTCCCCCAAGCTTAAATCTCACTCCTGCTGAGTTGCATACTAGTGGGGATTCTCAGCCTGATGCTCAGCCCAAAGCTAAATCCTCTCCCAAGCCCCCTCAGGCATAATGGGGCGCCCTCACCCATCCGGATGGGGGAACGGCTGCAGCACTTCGCTCATGTCTGGAGGCTTCATGTCTCAGACTGGTGGATTCAGGAGGTAGTGTCCTCCGGTTACAAGTTGGAGTTTGCTGCCGATCCCCCTCCAAGATTCATCAGATCCCGGATTCCTCAGGACCCTGTGTCAGCTCAGGAGCTAGTGCAAGCAGTGCAAGGCCTCCTGGAGCTGGGGGTCATCTGCCAGGTCCCTTTAAGAGAAAAAGGCAAGGGCTTTTATTCCAACCTATTCACAGTACCCAAAAAGGATGGTTCTGTCAGGCCCATCCTGGACTTAAAGATTCTCAACAAGTTTATCAGGGGCAGGCGCTTTCGCATGGAGACTCTGCGCTCTGCCATCAGTTCCCTGCGCCAAGGGGATTTCATGACTTCTGTGCACATCAAAGATGCTTACCTTCATATTCCTGTGTTCCCAGGTCATCAAAGTTTCCTCAGGTTCGCTCTGATGGATCAACACTACCAATTTGTGGCCTTGCCCTTGCGGCCTCACTTCAGCTCCCGGGGGTGTTCACCAAGGTGCTGGCTGGCGTGATGTCTCTGCTCAGATGTCAGGGCATCCGCGTCATGACCCAGTCTCTACATCAGGCAGAGTTGGATACTCAGCTGGTGGTGTCCACTCTGGAGTCATTTGGATGGGTGATCAACCACCCCAAGTCCTCACTGTCCCCTTCCTTGGTAACTCCATTCCTAGGAATGAATCTGGATACAGTTCAGGCAAGGATCTTCCTTCCTCAGCAGAAGGTGGACAGTCTGATTGCACAGGCTCAGTCCCTCCTAGCTTGTCCCCATCCCTTCATCAGGCAGGGGATGCAGCTGGTGGGCCTGATGGTGGCGTGGTTTCGAAGCGGTCCCTTATGCTCAGTTCCACTTGAGGCCTCTGCAACTTCACCTATTGTCTGTATGGGACAAGGACCCAGCGTTCCTGGACAGGGTCTGTGTGCTCTCCCCCCTGGTCAGGAGGTCCCTCTTGTGGTGGATGGACTCAAGGAACCTGTTTGGGGGCAGATCCTTTCTTGCCTCTTCCTGGGAGACGGTCACCACGGATGCCAGTCTGTCAGGTTGGGGGGGTTTCTGGAAGTCCTTGCGGTTCCAGGGGAGGTGGGGCCCTCAGGAGGCCCACACACCTATCAATGTCTTGGATCTGCGGGCGATCAGGTTAGTTCTGGCTCGCTTGACTACTCCTCTTCGAGGCCTGCCTGTTCAGGTGCGCTCCAACAACCAGACGGCAGGGACCCGGTGCAAGGGCGCCCTCCAGGAAGCGTCTCTGATCCTGACTTGGGTGGAGGCCAATGTCCCCTGCATTTCAGCGGTGTACATCCCGGGGGTGGAAAATCACCTGGCGGACTCTCTGAGCAGGGGGTCCTCTCGCCAGGGAGAATGGTCCCTATGCAGCAGGGTGTTTCAATCTCTGTGTCACCGTTGGGGCCAACCAGATGTGGATCTGTTTGCGTCCCGCCACAATCACAAGCTCCCAGCTTTTTTCTCTCTGTCCAGGGATCCTCTGGCTCTGACCTCGGATGCGCTAGCAATGTCACGGAAGGACTTTCAGTTCCGGTATGTCTTCCCTCCAATTCCCCTGCTGGGAAGGGTTCTGCGCAAGATTGCTCTGGAAGGGGTGCCAGCAATTCTGGTGGCCCCCAGGTGGCCAAGAAGAGTGTGGTTCACAGACGTGGTGCAGCTGGCAGTAGATCAGTACGCTCTGCCCTTGGTGCCAGATCTGCTCACTCAGGGCTCACTACGCCATCCCAATTTACAAACTCTGGCTTTGACGGCTTGGCTGCTGAAACCTCCATCTTGATGGAGAAGGGGCTGTCTTCCTCGGTAGTGGATACTTTGATTAAAGCTAGGAAGAAGTCTTCCTCTTCCATTTACTACAGGGTTTGGCGTGCCTACATTGACTGGTGTGAGTCTAAGTCTCTTCCCTGTCATGTCTTCTCTATTCCCAGGATTCTGGAGTTCCTGCAGCATGGGTTGGAGATGGGGCTCCAACTCAGTACTCTGAAGGGTCAGGTTTCTGCCCTGGCTATTTTCTTCCAGAAGTCCTTTGCTCAGCACCCTCTGATCAGAACTTTTTTCCAGGGGGTCACTCATGTGCGCCCCCCACGTAAGCCTATGGTGCCTGTTTGGGATCTGAACTTGGTTCTGTCAGCCTTGCAGGGTGCTCCCTTTGAACCTGTGCAGGATGCTGCCTTGGCCATTCTTATGCTCAAGGTTGTATTTCTGGTGGCTATCACTTCTGTCAGGCGTGTGTCTGAGTTGGCGGCGCTTTCCATTCAGCCCCCCTACTATGAGAGACACCAGGACAAGGTGGTGTTTCGTTTCAAACCTGACTTTCTACCTAAGGTAGTGTCTGCTTTTCATTTGAATCAGGACATTGTTCTTCCTTCTTTGTGCCCTAATCCTAGCAGTGCTAAGGAGAGAGTTTTGCACTCTTTGGATGTGGTTAGCTGTCTGAAGTACTATCTGGTGGCTACTGCACCTTTCAGGAAAACTGATGCTCTTTTTGTGGTCCCTTCTGGTCCTAGGAAGGGTTTGGCTCCTGCCAAGTCTACTATCAGCAAGTGGATTCGTCAGGCTGTGATTCAGGCCTACTCTGCTAAGGGGAAGAATCCTCCCTTCCGCCTTACTGCTCATTCCACTTGTGCTATTGGTGCCTCTTGGGCTTTTCAGCACCAGGCTTCTGTTGAACAAGTTTGCAAGGCCGCTACTTGGTCTTATGTTCATACCTTTTCAAAGTTTTACAAGGTTGATGTTAGGGCCTCAGCTGATACTGTTTTTGGCCGAAAGGTCCTGCAGGCGGCAGTGGTTTAAACTACCTGCTGCTGATTTTCTTGGGGATCCCACCCTGCTTTATGGACACTGCTATTGGATGTCCCAACTGTAAGTATTAGATTTGGAGCAGGACGTACTGTATACTAAGAATAATACAATTCTGTGATTTCTCATCTGTAGAATTGGTATTATGAGTATACAGTACGTCCTGCTCCAACCCACCCTTGGTTTGCATTTTCTTGGATCCCCCTGTATGGTGATTGTTATCATTGTTATAGTTGATAGTTTGGATTGTTTAATTCTCCCGGCTTCTCATTAACTGCTTTTCAATGCTGGGGATTTGTGGGAGGTCCCTGGGTATTTGAGAGGCCGGGAGGAGGCTATTTTCGATGTCTCTGCAGTCCAGCGCCATCTGGCGGAGTATATCCCAACTGTAAGTATTAGATTTGGAGCAGGACGTACTGTATACTCATAATACCAATTCTTCAGGTGAGTAATCACAGAATTGTATTTTTAACTTCAATTCCTGGACTTGCTGGACTACAACCCTCAACCCTCCGTCGGTTCACTCCGATCCAACATGGTGACCATGAACGTATTGGATATAGAACCCATTCCATACAGTGCATTTGGTCTACCCAACATGAATGGGAGTATCTACTAAACAAACTTCTGGTAGGTATTTTGTATTTTTAACTTCAATTCCTGGACTTGCTGGACTACAACCCTCAACCCTCCGTCGGTTCACTCCGATCCAACATGGTGACCATGGACGTATTGGATATAGAACCCATTCCATACAGTGCATTTGGTCTACCCAACATGAATGGGAGTATCTACTAAACAAACTTCTGGTAGGTTGCACACAACCCCCCCCCCCATAATAGCTGGTGGAATCGTCATATACTCTACCCTCGATCCCATGGCTACCTCACTGTGCATGTACTAAGTTTCTGCGGGCACAGGTGTGTACAGCAAGAGTAGTAGCAAGAGTGCTCTATGCCAATGAAACCTTGCGGCATTCTCAATCCAGGGGGGTGGGGGGCTAACCTAGCCTTAGAGTTTACTATATGACTCTAGTGTGATGAGTACATATGCAATATTATGTTCAGTTCTATATTCTTATATGCTTACTGTAAATCCAGTTCTGTTTATTATTTGCATTTTTTTTATGTTTTGGTGTAACTTCTTCTTCTGTCTCTTGTCCTCAGGTTATCTTACCTGACCTTGCTGTGCTAAGGATTGCAGTGTATGATGAAAACAACAAATTGATAGGACAGAGAATATTGCCTCTTGATGGCCTGCAAGCTGGATATCGACACATTTCTCTTCGAAACGAGGGCAACAGGCCGCTGTCTCTGCCCACTATTTTCTGTAATATTGTCCTTAAAACGTATGTTCCTGATGGATTTGGAGGTAAGTGACGCAGAGCGAGCTTGTTCTGTTTAAAGGCTACAGGATGTTTCTTCACAGCAGTCAATATGAGTTTCTTTATAAACAGTGATCGTCTTTTCATTTTTTTCAGATATTGTTGATGCTTTGTCAGATCCTAAGAAGTTTCTTTCCATTACTGAAAAAAGGGCGGACCAGATGAGGGCAATGGGTATCGAAACTGTAAGTAAAGGGTGTTGTCATACTGTCAAGTTTACAGTGTTCAGCAGATACAGTAGTTCAGTGTTTAACAGGGTACCTCAGCCATGAATAAGTGTTTTGTCTTTAATAGGGGCGTAACAATTGGCGCCCACCAAGGGGATAGGTCCGTGGAGGAGGACACACACCATGCCTGTCCTCGTCAGAGAGTTTAGAGAATGGGGCTTTGTTAAACAGAGTTACCAGCAGATTGTGTAATGATGCTTGGCACGCAATATGGACATTTCAATATCATTTAAAGTGGACCAAAACCCAGGATTTTGACTATCCTGAGTGTTGGTCCTTTTCCCCAGTGCCCTGCTGCGTGAAACCCCCCAGATTGCCTAAGGCAACTCACCTCTTCTCGGTCCTACGGCGCATGCACGACCGCTCGTCCAATCAGCTCGCCAATCGAGCACACTTATGGGCGCATCCTCCGCTTCCCTCTAACAGGGAGCGTGGCTACGCCGGCCATTCACAAATGCCTGGCGTGGGCACGTGCCCTGCTAGAGGGACAGCGGGGCTGCAGGCTCGATTCACACATGCGCCGTTGGATCAGGAAACAAGGTAAGTGAATGGGGTGACCTGGGGGGGTTTCACACAGCGGGGTATCCCGATTTTGGATGCCCGGGGGGTAATCGATCAGCCCGGGAATCTATAGGATCGGCGTGGGTTTTGGTCCAGTTTTAACTGGTTTTCTGGCGACCGGCTGGGTATATTTTAATCACTGACAGTTTTCTGCCTCTCAGCTGATACATTTGTTACATTCTGCTGCAGAGTAAACATAGCTGACTGGCCCCTTACATTAATATGTTATTATCACACAGTGTATCTTATATCAATGTAATGGACAGTCAGCTATGTTTAGGAGCATGCACAATATGGGTAACCAGAAATCCCACCTAATTCTGCATACAAGTTCAGCCGCACAGCCAGCAGTAAAATCAAAATGTCTTTATTTTGTTTATAAAGTTGACATACACACAACTATTATCTATTCCTCTACAAGCTGCTAAACCCATCAAATCGATTTAAAACACTCTGGACCACCAGTAATGGTAATAAAGATGATCAGCCTCATAATCATATATAGAATCAATAGTTCAACCCAGTGCAATTGTGCAATACAATACCTAAGTGTTACTAAAAAGGGGGGAGGGAAGGAGGGACAAGGAGGTGGGGAAGCAGGGATGGAAAGAAATGGGGAAACAGGGAGGGGAATCAATTAATGTATAAAAAATTATAATTACAACCTACAAAAGAGTTAATCCACAGTCAATAATCCAACCCGTATTTATAACTGCAATCAATCATCTCAATAATCATAAAGTGCTTAGTGCATAAAAAGTGCTATGCATTCCCCTCCATAGAGACTATTCAATACTATGAAGTGCTCACAACAATAATCAGTGCAGTACAACAAATGGGCTGCGCGCTCGCCCACAGACAATAATACATACAGGAACTAATAGAATAAATCACAAAAGTGTATCACCACAAAAGTGAATCATCCTGACAAAGTGGCACGTAGCCAGCCATGCAATGCGTCGATGCCCCCTGCTTAGCCTGGACCCCAGCGTGCCATTATAAGCGGTGATACACTTTTGTGATTTATTCTATTAGTTCCTGTATGTATTATTGTCTGTGGGCGAGCGCCCAGCCCATTTGTTGTACTGCACTGATTATTGTTGTGAGCACTTCATAGTATTGAATAGTCTCTGGGGTGGTGCGGAGTATTCTTGTTTCGTTAGTCAGCTATGTTTATTTTGCTCCAGGAGTGTGTAACAAATTTATTAGCATAAAGACAGAGAGCTATCAGCAATGAGAATATATAAATGTTACTTTTCCTTAAATATATGTGAATAACCTGTATATAGATATGAGTAGTTTGTTTAGTGGAAGTGGTGCAGGGACTGGTCATGTCCGTAGCCAAAATGTACACTTAGATGATGATGTGATATTATTTTTTTGTTTCAGAGTGATATCGCAGATGTGCCAGACAACACAAAGAATGATAAGAAAGGGAAAGCAAATAATGCCAAAGCAAATGTGACTCCTCAGACTAGCTCAGAACCGAGGCCGGCCACTGCATCCACTTCAGGGACAACGAATGAAGTCAAAAAAGGTATTTATTACATCAGAATGAGGAGCAAATGACCAGTCAGGTTACTAAATTATAGAACAGGATCAACGTGTCAGCAGATCCAAGGATAGACCAGACTTCATTGTTGGCGAAAGTCGTGCCAATTTTGCATCTATTTTTCCACCTTTTTTGGGATCGCAAAAGTTCTTGTCCCAGATTATTATTTTAGAAAATCAGTCTCCTACACACTTCTAGCCTCTTCATCCAGGAGAGGCAGCTCTCTTAAACTCCAAACTGTCTTAGTGAAATAGAACTTCCAAAAATGTGTCTCAATTAGCAGGGGCAGCTTCAGACACACTGTGCAGGGTGTGGGATCCTGGCGTGCAAGGTGAGAGAGCAGTAAGAGTCAGCAGTCCGCTCAGACAAACCTAAAAGCTCCTTTTATAAAAAGCAAAACACTTCCAAACTGTCACTTCCAAACAGTTACTGTCTACCATCGTGTCAACTGTCTTGGTGGTGTTCAGAGGGACCAGCCTTACGTTGGAAGGTGCCCCTTGTAGGACTGCTGGATTGCTCCCCCAGTACAAAACAGATTGTGTGCCCCCCAATGGACCCCTCACCTCTAAATGAGTGTGTGGCATCCCATGCGCCCTCTAGTTGACCCCCACCTCCGAAGAAAAATTATCTGGCAGAGGTGAATAAGCGTTGCCCCCCCCCCAAAAAAAAAGACAACCTGCCCTCAAGTGAACCCCCTCCAAACAAAAAACAATTCGTAAGAGCCCAAGCTGAAAAGGTGCTTCTTCTAGCACACAAAAAAAAGATTGATTGCTCACCAGAGGTAGGTTAGAGCAGTGCCAGTAAATAGTCAAAGGATAAAGGTGCCAGCACATTCTATAAATAAAATTAGAATCCTTTAAAAGGCATCCAGCAAATGTGAAGTACAGGTTAAAAGCAGATGGTATAGTTAAGGACCTGGGGTATTCTGTAGCACATCTGATGCATTTTAGACCTCCTTCCTTAAAGTAGACCAAAAGCAGCCCTGAAGTCTGTAAGATTCCAAGGCCACCTGATTCCCTCCCCCGGGTATACAGACTGGGGATGCCCTGCTAAAACTCCTGAGTCTCCTGTAAAACTCACCTTCTCTGCGATCCACCTGTGCAAAGCCGCAGCTGCCGCCTGCTATACCCTGTTAGAGGGCAGCAGAGATGTGGACGCCAACATTGATTGGATGAAAGCACAGATGTGCCGTAAAACCTGGGAAAGGTGGGTTTGCAGGGTGACATGGGGGGTTTTACACAGCGAATCAGGGTGCCCCCGGGGCAAGGACATAACCCAGAATAGTCAAAATCCTGGGTTTTCTTCCCACCAGTGATTCCCCCTTGTAGTTAGACCAAACAGGGACAGGCCACCAAGTCCTTTTTAATAAATGACTTGTGCAGAGGGTGAAGTTATTTACACGTTATTGTCTTTTAAAACTTAAAGGAAAGTTTCTCAAAAATGTTTACAAATCTTAAAGTCGACCAAAACTCAGGATAGTGAATAGTTTTTACTATCCTGGGTTTTGGTCCTTTCCCTGGGTGCACCCTGATCGGGGCTGCCCCACTGTGTGAAACCCCCCAGGACGCCGAGCCCAGCTCACCTCTTCCCGGTCCCACGGCGCGTCTAAGAGCAGCGGCTCTGACGGCTTCACCCTCCGCTTCCCTCTAACAGGGAGCATGCCCTCGCCAGCTTATTTGTGAATGGCCGGCGCGGGCACTCTCCCTGTTAGAGGGAAGAGGAGGATGTGGCTGTCAGAGCCACTGCTCTTAGACGCGCCATGTGACCAGTCAGAGGTGAGCTGGGCTCGGCGTCCTGGGGGGTTACACACAGCGGGGCAGCCCCGATCGGGGTGCACCCAGGGAAAGGACCAAAACCCAGGATAGTCAAAATCCTGTGTTTTGGTCCACTTTAAGCTCTCCTGGTATGACTGGGTGTCTGGTATTCACTGGTATGATGTGTATACCTGTCATGTTTAAACATTTTTGTGACTTTTTTGTAGGTATTGATTTAATTCCACCAGTAAAACTTGAAGATTTGAAACAGATGAAGGTAAGCAGATCTACATCAAAAACTGCTTCTGTGGTTTTATCAATATCACTACATTGTGCAACATAGATTTCTTGCCAAAATGTTATGCCTGGATTATGTGAGGACAAGCTAGATAAGCTGTTTTTATTGCTGCCGCCTTCTCCTCTGTCCTTTGGTGACACCTGTGACTCACAATAAAGCCATGACTGTAACAGGAACAACTAGCAAACCATGTAGGATTTGTTCATTCATTCACCAGTCAAGCCCCACATCTAAGCTTTAAAGTGGTCCAACACCTATATTTAAAAAATCACCACGTGACTGATGATGGCCAATCTTAGGGTCGTATTTTGCTGGGGGATTGTGGTTAAACCGGACCTGCAGCATCATTTAATGAAAAGCCCAAACCCTTAAAAAACTATTCCCAAGCATCTAAAAAGTAATGTCACACACCCTGCTTCCACTATTCATGACATATGGGTTATGGTCCAGTAGAGGGCGAACTTCTGCAGAGATGAAAGCAAAAAAGAAGCCCCTCCCGGTCCATAAATTCCTGGGACCTCCCACACATTCCCCAGTTCCTTCTCTGCAGGACGGCGAGCAAGTCAGAAGATGTCTGCTTCTCTTCCTTGCAGGTAAGCCGGGCTTACGCCCGGCCATTTTTTGCCCTGTTTCTGCCCGGACCTTTATACAGTAAGCCCAATATTAGCCTCCCAGCCTTGGCTGCAGGTCCGGGCGAGGGTAGGAATCACCTTAATAGGTGTTTAGGGAGCCATGCTCCCTACACCTTACACCGTATTTGGTACGGGATTATCCCCCTTCCGGGTCCCTCTGGAAACCCTCCAGTGGGGGGGGGGGGTGGTCTTTTCCTCTTTATTTCTAGTGTGAATGTGTGTGTGTGTATGTGTGTTCGGTGCTGCACTTTACTGGCTGGTCGCCATTTTTCACTTCTGCTGAGGGGAGCTTCTTCCCCTCAGGCTGCGGCGTTAAGGGGGCGGGGTCGGGGGCTCGCACGTTGCCACGGCCCCCCCCTTCTGGTTTGGAGCCAATTGCGGAGCCCAGCCCACGGCTGAGTACTGCGCTGCTGGTTGTGTTAGTAGGGGGGCGGGCCAGGCACGGCGCGCGATCCGCGCTGGCCCACCCCTTCTTCCTCTTCCTCTGAGCTGATGAGTGGTGGCAGCCATCGTACAGAGCATGTGAGTGCCCTCCCGGGCTCTCCCCTTTTATTTACCTGACTTAGCTTTGTGCCCCGTTCTGTCAGGGGACAGCGCTAGTCCTTGTCACCTTTTTTCCTTGATTATGATGATATAGTTAATATGTGTATATATATATATATATATATATATAGTGTGTGTGCATGTGCTTATGGCCACTCCTTTGTGTCTTTCAGGAGGACTCCCTGTGCCTTGCTTAAAAGGGAGTTCTCCCGGTCCTAGGTCTATAGCAAAAATTTGGGGCACTTAAAAAATCCTCCCACTTGGGACTTAAGGGGCATTCCGGGTTGCTTACCAGCGTAATTCCCTCGGGTCATTGCGACTACCTTAAAATCACC
This sequence comes from Gastrophryne carolinensis, assembly GCA_027917425.1. Taxonomy (NCBI): domain Eukaryota; kingdom Metazoa; phylum Chordata; class Amphibia; order Anura; family Microhylidae; genus Gastrophryne; species Gastrophryne carolinensis. The sequence continues at coordinate 405,178,434 of CM051237.1, forward strand.
ATATGGAGGCTCCACAGGATACCGGGCTCGGTCTCCCCTTGGGACAATCCCGGCTATGTGTGGGTTGTGGGGTATCCCTTACGGGGGAGAATGTACTTATTTGCATACCATGTGCGCAACAGGCCATAACGCGGCAGTCGGGCACCCCTGGCGTCTGGGTCAGTGCCGCCCGCCTCTCCTACCCCACCCCGCATCATCCGTACCCCAAGTGACACTGTCATTAGTGGGGAGGTATGTGCCAGGCTGGCCAACCACGAGAAAATTATTTCTAGCTCAGTGGGCAGAAAGGCCACTGCTAAGAAAAGGCATCTGTCACCGGCTATGCCGGTAATTGATTTTGATGATTATGACTCACCTGATTGGACTGATTATTCCCCGCTTGAGGAAGGGGAATTGTTTGAGGAATCTGAGACTGAGGAATTGCAGTTCTTTGATTCTGATGCCGGGCATGCGCTGGGGGATGCTGTTGATACCCCCAGGGTCCTGACCCATCTGTTAGAGGTTCTGGATATAGGTTCTGGATCCCCACCAGCGGAGGGCACTCCGAAGAAGGGGGAATTCTTTGGGTTCTCTAAGCCCCGCTTGGAGTTTCCAAATCAGGATCATTTTGACAGCATGATTCTTAGAGAATGGGAGAAGCCGTGTCGCCTTCACGGTGTTCCTCAGGGATGGGATAGGAAGTATCCCTTTCCGATGGACGCAGTGAAGTGCTGGTCTTCCCCCTCCCGAGGTCGATGCGCCATTTCTTGGATTGTCCAAAACCTCCGTTGTACATACTCCTGACGCCACTACCCTTAAGGATGGCGAGGACAAGCGCATTGATCAGATGGCATGTCATGCCTTTGCCAGTGTGGGTTTTGCCTTGCGGCCTGTCTGTGCATCTGCACTCGTGGCTGTGGCCTCCAGGTCAGAGATCAGGGACATGTTAAATGGGTCCCAGCTCAGCCCGGACAGCGTTGAATTCACAACCCTTAAACCGGACCTTCACCATGATTTAATGAAAAGCCCAAACTCTTAAAAAACAATTCCTCAGCATCTAAAATTAATATATTTTACATGTTTAGTCACTAATTTATTATACTTTCCCCCACTGGGCTGCAACTCTGTTCGGGAATTTAGGATACGGGCGCCGCCATCTTGACTCAGAAGCATCACACTTACTGAGGAGAGGAGAGTGGGATAAGGTACAGGGGGGCGGGTTATAGCTGTGCTTTGCTCAGACAGAGCAGAGCTGGGGTCAGGGAAAGGTCAGCAGTCCCAGAATGCAGAGCAGCACAGTCACTTCCTGTTTGCAGGCACTTCCTGTTTGCAGGCTGCCTGCAAAAATGGCAGCTTCCATAAGCCGCCATCTTGGATGTTTAAAGGCTTATAAAATGCAGTAGATGCAGGTAGGATGATTTTTAATGTGATCTGTATGTACAGGGTGTGGGAAACATATAAGATAGACTCTTATTTAGAGTGAAGGTCTGCTTTAAGAGGTGTGAATTGTTCATGAATTTTGTTTTGTCAGCTATGGACGACACTATTACCATGTGTAGTAGGACTTCGGCCCTGTTGGTGGCCATGCGCCGATCGGTCTGGCTTCGTCAGTGGGCGGCTGACATTGCGGCCAAGAAGTCACTTACAGCTTTGCCCTTTTTGGGAACGCGGCTGTTTGGAGACAAATTGGATTCTGTGGCGAAGGGTGGGAAGCTACCTCAGCGTAAGAAGCTGCATCGCTCCTTTCGGGGGGCAAGTTCCTTTAATCCTTCCTTTCGTGGTGCCAGAGGGGGCAGAGGTCTTGCCTACTCTGGCTTTAGAGGTGATTCCTGGAACAGAGGTAGAGGACGTGCCCGTCCAGCCTCAACCTGGGGTTCCAGGGCCAAGCCAGTTCAGAAATGAGGAGGCGCCCTCACCCTTACGGGTGGGGGGACGGCTGCGGCTCTTCTTCCAGGTCTGGGCCCAGGAGGTCACCGACAAGTGGATATTGGAAGTGGTCTCGTCTGGGTACAAACTGGAGTTCGAGTCCCGGCCTCCTCCCAGATTCCTAAGGTCTCGGGTGCCATCGGATCCTCGGGCGGCGCAGGGGCTCCTGTTGGCTGTAAAGAATCTCCTGGACATGGCGGTCATATGCTCGGTGCCTCTTTCAGAGAGAGGCCGGGGCTATTATTCCAACCTCTTCATGGTTCCCAAAAAGGATGGCTCCATAAGACCCATCCTGGATTTGAAGCTTCTCAACAAGTTCATCAGAACCAAGTAGTTCCGCATGAAGACTCTGCGTTCAGCCATCGGTTCCCTTCGTCAGGGGGATTTCATGACGTCCATAGACATCAAGGATGCTTACCTTCATGTAAGAGCTCAGAGCTACCCGCTTGGTTCTGTCGCGCCTGACACTTCACCTACAGGGTTTACCGGTTCAGGTTCGATCAGACAATCGTACGGCGGTAGCTTACATCAATCACCAAGGAGGGACTCGCAGCAGGAGTGCCCTCAGGGAAGTCTCTCTGATTCTGACATGGGCGGAGAGCAATGTTCCTTGCATCTCGGCAGTATACATTCCGGGAGTGGAGAACATGGAGGCGGACTCCCTGAGCAGGGGATTCTCTCGCCGAGGGGAATGGTCTCTCAACCACAGGGTGTTTCGGGCCCTGTGTAACAAGTGGGGGACTCCGGATGTTGATCTCTTTGCCTCTCGGCACAATCACAAGCTCCCAACCTTTGTATCTCTTTCTCAGGATCCTCTGGCCCTGGCAGTGGATGCCTTGTCCCTTGCCTAGAGGAATCTGGGGTTTCTGTACCTGTTTCCCCCCTTCTCCATGGCGGGCAAGGTAGTGCGCAAGCTGGCTCTAGAGGGGGCACCAGCAATTCTGGTGGCCCCAAGGTGGCCAAGACAGGTTTGGTTCGCAGACATCGTAAGATTGGCGGTAGATCAGTACAGGCTGCCCCTGTCTCCAGATCTGATCTCTCAGGGTCAACTACGTTACCCCAATTTACAAACGCTTGCTTTGACGGCGTGGCTGCTGAAACCTTCATCCTGAGGGAGGAAGGTTTGTCTGAGGCGGTTATTCAAACCTTGATTAGCGCTAGGAAGAGGTTTTCCTCTACTATTTACTATAGGACTTGGCGGTCCTATATTGACTGGTGTGAGGCTAGGTCCTTACCTTGCAGGGTGTTTTGGATTCCTAGGATTTTGGAGTTTCTACAATACGGTCTGGATCTGGGGTTCCAGCTCAGTACTTTGAAGGGTCAGGTTTCTGCCCTGGCTGTCTTTTTTCAAAGGTCTTTTGCTTTGCATCATCTGGTCAAGACTTTTTTCCAAGGGGTCACTCATGTTTGGCCCCCTAGAAAGCCTTTGGTTCCCGTTTGGGACCTAAATTTGGTTCTTTCAGCCCTCCAGGGGCCTCCCTTTGAACCGATGCAGGATGTGGCTCTTTCTGTGCTCACTCAAAAGGTTGCCTTTTTGGTGGCTATTACCTCTGTTCGGCGTGTCTCTGAGTTGGCGGCTCTGTCTATTCAGGCCCCTTACTTTGAGAGACACCAGGATAAGGTGGTTTTTCGCTTTAAACCAGATTTCCTTCCTAAGGTGGTTTCTGCCTTCCATCTCAGTCAGGATGTAGTTCTCCCTTCCTTGTGTCCTAAGCCTAGCAATGACAAGGAGAGGGTTTTGCACTCTTTGGATGTGGTTTGTTGTGTTAAGTACTAGAGATGAGCGAACCGGTTCGGACGAACCGGAATTCGCTCCGAATTTCAGGAAATATTCGATTCGGCACGAACCCGAATATTTTGTGGTTCGTGCCGATCGAATTTTTCCTGAAATTAAAAAAAAAAAATGCCGGCATGGTGGGAGCGGAGCCGGCCGGCGGGCCGGTAAAGCCGGCCGGCCCGCTCCCACCATGCCGGCATTTAAAAAACAAAGAAAAAAAAAAAAAGAAAAAAAAAAAAAAAAGAAAAGCATTTTTTCCGGCATGGTCCGCTTTCAGCGGAACCGGCCGGCCCGCTCCCACCATGCCGGCATTTTAAAAAAAAGGCAAACACTTACCTGCAGGTCCGGAGCGTGGAGGCCGGCGCCGCTCTCAGCTGTCATCTGAGGGCGCGTCATCAGAGGGCGCCTCCCACCCTGCCGGCAAAAATGCTTTTTTTTTTTTTTTTTTTTTTTTTTAAATGCCGGCATGGTGGGAGCGGGCCGGCCGGCTTTACCGGCCCGCCGGCCGGCTCCGCTGTCAGCATTTTTGATGGGGAACTTCGTAAAAGTTCGATTCGGCCGAACCCGAATTTCTTTGTGAAATTCAGCGAATCGGCCGAATCGAACTTTTCAAAAGTTCGCTCATCTCTATTAAGTACTATTTGGTTGCTACTTCTCCTTTTCGGAAGATGGACGCCTTGTTCGTGGTGCCTTCTCGGCCCAGAAAAGGTTTGGCGCCGCCAAGTCTACCATTAGTAAATGGATACGCCAGGCCATTGTTGGAGCCTATTCTGCTAAGGGGAGGGTTCCTCCTTCCTGGGCTTTTCAGCACCAGGCTTCTGTTGAACAAGTTTGTAAGGCTGCTACTTGGTCTTCCGTTCATACTTTTTCAAAGTTTTATAAGGTTGATGTGCGGGCCTCAGCGGATGCTGTTTTTGGCCGCAAGGTTCTCCAAGCTGCAGTAGTTTTTTTTTTTTGCTCTATTTGGATCCCCACACATGACAGACACTGCTATTGGATGTCCCATATGTCATGAATAGTGGAAGCGGGGTGTGTGACATACTTGGAATAATACCATTTTGTGATTACTCACCTTTAAAATGGGTATTATAAGTATGTCACACACCCCGCTTCATCCCGCCCTTTTGTATTCTGGATCCTTTATATGGTGAACCTTTTTATGGTTAAGAACATTTTATTAGCTCTTCCTGGTCCCCTTACTGCTGTCATATACTGGGGAATGTGTGGGAGGTCCCAGGTATTTATGGACCGGGAGGGGCTTCTTTTTTGCTTTCATCTCTGCAGAAGTTCGCCCTCTACTGGACCATAACCCATATGTCATGAATAGTGGAAGCGGGGTGTGTGACATACTTATAATAGGTGAGTAATCACAAAATGGTATTATTTTAAGTATTTAGTCGTTTACTTTTTTTCTTTCCTCCGCTGGTCTGCAGCTTTGTTCAGGACTCTAGGATATGGGTGCCTCCATCTTGCCTCAGAAGCATCACACACACTGAGGAGAGGAAAGCGGGGTAAAGTGCAGGCGGTGGGTTATAGCTGTGCTTTGCACAGGCGGAGCAGAGCTGGGGTCAGGAAAAGGTCAGCAGTCCCAGAATGCAGAGCAGCATAGTCAGAAGACACTTCCTGTCAGCAGGCTGCCTGATGCTCCATGAGCCGCCATCTTGGATGTTTAAAGGCTCAGAATAGGCACTAGGTGTAAGTAGGATGATTTTTAATGTGGGAAATCTGTACGTATAGTATGGCAGAAACATACGAGATAGGCTCTTATTAAGGGTGAAGGTCTGGTTTAAGGCATGGAAAGCTGAGGTTTCCAGCAATCGGGATGCCGCCACCACAGTGACATTGCGCTCCTACTGACATTTTCTTAAAATTGTGTGTTGGACCAATTTAAATCCAGTGAGAGTGCCCTCAAGGGCAGAGAGCATTGCAAATGCACTTACTGTCTATGAGGGGGTATAAAACAATAAATGTATACAACTCAGTTATAAACTCCTGAAGGGGAAATTAAAGGGGAGCAATCACCCCCCTTAATTCTAATAATCTCAAAGGCCACATCCCCAGCATGCCTGTATCTGGCAGGCCCACAGCTACAGGTGAGTGGGATGTGGCTGGTGGCGTTCACTCTTTGCAGATTTCTTTGCTGCCCTGAGCTCAGTGCAACAATAGAAATCTGAATCAAACAAACACCGTTGATTGGCTGGGCAGACCGAATAGGAACCCGGAAGAGGTGAGTTTATTGGCTTGTGCGGCCTCTCGTCTAAACAGTGCAATCAGCTCTGCTCCTGCCCCTTCGTCTAAGCCTTTGTCTAACGGAGCGGACCCGAGCGATGGCCTCATCCTCCGCTACCCTCTTAACAAGGAGCATGCCCGTGACGGCCTTCTACAAATGCCTGGCGCTGGTGCGCTTCCTGCTGAAGGGATAGCGGGAAAGGCCGCTGCTCACGCATGCACCGTTGGTCCGGGAGGGAGGTGAGTATACCGGATGACCTGAGTGATTTCATACAGCGGGGCATCACAATTATGGATTGTGGTCCACTGTAAGCACCCCCAAAAATTAATTATCAGAGCAAATACCCCCCCCCATAAAATGCTTGCCCCAGATGAGTGATTCACCCAGACTCGAAGGTTAAATGGTAGCGTTGGGCAGGCGGAGAAGATTGCTGCACTTGTTTTCCAAGCTTCCATGCTCCACCCATCCCAGGAATGTGACACAATCTTTGCATGACGCCACAGGCCTCAAGTGCAGCACTGGAAGTTGCTGGGACAGGTAAGCAGACATGTTTTCCTGTTTTATTTGGGGACATTTAACCTCAACAGTGTGCTACATAACCACAAGTTTTCTGGTTTTGCTCCAGCAAAAATGCCTCTGATTGGCTGAGCATTCAGGCCCCATATATTGCATCACCTGTTTTAGTGATGTAGCTTCTCAGACTATGGAACACTGCCTGCTGGGGCCGGTCAGAATATTTAGCTTTAAAGTGGACCAAAACCTGGAATTTTCACTATCCCCACTTTTGATCTGTTCCCCTGGGGCACCCCGATTTGGGGTGCCCCCGCTGTGTGAAACCCCTCAGGTTGCTGAGGTCACTTGCCTTTCCTCAAGCCCATGATGTGACTAGAGCTGCCTGCTGGATTCCTAGCCTCAGTTGCAAGCGGGGCGCGGCATCACTCGGCTCCCTTTAGCTGTGCGTGGCCTTGCACAGCCATTCAGTTGCGCAGGTAGGGGTGCACACAGCTGAGATGGGAAGCAAGAGATGCTGGTCATGCATGTGTCATGGGCTTGAGGAAAAGGTATGTATATCAGCGACTGGGGGGTTTCACACAGAGGAACATTCCATTTCAGGATTGCCCCGCAGGAGAAAGTAGGCCTTTCCTGGAGTTTCATAGACTTCAGATGGGGTTTTGGTTCACTTTAACATGCTGTTTCTATATGGGTCTGGAAGGACAGGTAGGTTCACTTTAAACAGACAGCCCAGTCTAAATAACTTTTAAGGGTTCATGGGAGCAGCCATTATGGGATTACCTGTCCTCATAGTCTTCAATCGAGATTTGTGAGACAAAGCACCCCGTTTCTCCCCTCAATAGTCAACGGGGTCGCAGCCGCAGTAATCTCATCATGGCTGCTCCCATGAACCACAAGAGTTAGTTAGACTGGACTGTCCCTTCAAGGCACTTCATCTCATCAAACAGGTGAGTGTGTTGCACAGTATACTAGAAAAAACCTCAACCAATCCCTAACCAACAGAAAACCAATGACAAGGAATCCAAATATATCATGAAGCGGGATTTATGTGCGTTGCTGTTACTCTTGCATGACCAGTAACCCTCTTGTCTCTTGCATCCCCCCGTTTTTACTTTTGTATCAGCTGTTTGTGTGTTTTGTGACTGCTGATTCTGAAACAGTCTTCTGCTAATTGTTTACCTGCTGTGTTTGCTGTATAAACAGTCAATTCTTGGGATCGATTTTAGGCATACATCAAACAGCAAAAGAAGCAACAAAAAGAGTTGAACTCTCTGAAGAAGAAACAAGCAAAAGTAAGTGCTATCCAAAATGTCCATGTTAATGGATTATAGTTGCTTCTTTCTCCCTCATAACAGTTGCATGACTCTTCTTAAGGAAACTGACATGAATACGGACTTGGTCTGGCCCACAGGGTTACCAGGAAATCGCCTGGTGGGCCCCTGGCCGCAGGGACCCCTTTAAGGGCAAAACTGAAACTATGTATAGCTTATTTGTGGAATCCCAAGTGCGCAGATAGACAATACCATTTAGAATAATGCTTCTGTCCATGGGCCTTGAATGTAATCCAGTAATACTTAAATTTAATAGTGGGGTGGGCCCCCAGAGTCAGTTCTACTGGTGGGCCTCAGGCATCCCAGTCCAACACTGCATAAATACCTACATGAAACTGCTGTAAAGCCTTTGTTACATGTTTATCTAGTGGATATTAAAGTGGATCAAAAATGGACCTAGCATCTATAAGACTGACAGCCACCACCTGGGCATCCCTATTTCGGGTGCTCTGCTAAGTTACACCCTGACAGTCACCCGCTTTCTTTATCCTTTCCAACGAGCCCATGGCACATGTGCAGTGGCATCTCTTGCATCTTTCTCCGTCTCTGCACAGTCCGCCCCGCCATAACTGAATGGCTGGTGGTGCCACACACAGCCGAGAGATTAAGGGGGTGCCTCATGCTGATCCCAAGTGGGGGTAGACTTCTGTTCAGTTTCTCTACCCACACATTAATATGCGCAGCCAAAGAAGCTGATGCTCTACTGCGACTACCATAAAAAAATCACCATATGGAGGCTTCCTAGGATACCGGGCTCGGGCTCCCTTCGGGGCAACCCCGGCAGTGTGTGGTTGTGGGGTATCCCTTGCAGGGGATAATGTGCTTATTTGCATTCCATTTGCACAGCATGCCATTACGCGGCAGTCGGGGTCCCAGGCGTCTGGGTCAGCAACGCCGGCCTCATCACCTACACCCCCACGCCTGATTCTGACCCCAAGTGATGTCATTAGCGGGGAGTCGCAATCTGATGTCTGTGCTAGATTGGCCAACATTGAGAAATTGATTGCTAGCTCTGCGGCCGGAAAGGCCCCAGCTAAGAGAAGGCATGTGGCATCGGCTGCGCCGGGTTTTGATTTTGAGGAATATGACTCCTTTGGCTGGTCTGATTATTCCCCGCTGGAAGAAGGGGAATTGTTTTCAGAATCTGATGGTTCTGACGATCAGCAGTACCTGGGTGCTGATGCTGGGCAGGAGCGTGGGGATAACGTGGATACCCCCAGACTTCTGGCCCATATTTTTGAGGTTCTTGCTATTTCCCCGCCTGCGGAGGCCCCTCCGTAAGAGTGGGAATTTTTGGGGGGCCACTAAGCTGCGCTTGGAGTTTCCAGATCAGGAACATTTTGACAAGTTGATTCTTAAGGAATGGGAAAGGCCCAGCCGGCTTCCCGGCGTCCCTCAGGGGTGGGATAGGAAATATCCCTTCCCGGTAGACACGGTGAAGCGCTGGTCGTCACCCCCAGAAGTCGACCCTCCAAGTCTGGGGTTGTCCAACACATTTGTTGTGCACTCACCTGACTCCACCACGCTGAAGGATGGTGAGGACCGTCATCTGGATCAAATGGTGTCACACGCTTTTGCCTGTGTGGGTTCGGCCCTGCGTCACGTTTGTGCTTCCGCACTCTCGGCCGTGGCTACCGGATCTGTAATTAGGGGCTCGTTGAATGGTCCTCTTCTTAACCCTGCTAGTGTTGAATTTGCAGCACTTACGCGGTGTGATCTGTTCATGCCCTTTGTCTTATCAGCCTTGGACGATACAATATGCTTGTGTAGTAGAACCTCGGCTTTGCTTGTGGCTATACGCCGCTCGGTTTGGTTACGCCAATGGGCAGCTGATATGGTGGCTAAGAAGGCGCTTACAGGGCTACCCTTCTTGGGTAGGCGCCTGTTTGGAGATAAATTGGACTTGGTGGCGAAAGGAGGAAAGTTGCCACAGCGCAGGAAGCAGCGCCGGTCCTTTCGGGGGGGCAGGCTCCTTTAATCCTTCCTTTCGTGGCTCTCGAGCAAGCAGGGGAGTTGCTTACTCTGCGTTCTGAGGTGACTCCTGGGGTAGGGGCAGTGGGCGTGCCCGCCCCGGCACTGCCTGGGGTACCAAGCCCGAGGCTGCTGCCAAACCCTCTCAGCAATGAGGGGGCGCCCTCACCCTCGCGGGTGGGGGGGCGGCTAAGGCTCTTCGCTCAGGCCTAGACCCGGGAGGTCACAGACAACTGGATCCTGGAAGTGGTTTCTTTCAGGTACAAGCTGGAGTTCGAGTACCGTCCTCCTCCCAGATTTCTCAGGTCTCTGGTTCCTTCGGACCCCTGGGCCGCGCAGGGGCTGTTATTGGCAATACAAAACCTTCTGGACAGGGGGGTCGTTTGCCCGGTGCCCTCCTCAGGGAGAGGCCGGGGCTATTACTCCAACCTTTTTACAGTGCCCAAAAAGGATGGCTCCATAAGGCCCATTCTGGATCTCAGGATTCTCAACAGGTTCATCAGAACCAGGAAATTTCGCATGGAGACTCTGCGCTCGGCCATCAACTCTCTTCGTCCAGGTGTCTTCGTGACGTCCATAGACATCAAGGAAGCTTACCCTTCCAGTTTGTGGCTCTCCCTTTCGGGCGGACCTCGGCACCAAGGTGTCGACGGGCATAATGGCCCCTCTCAAAGACCAGGGCATTCGCATTGTGCCGTATCTGGACGACCTTCTCATTACGGCATCCTCTCTCAGTCAATCGGAGCTGGACACCAGGTTGGTGGTGACTACGCTGGAGAGTTTTGGTTGGGTGATCAACAACCCCAAGTCTTCTCTCTCCCCGTCAAGGGAGATTTTCTTTCTGAGCATGAATCTGGATACCATTCAGTCCAGGGTGTTCTTACCTCAGTCGAAGGTGCAGATGGTTCATTAGCTGATACATCTTCTTCTGTCCCATCCTCGCCCGTCCATCCAGCAAGGGATGAGGCTGGTGGGGTTGATGGTGGCCTCCTTCGAGGTGGTTCCTTTTGCTCAGTTTTCACAAGAGGTCTCTTCAAATCTATCTGTTATCGGCTTGGGACAGATGTCCTCTGGCCTTGGATCAGTCCTTTGCGATGTCTCCCTTGGTCCGGCAGTCTCTTCAGTGGTGGCTGGAACTGAGAAGTCTTCTGAGGGGCAGATCCTTTCTGGCTCCTTGTTAGGAGACGGTCACCACGGATGCCAACCTGTCGGGCTGGAGGGGGGTTTCTGGAAGAAACATCAGTTCCAGGGGCTGTGGGGTCCTCTGGAGGCGCACATCCCCACCAACGTCTTGGAGCTGAGGGCTATTCGGTTGGTGCTGTCGCACTTAACGCATCATCTCCAAGGATTTCCGGTTCAGGTTCGATCAGACTATCGGACTGCGGTCGCTTACATCAGTCACCAAGGAGGGACTTGCAGCAGGAGTGCCCTCAGGGAAGTTTCTCTGTTTCTTGCATGGGCCGAGAGCGATGTTCCATGTTTCTCGGCGGTGTCCATTCCAGGAGTGGAGAACATGGAAGCGGACTCCCTCAGCAGGGGGTCCTCTCGCCGAGGGGAATGGTCCCTCAACAACAAGATATTTCTATCCATTTGTCACAAGTGGGGGTTCCCGGAGGTGGATCTCTTTGTCTCCCGTCACAACCACAAGCTCCCTGCTTTTGTGTCTCTGTCTCAGGATCCTCTGGCTCTGGCAGTGGATGCCATGTCTCTTGCCTGGCGGGATCTGAGTCTCCTGTATCTGTTTCCCCCCTTCTCCATGGTAGGCAGGGTGGTTCGCAAGCTGGTTCAAGAGGGTTTGCCAGCTATACTGGTGGCTTCAAGGTGGCCAAGACAGGTGTGGTTTGCAGCCATCGTGCGGCTGGCGGTCGATCAGTACAGGTTGCCCCTGTTTCCGGATCTGGTCACTCAAGGTCAGCTATGTTACCCCAATTTACAAACGCTGGCTTTGACGGCGTGGCTGCTGAGACCTCCATCCTAAAAGAGGAAGGTTTGTCTGATGCTGTGATCTAGACGCTTGTTAGGGCTAGTAAGAAGTTTTTCCTCTAACATCTGCTACAGGACCTGGCGGTCCTATATTGATTGGTGTGAGGCTTGGGCCTTGCCTTGTAGGGTTTTTCCGATTCACAGAATTTTGGAGTTTCTCCAACACGGTTTGGACCTGGGTTTTCAGCTTAGTACTCTATAAGGGCAGGTCTCCGCCCTGGCGGTTTTCCATCAAGGGTCTTTTGCTCTTCATCCTTTGGTTAAGACTTTTTTCCAGGGGGTCACTCATGTGCGGCCCCCTCGCAAGATCTTGTTGACTGTTTGGGTCTTGAATTTGGTTTTGTCGGTCCTCCAGGGGCCTCCTTTTGAGCCGGTGCAGGATGTTGCACTTTCTATTTTCACACAAAAGGTTGACTTTTTGGTGGCTATTACCTCTGTTCGATGTGTTTCTGAGTTGGCGCCTCTGTCTATTCAGGCCCCTTGCTTTGAAGGGCACCAGGACAAGGTGGTCTTCCGCTTTAAGCCAGTCTTCCTACCTAAGGTGGTTTCTGCCTTACATCTCAATCAGGATGTGGTTTTCCTTTCCTTGTGTCCTAAGCCTAGCAATGACAAGGGGAGGGCCCTGCACTCTTTGGATGTTGTGCGTTGTGTGAAGTATTATTTGGTGGCTACTTCTCTTTTCTGTAGGACGGACGTCTTGTTTGTAGTGCCCTCTGGGCCCAAGAAGGGTTTGGCGCCCATCAAGTCTACCATTAGTAAATGGATACGTCAGGCCATTGTTGGGGCCTATACTGCCAAGGGGAGGGATCCCCCTTTTCAGATCACTGCTCATTCTACTCGTGCTGTTTCAGCACCAGGCCTCTGTTGAACAAGTTTGTAAGGCTGCTACTTGGTCTTCTGTTCATACTTTTTCCAAGTTTTATAAGGTTGATGCGCGGGCCTCAGCGGATGCTGTTTTTGGCCGCAAAGTTCTGCAAGCTGCAGTGGTTTAATTTGTGCACTATTGCCTGTTAGGATCCCCACCCTTTTTGGACACTGCTATTGGATGTCCCACGTGTAATTAATCTTCCGAAGCAGGGTGTGAGACATACTTGGAATAATACCATTTTGTGATTACTCACCTGTAAAATGGGTATTATAAGTATGTCTCACACCCTGCTTCGTCCCACCCTGAGTTTTATCTTGGATCCTCTTTATGGTGAAACTTTTTTCTCTTAGATTTATTGGCTCTTTCTGGTCCCCTTACTGCTTTCTTATACTGGGGAATGTGTGGGAGGTCCCAGGTATTTATGGACTGGGAGGGGCTTCTTTTTTTCTAGTCATCTCTGCAGAAGTTCGCCCTCTACTGGTTATAACCCACGTGTAATTAATCTTCCGAAGCAGGATGTGAGACATACTTATAATACCCATTTTACAGGTGAATAATCACAAAATGGTATTTTTTTTGCCTGGACAGTCCTTTCAAGTTACCCCCAACATTCCCTTGTCATGTGCCAGAGGTAAACATTTGCAGATTCAGACAATGCCACAATTGCACGTACAATAAAGGACCAGGAGTAGTTTGCAAGTTTAATGTCAATATCGTCATTCAACATCCAATTCAACTAAAGGGTCAGACAAGCACATTTTCTGCTGGCTCTGATAAATCAAAACTTCATGAAAACAATGTAAAACTGTAATCACCAAATTGTGTGGTCTCTCATCCCAGATAATTGAGTGAGAGCAACCAAAACCTCTGTCACATGTGTTTGTCAAAACTACATATATTGTCAAAATGAGTATTTATTTGGGTGCCTGCGCTATCTCCATACACTTGCATTGGTTATTGTACCTGCATAGCAAGCTGTACATTTGTTTGAATTCAGCCTGGGGAAATCATATAGGTTTTGCTGAGAAACATGACTGCTATGAAACACTGACACCTTCAAGCACCAAATGGTTACTTCTTCACATTTATTTGTTTGTTAACTGTGATCCTTTTGCATTAAGGCAACCCACCTGATTGGTAGCATATAATGGGTTGCTAAACCTAAAATGAAAAAAAAAAACATCACTTCTCTTCCACGCAGCAACTTAAACCTGGTCCATGGCTCCTATTTCCAAGAATAAGGGGTGGCTGCTTTAAGCCCCTCGACTAACAGCGCCCAGAATCATTGTTAGTCATTGCCCCGGTGCTTCCGAAGGTCACTGGCCCTCCCCTCCATTGCAATGAATGGACACTATGTGATTGATGTGAGAGGTGGGACAGCACATGAGCATCAGGAGCACCATTTTTGGAAACTGGAAGGTTTCTGAGCGGCAGATCAACCAGTTCCTTCTGCCAGGGAGAGAAGGCTTCTGTTTGTTTTTTTTTGTTTATTAACCCTTCAAAGGCTATTCATCTTCAGCGTTGTTCTATCTTTTCATTCCCATTTCCATATTTCTGCCTTGCATTGTGGATAACATTTCCAGTTACATTTTAACCCATTTGAAAAACAATTTGGAACTGCAGAGTTGTGCCTTGATGCAGAAGTAAGTCCAGTCAAAATTTTACTCAAGAGCAACCAGCGAACTAATGTCTATAAGGCTCTAGGGCCAGTGGTCACCCTCTTTTTAGGGCAACCCGATTTATGAATCCCCACGATCGCTATGAAGTTCACCTTTCCTGCAATCCCTTGGTGAATCCTTCTAGTCGATAAGTGCTCCCATGCCAGGCCTATCTGGATGGCTGACATGGGCATGCACAATCAAAGGGAAGCGGATGCAGGGATGCTTTTCGCTCCCTCTCCATTGAGCTTTCTATGCTGCTCATCAATATGCCTGCAATAGAGAGCTGATGGGAAGAGGGTTTGGGTCCTTACCTTTGGGGCATCCAGATTAATGAAACCCTGATGCCCCTCCCAATATACATACCTCGCCGGTGTCTCCATGGTTGTGCATTTATTGTCTGTCTAAAGTAAATTGATGGGGGACACACTTGGAATGAACAGGCCACACTTGGAATAGGCACGTTGAAACCCCTTCATACCTTTTTGGCCGTGCATGGCCACGCTAGCCATTCAGTTATGTTGGTCACGGCCTGCTGACAGACCTAGAAAGATGCGAGTGCTCCCACTGTCAGCTGCACATGAGCTGCTGGATCGCTGATAAGGTAAGAATATGAGCATTTGCTCTTGGTCTCACACAGGGGGGCAGTTTCATGCTTTATTTTTGAATAAGGCATAAGCTAAAGCATATAATATCATTCAAAGAGAGAATCTATTACAGGAATTTAGAAATGCTTAATATTTCACGTATGTTGGTTATTTAAAAATGTACATTGGGGTGGAAAAAAATCCAATGACTGTAAGAATGTAACATTACTTTAGTGAAAATATTAGGTAAAAATCATGCTTTAAATTCCTCTCTTCACTGAACTTTACTTACTTTACTTTGAAATAAAGTAGGAAAAATGTTAAGTCGCTAGCCTTAAACATTATGCTTCAACCAGACCTAAAAGAACAAATACAAATAGGTTACATTTAAATGGCCAGAGAACTGTTTGGAATATCTGAGAATAAACATTACCCCTGAATATGCAAACTTATACAGGGCCAACTATATGCCCTTATGGCAGTCGCTATCAGGCCTAAGGATTAGGCAGTAGTATCCAATGGAAAGAGGGAATCCATGTGGTACGCATGACTCTTCTTCCCAAGATGTTTTATTATTTCAGTGCTTCCAGTGAAGACTTCCCTCACATGATATGTATCATCCAAAGAAAGATACTCAAGTTTGTTTTGGGGCTCAACGATCCCTAGGGTCACAAAACATACCATGTATACAGGCTACCTTGCTTGGTGCCCACCCCGAGACAGACATCTTATAGTCAATCCCATAATAACCCATATACTTAAAATGTGGGACTCCTATAAGTTCTCTTCAGGCCTATGTTCCCCCCATCAATACTAAACATATGAGCCTCGATTCAGAGAGACAAAAAAAACTTCCGTTTTAGTTCCGATCTGTGAAATGTTTCCGTTCTCGTATGAGCGTACGAGCGATTCTATGCATGCATTAAAAACCTGCTGTAAAGTTTCCGTCCGTTCGTACGGCAGATTACGAATTACGAGAATGTCATTTTCCATCCAGACTTTTCCGTTTCATTTTCACGTTACAAAGTAGGCTTTCGTTTTTGCCCTTTTCCCATCGTATCCTCCAACGAATCCCTTACGTTTCCCGTTCGATTCTGTTTCCCTTTTTCAATAAATATTCGTCCCGACGGAAATCCTTACGATCTTGCGCCTGCGCACTACAAACTTAACTCATTAAAGTGCTCGCATACATATTTGCCACCCTCACTTCTACTACAATGTTTAGCTAAATCACTTAGCACTGTCCTCCATCTTCCCTTTTGGACCCTTAAAGCTCACCCAAACCACTTAGCACTGTCCTCCATCTTCCCTTTTTGACCCTTAAAGCTCACCCAAACCACTTAGCACTATCCTCCATCTTCCCTTTTGGACCCTTAAAGCTCACCCAAACCACTTAGCCCTGTCCTCCATCTTCCCTTTTGGACCCTTAAAGCTCACCCAAACCACTTCTTGGTTAGGTTCTTCTTCCATTTTATCCCCCTAAAACTTACCCAAATCACTTCTCGATCATGTGAATATTCATCTTTAAATATTTCTGGGCCCATTAGTTTTGTGTTAATGTATTTTGCAAATGAAATGACAATGTAACATTTTTTTTATGCCATCATAAAATATAAAATTGTTAACAATTTTGAAAATTTCAAATTTTAACAACTATAAAAAACAAAATACATAGCAATGGCAGGCCACTGAACATTATTCTTCATCTGTGGTCCCCAACGAGTTGCGCAGCTCCTGCATCTCGCCCACCAACTGAAGGACCCTGACACTCAGTTGTGACACTCTGGCACGTGTGGTCCCTGTTAAAAAACGTAAATCAAAATATTGGTATAACCTTGTTGGGGTCATACTGCAGTGCCCCCCCCCCCTCCCGTATGGTCCAAACACCTAAATCTGGACTTCAAAAGCCAGAGGGCCCTCGCCACCACGGCCCGGGTTTTGCATAGTGCCCGATTAGAGAACCCCTGGCCCGCATTCTGCAGGCAAAGAACGGGCATCAGGAGCAAGGGCGAGTGGCACATCTTGCAGTTCCTGCAACCAAATATAAAATAATTACACAAAGCAAAGGTAACCAACTAAAACAATAACTCCTACAACAAATTAAGATTCAAGTTCAACAATCCAAATATAATTCACAAAGGACATAAGTCTAAAAAAATATAGCAATTATATGGATGTGTGGGAAAATAAATGTTTACATGCTAAGGACTAATTAAGGTCAGCATTAAAATGCATCTATAAGGCATACATGAAATGTATTGATTCAGGTATGCATTGCTATACAATTTATGGGCTCGGCCATGCTGATACATGCAATGCCTTGGTGCTAAAGGCGCGCAGACGCCTCCACATAGCCGCAAAACATGTTCAACAATAGCAATCCGAGCCCTCAAAGGTCTCGTAAGTGGATCGGAAATGAAACGGATTTATAGGGTGGTGATCTGCCGGAAATCAGCTCTCTGAATCAGACGGAAGCTCTCTGAATCAACGGAAGTTTTCTGAACGAACGGAAAATTTCCGATTTTGTTTGGAAAATGGTCCGAACTAAAGGAAATGTTCCGATTTGCTTCCGATCATCGGAAGCGCATTCCCGAACGTTCGCGCGAGTAGAAAATGGACGAAAAAAAGCAAAAAAATGACAAACACCAACCAAACTTTCACAGACAGCAACGGAAGTCCGGACGAATGTGTCTCTGAATCGAGGCTATGGTGTAACCCATGCTTCCCACTGGAATGCATACCTTGCCTTCCTTTAAGTGGTGAGTGGTGGTAAAATCAGAGAACTTACTCTCTCCTGAAGGCTCATGTACTTTTGATCAACTTAAACAAAAATATAATGTTCCTCCAGCTGAATATTTTTGATATATACAATTAAGACATTGGGTAGACACTTTAGTAAAGTTGTCCTCCCCTTTCAAAAAATACACAGTGTTTGAAAAAATCTGCGCCTCTGACCCAGCATCATCCAAACAGACCTCTACCTTATATGAACAACTCAACCAACTAACCTCTCCCACAGCTCACCCTTATGTTAAAGTGGACCAACACCCACGGGTGATCGGCCCGGGAATCTATAAGATTCCCGGGCCGATCACCTCCCTCCCCACGGGACATCCGAGATCGGGATGTCCCGCGTGGTGAAACCCCCCCAAACACCCCAAACTCCTTACCTTATCTTCGGCGCCGGCCGCCGCCACCTCCCTCGCGCCCCTCTAGACGTGTGCGCGCCCGCGCCGGCCGTCTGTGAATGGCCGGCGCGTCAAGAGTGACGCGCGGGAGGCGGCGGCGGAGGAGCCGATTGTCCGCGGCTTGTCCGTCGGCGCTGGGAGCGGGGAGAGGTGAGTTTTTCGGGGGGTTTCACACAGCAGGGCACCCCGATCGGGGGTGCCCCACCGAAGTGGACCAAGACCCAGGATAGTCAAAATCCTGGGTGTTGGTCCACTTTAAAGCATAGGAAGCTGACTTGAGACTCTCTAAACCCCTTAAATCATGGAAGACAATGTGTTCCACAGTCTCCTCTTGCTCTATCAATATACACTATATAGAAACCGCATATAAAGTAATGTTTCGATGGTACCTCGTCCCAAGCTGCATTAATCACTTAATCCCTACCTATCCTAATTGTCAGACAGACGTGGACATACTTCATATTTTGCGGTCTAGTCCCTATGCGATTCGCTTCTGGAACAAAATCACAAGCAAGATCAACTCCGTAGTCCATATTACCCTCAAAAAGCATCCTTGGACCACCCTGCTTCACAACAGACCCGCCAAAATGCCCAAAAATTAGTTTAAGCTTTTAACATTTATTTTAGTCCTAGAAGAAACAATTTATCCCATACGGGGAAGTCATCTAGAAACAGCGATCCTCTCTAAAACCTACGAGAGATACCTGGCAGTATGGGAACTTTGGGTCATTTATGCAAACCCTATTGCATTGACCCCTATGACTGGACTGTCCAGGTGGACGGGGAGGCCGGGAACACCCCTTCGTATTTTCTACTCTTTACTTTCTACTACTTAGCTTTTACTTCCTAAATCTCTATCTCCATCTACTTCTTTATTTCCTCATTCTTATACTTAAGTCTAGCTACACAAATGGCACATCTTACAATATATTCCACTGATTTAGTTTTATACCTATTACCTGATCTACTGAACTAAACCCAAACGTTATGAAAAAAACTGCCCCACTCCACTGGCGAATCAATCGCTTAATAAGTCAAGATATAAGCAGCCAGGTCCCTCTGGGTGACAGGATCCGGGTGCCTGTCAGGTGGGGCAGTAAGGCTTTTCTGTGTTACTACTAATCCCATGTATAAGTACAACCCCAGGCCATGAGTCCAGTGATTGTGGAAAGACTACATTGCTGGTTGGGCGATCTGGTTGTGCCTTAATTCACGATAGTTGCAATTCATAAGACTACATGCCGTTGATTTAACCTTTTATTATCTCTTTTTCATTCGGTACAAACATTTCATTTGAAATTCAATTAAAATATTGAAACATAGATAAAGCAGGAAATAGGCCTTATTATCATGAGATATTTTTAAGGCAAGTTTACAGTATCAAGGCCATAGAGTTGAAAAGACTTTAACGCCTGGTGAAAACTTTTCCTTGGGCAAATCCCGCTGTTTGAAACACCTGGATCCCATGGCACATGCACGGGTCTCTGCCTGTCGCGACAAGCAGAGGGCGGAAGAAGCATGGATTCAGCCATGTGCAGCAGTAACTCATTGCCACTGCACCTGACAGGATCCCTGCAATTTTTTTCCCTGTGCAGAACAGGGATGCCACTGGAGTCCTGCACATGCACCATAGGGTGACAAGGTAAGTGCCAGGGTTTATCTGGATGCCCTGGGGGCAGGGGCTTTTGACGGACAAGCGTTTGGTCTTCTTTGAATAACAGCTGAGGAAGGGAGCTCTGTACATTAGGTGAAAAGGTGTGCCACACTTGGTGTTTCTTGATCCAGTAGTAAAATGTTTGTAATGTTTTTCTTTCCTTTTTAAAGTAAGGCTCTTGGTAGGAATAAAATGTGCTGGATGCTGAATTTCCTGGCATAATAAAGCAGCAGACTGGAGATGCTTTTAGCACCATGTTGCAGAAACATAAAATTCACAGTAAAATGTGTTTTCATGGAGAGAAATTGCCGGCTGTAGATTGTGGGTGAGTCATAGCTGTGGGTGGAAATCATTATAGCTTAATAAGGGCCATGCAATTGCTTTTATCTGGAATCCACAGAAGCCTTTTTTTGTTCCTCCCATTGTGATTGAAATGACACAGATTGCTGCAGAGCACAGGTACAGATCACAGGTCCTGGCACTCGGGCCTTCATCATCGCAGAGGCGCGCTGGCTCTCATCTGCCTGGCGTCTCATAGCAGCGGGCTATTGTTGGTTTGGGTGCTCTGCCCAACCTAGACAATCGTAGCTTTTGTGCCGGCAAATGACTCTTTGTGAGCAACATTCTTGTTTTGTAAGGTTAGCATAAGGCACACAAAAAGCATTCCGCTAAAACAGGGTAGCAGGGGTTATGGACAGTACAAGTGTGTTCTTTTTAAACTTTAAGACTGATATTAAGATCTGCAGCATGCTAAGGTTCATCGACCCATACCCTCTTACTCCCAACTCACAAAAGAGAATGCCAATAGTGGATAGTTCTGCCCCCAATCTTACCTAAGTGCTGCTATTTTCAAATTGGATCTAAAGCTAAAGCCCTTTAGCCCCCCCTCCCATGCATCTTGATTCTCCCTGCTTAAAACCTCCTACCAAGCCTAAAATCAGGAAAAAGCTCACATTTTCATGTTCCCGTGGTTGCAGCAGCAGCCTTTGTTGGCACGTGGGACATGACGAGGTAAGTAATCCTGCACAATTTTTGGCCATCCTATGAGTATTTTTGTAGTTGAGGGTCAAAAATCTTTATTCCTGTGAGAGGGGTGGAAAATGCAACTTCCCTTTGGGTTATGAATTACAAGCAATCCGACAGCCATTTTTAACAAAGTGGGTGTTTTTGCAGCAGGGGGGGCCTCCCGGCAGCAGTTCTTTCTGTGATCGCCAACTACCAATTTTAGGGGGCAGAGGGTAGGAATACTAGAGCTAGTAGGTGGGTGTATCAACAGTCAGAATGGCCCACATGTTCAAATCAACACCCATTTTGTGAACATACTGTTAAAGAGGAACTATGGTCAGAAATGCTCAAGCCTCTTTTTAATATGCAGCAGCTGGGCAGCTTAAGTCAGGCTGCCCCGCTGTTCATCGCCCCGCCAAAAGATGACCCGGACTGTCTAGGTACTCACTTCTTCCATGCTGTTGGTCTCACATGACCAGAAGCCTACCAGTGCGGTCGGTGCTGGTCGTGCAAGCCGATAAGCTGCTTCACGACCTGTTCAATAAAATGTGTATAGTTAATTTCTTGTTGGAAAGTATTTTGTGAGCTTTTAATCTTATAGATGATCAGGCAGGGTTGATTCAGGAGAGAAATCTGCCATTCGCTTTCATTGTTTAACTTGGGGCTGAATTAAAGGAGCACTATCGCGAATATTTGCATTAAAGAAGATAACTAATTATATAGCCACACAATAGCTTCTACGTGTATAAATATAATGTGGCAAATTAAAGAAAAAAATGTATGCCTTTTAAATTTTAAAAAGAAAATGGCTCATTCGATTTGCTGAATGGGGGATCTGCTGGGTTTTATTCAGTGAGGTGATAACAGACAGCTGCAGCAGTTAGCCCAATGGTCTCCAAGCAACAGCTGCAGTGGACTTGATCCAGTTTTTTTTACAGGCAGGCTCTGTACACAGCGATAGGAGCTCTGTGTGTGTGAGGTGCTGCTTTTGTAATGAGACCACCAGGTAACTCAATAAAAATATATAATCTCTACAAAATAAACTAAACTGACTGAAAAAAAAATCTACTTTGAATACCTTGACTACCTTGAATACTTGACTGTGCAGGTATATTTATAGGTATTAAAATAGAAAAATACAATTATGTGATTACTCACCTGTAGAATTGGTATTATATGTATACAGCACGTCCTGTTCCAGAAGATATTCCTTACACTTGGGCTATACATACAGTAGATGGTGCCTGACTGCAGAGACAGAAAAGTGGCTCCTCCCGGCCCCATATATGCCAGAGACCTCCCACAAAATCCCCAGTATTGAAAAGCAGTTAAAATGAGACCGTGAGAACTATAACCATTATATGAAAATTTGCACATAAGAACAATCACCATAAAGAGGTAAGTAAAGATAATGATAACAAGGGTGGGGTGGAACAGGACAGGAATTGTATTATTCTAAGTATACAGCACGTCCTGTTCCAGAAGATATTCCTTACACTTGGGACATCCAATAGCAGTGTCCGTAAGGTAGGGTGGGATCCACAAAAGTAACAGCAGACAGTTTAAACCAATGCCGCCTGCAGAACCTTGCGGCCAAAAGCAGCATCAGCTGAGGCCCTAACATCAACCTTGTAAAACTTTGAAAAAGTATGAACAGAAGACCAAGTAGCGGCCTTGCAAACTTGTTCAACAGAAGCTTGGTGCTGAAAAGCCCAAGAAGCACCAATAGCACGAGTAGAATGAGCAGTAAGGCGGAAGAGAGGCTCCTTCCCCTTAGCAGAGGAAGCCTGTATCACAGCCTGACGAATCCACTTGCTGATAGTGGACTTAGCTGGAGCCAGACCTTTCTTAGGTCCAGACAGAAGCACAAAAAGAGCATCAGTCTTCCTGAAGGATTCAGTAGCCACCAAATAGAACTTCAGAGTTCTGACAACGTCCAAAGAATGTGAAACTCTTTCCTTAGGGTTACTGGGATTAGGACACAGAGACGGCAAAACAATGTCCTGACTGAGATGAAAGGCAGAAACAACCTTAGGCAGAAAATCTGGCTTAAAACGAAACACCTCCTTGTCCTGGTGTCTCTCAAAATATGGAGGCTTGATGGAAAGCGCCACCAACTCAGAAACACGCCTTACAGAAGTGACAGCCACCAAAAAGACCACCTTCAGCGTGAGAATGGACAAAGGAGCCCCTTGCAAGGGCTCAAAGGAGACCCCTGCAGGGCAGATAAGACCAAGTTCAAGTCCCAGACTGGTAACATAGGCTTACGTGGGGGATGCACATGAGTGGAAAAAGGACTGGAAAAAGGTCTTGACCAGGGGATGCTGAGCAAAGAATCTTTGGAAAAAATTAGCCAAAGCAGACACATGGCCTTTCAGAGTACTGAGCTGAAGACCCAGATCCAAACCATGTTGGAGAAACTCCAGAATCCTAGGAATAGAAAACACATGACAGGGAAGCGAGTGGGACTCGCACCAGTCAATGTAAGTACGCCAAACCCTGAAATAGATGGAAGAAGAGGACCTCTTCCTAGCCCTGATCATGGTATTCACCACTGAGGCAGGCAGCCCTTTTTCCATCAAGATGGAGGTTTCAACAGCCAGGCCGTCAAAGCCAGCATTTGTAAATTGGGGTGGCGTAGGTGTCCCTGAGTGAGCAGATCTGAAACCCGTGGTAGGGCGTACTGATCTACTGCCAACTGCACTCTTCTTGGCCAACAGGGGGCCACCAGGATGGTTGGCACCCCCTCCTGAACTATCCTGCGCAGCACCATGCCCAGCAGTGGAAACGGGGGAAAAACATACAGGAGCTGGAACCTCGTCCAAGACATTGCCAGGGCATCCGTGGCCAAGGCCAGAGGATCCTGGGACAGAGAAACAAAGACTGGAAGCTTGTGATTGTGACGGGACGCAAACAGAGCCACATCCGGCTGACCCCAGCGGTGGCACAGGGAGCGAAATACCCCTGCTCAGAGAGTCTGCCTCCAGAATCTCCACCCCCGGGATGTACACAGCTGAGATGCAGGGAACATTTTCCTCCGCCCAGGACAGTATCAGTGACACTTCCTTGAGGGCCCTCTTGCTCTGGGTCGCTCCCTGATGATTGATGTAGGCAACCGCCGTCTGGTTGTCCAAACCGACCTGAACAGCCTGACCCCTCAGGTGTGGGGTTAAGTGGGCGAGAACCAAGCTGATTGCCCTCAATTCCAGAATGTTGATAGGGGCATGGGCCTCCTGAGGGCCCCACTGACCCTGGAACTTCAGGGACTTCCAGAATCCCCCCCAACCTGTCAGACTGGCATCCGTGGTGATAGTCTCCCAGCAGGGAGCCAGAAAGGACCTGCCCCCCAGCAGGTTCCTTGAGTCCAGCCACCACGTTAGAGACCGCCTGACCTGAGGGGACAAGACAAACACCTTATCCAGGGATACAGGGTCCCGATCCCATACTGACAAGAGGTGAAGCTGAAGAGGCCTCATGTGGAACTGAGCATATGGAACCGCCTCGAAGCTCTGCCTGATGGAAAGACTGAGAAGCGATAAGCATGTCGTCCAGGTAGGGAAGAATGCGAATGCCCTGAGATCTCAGCAGGGCCATCACTCCTGCCAGCAACTTAGTGAATACCCTGGGGGCCGAGGTGAGGCCGAAGGGCCTGGAAGATAGGTACATGAAGGTAAGCATCCTTGATGTCTACAGAGGTCATGAAGTCCCCTGGGCGTAGGAAAGTCACAGCTGAGCGCAGAGTCTCCATGTGAAAGTGTCTGATGGACCCATCCTTTTTGGGCACAATGAAAAGATTGGAATAATAGCCTTTGCCCCTTTCCTTCAAGGGCACCCGGCAGATGACACCTAGGTCTAGAAGGCCTTGGACAGCCAGGGAGAGACACTGAGCAGGCAAGGGTTTTGAGCTAACCGAGATTTGATGAATCTTGGGGGCGGCCAGGCTGCAAACTCTATCTTGTAACCGGAGGATACTACCTCCTGAATCCACCGGTCTGAGACATGACTCCTCCAGACGTGAGCCAAGAGCCGAAGCCGTCCCCCCACTCGGATGGGTGAGGGCGCCCCTTCATGCCTGAGGGGGCTTGGGGGAGGACTTAGTCTTGGGACCCCAGGTGGGGCCAGGGCGGCCACGTCCTCTGCCCTGCTTCAAAAATCTCCACGGGCTCCAGCAAAGGAAGCTCCCTGTCCAATTCTAGAGCCCCTGAAGGAAGGAGAAAAGGCACCTGAACCCCGAAAAGAACCGGGGCTGCCTTCTACGCTGAGGTAACTTGCCACCTTTAGCAAACAAGTCCAAACGTTCCCCAAAGAGGCGCAGCCCCTTGAAGGGAAACCCAGTGAGAGCCTTTTTGGCAGCATTGTCAGCTGGCCACTGGTGCAGCCAGACCGAGCAGCGAATCGCCACCAACAAGGCAGATGCCCTACCACACAATCTAATGATATCCAGGGCAGAGAGAACATATGCAACAAATTCCTCACAACGCAGAAGAACTCTATACTCTTCACTACCAGCATCATCAGGGGCAGATGCACTGACCGGATGGAGCGTTGTCCCAACACAGGCAAAGGCATGGCAAGCCAACTGATCCATGCGCCTGTCCTCCCCATCCCTCAGTGTAGTAGAGTCAGGGGAATCCATGACAGATGTGTTAGACAACCCCAGAACTGGTGCATCCACCCCTGGAGGACATGACCAACGTTTAACCATCTCAGCAGGAAAAGGATACCTCTTATCCCAACTCTTTGGTACCCCGGGAAGCCGGCTAGGCCGTTCCCACTCCTTGAGAATCAGATTATTAAAGTGAGTTTGTTCAGGAAACTCCAAACATGGCTTAACAGTATGAAACAGCTCCCCCTGCTGCCGCGGGGCCACGACAGGAGGAGGGATACATAGCACTTCTAAAATGTGAGTCAAAAGTCTGTCAGTATCATCTGAAGCCCATGGGCCAGACCCAGACTCAGCATAATCTCTAGGCTGATCCTCAGATGATTCTGAATCAGAGAATAATTCCCCTTCTTCCAGGGGGGTATATCCAGTAATATCAAAAAAACTCCTCAGCTTCCACAGGAAAGAGAGTAACACCGGGTGCTAGATGCCGCCGCTTAGCAGGAACCTTATGTGGACCAGACCCAGCAATATGCCTTTCAATACTGGCTACCCGGGCTGCCAAATCAGGTTGAGACTCCCCACTGGTATGCACCTCACTGGGAGTCAGATGTAAGTGTGGGGGGGTAGGCGAAACCAGAGGGGGAGCGGCACTAGGCCCAGCCGCAGGTAACCCAGACTGCAACGCAAGTACCTGCTGGGCGCAGGGTACACACACCCTGACATCATCACTTATAGGGGATACCCCACACACCACACACAGCCGGGCTTGTCCCGAAGGAACCCCGAGCACATTATCCTGAGAAGCCTCCATATGGTGATTATCACGGCACAACAGGCCAATAGGGATTAACGCTAATAATAGCAACCCGGGATACCCCAATAACCCGCTGGGGAAGTGGGAGTAATGAAATATAGCCCTCCAATAAGAGTTAACACTAAATAGAGGGGATTGGACTGGGAGAAACCACAAAGTTTGACCTGCCTGCAAGACATAAGCAAAAGATCCCATAAGCAATATGCAATACAGAGAAATATATAAATAAATCAGCCCGCAGGGGCACTTACGGACCGTGATAGGGAGACGCCAGGCACACGCAGCAGAGAACTGAAATGGCGCCCGCATATACCTCGAGGGGCGGGCCGCGGAGACAGTGATGCAGAACGCGTCAGCCGCAAGGCCCGCCCCCCCCCCGAAGAGCGCGGAAACGCGCCCACCTGACAAGGCCAGCCAATGATGGCGCAGCAGCGCCTGAGGCGATGTCGCCGCCGACCACGGAGCGTAGAACAAGCGTGCGGCGGCGGCAAAAGAGACTAGTGCAATCAATTCAAAAGGGATCAAACGCAACACACTACAAATAGTAAAGACAAGCACCCCCCCCCCCCCCCCCCAGATCTACAAGGGAGAGCAAAGGGGAAACGACGGCCAGCCTAAAGGGAGCCAACTGCAGGGACAGGACGCAAGGTGCATAAAATGTGGGAGGGGCATCCCATAAGGCTCACCATGGGCCTATACCTCCTACCCCTTGGTGGGGGACTGCGGTTGGAGCAGCGCTCCTTAGCACCTGACAGCGGTGCTGCCTACCTTCACCCGAACCAGCGCAGCCTGAGCTGGGAGGCAGTATAAGGAAACGGATGGGAATAGTCCTACAGGGCCTCAGGCTAATAGCCCCGCTCACCTGCGAGTAGAGAGAGCCATCTTCTAGTCATCGCAGCCAGGACTGCAGAGAAGAACTGGGGATTTTGTGAGAGGTCTCTGGTATATATGGGGACGGGAGGAGCCACTTTTCTGTCTCTGCAGTCGGGCGCCATCTACTGGATATATACCCCAAGTGTAAGGAATATCTTCTGGAACAAAACGTGCTGTATACTTAGAATAACCCCTTAGTGGCCGACCCGGGGTCTAGAAGACTAGAAGACTCCTGCCTTCCTCTGGGGCATCTGAAATAGGGAAGCCCCACTGTGTAAAATGGCACCCAGGTCACCACAAAACCCACCTATTTCCTGGCTCCAGTGGCGAGGTAAATAGCTGCAACTGCATCGTCAGCATCTCTCTCCCACGGATAACCATTCAGGTAGGCAGGGATGCAGCCAGTCCGGCTACCCATTGCCAAGCTCTGTCAAGCAAATGACGCTGATTGGACGAAAGCCCGTGCATGTGCCATGGGACGGGGAAAGATAAAAATTAGAAATTGAAAGATACAACAGACAGCAGCAGAGGTAAAGAAAAAACTGTAAAACAATAAATCTAAAGAGCAACAAAAAGCGGATGAAAACAGAAAAAAAACAATGGGGATTTTTTTTTCAAAAATCCACAACAGACCCAATCAGGAATTCGAATCGAGTCCATCACTTTACTAACTGAGCTATGTAGCTTGCTCAAACCAAGTCACACTGTTAATACAATAACTGAGAAACATGCTGCCACCCTGTTTCTCTCGCCTCTCCTCTTCTCTCTTTCTCTCCCCTGCGAGCAACACCACTCGACCCCCCCTCGTACCCACTTATTTCCACCACTCCAGCTACGATGCTGCCGTGGAGACGCTCACCTCACAGGGCGGCAGCAGGAGGGGAATACTCCCCCGCACACGACTTGGTGTCTTCCTAGGTGATGGGAATACAAATACTTTGTATTGCTCTATCACATAATATCTCAGTAAAATACATAGGTTTGTGACTATAGAATTTTAAAATGTATAGCTATTAAATTGGTATGGATACTTGTATGTGTTAAACTGTATGTTCTGTGCAACAGGCACAGATCAATTTCTACCCGCCTGTTACTAATGTGATCTCATCCAGACTTCCCGTGGATACAGTATACACACAGCAATCACACCTGGAGGGAACACAAACTTTAAATTGTACCTATACCTTGATAGCCCAGCCCAGTGCCCTAAATCAGCCTTTTTCGTTTTTTCTCAAGTCTTTGCTCAATATTCATAAAAACAGGAAGCAGTATGATGTAGTATGGCATACCCCCTTTTAATTCATTCAGCTTCAAGATAAACTACCATATAATAATTGTTGAGCTTGTAGTGCTTTCATATTTATTGTATTTATCAGAAATTATAAGGCTGGTCCCTCAATGCTGAGCTGCGTTTAACTGAATTTATCCTCACTGGATGCCCAGGGAGCAATATGGCCAACCATTCGACCAGCTGGCATCTGGTTCATGTTTTTATGAACATTAGACAAAGGCTTTAGTGAAAAAAGGTGAAAAAAGGAACACAGGCTGTTTTGGAGCACTGGGCTGGGGATAGAAGGTGAAGAGGTAATGACTTCCTTTCTGGGTATAGGAACACTTTTACATATTAGTGGCGCCTTTAAATACCAATTAGGATAGGTGTCCCCTATTGGCTGGGGTAGGTGTGCACACCTGATTTTGCTTTAAGACCATTGACATGGCACTTAATATTCTCCTACATATTCTTCATTATAAATATTTGCTGTTGATAAGCACATATGCCTCTCATGTGTTTCTTATTAAAAAGCAGCAGTAGGACTGTGACATGCATGTTTGTGGGTGGGTTGATGTTTTTCTGTAATTGACGTAATGGTTATTTTGATTTTACAAGTGTATTGAACATTTATTTGATTCATGATATATATATATATATATATATATATATAATTGTAAGGTATTTAAGTGGGCTTTCTTTAATTTTGTATAATGTACCTTTGGTTTTCATGGGCCCAGTATTTATTGATATATATATATATATATATATATCTGCTATTATCACATATGCATTTGTTATTTGTTATGTACTGTTAAGATGTCGTATAGATCATTTATTCTTAGCAGGGCTATCCAGTGGTGTAACAAATGTGAACTGGCTCTGGTGCAAACATTAAATGGTTCCCCGCCATGGCTCCTACAGTGACTTTTTTATGTCATTTTAACTCCCCTGGGGCTATCTGTACTGTATTTAACCCAGTTTATAACTGAGTAACAAAAACCAAGCTGAGAGATATTTCTTCAAGCTTTACCTATTTTTCAACCCTCATGAAAAGTAAATGCATTTATATTAAAGGCTACGGAAAGAAAACATTTACTAATATACTTTATTTGAACGCAAAAAAATCTCTCTAAAAGTCGAGTCAGTAGAAAGTGATGGAAGTAGTGATGGGGCAGAGTAGCCTGACAGAGAGGGGGCATGTGTCTACTCACAAAGCCAGCTGCTTGGCTATCCCAAATCAGGATGCCCCACTGTGAGAAATCCCTGCTGTGTGAGACATTTTTGCTCCCACCACAGATTCAACCTACTTTGGTTCAGTAAAACGTAGATTGACTATTGTGGCATCCCTGTTGATTGGTGGTCTCCATGTCGAATGCCTGTCCCCGCACCGTCATAGTGACTGGCCACGGCTACTCCATTCACTGGGTGAAGTGCTGTGACCTGGCACGCTTGAGCAAGTCACTATGATTGACACTGAAGGATGGACAATCAACACCATGTTGCTGGTCAGAAAAAATGCAGAGGTGCTCACAAGGGTTTCTAATCAACTGGACTAGGACGGATCAGCTGCAGGGGACAAAATGTGAGTATTTATGTATCTTCTTTATTGCCTGGACTGTTTCTTTAGCCATAAGATTGTCAAAAAAAAAGTTAAACAAAAAAGACATGGGTTTCACTGGAATAGATTAGCTTCTATTCTTTTGGTAGTGACTATTGTTGTTTGGTTTGGCCAAATATTTGGGACCCGATTATGTTGAATCCCATTAAAGGGATTGGGGGAAAATTGGGTGTTGCATTTGGCCTTCAGTTACTGTCTTTCTTTAAGGGTCTGTAAATAGAATGAAAAAAAACAGGCAGTTACCTTCTCTCCCCCACAGCAGGTCCCGATGGGTCTGCCACTCAAAAACCTCCCAGGTTTCCAAGAGTGGGGCAACATGTGTTTTTCCTGCTCCTCATGTCAGTCGATGTGCTTGTGCACAACACCCTCTATTCATTGTAATGTAGGGGGCTGTGCGCAAGCACAGCGACTGGTGGGGAGCAGCAGGGCCACGACCGACAGGGAGTGTTGGTCGTTTCTGAGTGGCAGCCTGGATGATCAGGACTGCTGCAGGTGCAGAGAAGGTAAGTTGTTTTTTTTTATTTGGATTTGCAGTCCTTTTAATACCAAGCATGCAGCATACACCACCCAACCAAACCTTGCCCTCATAGACCTGGGCGAAGACTTGGGCCAAGTCTATAAGGGGATTCGGAATCAGAAGTGTCTTAATTTTGAGCAAATTTGGCAAACTACATCTGAAACAGGCAGAGCAGTACTGCTGGTGACATACCTCTGATCCCCAGAGGCCGGTAGATTTTTTTTTAGATGAACTTCTTGACACATTACGGCAGCAAATGCACTGAAGGAATTGTTTAAATTCTTCTCTAGCCTTGCTAGCAACTGAAAACCTACAAATTTGCTTCTCCAGCAGAGATACCTTCACAGTCAATGGTTTGGGGCCAAATCTGGTTATTGCCCAGGTGATCGGGCAGTCACCTGGTTTCTGTTTTGGCTGATTTTTTGTAGAATGATGTTCATGGGTGTTTGGTGTTCTGATAATGATGGACATAATAATGAGTAATTAAATAAACAAACTAAATAATAAATAGTATATTACAATGAAATGTTTTACTAAAGTAATTTCCTTGGGATTGGATGTTAATTTTATCTATGACAAGCAAGGCTTGGCTATTGATAATTAGTCAGTCAAGCTAAGCAAAACCTATTTGGAAAACAGATGATGTATGTAATGTATAGCGGCTTAACATTGGTAATAACGGCACTTAGCAGCAAGTCCATCTGGAGTATGTCACAAAATCCAGAAGTCAATACAAAATGTTCCTCTGCATCAAGATTACAGCCGAGTGTTTTGCCTAATTTGTCTAATGAAACAAAGCTACTTTTTTCCAGGAGCACAGCACTATGCAGAAGGTACACTGCACACAAGTTGAAAAAGTAGTGGCACAGTTTAATAAGGAAAAGTTGTCTCTTGAGAAGAACTTAGAAAAAGCGATCAAGAAGAAAGGGTAAGAGCAGCTGAAAAACAACAATCCAAAACTAAAAAGACACGCAAAAACGCAATTACATTTTAATTCTGGCCGAAATTATTCAAAATGGATAAAAATTAAAAATGCAACTTCATGCAGTGTTTTTAAATGCATTTACTAAAAATTAATAGCTTGAGGTTAATTATATAATACAAAAGATTGGTTTTTTTTAACTAGGACAGTTAAAGCAGCGAATGGAATGCCATGTAGTCATGTCATGTGTAGGATATTCTCAGGGCAGAACTCATGTATAGGTAATTTAGAATTAAGAAATGCATATATCAGGGGTCACTTAACATGAACAGATTGTAGAAGTCATATAACACTTAAATTGGCTGTCGGCTATCACATGGCTGAGAGTGGTATGGGCCTTAATAATGACATGGCCACTCTCTGTATAGTATGGCCAGCAGCCGGTAAATCAGAACGAGCATGGGAGATGTAACAGCCGCCGACCAATCGTGGCTGCATCTCCATGAGGGATCATGAGGGACCCTGGGAATCTGGGTGCCCCCTCCTCCCACCCACAGAGGAACAACACTCATGTTTTGGAAAATTGGTGTTGGTCCGGTTTAAACAGGATACAACTACAAACATTTACAAGACTACAGTGAAATACTTAAAATCATCAAACTTGACAGTTCAATGTGCATGGAACCCCTTAAGCCCTTAAAAATGAATAAAAAATAGTTCACACTGATCTTCGACCCTATAGCCCCAATTAGTTGTCCCAGCTTCTGTCCTCCATGCTTCCCAGGAGTGTAGCCCAAGTGTCCCATGATAATGGCAGGGAGAGTGGGAATTGGGACAATATGTTTCTCCACCAGCTCTACATTAATCCTTTTCAGGACACTAGCAATGGCCCGCCCTGTGCACCTGCCCCCCCCCCCCCCCAGCCTCAACAGCATGCTAGATCACCACAATTGTTCAGGTGTGACAGACAGCCCATGGACCCCATAGCAGGTTTCTACATGTGGCTCCTGAGTTTGGTCCTACATGTGGCTCCTACAGTTTGGGGATCCCTGATTATCTCCCAGAGAACCATTTATAGTTTTGCCTACAAATCTATAAGTCATATTTTATTGCCCCTAGGTATACACACACACACACACACACACACACACACACACACACACACACACACACACTCGTTTTCTATACACTATGAATTCTTTTTGGTGAGAGGCGGGGTTTGGGGATAATTACAGAAGACCACAGAGCAAAGGAGAATATGAGGAAGGGATCCCACTCGACCTGTAACAAATGGGAAATTCACATGCAGGTTTGGGGTTTTCTTTTGAAGAATGACAGGCTTCCTAGCTCATCTTCTACACCTACACCCGTGGCTAATCCCACATACCTATCCCTTCCGATGTTGCCTGGAGAGAGGATGTTTTGTAATTTTGCAAAATGTTATTAGTAATGCTGAGCATCTGCAAAAAAAAATGGGAGGACTTTTAAAACTTTACACACTTAATGAATAGAAAAATAGTTTGTAAAAAAATTAAAAAAAAAAAAAGAAAAATAGGTTTTTAATGTGGTCATGTTTCCTACTTTTTTGTCAGGGATGTATGTACTTAAACCGGACCTTCACCGTGATTTAATGAAAAGCCCAAACTCTTAAAAAACGATTCCCCAGCATCTAAAATGAATATATTTTACATTTTTAGTCACTAACTTATTATTCTTTCCCCCACTGGGCTGCAACTCTGTTCAGGAATTTAGGATACGGGCGCCGCCATCTTGACTCAGAAGCATCACACTTACTGAGGAGAGGAGAGTGGGATAAGGTACAGGGGGGCAGGTTATAGCTGTGCTTTGCTCAGACAGAGCAGAGCTGGGGTCAGGGAAAGGTCAGCAGCCCCAGAATGCAGAGCAGCACAGTCACTTCCTGTTTGCAGGCACTTCCTGTTTGCAGGCTGCCTGATAAAATGGCGGCTTCCATAAGCCGCCATCTTGGATGTTTAAAGGCTCATAACATGCAGTAGATGCAGGTAGGATGATTTTTAATGTGAGCAATCTGTATGTACAGGGTGTGGGAAACATATAAGATAGACTCTTATTCAGAGTGAAGGTCCGCTTTAACTAGGTTGAAATGGGAGGATCCAGTGATAAGCGCCATTAGTCTAAGCATCTAGTGCAACGAGCAGTAGTTGAGCTCACCGGTCTTGAAGGTCACACCCACTAAATACACATTACAGTCAACCAAGACTATAATGTGGAATTTCCATAATAGTTGTCTTTTAAAGAGGAAGTAAAAAAAAAAAAGATGTTTCCCCTGCATTTATAAGGTGCAAAACAACAAAAGCCTTCACACCAGAAGTTATAAAAAAATAAATAAATTAAGTTATTAATGACCATAATGTAGAAATATTAAGATTTTATGTATCAGATCCTGGTCAGCTGATATGCTCACTTTGCCATTAATGCATGTTTGGTAATCAAGTCCATGGGCAGTGGGAATAACGAAAAAAATCAACATATTAATGTGGTTTAAATAAAAACAAAATTCAGGTAGATCATATCTAACTGTGGAACATATTTTGCTGTTTAGTGGAAATAACTGTGTTGAAATGAAGAAAGAAACAGAAAATATAATTCAGGTTTTAACATCAGATCATAAATCAAAGGTAAGAATTGTCAACCATCATTCACCTATCTGCTCATTTGGATCTCAGCACGCTGATCACTTCTTATTACCATAAACTGACTAACTGCACTGACTGCACTAAAATTCAGTTGGTCAGGACAAATCAAAACTCAATCACTTAAAAAGGTTGAAGAGTCCGATGGTTTGACCTCCATAACTGTATTTCGAAGGAATCTTTTTTTTTTCTCTCACCGTAATCACTCTACTGTGCTCGGCCTTAAAACAGTTTTCAATAACAGAAATACATTTTGATAATACAGCAATTTATAAAGTAGAATATTAATTCATATTTGAAATATTAAGAAAAGATTTTGCTTCTCAGGGGTGCAAATCAGTTTAGAATTTGGAGGAAAAAATTAAATAAAATACCAATCTGCATATTGAAAACTGTTGTGAGGCTTCTTGTCATCTATTCTTTTCTGCTTGATTTGTATGGCATCCATTAAAGGCTTTCAAGAACTTGGTGGTTTGTGTTCTCTTTGCTGAGTGTTGGTATCGGTTTCTGTCTCACTTTGTGTGACCATATAACATTTGTAGTTTGCTTGTTTTGTGCATGCAAGTGTATCTATTATTACTAATATAAAGGAAATAATATGTTTTGTTTCAAAAGTGTAATTTAACGTAGGTTCTTTGCTGGTCAAAAGATTTCAACCTAAGTCGTCTCTAGAGCTGGCCTTTTTGTTTCATTGTATTTTTGTTTCCTGCAAAAATATTGCCCACAAACTTCATCTAAAGTGCTTGACCATCCAATAAGAAAAGTCCTCACTTACCTGCCAGCCACCAGGCTCGATTCCACATCCTGCACTCTGGTTTCATTGATGTCTGCAGTGCGTTCCTGGCTGGCCTCACTGTGCATCCTTGCTGCCAGTCACAAGAAAAAATGCTTACTCGTTATTAGCAGCAAGGCGTGCATCACATGAGCTACAAGTGTTCTCCACTCATACTTGCTACCAGCGGTGGACACATATATGCATGTTGGGGGCCTGTTGGAAGCGTGGTCTTGACTTTAAAACTTAGAGAGCACTATAACTAGACCTGCTCAGCCTGGAGGAATATGAGGCATTTAGCTTGCAAGCTAAGTGAATATTGATTTTTTTCTCTTAGCCTAGACAGTCCCTTTAAAATGTATCCAAATGAAATCAACAGGTGATGACTATTTGCTAGTGCCATTTGACACTTTGAGTCAGATTTATAAGTGGGACATTTTGCTGACATTAGCGCCTGCTTTTTCTTTTAGTAAGCATGCATTAAATGGTGCTGCAAGTTAAAACATATGTTTTTAAATAATCAACTTGCATTGGTGCACTAGGTTTATCCCTATAGGTTGCTGCATGCCATATTTGGACATTTTTATCACGTGGCGGAGCTTGGCCACTCAGTGCCAATATTTTTGCCTCAGCGTCACTCAGTGTGTGATTTAACAAAAAAATTCAGCCAGCACCGATGTGATCACCAGCATGCGTTTATTTATCAATAGCGCTACCAAGTTCGTAACGCGGGGCGCTCTTATTTAAGCTGCGGTGGTTTATAGTGGCGCTTGTAGGTTAAGTTCCCATGAGGCACAATGGGCAGAACTGTATTTAAGTTTTTTACGCTTATTATTAATATTACACATTTTTTTCTTTACATAACTTGCATTGTGATCATTTATTAATATAAATTCTGAAAATAGATCTCATTTTTTTTACTTGTAAAATCGTTTTTCATGGCTTTTTTTGCATACCAATGTATGATTTGGCCAACAACTAAAACACAGCCTAATCACACTGTAAAGTTTATCCACTTTGTTCCCAGCAATTATATCCTGTAAGTGTAATGATGAAACGCTGACCAGCGGCAGAAAAATACAGCCCTAATCTTTTCAGGGTGGAAAAAATTAAAAAATACGCTGTGCAGCTCCTAAAAGACAGAGTGGTGCTCACTGGCGCTGTCATTATCAGCAATCAGGTCCAACAGGCACTGACACAGGCGGCCCATACCTAGTGCAACAATCAAAGCTAATTTGTTAATATGAGCGCTGTGACCAGCGCCATTCTGTGCACGTAGCAGCGGAAAAAAAGAAAGAGATGTTGGCTCTCAAAAATTGGCGCTATAGCCACCAAAAAGATGCTAAATGGCACACTTCATAAATAAGGCCCATAAAGTCATCAGTATAGGCAGTTCAGCTTGGTTCACAGTGGCACACATTTTGTAAATGTGGTATATAGTGCCAAACTGGTCAAAACAGCATAGATTTTTGGTGAGAAATGGCGCACACCATTCATAAATCAGACCCTATGTCATAACACATGAAAAAGCCCTTTGGCATGTGTTAAATGATAGTATAGTATAGTATAATGGTTGATTCCGCTTTTTACATTTGTTTTTATAAAAAAGAAATTATATATAGATTGTAGTCAGTGTAATGTTTTCCCTAAGGTGCATGTAAAAACAGTATTTTTCTCCTATTGTTTGTTCAAAATTGTTTCACAATCAATATTACACTCCCATTTTGTTGCTACATTTATGTGTATTGTTAGTGATTCTGAAAGCAGAGTGTTGCTATGGTTACTAATTTCATATAAAAGTACTAAAAGAATGTAATAGCTGCTGTATCCAGCATTTGTATATTTTTTGTGATGTGTATAGCACCGCCGCTCTCTTGTTGTGTTGTGCAAAGAAACAGTTACATAGATAGTACCAATAAGCTTAGTATTTATGGTAATTAGAACAAAACATACACATGTCATACATAACATTAGTTGTATTGTTTTCTCCATGTCTTAAAATGTAGATGCATATGGAATATCTACACGTCTTTAAGTTTGGAATGGTACATGACTTGTGCAGGATATAAGGCTGGATGCAGCACTGTATATTATTACTCAATTTTTTTTGAGAGAAAATACTTTTTCTCATTAATGTTTTTTTCCTCCGTACAAATCAGCAACATATTTGTATTTGGCAGTGTAATTATAACAGTAATAGCAGTTATAGCAGTAAAGGTTATCCCTACCCCAACACCCTTGGTTGAACTTGATGGTCATGTCTTTTTTCAACCGCATTAACTATGTAACTATCTTTAGCTATGGATGTACAGTATCTCCCATAAGTGAGTGCAACCCTCACATTTTTGAAAATATTTTATTATGGGCCAGATTTATCAAACGCTAATTGCCAGACTATAAGTTATAATTTTATATGCATTTTGCTGCAATGCTAATATATTTGTAAATGTGTTTCTTGCAGTGTTGCAACCGGCGCTAGTGTAAACAAAGTAATTATAAATTATAAAGTGCTTGATAAATCAGACCTTATATCATTTCATGGGACAACACTGCAGATATGACACTTTGATACAATGTAAAGTAGTCAATGTACAGCTTGTGTAATAGTGTAAATGTAGTGTGCCCTCAAAATAACTCAACACACAGCTATTAATGTGCAAATTCCCTGGCAACAAAAGTGGCTACATCCCAAAAAGAAAACGGCCCAATTGTGCCCCCAAGTGTGACCACCATTATTTCCCAGCACTGCCTTTAACCCTCTTGGACATAGAGTTCACTCGAGCTTCACAGGTTGCCACTGGAATCCTCTTCCACTTCTCCATGAGACAGAGCTGGTGAATGTTAGAGATCTTGTGCTCCTCCACCTTCCATTTGAGGTTTCCCCACAGGTGCTCAATAGGGTTTAGGTCTGGAGCTATGCTTGGACAGTCCAGCACCTTTACTGCAAAAGGGATTATGTTCTGCTTCAGTATGGCACAGTACATGTTGGCAATCGTGGTTCCCTAAATGAACAGTAGCCCCGTACACATGGCAGCAATTATGCAGCCCCAAACCATCACACTCCCACCACCATGCTTGATTGTAGGCAAGACATACTTGTCTTTGTATTCCTCAACTGGTTGCCTCCAATCCAAATAGGTTTATCTTGGTCTCATCAGACCACAGGTTCCAGTAATCTGTGTCCTTAGAAAACTGTTTGTGAACGTACTTGTGCATCATCTTTAGAAGAGGCTTCCTTCTGGAATGACAGCCATGCAGACCAACTTGATGCAGTTTGCGGGGTATGGTCTGAGTACTAACAGGCTGACTTTCCTATTCCTTTAACCTCTGAGGCAATGCTGGTTGCACTCATATGTCTTTTTTGACAAGACTCTGGATATGACGCTGTCCATGTGCACTCGACATGATCATGGCGAAGCCTGTTCTTAGTGGAACCTGTCCTGTTAAACCTCTGTATTGTCACCATGCTGTAGCTCAGTTTCAAGGTGTTGCCAATATTCTTATAGCCTAGGCCATCTTTATGTAAAGCAGCACCTCTTTTTCAGATCCTCATATATATTGCCTTATTGAACTTCCAACGACCAGTATGAGACTGTGAGAATGATAACACCAAATGTAACACGCCTTCTCCCCATTCAAACCTGAGACCTTGTAACACTAATGAGTCACATGAAATCAGGGAGTTAAAATGTTTAATTGGCCATTTTCATTTAGGGGTGTTCTCACATTTGTTGCCAGGACATTAATGGCTGTGTGTTGCATTCTTTAGAGGGCACAGCAAATTTACAGAAGCTGTAGACTGACTACTTTACATTGTATTAAAGTGTCATATCTTCAGTGCTGTCCCCATGAAAATATATAACAAAATATTTCCGAATATGTTAGGGGTAGACTCACTTTTGTGAGATACTGTATATAAGTATAGCTAAGAGGGGGTATATATAAGTAAAGATTATAATTATAGGTCTATAAAGACGGCTATGGTATAAACAGTAAAGGGGGATAGGAAGTGGTAACTTTTGTATATATTGGGTGAGAATTCACCAGTTCATATGTAAAGACTCCTGTCCTGGTGGTGCTTTGGAAACTCTGGCCTCAAGAGCACCCTGAATCTGTACCTCATTCAGTTCAGCATGCTATCATATCCTGCTTGAGGGATATGGAAACCGCTAGTGCACGTGTGATTGCACTTGAGCAACGATTTGCAATCGCTAGCGGATGCGATTGCCCCTGAATGGAGTTTGATCTCTACGTGTACAAAATTGCAGCATGTAGGACTTTTAAGAGAGGCGGTTGCTATAGGTTACTATGGGCAGCGCTTTCACAGCAACTGAAAGGCAGTTTCGCAATCACCCTTGTGTGAAAGGAGCCTTAAAGTCTATAGAACGTATATAACATTTAAGATTGCAGTGTTCCTGAGAAACTGTTCTATTATTATAACTGTTCTCGGCTACGAACCTTGGCCCTAATTTTGCTTTAATTATGTTTCTCGTGTTTCCCAGACATTTTCCAAAACCTGCTGTCTATTAACCTTTTAGACCTCCACTGATTTTGTGCTTTCTGCGCACATATATTAAATGTCACCAACACTATACGCATATTGAAATGAATGCCAAATTAGCATCTTTCATAGACGTGGCCCTTGAATGATGTGTGCAGAATAGAAATCACTGTGTACTGTATCACTCCAATCACTCTGCATTAATATTACACAGTCTTGTAACATTAACAAAATAAAGGGCAGCTCCATGCATCAGTTATAGAGATGGAACTGCTAATTCCTGCAATTGTATATGTGCACATTGGGTCCCAGTGCCGATCTGTGTTGAATCTGTCTCAGCCTGCGATCATTGCCATACATGACTGGCCGGTGGGTAGTGAGGTTCCCACTGTGTAAGCTCGCCCTGTGGGCCATGATTCCATCTTCTTCCCCTATTGCCCTGTTCAGTGACCATCCAGTGTTATTTAACTGGAGGGCAAATTTAAAGAGGACCAAAATTCTCTCCTCCCATTTTTTATGAATCCTTGGGGCTGTGTGACCTCCCCTAGTTTGTCTGAAAACGTACCTCGAGTTTCAATCGCACTGCACATGTGCATCTTCTTTGCCCTGCAAATTGAATGTCTTACGATGCTAGTGTGTAGATGGAGGTATGGAGGTAGCAGAGGATGCTGCAAGGTGCGGAGTTAAACTTTACCACGCTCTGCTTAGCTGCACACCTCACAGCATCCCCTTCTACCTTTGCTTGCTGAGTCTGCAAGGCCTAGTGAATGTGAAGAGTGAAGAGCATGGGACATGGAATCAAAACTCGAGGTGAGTATACACGCAAACCAGGAAATTTAACACAGGAGGCCACCCTGAGTCGGGAAGCCCCTAGGACAGGGAATGCCGCAGCCCTAGAGTCTTTTAAACTTTAGGGACAGGCCAAAGTATTTTGATCCTCTTTAAAATATGTTTAACATTGGGTTTAGGTGCCCATCTGGTTAAAGTGATTGGCCAGGTGAAAACAAAAAAAGTTTATACTTCTACCTTTTGTCCCTCGCATCTCCTCTGTGCAGGTCTGGTGTGGCCGCAAAGCATTTCCCTCCAGCACCAGCATCTTCATACTTTCTGACACTGGGGATCAAGTGATTCTGTCTTTTAGCACAGTGGCTTTGCATTGTGGCATCCCTGGGGCCTTCATCCATTGCAATGGAGGGGTGTGTGCAGAGGAGCAAAGTGCTGAACCATTCCAGTAGATGGGGGAGTGGTAGCCAGCCTGATGGATGCTGGCATGTGTGCCTGATGCTTATACTCCTTCATCAATTAGTATGAAGATGGCAGCACTACACAGAGGAGCTGCAGGGGGTACATGCCCTTCCAGAGAACTCCAGAAAGTTATATGTGGATGGGCATCCCAAATCAGAATGCATAGAGGTGGGCACACCACTGTCCTTTAAGTTTGACTCTTGTTTAACAGTTATCTCTTTAAGAAAAAAGAAAGTCAGCATGTAATTAAGAACTTAATTGATGTACCCCAGACTGTTCTCATGGAACCAAGAGCAGACAGCATGTAGGAGTCATGAGTGGGACTGTACTGGCTTCTTAATTAATTTAGATTTTGAATGTGTTAATGGCTGAAGGTGTTTGCCTGTTATAATTTTTTTTTCTTAGATTTTTTCTTAGATTTTTTCTTAGATTTCTAAATTACTGGTGAATTGTTTTAGTTGGTTAGATCAGATACGTTCTTCTTTTAATAGTATTTGTCCATAAGCCACCAGAAGTAAATATACTTGGCACACCTCTACTAAAAGCGGTTCTAGAGTGAACCTAGGCATTTTGGAACACTTATTAATTTAATAATATACAATATACATTTTAAACATATTGTATATTTACAAGGGCGGTTTAATGGTGCTCAGTGCAGGAAGGAAAAAAATCCTCCTCATATGGTGCTGCTGCTGCCCCATGCCAGTATTTTGTTGTACCCTTCCCATGACTGAGCCCAATATGGGGGATGAGGGACCTGTGTTATGACCTGCACTACTAACAGTGGCCCTGACTCATTTGCAGAAAATAGGATTGCTGTGATTAAAGGTGCCCCAATAGTTTTTTTTTGTTTCCGGGCTTTTCTTTTTTTTGTTTGTTTGTATAGAAAGAACAGTGAGAAAATACACAGAATGTACATTTGCAAATGTAAACTCTGGTGACTTTCTCTGGTGACACTAGTATTTAAGGATAGCTCTAGATTCTTTGTCATGTTTTAACTATTTTGTGTCATGGGCAATAGTCACCGGGGTCTTACTATTCCTATTTTGAGTGTGGTTCTATTTAATAGAAACAGCTTGTTGTTGAAAATGCAAACTTGGCAGTCTGGATGCCTGTCAATGGTAGAGCCCTTAGAGAGTGTCCATATAGACCCCTGAATGTCCTCTGAGCATGCCCAGTGCACCATTTACGCAGGGCATTTATTGCTGTATGCTTAGAGCGCTGTGTCCTCCTGTGTACTGCTGTCAACTCAAATCTTTTCCCTGCAACCACTTTTCAGGGGATGTGGTAAGTTTGTGCATATCTCTGCCCGCTGCCTAGGAATAATGGTTAACTACATTTCTTGTAGTTAAAGACTGCTAGATCTTTTTTGCTTTGGGCCATTTTAGTCCCCATTTAGCTGGGTCCACCTGGGTCACCTTAGTGTGGCTTGCCACTTCTGCTTTAACACTCCAAGTCCTATACCCAAAACTCAAGAAACTCTAACTGAGGAGGACCTGGAAGCTTGGTACATGTGCATGAGGTGAGAGAAAAGCAAGCTGCCCCATATTCTTTATGTCAAAGCAGCAGCTCTGACAGGGGGCTCGGGAGCTACAGGTTCTGGACTTGTGGGAACTTGGGATGCCCCCCCTTATTCAGAAGCAGTGGTGCTTTTCTGATTTTTTCATTATATCCAGTCCAGGTCGTCCCAGAAGTAATGACAGTTGGGTAATCCACCTCTAGGTGGCGCCTGACTGCAGGATCAAAAGCTGTAGCCCCTCCCGGCCCCCTATAAAAACAGGTGTCTCTCTATGATTCTCCAGTGTTCTTCCTGCAGTCTGCTGCATAAGGATCGTATGGATACTCTCTCCTGGATACTGCAGCTGAGCGGGGCCTCCTAGCCCATCGGCCTCTGCATCCTTATTACCACTGTTCCCGTTGGACCCACTACTGCCTCTCAGCTTCAGCTGACCGGGATGGTGAAGGTAGGGTGAACGCCGGGGTCAGGCCGCAGACCCTGCGTAAAGGGTAGCCGGCCATAGGCTGATGGTGAGCCTATTTGGGGGGGGGGAACCACTAAATGCCCACGGTTCATGCCCTCCCTGCCCCACAGTATTGTATTGTGCTGGTGTTTATTGACTGGACTTGCTGTCCCTTGCGTGCTGGTGTGTTTTTTACTGACTTTTTACCTCACATATTTACTCTCCTGTGTTTTTTACTGACTTTTTACCTCACATATTTACCCTCCTGTGTTTTTTACTGACCTTTTACCTCACATGCTCACCCTCCTCGCTCCCTCGTCGCCCCGGCTCTCTCCCCTCTCCTTCATGCTGCCGCGCTGTGAGGGGGGGGAGGATGTCGGCGCTGCACGGGCGGAGTATGACTGGGGCCTTGTGCCCCGCCGCCGGGTGCGCACGTGCTGCCGGCCGGCCCGGGCTGCGCGAGGGTGCCGGGCTAGCGATTCTGCTGGGCTCCTCCGTGGGCCACCTGATGGTGCGGGGCCCTCCGCCATCTTGGGGGAGGGCACGATTTTTCACGTCACGGCCGTGCGGCCCGCCCCTAGAGGAACGTGTGCTGCTGGCTAATCCGCGCCATCTTCTCCTCCTGCACGCTGCTGTTGTCTCTGTCTGCCCTTTGAGCGGTTTCGTGAGTCCCTCTTGACATACTGTCTTTTATGCGCTGGGGATGCCTGTATGTTCACTTTGTGTCTTCCAGGTGAGCCCCTTGATATTATTCCTCTCGGCCTCCGGCCACCCCCCCCGCGCTCCCGCCCCCCCTCTTCCTCCAAGCCCTCTCCCTGTAAAGAGGGATCACTTAAGAGGGATCATTTCTTGCGGGTTGGCCAGGTTGGGTCATTAGTGCCTTGTACCTGTTAACATAACTCAAATCACCATAATGGAGGCTTCTGGGGATAGTGAGCTTGGGACCCCATCTGGGCGGGTGAAGCTCTGCCCCATGTGCGGTGCTAGCCCTCAGCAGGGTTTGTGTCACTTGCGCCAGAAGTGTTATCTCAGAGCATGATCAGGCGGCGTTTCTGCCCCTAGCCCGTTATTGCCTGCGGCTCTCCAGAACCCCCGTGCTTGCTCTCAGCCCCCAGTGAGGGGGAAGCCAGTAGGGGGTCCCATTCTGATTGGCTTATCAAGTGGCCAGCCTTGACAGATCTCTCATTCAGCTCCTAAGAAGGCCACAAGTAAGAGGCGGCATATTGAGCCCGTCTATTCTGATAATGATGGAGATGATGATCTCTTTGGAGGCGTTGGCCTTGATAGTGGGCCCGGTTCTTCCTCGGATGAAGATACATGGCTCCCTGATGATACGGAGCGGTTGCTGACTGCGATCTTTGAGACGGTGCACATTGTCCCTCCTAGAGTGGCTAAGAGGAAGCAGGGTGAATAGTTTCGGCCTGAGACACAGAGACAAGTCTTTCCTGAGCAGGCCCTTTTCAAAACTTTATTTTCAAGGAAGTTACTGTCGGTGCCCAAGGGCCTGGACAGGCGGTATCCCTTTCCCGAGGAGCTGATCCAGCTATGGTCCCGTCCTCCCGAGGTGGATGTCCCTGTGTCGGGTCTGTCCAACACTACGGTTATGCCTTCACCCGATGCTGCTTCCCTACGTGATCCAGCTGACAAGCGCATGGGTCAGTTGGTCTGTCATGCCTTCACCTTGCCGGTGCTTGGTTCCGCTCTGTGTGTGCCGCGGCTATTGTCTCCCTGGCCATTAGAAAGAAGGTGTGCGGGCTGTGGAGTACAAGGACCTCAAGGCTTGCGTGGAGTTTATTGCCTTTGTTGTCTCTGCCATGGACGATAGTGTCCGGCTCGGTGCCAGGGTCTCGGCCCTGCTGGTCGCGTTTCGCCGTTCGCTCTGGTTGCGACAGTGGTCGGCTGATGCCGCAGCCAAGAAGGCACTCACTAGTATCCCCTTTGTGGGTCACAGGCGTTTTGGAGAGCGTCTGGACCTCCTGATCAAGAACAGAAGACTCCCTCAGCGACAAAAGTCTGCGCGGCCCTTTCGGGGTTCATCTGCTCCTCATTGCTCCTTCGAGGAGGAAGAGGCTCTTCATTTTCAGGTGCTCGCAGAGATTCCTGGAGACGAGGTAGGTCCCGCGGCCG
The DNA here is from genome assembly GCA_027917425.1 of Gastrophryne carolinensis. Taxonomy (NCBI): domain Eukaryota; kingdom Metazoa; phylum Chordata; class Amphibia; order Anura; family Microhylidae; genus Gastrophryne; species Gastrophryne carolinensis. The sequence goes on from CM051237.1 coordinate 405,223,005, forward strand.
ACCCAATCCCTCCTGGGGATCCAGGCCCTAGCCCCCTACCAAGGCCCTCAGGCATGAGGGGGCGCCCTCACCCATCCGGGTGGGGGGACGGCTTCTGCTATTTGCTCACGTCTGGAGACAGCGTGTCTCGGATCGGTGGATTCGGGAGGTGTTTTCCTCCGGTTACAGAATAGAGCTGGCAGTCTGGCCACCCTCAAGATTTCTTCAGTCACGTATTTCCCAGAACCCATTGACAGCACAAGGCCTGCGGATAGCCGTCCAACACCTTCTGCTGCCAAGTGTGATTTGTCCTGTGCCTCGGCAGGAACGGGGTCAGGGCTTTTACTCCAATCTGTTCACGGTGCCTAAAAAGGACGGAACGCTGAGACCCATCCAGGTTTTTCAGAGTCAGACATTTCCGCATGGAGACCTTACGGTCCGCAGTGAGCTCGCTTCGACCTGGCGACTTCTTGACCACGGTGGACACCATGGATGCTTATCTGCGCATCCCTATATTCCAGGGGCATCAGAAGTTCCTGAGGTTTGTGCTGGAGGATCAGCACTACCAGTTTGTGGCATTGCCATTTGGGATATCCTCAGCCCCCCGTGTGTTTACCAAGGCGTCATGGCTATCCTGAGTATCCAGGGCATTCACGTGCTGCCTTATCTGAACGATTTACTGATTGCGGCTCTTCTTCAGGCCGAGAGCGACACCCGGAGGTGTTGTCCACTCTCAAGAATTTCAGTTGAGTAGTCAATTATCCCAAGTCTTCAATTACTCCCTCGATGGTGAGGTCTTGTCTTGGCATGATGTTGGACACCTCTCTGGCCTGGATATTCCTACCATAGCAGAAGGTGGTGGGTGGCTTCAGACGCAGGTGCAGGCCTTGGGGATGAAACTGTGGGCCTGATGGTGTCATGCTTCGAGGCAGTGCCCTTTGCTCATTTCCACATGAGACCTCTTCAGTTGAATCTGTTGACAGGCTGGGATCGGGGAGATTGTCACCATGGACGCCAGCCTGACCGGCTGGGGAGGCTTTTGGCTGACTCAGAAGATCCAGGGTCAGTGGGGGCCACAGGAGGCCCACTTGCCTATAAATATCTTGGAGTTAAGAGCGATCCAGTAGGTGTTTCTTCACTTGACTCCCCATCTTAGGGGGTCGTGCGATCCAGGTTCGCTCAGACAATCAGACGGCGGTCGCCTACATAAATCACCGAGGCGGAACTCTGAGCAAGCGAGCCCTCAAGGAGGTGACCCAGATTCTGACTTGGGCAGAGGAGAATTTTCCCTGCATCTCGGCGGTTTACATTCCTGGGATAGAGAGCCAGGAGGCAGACTCTCTGAGCAGGAGTGCCTCACGCCTGGAGGAATGGTCTCTCAGCAACAAGATTTTTCACACTCTGTGTCTCTGCTGGGGTCTGCCAGGCGTGGACCTATATGTGTCCAGACACAATTACAAGCTCCCGAGATTCGTCTCCCTGTCAAGAGATAGTTTTGATGGAGAAAGTATATGCTGAAGCTATGTGAAATAACATGTTTTCTTGGCCTCCCGGCCTGTCTCTTTAGAGAGACACCTGTTTTTATAGGGGGCCGGGAGGGGCTACAGCTTTTGATCCTGCAGTCAGGCACCACCTAGCGGTGGATTACCCAACTGTCATTACTTCTGGGACGACCTGGACTGGATATATTCAAAAACAATTCTACAGGTGAGTTTCACAGAATTGTATTTTTATTGATCAATTGGTTGCTTTGAAGCAGAAAAAAACAGCCTTGCTGCCCTTGTGATTTCAGGGCCAGCCACTGGCCTTCTCCAATGCAAACGCTGAATTATTTTGGACAGATCCAGACTTTAAATGAATTATTTTGCCCAGGACAGATGAAGACACAGAGCTATTTACACAGGACAGATGCAAACGCCAAATTATTTTGCCCTGGACAGATGCAGGTAAAATGTAGGTACATAACTATTTTTCCCAGTAGAACCACAGATTTTTTTTGCACAGGACAGATGCAGACACCGAATGTGTTTGTCCTACAATCTTTGTTTGTTCATCCGCCTGGCACCTGTCATAGGGTCACATAAAAAGTCTTGGAGGGACACATCCAGCCCCCAGCCCTTGAGTTTGACACATGTGGAACAAAGCTTGCTGCCATGCAATCCCCTATACTCCAAAAGCAGCACACTAAGTATGTGTGGAAGAACCCAACAGTTTTGGACTTTTTTGGTTTACTTAACCAAAGCCTATTTTGGTCCTGCTGGGGTGACTTTATTCTCTGCTTAACATTATGCAAGGCCTACACACCAGACCCCTGAACCCAAATACCTGACTTAGAAGCCTACTTCATATTGTCGAAAAGGGATCTGAACACTGGAAAGTTCACTCTGGAATCTTTGACATGGATATTTCTAAGATGGCTTGCTGTTCTATTCCGGAGTCCTGGGAATAGTTCTGGGGAACAGATACATGATCTCCATGGATATGGCTTTGATATAATGGCCAATAGCTTTCAAGTATATTTAAAGAAACCAAACTATACTCACCTTTTGTCCCCCGCAGCTCCTCTGTGTGGTTTTCTGATGTTGACCCACAGCTTCTCCGTTCTGAACCAGCATCTGCATGTTTACTGTGGAACGATCTTGTCTTCCTCCCTTGGCAGTGAGGTCGGATGGGGAGAGGGGTTACAAGAAAAAAACGGCTTACCTCGTCCATATACATTGGTGATATTGTCACTCTTGTGGTAACCGCACAGGCAGTGCACTCAGTGGCATCCCCCACTCTATGTGTGCTCCCATCCGCCCATTCAGGTGAATAGGCAGGTGGGGTCACACTCATTCTGCCCCATGTCCTAAACATGACTTGCCACTCTCAGATTCCTCTGTGAGCCCTCCATGACTTCCTTTCCTCCAAATCTGCTAGGTTTCCATTCCCAAGCTCAGGTCATGACTTTTCCGCTGTCATACCTCATTTGCCCCCCATTGGAAACGTACAGAGGACCACCTGCCAGTGGTGCATTTGAGTTTGCAGGGAGATCAGGAGGTGCTTTGCCCAATATAAGCATCAGTTATTAATTTGCCTGTTTACCACAAGCAACTGAAGATCAGCAAACCAACTTGATTTGTCTACTCTATAACAGTGGGGTGTTTACCTAAAAATGCCCCAAAAGTCAGGAAATCTTGACAAAACCACAGAGTATACAAAAGTATATAAATCTCTGTTAAATCAGATTCATTATACACACATTATAGATGACATGAGACCAACTGCCACAGCCTCCCTGCTCATAAATATATAGTGTAAGTAGATAGTGTATATGCAACTGCAGATTAGAACTTGGAGTGGGGCACTGTGTCCTCGGGGGATACAAACTTCCAATGGTCAGAGGACTTCTTTAACATTACATTCAAATTCTGCTACTCCCCCCCTAACCCAAACTGACAGCCTGCTTTTTCTTTCATCTACTACCAACAACCCTTACTCCTAAATGACAACCAATGGCTTGCGTTAATAATGTTCAGAATGTATCTGTGTGTGGGATCTTTAGATGTGTATGAGTACATTTGAGGGATGAGTGATGTGAATGCGGAACATGTCAGCTTTACATAAACTAGCAAGGAAGACAATAAGAGTGTAAAGTGATTTCAGAGAGAGACTAGATTTGAATAGGCCCGTGCTCTCTGTTCAGTACCGCAAAGCATGACAGAGTTATAAAATGTAAAATAATAATTAGTATAATAGTGTGTGGGTGGTGGGGGGGGGTGGTTGGGGGGGGGGTTGTAGGCTCCGCTGGTACAAGAAGCTATGAGTGTTTTCTATACAGCATGGTAGAATATGTTAGAGTTTTATAAATATACCATACAAATAGTGTGTTATTATGAAGATCATTTTGCTGTGTTTCTCTGGGACAGTCACTGCCGTGCCACAACGTTTTCTGCATTGCTGATATTTAATCAAAAGTTGCACTCTTGCGGCGTGCACATGCCCTGACCTCACAGTGACTTGAGCATCACAAATCGGGATGCCCACGGGGAGTGGAACAAAATGGGAAAGTCAAATTGGGGTTTTGTTCTGGTTTAAACAGCCAGATCTAAATGTAGCTTCCGCGGTTGAGTTTATTTCTTGTTTTTTTTAGTCTGGACATTAACTGTAATACATTTTTTATTATTACTTATCTATCTATACATTTATATTATACATGTATTTGATCCAGGGCTGTGGAGTCGGTAGATAAATGTTCCGACTCCTCAGTTTTTTGTACTTCCGACTCCCCGACCCCAACTCCTCTGTATTAATATGTAAATGTATTTTATACATTCCTTGAAGGAAAGAAAGGCAACATACATGTCATTACTTCTAGCAGAGAGAGGTAGTTGGGCAGAAGCTGTCTTCTCCTTTCTGTGTGCTGATCTTCTGCTGAAGATAGGGCAGTGGGAGGATCCAGAAAGGGGCCTTTATTATAAAACATGATTTCCCTAGTAGAATCCCATAGTCATGTTTAAAGTTTAAGCTAACAATCGAAGTTTACAAGTTTTTATAGCCTTTTGCTGAATGACAGCAGTTTTTCCAATGGTACAGCTTCAGTCTTGAACTATTAATCCTCCATTCCCTTCACTTATACAAGTGTCTCTAGTCCCTAATAACTTTTTGTGAATTGGGACATTTAAACTTGCTAAATCAAAATTTAGTAGGAGTCGGAGTCGGTGCATTGTTTGCCGACTCCGACTCCAGGTACCCAAAATTTCCTCCGACTCCACAGCCCTGATTTTATCAAGATTTTCTTTCAGACACTATGCAAATGTACTTTAGTGTTTAGAGTTTGCTGTAGACCTAAAGTCAAGAATGATATAACGTCCACCTAATAGCCTTTAATACCCACCCCCACAGCCTGTGCACACAACAGCAAACCTTATTGAAAACCAAGTGAGGTGCAGTAGAGCACCCTTAATGAGTCATTTCGCCCCTTTACTGGCCTCCTAGCCCTCGTAAGCGGGAAGGGCATAAAAAATCAGAATGCCTGGGGGATACCTGAAGTCATTTTTTGGCATGCAAGTGTTTGATCATGCTTTGGGCTAAGTGGAGAAAAGTTGAAAGCAATGTATTATTCTTTTTGGTTAGTAGGGTTTCAATTTGGGCCTAAGCATCTTTGCCATACCTATCTTGATAACTTCATAGCAATGACTTTTATTAGAACAGATAATGTCTTGCAAAGGTTGATTTTATTATCAATTGTCATAATCCAGATTAATCGTTTTAATAAAAAAGGATTAATTGGAATCTGTTCATGACATTATTAAAACGAATGATGGTTTTACCTCAGATATACAGCTGACCTGAACTCTTAACATTTTGTTGCACTTTATTGTACATCCAAAGTTCTGAGTGTTTTAATGTATGAAATGGATGTGGCGTCTAGGTCAATGAATAGCAGTAGAAGGCTTTTCAAATTCACACTAACAGCAATAAATCAGTCTCACTGTTTCGGGTAGATGTGTTTATGGAAATACTAATGCACTGTAGTGGAACTTTATGTGCCAACTTAATAAATACATAAGAAATACAACAGGCAATAATTACTGCCAATTACTTTGTTTGTAACTAAATACAAGGAAATGCAGAATTACTGCAATAATGATTTGGGCACTTTAGGTGTCATTGTCCAACCCAATAGTTGGCTCCAAAGTTTTGCTACAGTTTTTGTCATGGTTGTCTATGATTAACTGGCCAGTGCATTTCTTTCTCTCTAGCTTAAAGATCTTGTGGCTCAACATACAAAAGAGTGGTCTGATTTAATCAGCACGCACAGCGCAGAAGAACAGGAACTCCGTGATCTCCATTTAAGTCAGCAATGTGACCTTCTTAAAAAACTACTGATTTCCGTTCAAGAACAACAGACGCAACAGCTGAAACTTTCACATGAAAGGTTTGTTAAAACCTTCATATAGTGCTTATAAATAATGTTAGTGTTTGAATTTGGGATGATGGTTAATTTCAAACAGCTGTAATTTCCAAACTTATAAAAAATAGAAACCATCTGTGGAACTGCCTTGCGTCCATGGCCCTCAAAACTCAGTCTCTCCAAAAATTGCAGATAACTCTGTATTATTGTCTGTTATAAAAATGAAATCTCAACAACATTATTAGGCCAAAATGTATTGCAACAGTAGAGTAGGCGCGCTGAATCAAGACACAATTTTAGTTACGCTTTTCGGAAATCTAGTCTAGTCTACATCTAACGTCAGAAATGATATTTGAAATTACACAGATGTCTGCCTGCTTGAAGTGTTGCTATAGAAGTAATTTTCCAGCAAGTTTATTTTAAAATACACGGTTGAGTAACATTATTTTGTGTCTCCCCCGCCTCACATACATTTGTCCCATGGATATGCTCCCTCAAACACGCTGCAGAACTGACTTATTCTTTGAATTACCCCCTTTATAGTGTCGCTTTGTTTTGCTAATGCCCAAGCCACACTAAATATTTGTATACTGAAATATACCAAATATAAATCCAGGTTCGTTATATTGTTTTAAAGGGACAGTATAACAATAAAGATGTACATAACAGTTTTTCAATAAACCAAGGCCGGAATGTATTACATATGAATTTTCTGATATAAATATATATATATATTTAGTTTATTGAAAAACTATTACCGTATTTTTCGCCCTATATGACCCACTTATTTCCCCCAAGTGGGGGGAAAATGTCAGTGCGTCTTATCGGGCGAATGCTGGAAAAAAAAAATAAAACAGGAAAAGTGAGCTCACCTATCCATCGCTCGCGCTGTCCTAAGTGATACCTCTGCCGCTCGCACTGTCCCTGTCACTTCTCCATGGCACCAGCAGACAGAGACACCCGGACTATACACCGGTGGACGTGGCCGATGCTCGGGCGTCGGCCACGTCCACCGCTGTGTGTGTCTGTGTGTGAAAACGGCGGGGAAAGCGGGAAGGATTTAAAGGTGAGTTTTACTTTTTTTTTTTTACTATTTTTTTTACTTTTTTTACTATTGCCTATAAGGGGAATGGAAGAGGGAGGGATGCCACACTACCTATACAGGGAATGGGAGGGGGGGGATGCCAGAATACCTATACAGGGAATGGAAGAGGGGGATGCCACACTGCTAAATGGGGAAGGGGAGGGGGGGATGCCACACTGCCTATATGGGGAATGGAAGAGGGGGGGTGCCACACTACCTATACGGGGAATGGAAGAGGGGGGGATGCCACACTACCTATACGGGGAATGGAAGAGGGGGGATGCCACACTACCTATACGGGGAATGGAAGAGGGGGGTATGCCGCACTACCTATACGGGGAATGGAAGGGGGGGATGCCACACTACCTAAATGGGGAATGGGAGGGGGGAATGCCACACTGCCTAAATGGGGAATGGGAGGGGGGATGCCACACTGCCTATATGGGGAATGGAAGAGGAGGGGATGCCACGCTACCTATACGGGGAATGGAAGAGGGGGGATGCCATACTACCTATACGGGGAATGGAAGAGGGGGGATGCCACACTACCTATATGGGGAATGGAAGAGGGGGGGATGCCACACTACCTATACGGGGAATGGAAGGGGGGGTGCCACACTGCCTAAATGAGGAATGGGAGGGGGGAATGCCACACTGCCTAAATGAGGAATGGGAGGGGGGATGCCACACTGCCTATATGGGGAATAGAGGGGGGGAATGCCACACTGCCTATATGGGAATGGGAGGGGGGAATGACGCACTGCCTATACGGGAATTGGGGGATGTCACACTGTCTATATGGTAATGGGTAGGGATGCCACAATGTCGATATGGGAATGGGTGGGCATTCCACACTGCCTATATGAGAATGTGAGGGGGGATGGCACACTGACTATGGGGAGTAGGAAGGGGGGAATGCCACACTGCCTATGGGAATGGGATGGGGGAACGGCACACGTCTGTAATTGGGTGTTTTGGCACAACATTTGGCTTAGAATATTTTTTTTTCTAGTTTTCCTTGCCCAAATCCTAGGTGCATCTTATAGGCAGGTGCGTCTTATAGGGCGAAAATACGGTATGTATAAGCTTTCTTTTGCTGGCTAAGAAACAGAGACCTGCCCCTCTTTTACCCTGGCTTCTGTTTGAACTTGGTCTCTCTGAAGATGTGTTCAAATCATGTGTGCTAACCTCGTTCCCTAATTATCTACCCATTGTTAGCTTACTTTATTAAGATTATATCTATCCCTGTTTAATGAGGCTTATTTATTGCTACATATATATATATATATATATATATATATATATATATATATATATTTATATATATATAAAAAACAGTACCATTTACAGTTCGTACGAACCCAATTGTGCTCATAGACTGTTTGTTGTGATCCCCCACCAACATTTAATTTTGCGTACCAGTCTGTTTCTTTAAGAATTTTCTGAACATGCACACAGCACGTTTCCAAAGATTCCTTTAAATCTCACCAGGATACATATAACACAGCTCTGTCAGCTCTTTGTAGAATCCAAATTAATCCGTCTCCAATCTTTAATGATCTCATGCATGTAAAACAAGAGCGAGAAGGTGCAGCGTATTTCATATCAAAGGGCACAGACAGCACATTTATGAAATTGCACTTGGACACAGCCTAAACTTCCCATGCGTTTGCGATTTTAGGGACTTTTAAAAATATATAATAACTTTATCTTGCGCAGAATAACAGTAATCTATTGCCAACTTATTTGATTAGTCTTAGCTCTGTTGACTATCTAAGCAATGTTTCTGACATCAGTGTAATGATGTAACATGAGAGAAGTAAGTTGTATTCCAAAGTTGATTATCCAGTCATTAAGTGGGAAAAAGAGGGATTCAGTTAATTAGCTTTCTCTGGGGGATGCTTGAATCAGCAAAAGTGTCTGTTTTGTCTAATTTAAAAAAAGCGTCTAGGTATAGCAAAAGTGTGTAGCAAGTAGCCACCTGTGCCAAAAGGAGGTACCAGTGCCAAAGCTGGGCATCATCTTCCATGGAAGCACAATCTTATCTCTCACTTTTTAAACAGCTGATGATGAATTTTCCTGTAGTGAAGTTATCCCATTGAGTCCCTCTAGGTCATAGGTGCCCAACCATCCTAATTAAGGGCATCCACCAGCCCAGATTTTGAAGATCTCCACACTGCTGCGCAGGTGATGTAATACGAGTCTATAGTTCTGTCTCACCCTGGCGAAGTGGCAGAAGGTCACGCAACGCGTCGGTGTATAGTTGCAGTTTTGGGGGGTCCGGAGCTCTAGGATTGGTGATGTTTATGGTTTAATAAGTGACTTTTATTGTTGATTTTGTGGCTATTATGTTGGCGTGTGCACCATTTTACTCACTTGGCACTTTACCACAGTGTATTAATTTCAGCTTATCTTTCTTTCTGCACCTTTGTGCACTTATACACCTCTCATCTTCACACGCCACCATACAGCCATTTAAGGTTATTTTAGATATCAAATACATTGATTAATGAATTTATATTTATGTGATAGATGATCATTAATAGCTCTTAAATAGGACTTTCCCATTCCCCCAAAAATTGTGTATATGTTTTTTAATTAAGTCTTGTTGTGTCTTTGTTGTTCTAAGGAAGATTTAATAAATTCACACTTATATTTTTCTATATTATGGTGGTGTGCATTTTAATTGCATAGGGACTTTGTGGGCTAGTCTGGGGCCCAGCTTTTTGGGTATAGTTCTGTCTGAGCACTAATTATTTAATCTGTGTGGAGACCTGCAAAACCTGGCCTGTTGGTGACCCCTGAGTAGGACAATTGTGTACATGTCCTCTAGGTGATGTTCTATCAAATGGGGGAGTTGTTATGTTGTTTCTCTTGTATTTTTATATAAAACTGTACATTTGTTAGCTTTTTTTTTGTTAATAAGTATATTATATATTATTTTTATATCTCTTTTATAATAAAGGAACACCTATATTGTAATGCTATCTCAATATGCTAAAACAATAAACCGAACCTGCATTTATATTATTAGCCCTTTCTTGGGAATTAGTAAATCATTTGGTCTGCCTTGTGCAGAATTCAAACATTGGGTGTGGTTCGGGCATTAGAAAAGCGTGCCACCTATGGCTACATTTTATTTTCTCACAATAATCCCCGAGGTTAGTGCAAAGTTTTCATCAGTTAGATTTATCATCCAGCGGAGTGGTTTCTCATCATTAACTCTCTCAAAACTTGTAAACTTTATTCTTTGTTGATCAATGGAGCTGTGAATAACATATACTAATAATGCCCTGTCCTGAGGTCATTAAAGAGGGATTCCAGGACAGGGTAACTAAAACCTCTCCCAGCTTCTCTAAGAGAAGAAGCTAAAATATCTTCCCCTGCTTTACTCTGTGCCACAGTTCTCCATTCTCTCAGATGTACATTTTTTTAGAAACTGCAAAGCTTCTTAGCTGTTGCTCTACCTTATTATTAATGCAGCTTTTAAAAATAAAGCAGAGCATAGAGCATTATGGGGTTTCTGTTAATCCTATTTCGCAGGAAACAGGGTAAAGAGGCAGGGGGTGCATATCTACTTGGTACATTTACTTTCTAACTTAAAACATTCTGGACTTCTTTGCATACTAATTTTATATTTACGGGTATTATGATTTAATTTTAAATATATTTCTGATATACAATGATTCTGTTCCGTTCACAGAGAAAGCAAAGAGATGAGAGCAAACCAAGCCAAAATTTCAATGGAAAACAGTAAAGCTATAAGCCAAGATAAATCGATCAAAAATAAGGCTGAGCGAGAAAGGTGAGATTTAGATGTTTTTACCCTCCTCCATCATTTAGGATACTTATCTGATCCCCGCAGGTCCTCTTCTTCAGCAGTGGCTGCTGGCACACATAATACATTCCATTTTCATTTTTTTTTGTTGTGGGGTAGCTTTAACAAGTGGACCAAAAGTCAAAAGGATTTTATAACCTAACTGGGGGAATCCTGGTTTGGGATGACCCACGTTGATTACCCTTTTAAACTCGGGCAGCTTACCTCACCAAGATCCAGCATTGATCAAAATTATTCACAGAAGTGCGTGCATCAGCTTTACTGCTGTCACCACTGTCAGACAGATCACTCTTCTGGAACCAAGTTTGACTACAGTGCTAGATTCCATGTGGTTGTGGATGTTTTTTATTTTTATCATTTACAGCTAATAGTAACTGTTAGTTTTCTCAGGGTCGGATTATGAAGAGGGTGCACGGGCCCTCCACCACTTGCCCTGCAAAGGTGGCCTCCACCAACCTTTGGGTTATGGTTCGGTCCAGGAGGCTTTTCAGACTTTGGTCTGATGGGCTGTGCGGCCAGCAACAAAGCCCCCCCCCCCCTCCCCCCCTTTGCGTCTGGGCAAGCCTTTTTTGTTTTTGCAAACCTGCAGCCAAAGCCACCACAGGGCAGGACGGAGAGTCTGGAGCAGCAAAGCCACTGTCAACGACACTACAGAGATGGGTGTGTGCAGAGATGTAAATCGGTGGCCGCTTACTGCCCATAAGCCAACAAGCACAGCTGCTGGCAGCCCAATGATGGAAACTGTTTTCTGCTGGACGACTACAATACCCCCCCCAAAAAAAAAAAATGGCAAAGCAGGAGTTCCAGAGCAGCACGCACCCACACAAGGGTGGCCCAAGGGACTCAATCTGACGTTCCAGTCTGTAGGCGGGTGCCAAACAACCACCAAGCAATTACTTGGTCCCCACTAGATTCTATGCCCAGGGGCCTCCACCACACTTAATCCAGCCTTGGTGTTTCTTCTAAGTTGTCAGCTGTAACAAGCTGTTGTGTGAGGCCATGCTACAGATTTCTTAGCAGTTATTATGATAAAAAAGCATTGTCACCTTTGGAGGCTGACATTTTTATTAAGGTCGAGGGAGCTGCCCTTGTCTTTAGAGAGAATTTTGTTTTTAGCGCATGATAATATCTTGGTTGTCTTGGAAGTAGCTGCTTGACATTTTATATTGTCATCTAACTTGTGGTCTACCAGTACCCCCAGATCTTTCTTAAAAGTGACTCTTGGTCCTGTTTAAGTACCCCTCCCCTTAAGAAAATCATCCACAGCCCAGCAAAATGAAGTTTTCTGCATCCTAGTGACCTTCACATGGTCTATTGAAGAGTGTTTGTATCAGCACAAGTCAGTAGCCTATTATTACCACTCTGCACCAATTTTTTTGCCTCAGCAGCACTCACTGTGCAATTTAAGACGACCAACACCCATGCAGGCGCGGGTGTTGGCACCGCCACTGTAAGATAGTTTAGGAGGCATCTAGAATGCTGGAGCCCTCTCCTGGCGGAGGATCGAGGATAAGGTAAGGTTTACGGGCATTCTGGGGGGTATGTGTGCATTCTGGATGCCCCCCAAGACTGTCTTATAGGTTGTTGGTCTGCTTTAATAAACCAAAAACAGGCTGCGTCTAATTTAACACTTCTTGGGCCAAATAGGTTGCAGCGCCGGGTGCTCTGGTTGAAGCTATTCTAGTTTATAGTGGTGCTGTAGGTCAAGATCCTGTAGCACACAATGGTCAGAACTGTATTGAAGTATTTTACACTTAAACTTAGTATTACGCACATTTATTTGTACCGAACTTGCATTGTGACTTGTCTATAATAGAAATGCAGGACCTAGATGTCTCCAAATTTCATTTTTTCTCTTGTAAAATGTTTTCATGGCTTACCTATTTGTAATTTGAACAGCAAAAACTAAAACGCAGCCTAAACACACTGTTTGTCCCCAGCTTGTAACTGTAATGATGAAATGCGACCAGCACCTGAAAAATAAAGTGGCAATTTTTTCAGGGTGGCAAACATTAATAAATAAACTATGCAAAAGGACGGTGGTACAAAGTGGCGCTCACTGACGCTATTACAATCGGCAGTTGGCTCAAACAGACGCTGACACAGGCCGGCCAATACCTTATGCAACAATCAAGGCAAATTAGTTTGCATCTGGCGCATTGTAGTCAAATTATGCTGACACTCTAAAACTGGCGCTCTAGCCACCTGAAAGATCCTCAATGGCGCACTTCATAAATATGACCCAAAATCTTGCAGCTGAAAACCCGTATATTATACTGAATTAGCAATAAAGTGTGTTAAAACTGCAGTGTTTTAAGTTGATATAATTTGCATTTGATCTGTTCATCCTTCTTTGATTCCTCATAGGCGAGTAAGGGAACTTAACAGCAGCAACACAAAGAAATTCCTTGAAGAAAGGAAAAGAGTAAGTAGAATGAGTCTTGTATGTTAAAATGGACCAAAACCCACTGAGCTTGTGAAATAAATGTGGCCAAAGCCCCCACTGATAGAACTAGAAATGGATATTTTCACTTTTTGAATTGTCCTGGAACACTTTTTTGCTGTCCCCTTTGGTAGCATGGCAGGCGACCAGTCCTGGCATAGGTGTGGCAAAGACATCATTGCCACACACAACAGTGTTTATGAATGGAGGAGGCAGAGCTTTATAGCTAAAACAGGTGGCATTATCTGGGATTAGAGAGAAACTGGAGCAGTGAAAAATGCCAAAAGGTGCTCTTCATGGGGGCAGCAATTCAGAAGATGCTAGTTAAAAGGAATGCCCTCCTAATAATTACGTGAGCATGGAAACCTTTACTTTAATATCAAAAGTGTAAAAAATTAAAACAGAAGTCCGGTCAAATAAACATTCACCCTCCACTGTGCTAAGCATTAAACCAGAGGTCAGTCTTGTACATCATCATTTTTTCTAAACAAAGTGCAGCTAAATTATTCTTTTTTGGTATAATCCATCTAAACAAAGAGAAACCACGTGGCTCGGCCATCGTCCCAGATTTGGTTGACTGATTTTATGTATTTGCCTGAATCAGTTTACAAATCTAGGCACCAAAAACGATTAGATTATTAATTTGGCTTTAAAATGTTATTCTACTTTAAAGCTAGGAAAATAACATCATGTAAGGAACTATTTGTCTAGATTCACCAGTTCAGATCAGATGATGACCAGAATATTCAGTCTTCAGCACCACTAGGTTTTTTAAATTAAAGCACGGCCCTAAAGTCTATAACAGTGGCTATAAAATGGTGGCATATAGGAGCAGTAGACACACAGGGAGGCCAGCAGCAGAAGAACTAGTGTTAGCAAAGGCCCAGAGGGGGCTTGCGACAAGTCGGCTAAGGACAGTGACGGCAGCAGGGACAGTCAGGAGAAGCGCCATCGCTGATAGGCTGGCAAGCAGCGGTGAGTACCAAACTGCACTGTAATGCAGCACGGGTAAAGCACAATACATGTACTTTATCTGTTCCGCCCATAGACTGCCATGGTGTGCTAGCGTACATGATGCAGACCAAACAGTGCATGCAGTACAATAAACAAAACTTTACAAACTCCACATTATATTCTATATATTCTAAATGTGCCATACACTCCACTTCGATCTTCATGACATCTGGGTAATCTCCAGTAGAGGGCGAACTTCTGCAGAGATGAATATGCAAAAAAAAAAAAAAAAAAAGAAAGCCCCTCCCGGTCCATATATACCTGGGACCTCCCACCAATTCCCCAGTTCCTTCTCTGCAGGGAAGGCGACAAGACAGAAGATGAAGACTTCTTTACTTACAGGTAAGCCGGGCTCGCACCCGGCCTTATATTGTCCCTATTACTGCCAGGGCCCTTCTAAATTGTCCTATATTGAGCCTCCCAGCTTAGGCTGCGGGTCCTGGTGAAGGTAGGAGCACCCTATGGGTGCAGCAGGAGCACTGCTCCACCGTGAGACCTCACTATGGGGTAGGCGGCTATCCAGGTTTCTTGGTGATCCTGGTGTGGGATGCCCATCCCTCTAGGCTTATGGCCGGCTCTGGCAGGGTTCCCCCCCTTCCGGGTCCCTTATTCCCCTCCGGGGGGGGGGGGGGGGGGTTGTCTGGCCTGGCCTGGCCGATATTTCATTTTCCCCAGCTTGTGTCCCTGTGTGCTTAGTGTTTTTACTTTGTGTGTGTGTGAGTGTCAGACTGCCTTATCGGCATACCAGGGACTAGTGGCAGCCTGGGGGAGCTGCGTTTGGGGCTTTTTTTGGCGAGATTGCTTTGCTCGTGTCTAAGGGTCCGCGTTGCTGGGAGGGGGGCGTGGCCTCGGCAAACGCGCGTTCTGCGCTGGCCCGCCCTCCCCCTGCTCTCCCTCCTCATACATTAGTCTTCGTGGGGGCCATCTTCTTGAGTAGGCCCGTAGCAGATCGGTGTGGTAAGGGCCCGATGGCCACTTCCTTAGCTTGTGTGTGTGGGGGCTCCTTAGCGGGGGCCCCCACTGGTCTAGAGCATGTGTGTGTGTGTGTAGGTTCATATTTATACATGTATATACATATTGTGTGGCTGCAAGATCAAATGCTGTGGTCTTTTTCAATGTAAGGTTATGGCTATTTTTACACAGCTCTGCACTTATGTTGCTTGTTTTGTGTGTTGCCCTGTATATGTGCATATTAAGGGGTCCCTCCTGGTCCTGGGGTCCCTAGTGTAAAATTGTCCACCAAAAATCCTCCCACTGTTAAGGGGCATCCCGGGTTGCTTATGCGTAATTCCCTGCGGTCTTGCGACTGACCACAAGAATTCACCATATGGAGGCTCCGCAGGATACTGGGCTCGGGACCCCTCTGGGACAATCCGGGCCATGTGTGGGGTGCGGGGTATCCCTTACGGGGGAAGAATGTGCTGATCTGTATACCATGCACACAAAAGGCCATAACGCGTCAGTCTGGTACCCAGCCTTCTGGGTCGGCTCCTCCCTCTTCATCGCCTTCCCCTCCCCACCTTATCCGTACCCCCAAGTGACATTGGTACCAGTGGAGAGTCGCTTTCTGATGTTTGGGCTAGATTGGCAAGCATCGAGAAAATTATTGCTAGCACGGTGGGCAAGAAGGCCCAGGCTAAAAAGAGACATTTGTCATCGGCCCAGCCATTGTGGGATGTTGACGACGAGTCCGCTGATTTGTCAGATTATTCCCCGTTAGAGGAGGGGGAATTGTATCAGGAAACAGAGGCTGACTTTGTTCAGTCTGGGAATTCCAATGTCGGGCAGGCGCTGGGGGATGCTGTAGATACGGCCACTGTTTTGTCACATTTATTGGAGGTGTTGGATATTGAACCGCCTGAGGCGCCCCCTCTTAAGAAGGGGGAATTTTTGGGGGCCTGCAAGCCCCGTCTGGAATTCCCTACCCAGGGTCATTTTGATGCGCTGATCCTTAGAGAATGGGAGAGGTCCAGTCGGCTTCCTGGTGTGCCTCAGGGATGGGATAAGAATTATCCTTTTCCGGTGGAGGCGGTTAAGCGCTGGTCTTCTCCTCCCGAGGTCGACGCGCCTGTCTTAGGTTTGACCAACTCTTCTGTGCTGAACACCCCAGACGCCTCTTCCCTTAAGGATGGCGAGGATAAGCGCCTTGATCAGATGGCGTGCCACGCATTTGCCAACGTGGGCTCGGCCCTGCACCATCTGCCCTGGTGTCGCTTGCTACCAGGTCCCTTATCAGGGACTGGCTGAATAACGCTCAGTTTTATCCAGCTGGCGCTGAGTTCGCTACCCTTAAGAAATGCGAATAGTTCATGGATTTTAGCATGGCTGCGATGGAAGACTCTATTGTTGTTTCTATGCGCAGATTGGTCTGGCTCCGCCAGTGGACAGCGGACGTTGGGGCCAAGAAGTCGCTCACAGCTCTTCCCTTCTTGGGTTCGCGGCTGTTTGGAGATAAATTGGATGCTGTTGCTAAAGGAGGTAAGTTACCTCAGCGGAGGAAACAGCGCCTCCCCTTTCGGGGGGCGGGCTCATTCACTCCTTCCTTTTGAGGGGCCAGAGCGACTAGGGGTTTGGCCTTCTCAGGTGTCAGGAGCTCGTCCTGGAACAGAGACAGAGGTCGGGCACGTCCCGCGCCTGCCTGGGGTTCCAAGCCCAAGCCTGCCGTTAAACCGGCTCCGCAATGAAGGGGCACCCTCACCCACAAGGGTGGGGGAACGGCTGCGGCTCTGATTCCAGGTCTAGGCCCGGAAGGTCACAAACAATTGGATCTTGGAAGTGGTCTCCTCCGGGTACAAACTGGAGTTCGAGTACTGGCCGCCCCCAAGATTCTTAAGGTCTCGGGTGCCCTCGGACCCTCAGGCTGCACAGGGGCTCCAACCTTTTCATGGTTCCCAAAAAGGAGGGTTCGGTGAGGCCCATTCTAGACCTCAAGGTTCTCAACAGATTTATCAGAGCCAAAAAGTTCTGCATGGAGACTCTGCGCTCGGCTATCAATTCCCTTCGTCAAGGGGATTTTATGACATCCACAGACATCAAGGATGCGTATCTGTATGTTTTCCGATTTTTCAGGCACATCAGAGATTCCTCCGATTTGCGGTGGAGGATCAACATTATCAGTATGTAGCTCTTCCCTTCGGTCTGACCTTGGCACCGAGGGTCTTCACCAAGGTTCTGGCGGGCATAATGGCTCTGCTCAAATCTCAGGGCATTCGCATTGTGCCTTATCTGGACGATCTGTTATCAGCTTCTTCCATCCATCAGGCGGAGCTGGACACCCACCAGGTGGTGTCGACCCTGGAAAGGTTCGGGTGGGTGATCAACCGCACCAAGTCTTCTCTCTCCCCGTCTCGTGTGATTTCATTTCTCGGCATGAATCTGGATACCATTCGGGCCAGAGTGTTTCTGCCCCAGTCCAAGGTGCAGGGGATTCAGGGCCTGATCCGCCTTCTGTCCTTGTCCCTCTATCCGACAGGGGATGAAACTGGTGGGTTTGATGGTATCCTCCTTCGAGGCGGTGCCGTTTGCACAGTTTCACATGAGATCTCTTCAACTTCACCTATTGACGTATTGGGACAGGTGCCCTCAGTCATTGGATCAACCTTTCAGGATGTCTCCCAGGGTTCGGCAGTCTTTTCGGTGGTGGCTGGACTCGAACAATCTGGTGAAGGGCAGATCCTTTCTGATCCCTTCTTGGGAGACGGCTACCACGGATGCCAGCCTGTCGGGCTGGGGAAGTTATTGGAAGAGTCATCAGTTCAGCGGGGTGTGGGGTCCTCAGGAGGCTCACACCCCCATCAATGTCTTGGAGCTCAGAGCCATTCGACTTCTGGCTCGGCTGACCCCACATTTACTGGGTCTTCTGGTTCAGGTTCGTTCGGACAACCGAACGGCAGTAGCTTACATAAATCACCAAGGAGGGACTCGCAGCAGGAGTGCCCTGAGGGAAGTCTCTCTGATCCTGCGCTGGGCGGAGAGCAATGTTCCTTGCCTTTCGGCAGTCTACATTCCGGGAGTGGAGAACACGGAGGCGGATTCCCTGAGCAGGGGATCCTCTTGCCACGGAGAGTGGTCTCTCAATCCCGAGGTTTTTCTGGATCTTTGCCGCAAGTGGGGGACTCCGGAGGGGGATCTCTTTGCCTCGAGGCACAATCACAAACTTCCGGCCTTTGTGTCTCTGTCTCAGGATCCTCTGTCTCTGGCAGTGGATGCCTTGTCACTGGCTTGGAAGGAGTTGGGGTTTCTGTACCTGTTTCCACCCGTCTCCATGCTGGGCAAGGTAGTTCGCAAACCGGTTCTAGAAGGGGCACCAGCGATTCTGGTGGCTCCAAGGTGGCCAAGAAGGGTTTGGTACGCAGACGTCGCAAGGATGGCCGTAGACCAGTACCGGCTTCCCTTGTTGCCGGACCTGCTATTTCAGGGTCATCTACTTTACCCCAATTTACAAACGCTGGCTTTGACGACTTGGCTGCTGAAACATTCATCTTGAAGGAGGAAGGTTTTTCTGAGGCTGTTGTTCAGACCCTGATTAGGGATAGGAAGCGGTCCTCTTCTGGCATTCACTATAGGACTTGGAGGTCCTATATTGATTGGTGTGAGGCTAGGTCCTTGCCTTGCAGGGTTTTTTCTATACCCAGGATTTTGGAGTTTCTTCAGCATATTCTGGATCTTGGTTTCCAGCTTAGTACTTTGAAAGGACAGGTTTCTGCTCTGTCGGTTTTCTTTCAGAGGTCTTTTGCTTTACACCCGCTGGTTAAGATCTTTTTCCAAGGGGTGGCACATGTGCGGCCCCCTCGGAAGGCTGTAGTTCCTGTTTGGGATTTGAATTTGGTTCTGTCGGCTCTGCAGGGTCCTCCTTTTGAGCCGCTACAGGATGTTGCTCTTTCAGTTCTCACTCAGAAGGTTGCTTTCTTGGTGGCTATTGCCTCTGTTCGACGTGTTTCTGAGTTGGCGGCCCTGTCGATTCAGGCCCCTTACTTTGAGAGACACCAGGATAAGGTGGTTTTTCGTTTTAAGCCGGATTTCCTTCCTAAGGTGGTGTCTGCTTTCCACCTCAATCAGGATATTGTTCTCCCTACCTTGTGTCCTAAGCCTAACAATGACAAGGAGAGGGTTCTGCACAATTTGGACGTTGTTCGCTGTGTGAAGTACTATTTGGTGACTACTTCTTCCTTCCGCAAGACGGACGCTTTTTTCGTGGTGCCCTGCGGGCCCAGGAAAGGTTTGGCACCTGCTAAGTCTACGATTAGCAAATGGATTCGTCAGGCCATTGCTGGGGCCTATTCTGCTAAGGGGAGGACTCCTCCTTTTAGGGTCACTGCGCACTCTACTCGTGCGGTCGGTGCGTCCTGGGCTTTTCAGCACCAGGCTTCTGTTGAACAAGTTTGTAAGGCTGCTACTTGGTCTTCCGTTCATACTTTTTCCAAGTTTTACAAGGTTGATGTGCGGGCTTCAGCGGATGCTGCTTTTGGCCGCAAGGTTCTGCATGCTGCAGTGGTTTGAGTTGGTACATTCTTTACTGTTTCTGGTTCCCACCCATGACGGACACTGCTATTGGATGTCCCAGATGTCATGAAGACCGAAGTGGAGTGTATGGCACACTTAGAATAATACCGTTTTGTGAGTACTCACCTTTAAAACGGGTATTATGAGTGTGCCATACACTCCACTTCACCCCAC
Source organism: Gastrophryne carolinensis (assembly GCA_027917425.1). Taxonomy (NCBI): domain Eukaryota; kingdom Metazoa; phylum Chordata; class Amphibia; order Anura; family Microhylidae; genus Gastrophryne; species Gastrophryne carolinensis. Next base: position 405,242,935 of record CM051237.1, read on the forward strand.
CCCTTTTTTTCAGGTATTCTGGGGCTTTTATATGGTGAACCATTGGTTTTGATTGTTAACGTTATATTTGGTTCTTCCTGGTCCCTTTACTGCTTTTATACACTGGGGAATTGGTGGGAGGTCCCAGGTATATATGGACCGGGAGGGGCTTTCTTTTTTTTTTTTTTTGCATATTCATCTCTGCAGAAGTTCGCCCTCTACTGGAGATTACCCAGATGTCATGAAGATCGAAGTGGAGTGTATGGCACACTCATCAATACCCGTTTTAAAGGTGAGTACTCACAAAACGGTATTATTCTTTATTCAGTCTAACCAAAGCCTCATTGATTGGGCAGTCTATTATACCTTTAAAAGGTCTGTCCAGGCAACACAATAAAATATCTATAATCGTAGCTCTTCCATATGTCTGCAGTGTTTTCAAACTCACTGATTGCCAAGATTGCACCCCCCCCCCCCCGTCCAGCTCCATTCTCCATTAATGCCAGAAGTTTGCCTCTCCACACCACTCTCCTTTACTACAGAAGATGTTGTGGTCTGCACTGCATATGCTTGGGTGCAAGACAAAATACAACACATCTCCTATATCAGTGCAGTGCAGCTGCCACCTTATATGAGTAATGAGTGTTTTTTCTTCTTCCTTTTATCGTCGTTGTTTGAACCTTAAAACGTAATATACAGTAACCCTGAATGTTCGACACTGTGTGACAATACAGGAAATTGTACCGAGTAGCTGTTGATCACGGATACGGATAGATAGAGTAATGTTGCAGCAAGTGTTTCCATGGCAACTACCCGAGCCTGTCAGTATTGTGCTCTGAGCAATCTTATTTCCTGTGACATGTCTAACTACAAAATAATTAACTAGGGGGTTCGATTCAGAGCCAGGTGAGAATTCTCATTCCTTTTTTAGGAGAGAAAATTGCCATTGACTTTCATTGTCTACCGAGTGTAAATTTTCACCTGGCTCTGAATCAGCCCCAAGGTAGATAATGAAAGTCAATGACAGTTTTCTCTCCTAAAAGGGGGTGAGAATTCTCACCAGGCTCTGAATTGACCCTATAGTCATTAAAGAAAACAAGAATGAAAATATATTTACTTTGTTTAAAGGAACACTGCTATCCAAATACCGGTAATATCATATACAACCTTTCATATGTCCCCAAAGATTTTTTAGTAAATTTTTATGTATTGCTATGCAAAAAGATGACCCATAGGTAAAATAATTTGAGTATAGATGCTGGCTAGATTTAAAAACTGCCAAATAAGGGAAGACTTTTTTAGTACAAAGGGTGTTCAATAAGTTATCTACCTGAATATAAAACATTTTCTGAGAAAATTGGACTTTGCACCTTCCCTCTTGGAAGAAGGCAACACACCTCTTCCACTTCACCTCCAGTAACTGGAGACTTTTTCTGCTGCAGGAACCCTGTTACTGCTTCTTAGAATGCATAATCCAGCAGCCGTTGCCCACACAAACATTTCTTCAAGTTACAAAAGAAAAGGCAATAACCAGGAGCCTGGTCTGGACTGGTGGATGGTTAAGCTCCATGAAGATGCATTCTCTGATAGCAGCTTGTAATTTGCGAGACTTATGAGATGGCACATTGTCTTAATGCAGCAACACACCTGCAAACAACCACTGCATTTCTGTTTGATTGCTTAAAATTAAGGTTTTTATTGTTGAAGCATAGGTGTCTCTAGTAATTGTCTCTATGTCTCTATGCGTGAGCACACCACGCCAGGCACGTGCCCATCATTAGGGAAGCAATTCAGGGAATGCTAGTTATAATGTGGGTTTTGGTCCTTTTTAAATGTAAGGGTAGTCAGATATAAAATATAAAAAGTTGCTTCTGCCTATGCACCATGGGGTGTCTACCTACAGCCCTATAGAGGCTTCCAAGCTTTAATTGGCTGGGTATAGTAAAACCACGTAGCACACGTTTTTAATAAAAATGACTTGCTTTACAATTTATTTATTTTATTGTTTTAAGCTTGCAATGAAACAGACTAAGGAATTGGACCAGCTGCGAAAAGCCCAAACAGAACATCTGGAAGTTCTGGAAAAGCAGAATGAGCAGGTAAAGGCTTCAAAGAAATACTGTTGTTTCTCAATTTTGCAGGTTTTAGATGTGCTCCTATCTTGCATAATCCTGTTCTTGCTAGTAGAATCATAAATGTCATATCCTGTACTCTCCCTGCCCGGGGCTTCTAACACCTATATAAAAAACAGTGATTGATCTACACTTACTAGGGGTCACCTCTAGACTTTCTACCCAGAGGCCTCCACTGCACTTGATCTGGCCCTGCCTTTATAGGGAAAGTGTTCTAGTTTTGAGAAGTGCTGTATTTTAGGTGTGCAGTAGTTTTCCTCATTTTGATATATTCCTGTATGTTTATAAAGTGTTATTTCGTTGTGTCAGAATCATAATCAATTTATTAAACACCAAGTATATACACTACATACATAGAAATAATTTCAGGAGGCCGAATAATAGAAGATAAACATGGTTTAGTACAAGTAATAGGCAGAGAACACTAGGGTACACAACAAACCAATCAGTATGATTGTTGGGTTAAAAGGTGGAAGAAACAATTGGTACAGGAGCCACCTGCCCTGACAGTCATTCCAGGTACTACTTAAAGGAGTCATGGTGGAGAAGTCAAGCAGATGTGTATAGTATGACACAAGTTAAAGTGCACCTATACTCAAAGGGAAGTTTATGTCGTTGTCTTGAATCCTGAAGAGTAGCTCGGCTTTCTGGCACCCGGGGCAAAGAATTGAAATGGGGGCCCCCTGACTTGCTGCCCCCGGGGCAAGTGCCCCCCCTGCTCCCCCCTACCTACACCCCTGCTTCCATCCCCAGCTCAGTGCCCCAAAACAGCCTTTTTTTTTTACTAAAGCCTTTGCCCAATATTCATAACAACACAAACTGGCTGCGGTCAGCCATATAGCTTCCTGGCCGAGCAGCCCCGCCCCCAACGATTATATGTTCAGTCACAGTACACACAGCTCAGCAATGGGGAGCACTTCAACCTAACTGCCATTAGAGCTGATTCAGCACTGTGAGAATTTTGTTCCTTACCTTTTTTGAAAAAGATTTATCTTGATTTCTTTCTTGGTGCAATTCGGCACCACGGTTAGCTGTGCAAATGTTTTATAGATTTGCACAGCTAAAAAAGATGTTGAATTGTATTGTGGGAAAAAATCAACATTACATTAGTTTTTTGTGAGAACTTTTTAAAATTATTTTGTGCCTTTAAAACACATTTAAAAATGTGCACAGCTAAAATGGCCCTAAATTGCACTAGGTAAAAACCATTATAAAAATGTTTTTCTCACAGAAAAACGAGAGGAAAAAAAAATCTCAGGTTGTTGAATCAGCCCCAATGTGACAGTTTAGTTGTAACTGAACTAATTAGCATATGGCAGGCCATTCACCATAATACTACTTCTTGTTAGTCTTTTTATCAATATTGGGCAAAGGCTTTATTAAAAAAGTAACACAGGCTGTTTTGGGGCACTGGGCTGGATATAGAAGGTGACCACATAAACTTTCTTTCTGAGTATAGGTGCAATTTAACACATTGTAGATCAAGTGTGGAAAAGAAAGTTCCCACGGGGTTGCACTATTTTCTGTATGTTCTTTCTCCATTTATGAACGAAATTTACCATGCCCGGGAGGAATAGTTAAGGTGTATATAAAATCCATCAAGCATCTGGAATCTTCCAAGAGGCACTAATTGATCTAAGGCTATTTATCTTTATCCATTCGGTAAGCGCATATGTGTGGAGGTGACGGGCACGTGTGACACTACCAGCTCCTAAGAAGTGCATGCACCGTGGGATATCTTTTCATTTTGTTTTTTAAAAACTGTTTCCTGAGGTCATCTAATTGAGGACCCTTGTTGCTCCGTGTTTTCATGTACATTGAATTTTGGAACTTTTATTGAATGAAAAGTTTTTTGACACGTTGTAGCAGATGTATTAAGAACTGTCCTGATTTTGTTTATCATAAGAAAGCTTAATTTAAGTATAGAGCGCGGTGTCAATATCCACATATTTTTTACTAGAATATTATTCATTGACTTCAGATCAGCCTTTAATACCCTAGTCAGCAAGATGGAGATTCTTTCTATTCCAAACAACATCTGTGCCTGGATATCAAGTTTCTTAACTGGGGGCTACAGCAAAGTAAACTCTGCCCACAAGTGTCATGTTGAAAGACAACTAACACTGGAGCCCCGCAAGGATGTGTCCTATCCCCACTAGTTTTCTCATTATACACAGATAGCTGCACTCCCACAGTGGATTCAGTCAAAGTGCTAAAGCTAAGGACAATGAAGAAGCAGACTATAGAAAAGAGGTAGTGAAGATTACTGACCGGGGGATTGGGCCACAACCTGACTCTAACATAGCTAAGAAAGTTGAAATGGTGGTAGACTTCAGGAAAAAGCATGCCAACCCTTTAGTTGAAGAGACTAAATTCCTTGATTACACAATATCTAGGAACCTGAAATGAAAAACAAACATCAGACTGATACTAAGGAAGGCCCAACAAAGACTTCTCTTTCTTAGGCAGCTGAAAAAGTTTGGTCTCCCAAAACAACTGCTAGTGGTCAGTGTTAATGCAGAGATTTGATCTACTCTATTCTCTACCTTCACCACTTGGTTTGGTGTGGTCATTCACTCCCAGCAACAACATGAGGCTAATATCTTGTGCAAAAAGGATAATTGGAGACCCCAGCCACCCAGGAAATACTCTTTTCCAACCACTCCCCTCAGGTCGTCATTTTAGAATTCCAGCCTGAAAAACGAACCGGTTTAAGAACAGTTTTCCCCATGGCTATAAAAGCTATAAACGAACAATTGTTTTAATTTGTGTCCACTGTGTGTGCTTTAATTGCTCAAATGTATTCAATGTGTGTGCCTATTCTCTCCCCTTCCAACAACCCACTAGCCTAAACCGAAATGATTTCTTTGTATATTGTAAAGATGTACTCAGCAAATTAAATGATTCTGATTCTGATGTCTTGAATACAGGCAGAATCTCACCCATCCACACTCCTATTGCCCATGTGAGATCCAGTCACCAATTATGTTGTGGCCACATTGGTGGTCTGTCTGGTTGTGGAGCAAAGGTGCTGTGACTGCATTGGGGGAGTTCCCTGCTAAAATTTTAACCTTATTTCTGATAAGCCCCTTAAGTTCAGAGAATGGAAATCACAATGCATATGGAATAATAGACATTTTGTACAATTGTTTTCAACTTTGTAGGAATAGTTTGGTGAAGACCCTTTTCTGTTCAACCATGGCTGTGAACCGGTGTACAAAGCAAGCACCTTGAAAACAGTTGAAAGGCCTGGCTGACCTGCAGAGAGCCCTGATTGGTTGTAAGGAAGGCTCTCTTTTCAGTCTTGTCAAAATGTCCTCTCAGAGGAGTGAAAGCAGTTTTAGCTGAAAAGAGGGAACCAACAAGGGATGTCAGAACTTGCTACACCAAGATCTACAAAAAGAATGACGTGAGCTCTGTACACACAGAACACTGCTGCTGAGGTGAGATCTCATTCAACTTTACACATGCCCAGCAGCAGTGCTCTGTGTGTACAGTCTCACTTCTCTCAGGTTATTTGTTTTAACTCCCAATTGCATATTAAATACATATTTTTATTATACTATTTTGAAACCAATAGTACAATCCTCATCTTCCCGCAGACCATGCCTCGAATTGTTCTGTGTTGTCTTTGCTGGTTCATGCATTATTTAGGCTTGAGTATTTTTTTTGTTCTTTGCTTCATATCATTCTGCATAACTTTGACATTTTTTGTTGTTTTCTGTACAAACAGCTTTTGAAATCGTGTCATGCAGTCTCTCACTCACAAGGTATGGCTGGTCTTACACATCGACCCTTTCTTAATTTGCTTCTGTTTTATGGATTGTCATTTCATGTGCCACACATTCTGAACCTAACTCTGTTTCCATAACCCATGTATTTGATGATGCGACCATTCATATGAAATTATATCTTACATGGAAAAACGTTCCCAAAAAATAATGAGAAAATTACTTTTAGTGAAATAACTTTTGGCTCTAGACTGCGAATGTTTTAGTGCTATTGCTTTGTGTGGACTTTCCTATCAAAGCTCAGATCTGAGGTGTCAGAGGGAGCACAAGGCCCCCCTGCTTACCTATCACCTGTTACCACCACCCCGGTATCTGAAATCTGTGCCACACTTTCGCATGGCCGATCAACTGTGGGGGACAACAGGTGAATGTAGACTTTTTGCCTGGACAATCATTTTAAACTAGTTAGTCACTAGTAAGATTGGTATGTGGCCATAGTGTGGTCAGGAGAAGTGGAAGGGTAGAATCACATGTTCACACAGCAGACCTACAGCATCTATATGCTAAAATGATTGACACTCTGTCCAGAACAAAACTGTCCAGTCACATTTGGATGGGGGTGGAGGGGTGGGGGGTTAACCTTGGCTGTATAAGCTGCTTATTATGATTACAAATAGAAATGGAAGTGCATTTGTGAATTAGTCTGAAAAGGTAAGAAGGACTTCCATGTGAGATCTGCTTGCTTATTTCATGTATGATCTGACATTTCACCATGCTTTTGCTCTGCAGCTTGTGTGGTTGAGACAGTATGCTTTGAGTCATTGTTTCTGTCATCAAGATTTCCTAACCTGTCCTATTATTTTAGTCGGGCATTCCTGGCTATTGACGAAACCAAAGTGGTGCCCTCCACAGGCAACTTGTAGCTTAAAGCAGAGCAAAACACGAGAATTTTACTTTGTGAAACGCCCCAGAAAGCACGGTAAAACTCACCTCTCCTCGCTCCAATGGTGCATGTGCAGGCTCGCGTCCAATCAGAGCCTTTTTCCGTGTTTACTTTCTTTCTGATTGAAATCAATGCTGCCGCATTCCCTGTATCGCCAGTCTCGCTTGCTGAATGGCTGTGGTGGGAGAGCGAACCTGTCCCAGCCATTCAGCGCATGTGACTGAAAGGCAATTAGCTCTGATTGGATGCGAGCCCATGCATGCTCCTTTGGAGCAGGGAAAGGTGAGTTTTTTCACTATATCCAGTCCAGGTCGTCCCAGAAGTGATGACATGCGGGTAGTCCGCCACCAGGTGGCTCAATTACTGCAAGATCCAAAGCTGTAACTCCTCCCGGCCCCCTATAAAAAGAGGTGTCTCAGTAGATTTCCCAGAGTTCATCTTGCAGTATTGCTGCTAGGATCGTCTTGGATACTCTCTCTGGATATTGCAGCTGAGCGGGCCTGTCGGCCGCTGCACCCCTATTACCTCTGTTCCCGTGGACCCACTATTGCCTCCTAGCCTCGGCTAACGGGACAGGTGAAGGTAGGGAGAACGCCGGGGTCAGGCTTTGTCAGAGCTAGGCTCTGTGCCGCAGACCCTCCATAAAGGGTAGCCGGCCATAGGCTAATGGTGAGCCTATGGGGGGGGGGAGGAACCACCTCAGGGACCCCTTTTTGCCCATTATCCCACAAGCTTTATTATCTTGTGTGTGTGTGTGTTTTACTGTTTGCACTGTTTATTATTGCGCATACTTACCTCCCTCTGGTGCCTCATCCTCCTCTTCTTCCTCCATCTGAACGCTGTAAGGGGGGGGTTGCCGTCGGCCTGGGTGCCTTCGGCCGCCGACACCTTCCGGGCGCAGGGCCGCGCCGTGCGCTGAGTGGGAGCCCCGCTGCGGGCTGCCCTGCTTTTGTATATTGCGGCGGCCTCCGCCATCTTGGGCTTCTGAGGAGTGAGAGGCGGGCGCTGTCTTCGTGCCGTTTGGGGGGGCGAATGTTCTGGGGCCGCCATCTTGACTGAAGCCTCCCCCCGTCTATATACTTCCACTAACCTGTTGAACAATTTTGGATTACGCCCAGAGAGTCGTGACCTGTCAGCCTCCGTGCTGCTGCTGGGACTCCTCTGGTCTCCGTCTGTGTCGTGCTTGTATCTTCAGGTCGGGCCCTTATAGCGGTGGTTGTGGTTCCTCCCGGTCTCGCCCCCCTTTTTTAGTAAGAGGGATCACAAAAAGAGAGACTAAACAGGAGGGATCAGCGGTTTGGGCCGCTAGTGCTCTGTAACCTGCTTAAATTGTCTGCTAATCACCATAATGGAGACTTCTGGGGATAGTGAGCTAGGGGCCCCATTTGGCGGGTGAAGCTCTGCCCCATGTGCAGTACCTGTCCTTGGACGGACTCAGCACGGTCTGGTCACTTGCGCCAGGAGTGTATTTTTGGAGCATGATAGGGCGGGCGTATCTGCCCCCAGGCCCTTTCTGCCTGCGGTCTCGCTAGCACTCCCACTATTGCATTTAGCTCTCAGCAAGGGGGAAGCCAGCAGGGGGTCCTGAACTGGTTGACACACCGGGTGGCCTGCCTTGAGAGACAATTATCTCGCACGGCACATTGAGCCCGGTTACTCGGATTGCCGGTTATGATAATGATCTTTTGGAGGTCTGGGCTCCATGGAGGACGGCTAGTTGCTTAACGATTCCTTTTTCATAGGGGATCATTTGGTCGGCTAAGACGGCGAGGATATGTGGCTTCCTTACGATACTGAGAAGTTACTGACTTCTGTGTTGAGACGTTGCATATTGTCCCTCCTAAAGCGGCGAAGAGGAAGCAGGGTGATTTATTCTGGCCTGAGAGTCAGAGGTTTGTCTTCACCGCTGGTCCAGGCCCTCTGTCTAGGTTCCTCGGGCTTGAGGAGGCGTCCTCACCCATCCGGGTGGGGGGACGGCTTCTGCTATTGCTCACGTCTGGAGACAGCGCGTCTCGGATCGGTGGATTCAGGAGGTGGTGTCCTCCGGTTACAAAATAGAACTGGCAGTCAGGCCGCCCCGAAGATTTCTTCTGCTTCGCATGTCCCAGAATCATGCGATGGCACAGGGCCTGAGAATGGCCGTACAGCATTTCCTGCGGCTAGGTGTGATTTGCCATGTACCTCTTCAGGAGCAGGGTCAGGGGCTTTACTCCGACCTGTTCACGAGTCCCAAAAAGGATGGAACGTTAAGACCTATCTTGGACCTGAAGGGTCTCAACAGGTTTGTAAAAGTCCGGCATTCCCGCATTGAAACCTTACAGTCAGCGGTGAATTCGCTTTAATGAACACGGTGGACACGGTGGACATCAGGGATTTGAGATTTGCTCTGGAGGACCAGCACTATCAATTTGACGATCTGCCATGCGGGATATCCTCAGCCACCCCGGAGTTTCACCAAGGTGCTAGCTGGCTTCATGGCTATTCTGAGGAATCAGGGAGTTTCGTGTGCTGCCTTATCTGGACGATCTACTGATTGCGGCTCAGTCCCTTCAGCAGGCCGAGAACAACACCCGGACGGTGTTATCCACTTTCGAGGAACTTGGCTGGGTACACAACTACCCCAAGTCTTCATTATCTCCCACAACGGTGAAGTCCTTCCTGGGCATGACGCTAGACACCTCTCAGGTCCAGGTGTTCCCACCACAGCAGAAGGTGGTGGGGCTTCAGACGCAGGTGCAAGCCTTGCTGTCTTGTCAACCACCCTCGATCCGTTGGGGATAAAGCTGGTGGGCCTTATGGTGTCCTGCTTCGAGGCAGTGCCCTTCGATCAGTTTCACATGGGACCACTTCTATTGAACCTGCTAACCGGCTGGGATCGGATGCAAGAGTCGCTGGAACAGAAATTTTCTTGTCCCCTCTGGTCAGAAGGTCCCTCTTGTGGTGACTGGACTCCAGGAACCTACTGGTGGGCAAATCCTTTCTGACTCCCCGGTGGGATGAAGTTGGTTGGCCTTATGGTGTCCTGCTTCGAGGCAGTGCCCTTCGATCAGTTCCACATGAGACCACCTCTATTGAACCTGCTAACTGGCTGGGATCGGATGCAGGATGACTCCAGGAACCTACAGGTGGGCAATTCCTTTCTGACTCCCCGGTGGGGGATAGTTGCCATGGATGCCAGTCTGACCAGTTGGGGAGGTGTCTGGCAGACGCAGAAGTTCCAGGGTCAGTGGGTCCGCGGGAGAGCCTCTTGCCCATAACTCTCCTGGAGCCCGGAGCGATCCAGTTGATGCTTCTTCAATTGTCTCCCCACTTAAGGGATCGTGCGATCCAGGTTCGCTTGGACAATCAGACGGCTGTTGCCTACATCAATCACCAGGGCGGGACTAGGAGCAAGCAAGCCCTCAAGGAGCAGACCCAGTTTCTAACTTGGGCAGAAGAGAATGTTCCCTGCATCTCGGCGGTTACATCCCCGGGGTGGCAACTCAGGAGGCAGATTCCCTGATCAGTGGGGCTCTTGTCTGAGGGAATGGTCTCTCAACAACAAGATTTTTCTGTCTCCGTGTCTCCGCTGGGTTCAGGGGCTGTAGACCTTTTGGCGTCCAGACGCAATCACAAGCTCCCAAGACTCGTCTCTCTGTAAAGAAATCCTCTGGCATTTGCCACAGACGCTCTGGCAATTCCTTGGACGAAGTTCAGGCTCCTTTACGCATTCCCTCCTCGATCACTACTTCATGCCCGACGACCCAGGACTTCTCACTCAGGGGTCGTTGCGGCACTCCAATTTACAGACGCTGGCTTTGACGGCTTGGCTATTGAAACCTCAATCCTGACGGAGAGGGGGCTGTCGGCCATGGTTGTGCAGACCATGATTCTGGCTCGGAAGAAGTCTTCTTCCATGATATACTACAGAGTTTGCCAGGCTTACATTGCTTGGTGTGAATCCAAGAGTCTCCCTTGTCGCACATTCTCTATCTCTAGGATATTGAAATTTTCACAGCATGGCTTAGACTTGGGTCTCCAGCTGAGCACCCTTAAGGGCCAGGTCGGCCTTGGCCATCTTTTTTTCAAGATCCTTCGCCAATCATAGATTGATCAAGATCTTCTTGCAAGGAGTTATTCGTGTACGTCCACCGCGTAAGCCTGTATTACCAGTGCGGGACTTGATTGGTGTCTTCTACTCTTCAGGTTCCCCCCTTGAGCCCTTGGGCGAGGCGGCTTTGTCTATTTTGGCCCTGAAAGTGATGTTTTTTGGTAGCCATCACCCCGGTGCGTCGCGTGTCTGAACTGGCCGCGCTTGTATGCAGTCTCCTTACTTGAGCGGCATAAGGACAAGGTGGTTTTTTGCTTTAGCCTGATTTTTTGCCTAAGATTGTTTTTCCCTTTCACGTTAATGGGGAAGTTGTCTTGCCTTCCCTTTGTCCTGCATCAACTAATTCTAAGGAAAGGACCCTCCATGCCTTGGATGCGGTCAGAGCCATTAAGTACTACCTGGTTGCGATTGAATCCTTCAGGAAATCAGATTTGCTCTTTGTCCTAACAGTGGGCTTTAGAAAAGGTTTGCCACCAGCCAAGTCCACTTTCAGTAAGTGGATCAGACAGGCGGTGGTGCAAGCATATTCTGCCAAGGGGAAAGAACCCCCTTTTCGTGTTACAGCTCATCCTACTAAAGCTTTTGGTGCTTCCTGGGCCTTTCAGCACCAGGCCTCTATTGCACAGGTTTGTAAGGCCGCTACTTGGTCTTCTGTTCACACCTTTGCAAGGTTTTACAAGGTTGACGTTAGGGACTCAGCTGATGATGTCTTTGGCCAAAAGGTGCTTCTGGCGGTAGTGAAATGAACTACATGCCTGTCTCTTGATTACTGCTTTTTGACCACTGGTAAATCTACTGAGACACCTCTTTTTATAGGGGGCCGGGAGGAGTTACAGCTTTGGATCTTGCTGTAACTGCGCTACCTGGTGGCGGACTACCTACATGTCATCACTTTTGGGATGACCTGGACTGGATATATTCAAAAACAATTCTACATGTGAGTTTCACAGAATTGTATTTTTCGGGCCCTTGGAGAGTTTTACACAGCTGGGGTGTCCCAATTCAAGATCCCCAGGGAAAAGCAGACGCCTGACCTTAAGATTTTAGATTCCAAGCCAGCCACTGGTGGGTTTTGTTCCACTTTAAAACGAATTTCTGTATCGGGAAATGTATTTCTTCATTGACAGACAGCTTTCTCTAAATCACAGCTTCCACAACATACCCACCTCCGCCTATTTAAAGCGGAGTGTTAAAGGAGCCACAGAATTCAACAGCTAGTAAGTAATCCTATATAGAGGTCTCGGTTGGCACACATCTGCCGATATATGTGGAAGCTGCACCATGAACAGCACAGTGCCTTTGTTTTCTTTGCAGTCGTAGCTAATCTACAAGAGCTTCCTTTGGGACATACACAGTAATAGATAACTTGGGAGCAGCTTACCTGAGGTTCCCCTAAAGCAGTGATTTTTCATCTATTTTACGCCAAGTTCACCCTAGTGATAAGACGTTCCAACCAAGTATCACCAAGGAGGTGATCTTTATGAATAGTAGTACCAAAAGAAATAGTCCTCAGGCCACGTAGTACTTTTAAAGCGAACATGGATAATGTTTCACTGTTAAAATAATAAACCAGACCAGTCAGATGCCCCTTGCTGGTGTGCTCCTGAATACTGCTGTGTACAAGCCTTGTCCTGCCACATTGGCTAGAAGAGGATGTAATACCATGAGACATTGTTTCCAAGGATTGTGCAGAAAGGAATGGGGTTGGGCAACCCCACGGACATATTTTTCTAACCTCACTAAACAATTATGCAAAATTCATTATTGTGATATTAAATACTGACATTTAAAACAGATAAAAACTTTTCAAAATCACCCGGCTTAACTAGTACATGCTGCCTAGAATAAATTAGTAGTATGGTAATTTTCACAACATTATTGTGCCCATTCATATTGCAGGTTAAACCAATAGTAAAGTTGCACCATGTCCGGGGTTGAACATATTTCGCCCCCTGGCTTCTTCAAACACTACACAACCGGCCAAGCATAAGGAGCATTAAAAAAAATCTCTATTAAAATACTTATATACATTTTAGATATAGATACTTTTAATTATATCTCTCAAAATTGGTGTCAACATAAAATAGAATTAAATACACATACCTTTTATCTAGTTGCCACAATAAATGAAAAATATTGCAAAGTTCCTAATAGGATACTCTTGCTGTGAGTTAAAGGGCTGGGAGACCAGAAGTCCCTCTATCTAATATTCCACACATATTGAAACCATCATAAATAAATGTATATCCATTTTTGGATCTTGCAATGGTCCAGTACTATAGTCCCTCACCACTATGCAAAGGGCATGTTGAAGGAAACCCAGTGCGACTGAGCCATTCGGGTGTGTGGCATTTGGGTCCGAACATCCGGGTTTGGTGTGCTCTCCACCTGGCATGAATGTTGTGTCCCTGATTGGGCAGGGGTTGTTGGTGTGTTTGCATGCTGTTTTCCTTGAATTTTGCATAATTTGTTGGTGAGGTTAGGGGTAAAATAAGTCAGGGGGGTTGCCCAACCCCCATTCCTTTCTGCATATTTATTGGTCTTTGTGGGCCTCCCCTAAACCAGCCTTTTAATATAGGTGGTTAAAGGAGACAAAGTCACCCTATGGACCTAATAAATATCAGGTATCTGTAGAGCAGCCCTCTCTTTATATTGATTCCAAGGATTGACTGATCAAAAAATTGATGTTTACTCTCTGCAGTTTTCATGGTTGCCAACATTAATCCTTTTCCCTCTAAACTGTTGGCTGGAGTTTAGTCCTACTACTGATTTGTAGAAAGAAACGTTTCTTTTTCCGCACACATACTGTGTTACTCCTACTATTTTTGTAGTGCCAAGCAGCAGGGTAGGCCATGCTGTATTGATCATGTCTTCTTTCTTTCTGGCCCCAGGCAAAGGAAATCCAGCAGATGGCCAAACTGGAAGCCGAGATGGGCCGCAGGCCAGCAACAGTTGTGTGAAGCTACAGAATGCAAACTGAAGTGAAGCAATCTACTGTCCAAACAAGAACACTGTATATAGGAAGACCACAAACACTGAATATAGAGTGTGCTCTTCTGTTGTATCCTATACGTCTTGGCGAGAGTTTAAGACAGGCATCTTTCCCTTTTAACATTCTGAGCACTGCACTGTTTATGATACCGAAGTCTAAGAATTATACAGTTAATACAAGACAAATATTCCTATTTTATTAATAGTAAATGCTGTGTTAATATTCTTTTATTATTTCCAGAGGTTTTGACTTTTTTAAGTGATTTTTTAAACTATTAACAATGTAGCAAAGTAGACAAAGGGGAACTTTTTGTACTTGTAGCTGCAACTGTTACACTGTTAGAAGAAGGAAAGGATTATTGGTAAAAAGAAAACAAAACAATGGTTTACAGAGGTCGCTGTTTCTATGGATTTATACTTATCTGAACCCCACCACCAGAGTGGGGAGATCCATCAGTGTCCCGCCATTGGCATACTGCAGACAGGACCCATTTCTGGTCAGAGCCTTATGGGGTGCACTGGAAGTGTGATTATGTCACCGGCTGCCATGCCTCACTGGACGAATGATGACAGTTGAGGAGCCTACCCAGTGGGTCTCCTGGCATGTGGGACATATGTCCCAATTCAGTCCTGGAAGAGTCAGGCCAGAGCTGGCCCCAGGGGTTCAGGTTAGTATATTTCCTGATGTTTTATGTTCCAGAATGGCTGCTAAGCCTTATTTTATTTTTTTTTAAGCTTAAGAGCCTAAGTGGCGCCGCACTTTGAAATAATATGGGGCATAGAAAATATACTACATTGCTTCGTCATTAACCTGAAAGCACAAACCATTCTATTCTATAAACTTCCACAAATGCCATTTTTGAAGCTGTGCTTGGCGACCATTAACATTTCATCTAAATTGTACACTAAAGCTGAAGAGGTAGGCGGAGAACAAAGCGAGAGAACACGTTTGAATTGCTGGCCATGTCCAGACAATTTCCTTGTTCTTACATGTTTTTCTTCCTTCCTTATTTTTTTTTTACTTTGTTGTATTTTCTGAAAGGAAAAACAAACATGGGGTGTGATTTACTAAAGTGAGATGACTGCAGAGAACTGACGGGAACGGATGTTGTCTCTTTGAATACTGTGTTTGCATGGGAATAAAGTGGACCTAAACAGCCATTAGGGCTGCTGCACTCCTCCCCCCCCCCCAGACATCTTTATTAGGAAAAGCCAGCAAAAAAATCTAAGGAAGTGCCCCAGAAAAGGGCATGAAACTCACCCTTTTGCACTTCTGTGATGCCCTGTGTGTGCAGTAGCTCTGGTCACATGGCTGCTAATGTGGTCATTGCCTAATTTTGGACTTTCCATAGACTGTAGGGCTGTAATACAAAATGTATTACAAAAACGCATTTCATTTATGCATATAGGGAGCACATGTTTACAAATGCAGTCCATAGACTCTAGGGCCTGTAGCCTCCCTCTTTGTGGGGGTATCCCAATCCCCAGAATCTTACCTTTCCTGCAATCCCACAGCACATGTGTGGCCAGTGGCAGCATCCCTAGCTGTCAAGCTTATCTGAGGCCACATGGATGCTTGCTGCTCTCCTTTTCCACATTTAAAAATTAATAAGCATGGCATAAAACAGGATGAGAACATAGGGCATGTCCCTGGGACGAGGAACAAAACCCGTTAGAGGGAAAATCCTCTTTAAATCATAGTCTATGGTTTAGTTTATGGTAGAACCCTAAGCATCAGGATGCATTATCATAATGTCTGAACATTAGTTCAGGACGTTACTTCCCTAGCTGGGTTGGTTGGGTAAATCTGGTAACAAATAAATTGGTGACAAGTTCTATTATTCTTTATTTGCACAGTATACATCTGTAATTAGGCGCAATATGTAGCCATGTACAGAAGTGTACTTGTATACCCTAGCACATGTTCTCTTCCACCATCGATCAAATACTGCTGCTCAAGGGGCCTGTCCAGGCAAGAAAACATAAAAGATGCAATTACCCCTGTTCCCCGCAGCTCTTCCGTCCAGCTCTAGTGTTGTGCTGCACATTGCTCATCTACATTCTCCAGAGCAGAACTAGGCCCCTCCACACGGTGGCTCCATTCATCGCTCCTGGAGGAGGCATAAACAACGGAGACTGTTGTGCTCGATGTGCTCCTCACCCTATCAGTGATAAAGGGATGTGCACCTTTTTTTTTGTAGTGCTCCATCCAACAAGGAACAGATCTCCTTTACACAAAGCCCCAAGGAAAAGGTGGGTGATCCTAAATTCAGGACTCATAGTGGGAATCTGTGTGTTTGGGTTTGCAAACCTGAACCTTACCTGGCACAGAACTGCCAGAGACTTTAGGTGGGCTTTATTCAAATAAACCATGAAGGGTGAGTGGTTCTCTTTGTCTTTGCATTCATTGACTGAGCTCTGGTCCTGACTGGATTAAACGTCCATAAACCTCATTATAGTAATGTACTACTGTATTTATTTCATAAGCTGAAACATTTTGTTGACTAATATTTACAAATGTCTAATGACTATCCCATAAAGTAGACCTAAACCCTACAAAAGCCACTTAAGGCCCAAAAGGAATTCCTGATTTGGGGAAGGATACTTAACAGGGTGACTCTAGTGACTTGTAGGGTGTATTCATTGATCTTGAATAGTTACATGGCCAACGGTACCAAAGGGGTGTGCATGACCACCCAATGTGGTTTGAAACAGATGCACTGTGGCATGAGTGGGGATGGTTGCATTCAGGGGTTACATTCATGGCTGGCTGCATTCAGGGGTTAGATTCAGGGCTGCCATCAGAGCATCTGTCTTTTAGACCTGTGACTTCTCACTTGCTTTACCCCTCTTAGGAAATATGCTACACACACACACACACACACACACACACACACACACACACACACACACTCTGATCTCCTGATGTTGTATGGTTTCTAATAGCGGCCTGGGTTACAACGTGTTGGTCTGCTTGACCCCTACCTATTGTTTTCATTGGGTAGGTTTGCTACATGTAGCTCCCACAACACAGTGGGAGCACAGGCCATATCCAATAAGTCTATGGTGAAGCAGGCAAAAGTGATTGTATGTATTTAAAGCTAGTAAACATTTATAAAAATTTTTAACATGTCTGCAGTGCTGGCATCTTAGGAGGTTTATGATTACAGTGGCTGATGACATTAAAGGCCAAGAAGGAAAGGACACCTTGAGACAATATTCATGACACAGTTGATGGTAATGGCACAATTCTTGTTGTTCTCCCTCTTTGTCAGTCGCACAGCAAGAAAAATGGCATTCTAACACACACAAGCTGTTATGGAAGGGCCATGACTTTCTTTTTATCATCGATCAAAGGACACATCACAATAGTAAAATATAAAAAAAAAAAAAAAAAAAAATATATATATATATATATATATATATATATATATATATATGTGTGTGTGTTTTTCCCCCTAATAACCCATGTAGAATAAAAAAAAATTCAAAAACTGTCCAATGTTTTTCCATTGTCGGAGCAGTTCCGGGTGTAGGGTCCTGGCACAGGAGGCGAGAGGGCAGTAAGAGTTGGAGGACAACACTGTAAGCTTCTCTTCTCTATTAGGGGGTTAAGCAAGCAAACATTTATTCATCTAACATTTGTGTGTTACCCACCTTGCACCAAAGATCTGTAAACCTTGAATTTAATATATATATTTATAGAAGTCAGTTATGAACTACTTGAAATACGGGGAACCTGTAGCTTTAAGGATAAAAGCGTCATTTATTTATTGAGCTGACATGTATTGTTGAGGGATATTTTCAAGCAATAAACAAGACAGAACCAAATGTGCTCATTGGCGGCAGTGCTCAATGTTAAAAGGATCATGCTGTTGGCACTTTAAGAAAAGTTTATTTCCAAATTTGTACAGAAAATGGGTATTTTGGGTTGTGTAATGCTGCAGATGTGTTGCTGAGAAGGAGACATGTATATAACTGTGAAGATGTATAAAGTATTTATATACTGTACTCTAATAGTCTAGATTATAATCCTACGAAAGCGGGGAAAGCTGTTTTTAGCACCACTGTTCTACATTTGGCTGTAAGACAGATGCAAGTACAAAACATATGTGCAAGTCCTTTGGCTCATAGTCATAATGCAGTTCCATCAATGTAGAAGCAAAGGGCAACCTATCATGAAAGTCAGTGCAGCTATTTTATGACCTCCCCTTCTGAAAATGCTATTGTCTTGGCGTTTCTGACTTGATTTCTTAATCCACAATGCTCTTCAGCCCTAAAAAGAAGAGAGATGCCGCTGCTCTGCCGCATTTAGATGGCACGTGTGAGTACTGTATGTAGCCTGGCTCAATGCTTTCTCTGCTGAAGAACACTATCATCTCAAAGTGATTAAATACCACAGCATAATCCATTATCATAGGCAATATGGATGACCTTCATACTACGTATATACTATGACTTGGGTAATTAAGAACCTTCACTAACATGGCCTTTTTGTGGTGACATGTATAATGGAGTGGCTGGAAGGAGACCTCCCTAAAAAGTTTTGGGAGCTATTTAAAGTGTGAAGAGCTCTTTGCCTTACGGTCTTGTGTGCCAACTTGCTTCCTTGGTTGACCCCATGTTTTTTAAGGCTTCATCAGCTTTGCAACAGCACATAAATGCAAGAATAGTTATATGTACATTATATGTATACATTTTAAAATCACACAATCGCACATATCTGTCCCTTCTGCCAGCCACTCTTTTTTTAGCATTTACCCCTGCATCAAATGGTTGCACAAAAATGTAGATTCTTACTGCATTTTCTGCTAAATTGGTTCAGAAAATCAGCAAACTGTAAAACGAAGACTGGCATCTTCAGAAGGTCATCACAAGACATTTTCTCATGAGAGGACCCTATAAATCCCAACTCAATGTAAATGTCCTTTGTTTTCCGCAGCATTCCCTATGATTGTAATTACCATTCTTTAGGTCCTGAACTTGCTGTAATTTTCGAACAGGCCATATACCCCTCATTTAGTGGACGAGAGCAGTCATTCGCCCTGATCCATGCCAGGTCCAGGGAATATACTGAAATTGAGTTCCGGGGGGAGTCAACATAAAAAGTTTTTGATTAAGTACCTAAGAGATCATGATTGCCATTGCAGTGAAGGGGAGAGGCGGTGGGGTGAATCTCATAGTAAATGTTCACCTCTATCTTCCGTCTGTAATATATTTATGTGCATCTTTTAATTTTTCCAAATTATTTAATTCCTTTTTCAAGTTTTGTTTGTTGTCTTCACATTTCTATATACACTAAATGGGTGATCAGAATGAAAAGAACTTGCACCTTTTGTATGTAGATATAAGCAATGTACAAAGACATTGCATTTAATATTATTTAAAACTAGGTTCTATTACTAACTACCTTTGGCTTAGGATAAGATAAAGATAAAGTCTTTCTTTATTTTTGTTGCTCACTGGACTAAGTAAAGGATGAACAATTAAGCCCATCGCAGGAAAATGGGTTGGAAAATTCTGGGCTTTCACTTGACAGCAATACGTACCAGGTTAGGTGAATTAAAATAGTTTCGAACTTTACTACTGACTTTGACTTAAGCACTTTTGAGAAAAAAATGGTCCAATACTAAAATCCATATAAGTATGCTTAATGGCAAGAAAAGGGTGGAGTCTGCATAAGAGCAGGTCAAGCTTGTTTCTTTTACTGGAAGAAGGAAGAGTCAGGGGTGACAGGTTTTGCATGTGCCATTCTGCTTTTACAGGGGGGATGTGCTTTGTCCTAACCGCCCATCCCATAAACCAGCCTGTGCTGCAATAGCAGCTATTGCAATTTCTATGATGTGTCCCGATGCTTTTACCCAACATGCAATAGTTTGGGCAGAAGTGGTGAACGGTACAGGCATTTTTAGGAGACAGGTAAACGTGTCTTCCCTGTAAAAGTGGAATGATACGCTCAAAAACATGTCACGCCCTGGATTTTTTTCCTTCTAGTAGAAGAAAACAAGCATGGCTGAATTTATTTCAGTTGGGGTATAAAAGTAATCTCACCTCTCACTATTCACTCATTCTTATATGGATTTTTAATATCCAATTTTGTGATAGAGCACCTTTAATTTAATTTATTAAAATATTACATTAAAATAAATATATTATAAAACAGCTTGTTCTGCATTATACTTAATACATATGTCCCATAATTGTTCATAAAAGTTAGGTTTTCCCTTAAATATGCCAATTGGGGTTGTAGTAGACAAATTAGCTTGTGGCAGTAAGTTAACCAATGATACGTCCAACACCGGTCTTTTCAGTCTTGTCCTGTCCCCCATATCACTCTGACTACACCCATCATGGTCCAATCATTGTATTATCTTTTAATATGCAAGTTTCAGCAAGGACAAGGTAGGAGAAAAAAATTATAATTCAAAAACGTAAGTAGAGGTTTGCTTTAACTTTAGCCAAACTTGTATTCATCCATTCAATGTCTTGTATCTCCTCCACCTTCATTAAGACACATGACCCTCCTCTTAAAGTGCAACTGTGGAAGTTCTGGGTCAGTGGTAGCTTTCTGTATTTTACTGGCAACCACCTAACTATTCAGTCAGCCCTTTCCTATGGGGCTCATACATGCATGTCTTTCTGGACAAAAGTAAGGACAAGGGGACAATGCTGACAATTTCCCTTTAAATAACTATAACCTACTTGCATGTACTAAATAGACTGCAACAGGTACAGATAAAAGCTAAATTTGGACGAAAAAACTACCAATGGTTCAGGAAAAATCACCTTCCAGATACGAAAGAAAATAGACTCAGAGATAAATATAATGTATCAGTATAAGCGATGCATGCATCATTTATTTTTCTAATTTTTAGGTTCAAAGCAAATTTATTTTTTAATGTGCAACACATTTTAAAAGTTGATTTATTCTCTTCTCTTTTTTATTTTCTTTTTGTTTGCATCACTGCAGTTCTCTATGGCCATTGTTGTTAATGTGATTTTGTACAAATATTTTACAGAGTGAGAAAAAAAATATGTATGCAGAATTTCTAAAGAAGCCCTAAGTTTGTTACGTTTGTTACTGCTCCCAATGGTCGAATAGGGAGTTCGCTTGCATGGTTCCTCAGCCTGCAATATACTGCATGTACTATACTAGCTACTTACTAGCAACATATCATTGTTGTCGTTGCAGGAATGACTGTGTTAAGAAACTCTTGTAACATAGAAGAAAAAAATATTTATTTAATTTTGGTGTTGGAAAAATACTTTTTTGTATGTCCCTGTTTGTTCTAAATGACCTGATTCCCACAAGCCTTGTCTTTTATATTCCTTTTTCTTAGACGTGAACATTTTTCTTTATATATGGCAAAACATTAGTGATTTGGGATTTAGTGAACTATTTATCTAAAATGTATATGAAATACAGTCAAATAAAATATTCTCCTTTAAAAAAAACAAATTGCTATGGCAGACCATTGTATTAGTGGTGAAATTGTGTTATTACCTTTACACTTAGATGTAGTAATCACGGCTTCACCCCCCCCCCCCCCCCCCCAATGTAGCAATGCCTGAAGCCTCTAGCTGTGATAGTGTTCCACCTTTCTGTGCCTACACTCAATAAATAATAGTCACAGTCTTCCACTTACTCCAAATTGCCTTTGGTGCCCAAATTCCCTGACCCTGGACGTTTTGCTTTTGTGTGTAAACTACTGCTCTGCTCCTACTTTGTGTTGGTCTATTATCTTAGCTCCTTCACAGTGGGTTGTTTTAAATCTGTTATTTTAATATTATTTTTTTGATTATCATTACCACTTGTGACTTTGTTGTAGAAGCAAACCTATGTGAAACAGAGGAGTGTAAATTTCTTCTAGAAATCTAAAAATCTTAGAAATAAACATGCAAAGTGAGTATTTAATAGTAGATTATTTTTATGTGTATGTGGTTTGTACTTGTTTTTTTATTTTTGTTCACAATAAAATTACATTTCATATGTTGTTTCATTTAGTTAAGGGTACAAACCAAACATACCTGCTCCCATGTAGCTTAAAGGGTAATTCCACTTTCGACAGCATTTTTTTTAAGTTTCAATTATTGTGTGCCTAAACAAGCTTATCTGTTATTTCTTCTTTTCTATTTGTTGCAATTCTGTGTTATATAAAAAAAAGGTTATAAGAAAACAGTTTTCCCAAGCAGCAACGTGTTTACCTTAGCAATGTTCAACTGGTATGTTAAAAGTACAGATCAGAAACTTCTTCGCTCTGGCTTGCTAATCATCTGATTGGCTGGAAGCGTCATTACTGCTGTGTTACTTAGCCAAAGCTGCTGATAATTTCACCTGTTATAGCGAAAGGATTCTGGGATTTGTAGTCAGTATTTTTTACTCAAAGCCGGAAAAACCACTCCCATCTCCTAGACACAATTGATCACAGACACATGGGAAATTTGGAAACAGCATGCTGATAAATAAATCACAGGTTCGGGGGCGCAATCATAACCCAAATGTTTATTTGACATCCCAGAAGAGGAAAAAATAGGGCAGAACACCCAAAAACCTGACAAAAAGGGAGTTCCTTTAAGTTGGTCAAGGACAGTGCACTATGCACAGAGAGGGAAATGCCGCTCGGTGAATCCTGTCCAAGATGGTTACATCCTGGACCCGTAGTTTTTTTTCTTGTAAACCGCTCCCCCGCTCTGCCACATACCGGGGGGGGGGGGTCAGGGCAGAGGGGTGACTGCTAGACTGCATTCCACTTAAACATACCATTAAAAACAATTCATATGCTATTGAATTAATATACTGTTCAAATACCAAATGTGTGTCTGTAAAGGTTTTCATTCATCCAGGTCATTGTATGCCTGTAAAAGAATTAATCAGGGCAACTGGACTTGTTGTCATCAAACTGGCTTTCTCAATTCAAAGTGAATCTTGCAGCAATAATAACTAACACTAATACGTGTTGATTGCAATTAAGTTGAATAATTTCTGCCTATTAGGCTCCCTATTATAGTCCACACAATGCAGCAGTCATCTGCTTACTACTAACCATATGGTGACAGTGTAATGCAGACAGGTCTGGATTATAGACAGGGCCTGAATGGTTCATGCCCAGGGGCCTCCACCACTTGATATAGCCAGAAGGTTTCCACCACTAGTACTAGAAATATAGGAAATTCTTGAAGTAGCAGCAATTACACAAGCTACAGCAAGATGTCTGCCTTGAATGTTCACTTGATTGGGTGGGCAGGAGTGTGCAGGGGATGCCTTTCTGCGGCGGCCATGCACACGTCATTGACATCGCTGAATTCCGAGCGAGGTAAGGATTTTTTTTCTTGTACCCCCTTTTCCAGGGGAGTGATACAGAATGGGGGACTTGTGTTATGACTGGACATCCAATTCAAAAGGGAAACTACAGTATGGGGGCCCTCCACCTGACAACCCCACCAGGGGCCTCCACAACACTTAATCCGCCCCTAATGTTTTGGTGTAAGGTTCTTATGTGTAAGCTTGATGCTCAGAAAACTCTGGAATAGTACCCATTCCACAAATGTGTCCATGTTGGGGTCTCTGGAGGAAAATAAATATTTTGTACATAGCATATGGTCATTGAGCTGTGTAATTTACCCCTTTCTGTTAATGGCCAGATTCCCTACCAACTACCTTAAAGAGCATCATTGGCTTTGCTTTTGGTGACCCCACAAATGAGCCACGTTTCCATATTTTTTTAGCTGATGAGACCGAAATAGTGAAATCCCTCCAACAAAGCCCAGATGTTCTATCTCTAAAAATGAAGATAGACTTTCTAGTATGCCCTATGTCTGGTTTTCTGTGCAGTACCTCTCCAAGGTTCTGCACCATTAGTTGGGCCTCTGTACTCCATAGTCTATGGTGGCTGCTAGGGATGAGCAAACTTTTGAAAAATTCGATTCGGCTGATTCGCCGAATTTTCCGACAAAATTCGCTTCGATCCGAATTTATTCGCGATGAATCGCTATTAAAAACGGCTATTTCTGAGCTTCCTAGAACCTCAATAGGGTTGTAAACCATTCTGCCTTGCTGTAACACGCATAGGATGCGTGCTGGGTTAGTGAAGTAATACTATAAATAATTATGACATGCAGATCAGAAGCATCGCTATTAGAATCGCAGAGCGGCACAATTGCAGAGAGTTGAAGTGGCATCACTATGAGGGGCCCCTATATTGCCTGAAAAACACACCCTGGAGCTTGCAGCAGCAGGAGCCCAAATATTGGCTGAAAGACACCCCGGAGTTGCAAGCAGCAGCCCAAACCTAGCTTGAAAGACACACTGGAGTTGGCAGCAGGAGCCCAAAAATTGGCTGAATGACACCCCGGAGTTGCAAGCAGCAGCCCAAACCTAGCTTGAAAGACACACTGGAGTTGGCAGCAGGAGCCCAAAAATTTGCTGAATGACACCCTGGAATTGCAAGCAGCAGGAGCCCAAACATTGGCTGAAAGAGACACTGGAGTTGGCAGCAGGAGCCCAAAAATTGGCTGAATGACACCCTGGAGTTGCAAGCAGCAGGAGCCCAAACATAGCTTGAAAGAGACACTGGAGTGGGCAGCAGGAGCCCAAAAATTGTCTGAATGACACCCTGGAGTTGCAAGCAGCAGGAGCAGCAGCAGCCCAAACATAGCTTAAAAGAGACACTGGAGTTGGCAGCAGGAGCCCAAAAATTGGCTGAATGACACCCTGAAGTTGCAAGCAGGAGCCCAAACATAGCTTGAAAGAGACACTGGAGTTGGCAGCAGGAGCCTAAAAACTGGCTGAATGACACCCTGGAGTTGCAAGCAGGAGCCCAAACATTGGCTGAAAGAGACACTGGAGTTGGCAGCAGGAGCCCAAAAATTGGCTGAATGACACCCTGGAGTTGCAGGCAGCAGGAGCCCAAACATAGCTTGAAAGAGACACTGGAGTTGGCAGCGGGAGCCCAACAATTGTCTGAATGACACCCTGGAGTTGCAAGCAGCAGCATCTGCAGCCCAAACATAGCTTGAAAGAGACACTGGAGTTGGCAGCAGGAGCCCAAAAATTGGCTGAATGACACCCTGGAGTTGCAAGCAGCAGGAGCCCAAACATAGCTTGAAAGAGACACTGGAGTTGGCAGCAGGAGCCCAAAAATTGTCTGAATGACACCCTGGAGTTGCAAGCAGCAGCCCAAACCTAGCTTGAAAAACACACTGGAGTTGGCAGCAGGAGCCAAAACATTGGCTGAATGACACCCTGGAGTTGCAAGCAGCAGCAGCAGGAGCCCAAACATAGCTTGAAAGAGACACTGGAGTTGGCAGCAGGATCCCAAAAATTGGCTGAATGACACCCTGGAGTTGCAAGCAGCAGCAGCCCAAACATAGCTTGAAAGACACACTGGAGTTGGCAGCAGAAGCCCCAAAATTGGCTGAATGACACCCTGGAGTTGCAAGCAGCAGCAGGAGCCCAAACATAGCTTGAAAGAGACACTGGAGTTGGCAGCAGGAGCCCATAAATTGTCTGAATGACACCCTGGAGTTGCAAGCAGCAGCAGCAGGAGCCCAAGCATAGCTTGAAAGAGACACTGGAGTTGGCAGCAGGATCCCAAAAATTGTCTGAATGACACCCTGGAGTTGCAAGCAGCAGAAGCAGCAGCCCAAACATAGCTTGAAAGACACACTGGAGTTGGCAGCAGGAGTCCAAAAATTGGCTGAATGACACCCTGGAGTTGCAAGCAGCAGCAGCAGCCCAAACATAGCTTGAAAGAGACACTGGAGTTGGCAGCAGGAGCCCAAAAATTGGCTGAATGACACCCTGGAGTTGCAAGCAGCAGCAGCAGGAGCCCAAACATAGCTTGAAAGAGACACTGGAGTTGGCAGCAGGAGGCCAAAATTTGGCTGAAAGGCACACCCTGAAGTTGGCATCAGCAGGAGACCAAAAATTGGCCTAAAGACATAAATATGTTTTGCACCATTTGGAAAGTGTAAAACGTGGCACCATGTTGAATCTAGTCGCATGCATCAGCCATTGGTGGAAATCCTGGCTGATCCATCCCTGATTCATTTTCACAAAGGTGAGTCTCTCCACATTTTTAGTTGACAGACGAGTTCTCCTCGCCGTAACTATGGCCCACGCTCAGATGGCACGCTACTTGCCGGGCAGGACAGCTTTTCCAGGGCAAACTCAGCTAGCTGCAGCCACAAGTCAAGTTTGGCTGCTCAGAAGTCCAGCGGATCCTCAAGGTGTGTTGGCATGGTCATGTCAAGGTATGACATGACCTGCTGGTTGAGGTCCTGCTCATGAGTAGACTCACTATGCGGGTGTAGAAAGCTACTCATTAGCGACTGAAGACTGAGGCTGCTGCTGATGGAGCTGCTGCTCCTGCCAACCCCCCCTGCAGCCTTGGCAGTGGAAGGTGAGCGCAGAGGTCCCCCCGAGTCAGACCTGCGAGAGTATGGACCATGGCGCAGATAGGCATCGGCCAACTGACTACGTAGAATGTCTTTGTAGTAGGTCAGTTTGTCCTCCCTCTCGGTGGGTTTAAAAAATGCCCCCATTTTGTGCCGGAAGCAAGGGTCCAATAAGGTGGAGAGCCAGAAGTCATCCCGCTAACAAATGGAAACAATTCTGGGGTCACTACGCAAGCACGTGAGCATGCTTCCTGCCATTTGCGCAAGTGACTTGGAGGGACTACCTGTCTCCACTGCATACTGCCTCGGTGTGTCTGGGTCCTCTGTCTCGCCTTCCTCACAACCCTCTAGCTCCTCTGGCTGCTCCTGCTCCTCCTCTCCTGTCTGCTGACTAGATAAACCAGCCATTTCGCCAAGCCTAAACTGTGCACTGTGCCACTCCTCCTCCACTTCCTCCTCCTCCTCCAGTTCAGCGTCAACGGGGTTCATGTGGCCATAAGATGTAGACGCCATGTCTCCAGTGCCCTGACCAGCCATGGTTTCCAACATGTGCTGTAGTACACGAAGCAGTGGAATCACGTTGTTCATCCCGTAATCCTGGCGACTAAAGTGGCTTCCTCAAAGGGCCTGAGCAAACGGCAGGTGTCACGTATGAGCTGCCACTGGTTGACATTGAAGTTACACAGGGGAGTCCCCTATCCGCTTGGATCATCAAGAAATCCGTGATGGCTTTTCTCTGTTCGTATAGTCTGTCGAACATATGCAGGGTGGAAACATCGCAAATCAGACTATGTTGGGGGCTACCGTTCTGACGCTGTAGCTCAAGAAGTGTGTGCTTGGTGGTGTATGAGTGGCTAAAGTGCATGCAAAGTTTCCTTGAAGTTGTTAGGATGTCTTGCAGATGGGGGGAAGACTTCAGAAACCGCTTCACAACCAGATTGAAGACGTGAGCCATGCAGGTCGCATAGGTCAGCCTTCCTTGTCGCAGCGCAGACAAAATGTTCTTCCCATTGTCGGTAACCATGGTTCCCATTTTCAGTTTTCTTGGAGTAAGCCATGTTTGGATTTCTTGATGAATAAATTTAAGCAGTTCCTCCCCTGTGTGACTCAGTTCGCCAAGACAAACCATGTGAAGCACAGCGTGACACCTCCGTGCCCTGCACACATGGTAGGCTGGAGCGGCACTGAGACTTGAGCCTACAGTGGAGGGTGAGTCGATGGCGGAGGGTGAGGAGGCCGAGTCGCACGGTGTCACAGGCACAGCGGCCAGGG
Source organism: Gastrophryne carolinensis (assembly GCA_027917425.1). NCBI lineage: Eukaryota > Metazoa > Chordata > Amphibia > Anura > Microhylidae > Gastrophryne > Gastrophryne carolinensis. The sequence continues at coordinate 405,270,469 of CM051237.1, forward strand.
AGCGCGGAGGCCGAAGCGGCGTGACCTGTCCAAGTTGCTGCTGCAAAGGGACCACATTCACCCAGTGGGCCGTAAACGACATGTACTGTCCCTGACCGTAGTTACAGCTCCAGATGTTGGTGCTGCCATGGACTTTGCTACACACCGACAGGCTCAAGGACTGGCCCACCTTCTGTTCAACAAAAGTGTGCAGCGCTGGTACTGCCTTCTTGGCAAAGAAATGACGGCTTGGGACTCTCCACCTCGGCTCGGCACAAGCCATCAGTTCTCTGAAAGGTGCAGAGCCCACCACCTGATAAGGGAGCGACTGCAGCACCAGCAACTTGGACAGGAGCACATTCAGCTTCTGCGCCGTAGGATGAATGGGCGCATACTGCTGTCTCTTGACATGGCTTCGATGATGGATTGCTGGTGGGATTCATGACTTGGAGGAGGAGGAGCAGGAGCATCAGGAGGAGTGACAGAGGATGGGTATGATGCACAGCTGCCTTCGGCTGAGGTGCTGGAGCCTTGGCTGGCAGAAATTGGGAGCGGCGTGCCACTTAGTGAGGAAGCAGCCTGGACCACCTCTTCGGAGCCTCGGTTCTCCCAGGCCGCTTTATGGTGACGCATCATATGTTGGCGCAGGGCCGTGGTGCCAACATTTGGGCCCTGGCCACGCTTCACCTTCTGCCTACATATCTTGCATGTGGCCATGTTACCCTCCTGCGGATGCTTGAGGAAAAACTGCCACACTGCCGAGTAGCTACTTTTCCCACCAACAGCCCGCACTGATTCACTTCTACTGTCGCTAACTCCAGGAACCCCTGCTCCACTACCTCCTGATAAGGTAGCCTTCCGCGCAGCAGGTGCTCTACCCCGGCCCCGTTTGGCTCCAGGCTTTACAATTCTGCCCCCATGCTGACTGCCAACCATGCTGCTAACACCTTTCTGCCTCAGCTGCTGACTCCGGGGCAACCTGTGCCCCTCTTCTCCTGATGATGAGGATGAAGCCCCTTCTGCACCCAGCTCCCAAGTGCGATCGGCTTCATCATCATCATCATCACTGAGTTGTGGCTGCTCGTCACTGATGTGCTCGGTTTCCTCAACAGTGTCTGGCGCAGGAGCTGGAACGCTCGCAACAACACCCACGCCACCCTCCACATCACTATTTGCCTAGCGAAGGAAGCCACCTCCATTTCTTGGTTGGGCAGTAGCTGCTGACTGTCCTCTATCTGATCGTCCTCCTCACTAAAGAGTGCCCAAAGCATAGGATACGTCGCTGGGGGAGGTAACGGAGTAGGACAGAGGCAATGGGAGGACAGGGACTGCTCTCGGGCCATGCCAACTCAGGGTTGTGTCAGAGGAACCTACCGACCCTAGACTGGAGGTGTCAGATGTAACTTGTGATGATGTAGATGACCGCGCTAACCAATCTACCACGGCAGATGCGTTACTGGTGGAGACATGACTGCTAGCAGATCAGGTCTCTCACCGTGACTCCTGCTGCCACTCGCACCAAGTCTGCTGCGACCTCTGCCTGCAGAATCTTGGCCACTCCTCTTTGAACATCCTGGCACTTGTCTGCCTGACATTTTTATGTATTGCGCAATAGGCACTTAAAAAATGTGTTTACTTTAAAAAGCAGAAGCTAAATATAGTGAGTTACTGCTTCTCTGCACCAGATACTATGAAAATTGGCAATATGGTATACCCGGCGGGCTGGTGTTTTTACAAGATGCACAAAACCAATTCAAAATGCAGTATATTAATAAAACATAGCCTTTAGAAGCTAATTTAGTATAACAGATAGGGTGAAATGTGCTGGTTTGGGATGCCCATGTGGCCTGGTGTTTTTACAGGACGCACAAAACCAATTCAAAATGCAATATATTAATAAAACAGAGCCTTTAGAAGCTGACTTAGTTAAACAGATAGGGTGAAATGTGCTGGTTTAGGATGCCCATGTGGCCTGGTGTTTTTACAGGACGCACAAAACCAATTCAAAATGCAATATATTAATAAAACAGAGCCTTTAGAAGCTGATTTAGTTAAACAGATAGGGTGAAATGTGCTGGTTTGGGATGCCCATGTGGCCTGGTGTTTTTACAGGACACACAAAACCAATTCAAAATGCAATATATTAATTAAACAGAGTCTTTAGAAGCTGATTTAGTATAACAGATAGGATGAAATGTGCTGGTTTGGGATGCCCGTGTGGCCTGGTGTTTTTACAGGATGCACAAAACCAATTCAAAATGCAATATATTAATAAAACAGAGCCTTTAGAAGCTGATTTAGTATAACAGATAGGGTGAAATGTGCTGGTTTGGGTTGCCCATGCGGCCTGGTGTTTTTACAGGATGCACAAAACGAATTCAAAATGCAATATATTAATAAAACAGAGCCTTTAGAAGCTGATTTAGTATAACAGATAGGGTGAAATGTGCTAGTTTGGGATGCCCATGTGGCCTGGTGTTTTTACAGGATGCACAAAACCAATTCAAAATGCAATATATTAATAAAACAGAGCCTTTAGAAGCTGATTTAGTATAACAGATAGGGTGAAATGTGCTGGTTTGGGATGCCCATGTGGCCTGGTGTTTTTACAGGATGCACAAAACCAATTCAAAATGCAATATATTAATAAAACAGAGCCTTTAGAAGCTGATCTAGTATAACAGATAGGGTGAAATGTGCTGGTTTGGGATGCCCATGTGGCCTGGTGTTTTTACAGGACTCACAAAACCAATTCAAAATGCAATATATTAATAAAACAGAGCCTTTAGAAGCTGATTTAGTTAAACAGTTAGGGTGAAATGTGCTGGTTTGGGATGCCCATGTGGCCTGGTGTTTTTACAGGATGCACAAAACCAATTCAAAATGCAATATATTAATAAAATAGAGCCTTTAGAAGCTGATTTAGTATAACAGATAGGGTGAAATGTGCTGGTTTGGGATGCCCATGCGGCCTGGTGTTTTTACAGGACAAAAAAAAAAACAATTCAAAATGCAATATATTAATAAAACAGAGCCTTTAGAAGCTGCTTTAGTATAACAGATAGGATGAAATGTGCCGGTTTGGGATACCCTGCGGCCTGCTGTTTTTAAAGGAAGCACAAAACCAATTCAAAATGCAATATATTAATAAAACAGAGCCTTTAGAAGCTGATTTAGTATAACAGATAGGGTGAAATGTGCTGGTTTGGGATGCCCATGTGGCCTGCTGTTTTTACAGGAAGCACAAAACCAATTCAAAATGCAATATATTAATAAAACAGAGCCTTTAGAAGCTGATTTAGTATAACAGATAGGGTGAAATGTGCTGGTTTGGGATGCCTATGCGACCTGGTGTTTTTCCAGGATGCACAAAACCAATTCAAAATGCAAAATATTAATAAAACAGAGCCTTTAGAAGCTGATTTAGTTAAACAGATAGGGTGAAATGTGCTAGTTTGGGATGCCCATGTGGCCTGGTGTTTTTACAGGATGCACAAAACCAATTCAAAATGCAATATATTAATAAAATAGAGCCTTTAGAAGCTGATTTAGTATAACAGATAGGGTGAAATGTGCTGGTTTGGGCCCATGTGGCCTGGTGTTTTTACAGGACGCACAAAACCAATTCAAAATGCAATATATTAATAAAACAGAGCCTTTAAAAGCTGATTTAGTATAACAGATAGGGTGAAATGTGCTGGTTTGGGATGCCCATGTGGCCTGGTGTTTTTACAGGACGCACAAAACCAATTCAAAATGCAATATATTAATAAAACAGAGCCTTTAGAAGCTGATTTAGTTAAACAGATAGGGTGAAATGTGCTGGTTTGGGATGCCCATGTGGCCTGGTGTTATTTACAGGACGCACAAAACCAATTCAAAATGCAATATATTAATAAAACAGAGCCTTTAGAAGTTGATTTAGTATAACAGATAGGGTGAAATGTGCTGGTTTGGGATGCCCATGTGGCCTGGTGTTTTTACAGGACGCACAAAACCAATTCAAAATGCAATATATTAATTAAACAGAGTCTTTAGAAGCTGATTTAGTATAACAGATAGGATGAAATGTGCTGGTTTGGGATGCCCGTGTGGCCTGGTGTTTTTACAGGATGCACAAAACCAATTCAAAATGCAATATATTAATAAAACAGAGCCTTTAGAAGCTGATTTAGTATAACAGATAGGGTGAAATGTGCTGGTTTGGGATGCCCATGCGGCCTGGTGTTTTTACAGGATGCACAAAACGAATTCAAAATGCAATATATTAATAAAACAGAGCCTTTAGAAGCTGATTTAGTATAACAGATAGGGTGAAATGTGCTAGTTTGGGATGCCCATGTGGCCTGGTGTTTTTACAGGATGCACAAAACCAATTCAAAATGCAATATATTAATAAAACAGAGCCTTTAGAAGCTGATTTAGTATAACAGATAGGGTGAAATGTGCTGGTTTGGGATGCCCATGTGGCCTGGTGTTTTTACAGGATGCACAAAACCAATTCAAAATGCAATATATTAATAAAACAGAGCCTTTAGAAGCTGATCTAGTATAACAGATAGGGTGAAATGTGCTGGTTTGGGATGCCCATGTGGCCTGGTGTTTTTACAGGACTCACAAAACCAATTCAAAATGCAATATATTAATAAAACAGAGCCTTTAGAAGCTGATTTAGTTAAACAGTTAGGGTGAAATGTGCTGGTTTGGGATGCCCATGTGGCCTGGTGTTTTTACAGGATGCACAAAACCAATTCAAAATGCAATATATTAATAAAATAGAGCCTTTAGAAGCTGATTTAGTATAACAGATAGGGTGAAATGTGCTGGTTTGGGATGCCCATGCGGCCTGGTGTTTTTACAGGACACAAAAAAAAACAATTCAAAATGCAATATATTAATAAAACAGAGCCTTTAGAAGCTGCTTTAGTATAACAGATAGGATGAAATGTGCCGGTTTGGGATACCCTGCGGCCTGCTGTTTTTAAAGGACGCACAAAACCAATTCAAAATGCAATATATTAATAAAACAGAGCCTTTAGAAGCTGATTTAGTATAACAGATAGGGTGAAATGTGCTGGTTTGGGATGCCCATGTGGCCTGCTGTTTTTACAGGAAGCACAAAACCAATTCAAAATGCAATATATTAATAAAACAGAGCCTTTAGAAGCTGATTTAGTATAACAGATAGGGTGAAATGTGCTGGTTTGGGATGCCTATGCGACCTGGTGTTTTTCCAGGATGCACAAAACCAATTCAAAATGCAAAATATTAATAAAACAGAGCCTTTAGAAGCTGATTTAGTTAAACAGTTAGGGTGAAATGTGCTAGTTTGGGATGCCCATGTGGCCTGGTGTTTTTACAGGATGCACAAAACCAATTCAAAATGCAATATATTAATAAAATAGAGCCTTTAGAAGCTGATTTAGTATAACAGATAGGGTGAAATGTGCTGGTTTGGACCCATGTGGCCTGGTGTTATTTACAGGATGCACAAAACCAATTCAAAATGCAATATATTAATAAAACAGAGCCTTTAGAAGTTGATTTAGTATAACAGATAGGGTGAAATGTGCTGGTTTGGGATGCCCATGTGGCCTGGTGTTTTCGCGGGGAAATTCGGATTCGTTCAGAATCGAATATTTCATGAAATTCGGAACAAATTCGGCTTCGTCCAAATCGATTCGCTCATCCCTAGTGGCTGCCACAGGGAATATTTGCTAGTTTCTGCTGTCCTGAAAGCTCTATGGGTAGCCAAAAGGGGGGAGGGGCATAACTCCTAGAGCAGAGTGGGATGAAGTAGTTCCTGTCTTAGGTGCTACAACAGAAGTACAGATAGTTAGGTCCTTGAGATGGAGTCCTGCAATAATCAATACTAGAGATGAGTGAACTTTTGAAAAATTCGATTCGACTGATTCGCCGAATTTTCCGACAAAAATCGCTTCGACCCGAATAAATTCGCGACGAATCGCTATTAAAAACGGCTATTTCTGAGCCTCCTAGAGCCTCAATAGGGTTGTAAACCATTCTGCCTTGCTGTAACACGCACAGGATGCGTGCTGGGTTAGTTAAATAATACTTTGAAGAAATATCACATGCAGATCAGAGGCATCGCTAATAGAATCGCAGAGTGGCACAATTGAATTCAAGAGAGTTGAAGTGGCATCACTATGAGGGGCAGGAGCCCAAACATTGCTTTAAAGAGACACTGGAGTTGGCAGCAGCAGGAGCCCAAGAATTGGATGAATCACACCCTGGAGTTGGCAGCAGCAGCAGGAGCCCAAACATTACTTTAAAGAGACACTGGGGTTGGCTTCAGGAGCCCAAAAATTGGATGAATCACACCCTGGAGTTGGCAGCAGCAGGAGCCCAAATATTACTTTAAAGAGACCCTGGGGTTGGCTTCAGGAGCCCAAAAATTGGATGATTCACACCCTGGAGTTGGCAGAAGTTGGCAGCAGCAGCAGCAGGAGCCCAAATATTACTTCAAAGAGACCCTGGGGTTGGCTTCAGGAGCCCAAAAATTGGATGAATCACACACTGGAGTTGGCAGCAGCAGGAGCCCAAATATACACTGGAGTTGGCTTCAGGAGCCCAAAAATTGGATGAATCACACCCTGGAGTTGGCAGAAGTTGGCAGCAGCAGCAGCAGGAGCCCAAACATTACTTTAAAGAGACCCTGGGGTTGGCTTCAGGAGCCCAACAATTGGATGAATCACACCCTGGAGTTGGCAGCAGCAGGAGCCCAAATATACACTGGAGTTGGCTTCAGGAGCCCAAAAATTGGATGAATCACACCCTGGAGTTGGCAGCAGCAGGAGCCCAAATATTACTTTAAAGAGACACTGGGGTTGGCTTCAGGAGCCCAAAAATTGGATGAATCACACCCTGGAGTTGGCAGCAGCAGCAGCAGGAGCCCAAATATTACTTTAAAGAGACACTGGGGTTGGCTTCAGGAGCCCAAAAATTGGATGAATCACACCCTGGAGTTGGCAGCAGCAGGAGCCCAAATATTACTTTAAAGAGACACTGGGGTTGGTTTCAGGAGCCCAAAAATTGCATGATTCACACCCTGGAGTTGGCAGCAGCAGGAGCCCAAATATACACTGGAGTTGGCTTCAGGAGCCCAAAATTGGATGAATCACACCCTGGAGTTGGCAGAAGTTGGCAGCAGCAGCAGGAGCCCAAACATTACTTTAAAGAGACCCTGGGGTTGGCTTCAGGAGCCCAAAAATTGGATGAATCACACCCTGTGGAGAGTCATGTGGAGAAAAAGTAGCTTAGTTAGTAATATCTACATAAAATTATGAATAAACAAATGCAAAAGTATTGCCAAAGTGAAGTTTTGTTTGAGGGTGTGTTTCCACCTTTTAATTAAATCAGAAACAAGAAGGTATCATTGCCTCTGACTAATTAGCCCTCAAAAATTCTTGGAATTTTTAATCTGGAATCATGTCTGATCCGTCTTATCCGAAGAATATTAATAAAAAGTAAGAGTAACGTAAAGGATTTTTTATTAATACTTACTTGTGGTCCGATGCGGAGGAATGTCTGTAACTGGAGAGCAGCGCCTTAAATCTGTTTTGCACGATCCATCTTTCTTTAGTGTAGGTCTGGCCCCGTCATCAATCTACTGGAATACATCAGGCATTGTTGGGAGGAAAGCTTGGATGATCCATGCGCCATTCATTTCCACGCAGGGCAGTCTCTGGAAAAAAAAAAAAACTATGTATAAACCAGGGTCTTTTTCATATAAAAACAAATGGTTATTTTTGCTTTTAAACCATATGTTCCACAGCTTTACAAGTCATTGTGTCAGCCAATGAAGCAACTTTGTCTGGAAGTGCTGCAAAAGCAGTCCACTGCATCACAAGTGGCATCTGACACCCCCAGTCAACTGTCTGTTGTCTGTCTTTTATGCTTTGGGTTCAGCGCCACTATCCATTGATGAAGAATAAAATTCAGCAGCTACTGCCCAGCCAAGAAGTGGAGGAGACACTCGCCTCTTCTTCCACTAGCCGGCAATTAGTGATGAGGAGAGTGTCGTGGGAGGAGGTGTTGCAAGCCGAGGTAGTGGAAGAGGGTCCCTGGAGTCTGCGGCGGTGGCGGCGGCAGCAGCAGCAGATTATTGCGGACTGTTGTTCGGAAAAATCAGCTACTCAGCGATGTGGCAGTGTTTCATGCAGCATCCTGTGGAGAAAAAGTAGGTTAGTTAGTGTATATACATAAAATTATGAATAGACAAATGCAATAGTATTGCCAAAGTGAAGTTTTGTTTGAGGGTGTGTTTCCACCTTGTAATTAAATCAGAAACAACTAGCTATCATTTGCCTCTGAATAATTAGCCCTCAAAAATTCTTGGAATTTTTAATCTTGATGTCTGAGGGATTTCTCCTCTCAGACAGCGTCACCATAAGTCCAGCCTGCTGCATTACACTTGGAAGAACATCTTGTTTGCGCTGCGACAAGGAAGCCAGAGTCATGCGTCCTGACATGGCACACGTGTTCAGTCTAGTTTTTAAGTCTTGCCCCCATCTGAAAGAACAACAGGAAAGAAAGTTAGCATGCACTTCTGGCACTCCTACACCACCAAGCACAACCTTATTGAGCCTCAGCGTCACAACGGTGTACCCCACCATAGTCTGATTTGCGATGTTTCCACCCGTTGGAATTCCACCCTCCATATGCAGGATCCACTATAGCAGTGGTCCCCAACCCTGTCCTCAAGGCCCACCAACAGGCCAGGTTTTGCAGATCTCCACAAAGATGCACAGGTGGAGTAATTAGTGCAGCTGCAGAGCAATAGAGCTGGCTATTTGGAGATCCAAAAAACATGACATGTTGGTGGGCCTTGAGGACAGGGTTGAGGACCACTGCACTATAGGAACAGAGAAAAGCCATCACGGATTTCTGGATGATCCAAACGGATAGGGGGACACCCCTGTGTAATTTCAATGTAAACCATTGGCAGCTCATACATGACACCGACCGTTTGCTCAGGCCCTTTGAGGAAGCTACGTTATTAGTCAGTTGCCAGGACTATGAGATGAACGATGAGATTCCACTGCTTCATGTACTACAACACATGTTGGAAACCATGGCTGGTCAGGGCACTGGAGACATGGCACATACATTTCACAGCCACATGAAGCCTGTGGGGGCTGAAGTGGAGGAGGAGGAGGGGGTGGGGCACAGCAAACCACAGTTTAGGTTTCACAAAATGACCATTTTATCTAGTCATCTGACAGAAGAGGAGGAGCAGGAGCAGCCACAGGAGCTAGAGGGTTGTGAGTAAGGCGAGACAGAGGACCCAGACACACCGTGGCAGTTTACAGTGGAGATGGAGACAGGTAGTCCCTCCGAGTCACTTGCACAAATGGCACGATGCATGCTCACATGCTTGCATACTAGTGAGCGCAGAATTGTCTCCATTTGTCAGCGGGAAGACTTCTGGCTCTCCAACTTATTGGACCCTCGCTTCCGGCACAAAATGGGGGCATTTTTTACGCCCACTGAGAGGGAGGACAAACTGACCTACTACAGAGACATCCCACGTAGTCAGTTGGGCGATGTCTATCTGCGCCATGGCCCATACTCCCGCAGGTCTGACTCGGGGGGACCTCTGCGATCACCTTCCATTGCCATGGCTGCTGGGGGGGGTGGAAGGAGCAGCAGCAGCAGCTCCATCAGCAGCAGCCTCAGTCTTCAGTCGCTAGTGAGTAGCTTTCTACACCCGCATAGTGAGTCTACTCATGAGCAGCAGGAAGACCTGGAGCTGGACCTCAAACAGCAGGTCATGTCATACCTTGACATGACCATGCCAACACACCTTCAAGATCCACTGGATTTGCTGGGAAGCCAAACTTGACTTGTGCCCGCAACTAGCAGAGTTTGCCCTGGAAAAGCTGTACTGGCCGGACAGTAGTTGATTTAGATGGCAACTGGGCTGCTCTATATAACGAAGCAAAATGGCAAATTTACCTCACTATATAAGCTATTGCCCCTCAGATTTACACAGGGCCTGCTCTATATTATGCTGCAAAATGGCAAATTAACCTCACAATATAAGCTATTGCCCCTCAGATTTACACAGGGCCTGCTCTATATAACGAAGCAAAATGGCAAATTTACCACACTATATAAGCTATTGCCCCTCAGATTTACACAGGGGCTGCTCTATATTATGCTGCAAAATGGCAAATTAACCTCACAATATAAGCTATTGCAGCTCTATATAAATAAAAATAAATAAATAAAAAAAGGGCCTGTAGAAGCTTATTTAGTATAACAGATAGGGTGACATGTGCTGGCTTGGGATGCCCATATGGGCTAGTGTTTTGGCAGCAGTACAAAAACCAATGCAAAATGCAATAGCTTAATAAAGCTGATGCTGATCAACGCTTATTTAGTATAACAGATGGGGTGCAACATGCAGGTTTGGGATGCCCTGCGGCCTGGTGTATTTAAAGCAGACCAAAACCAATTCAAAATGCAATAACTTAATAAAGCTGAGGCTGTAGATGCTTATTTAGTATAAACAGGTAGGGTGAAAGGTGCAGCTTTGGGGTGCCCTGCGGCCTGGTTTATTAAAAGAAGTCAAAAACAAGTGCAAACTGAAGTAGCTTAATAAAGCAGCTGATCAACGCTTATGTTGTATAACAGATAGGTTTAAAATAGCATGTGCCTTGGGATGCCCGTGTGGCCTGTTATATTTCAAGCTGAACAAAAAGTAACAATAATCCAAGTATGAGACATCATTTTGACCTTCTTTACAGCGCCATACTTTGAAAAAAAAAAATTAATTTCATGCCGATCAATCCAAAGGTCAATGCCCCTAACAAAAATAGTGTTCGGCATAAGTTTTCCTTCTGGAAGGACGTAACCTTTAGTTTACATGGTTGGGGTAGGTTATCTTACAAATTGGGATACCCCAGGCAGCAGTGTCATTGAAAGAGACAGATTGTAATGCAGGCATTACGCAAGCAGAGAAACTCGGGCTGCAACAGGCCTATTTAGTTTACATGGTTGGGGTAGGTTATCTTACAAATTGGGATACCCCACTGTATATGAAACCGAATATAAATGCACACCCAAAAGTGGACAATCAGCCTCCAAGAGGCCTGCTTAGTTTAAATAAGAGAGCTGCTTAGTATGGTAGGTAGGTTATGTTATGTTACAGAATGGGATGCCCCAAGCAGACTTGAGATCAGTATATATGCACACAGCAGCAGTGTGTTAGCAGGCTCATACAGGCCAAATTTCTTTAAATAACTGTGCAGCTTACAGTAAATGCAGAGGCTAATGGTATGTTACAGAATGGGATGCCCCAAGCAGACTTGAGATCAGTATATATGCACACAGCAGCAGTGTGTTAGCAGGCTCATACAGGCCAAATTTCTTTAAATAACTGTGCAGCTTACAGTAAATGCAGAGGCTAATGGTATGTTACAGAATGGGATGCCCCAAAGCTGACTTGAGATCAGTATATATGCACACAGCAGCAGTGTGTTAGCAGGCTCATACAGGCCAAATTTCTTTAAATAACTGTGCAGCTTATAGTTAATGCAGAGGCTAATGGTATGTTACAGAATGGGATGCCCCAAGCAGACTTGAGATCAGTATATATGCACACAGCAGCAGTGTGTTAGCAGGCTCATACAGGCCAAATTTCTTTAAATAACTGTGCAGCTTACAGTAAATGCAGAGGCTAATGGTATGTTACAGAATGGGAAGCCCCAAAGCTGACTTGAGATCAGTATATATGCACACAGCAGCAGTGTGTAAGCAGGCTCATACAGGCCAAATTTCTTTAAATAACTGTGCAGCTTACAGTAAATGCAGAGGTTAATGGTATGTTACAGAATGGGAAACCCCAAGCAGACTTGAGATCAGTATATATGCACACAGCAGCAGTGTGTTAGCAGGCTCATACAGGCCAAATTTCTTTAAATAACTGTGCAGCTTACAGTAAATGCAGAGGCTAATGGTATGTTACAGAATGGGATGCCCCAAAGCTGACTTGAGAACAGTATATATGCACACAGCAGCAGTGTGTAAGCAGGCTCATACAGGCCAAATTTCTTTAAATAACTGTGCAGCTTACAGTAAATGCAGAGGCTAATGGTATGTTACAGAATGGGATGCCCCAAGCAGACTTGAGATCAGTATATATGCACACAGCAGCAGTGTGTTAGCAGGCTCATACAGGCCAAATTTCTTTAAATAACTGTGCAGCTTACAGTAAATGCAGAGGCTAATGGTATGTTACAGAATGGGATGCCCCAAGCAGACTTGAGATCAGTATATATGCACACAGCAGCAGTGTGTTAGCAGGCTCATACAGGCCAAATTTCTTTAAATAACTGTGCAGCTTACAGTAAATGCAGAGGCTAATGGTATGTTACAGAATGGGATGCCCCAAAGCTGACTTGAGATCAGTATATATGCACACAGCAGCAGTGTGTTAGCAGGCTCATACAGGCCAAATTTCTTTAAATAACTGTGCAGCTTACAGTTAATGCAGAGGCTAATGGTATGTTACAGAATGGGATGCCCCAAGCAGACTTGAGATCAGTATATATGCACACAGCAGCAGTGTGTTAGCAGGCTCATACAGGCCAAATTTCTTTAAATAACTGTGCAGCTTACAGTTAATGCAGAGGCTAATGGTATGTTACAGAATGGGATGCCCCAAGCAGACTTGAGATCAGTATATATGCACACAGCAGCAGTGTGTTAGCAGGCTCATACAGGCCAAATTTCTTTAAATAACTGTGCAGCTTACAGTAAATGCAGAGGCTAATGGTATGTTACAGAATGGGATGCCCCAAAGCTGACTTGAGATCAGTATATATGCACACAGCAGCAGTGTGTAAGCAGGCTCATACAGGCCAAATTTCTTTAAATAACTGTGCAGCTTACAGTAAATGCAGAGGCTAATGGTATGTTACAGAATGGGAAACCCCAAGCAGACTTGAGATCAGTATATATGCACACAGCAGCAGTGTGTTAGCAGGCTCATACAGGCCAAATTTCTTTAAATAACTGTGCAGCTTACAGTAAATGCAGAGGCTAATGGTATGTTACAGAATGGGATGCCCCAAGCAGACTTGAGATCAGTATATATGCACACAGCAGCAGTGTGTTAGCAGGCTCATACAGGCCAAATTTCTTTAAATAACTGTGCAGCTTACAGTAAATGCAGAGGCTAATGGTATGTTACAGAATGGGATGCCCCAAAGCTAACTTGAGATCAGTATATATGCACACAGCAGCAGTGTGTAAGCAGGCTCATACAGGCCAAATTTCTTTAAATAACTGTGCAGCTTACAGTAAATGCAGAGGCTAATGGTATGTTACAGAATGGGATGCCCCAAGCAGACTTGAGATCAGTATATATGCACACAGCAGCAGTGTGTTAGCAGGCTCATACAGGCCAAATTTCTTTAAATAACTGTGCAGCTTACAGAAAATGCAGAGGCTAATGGTATGTTACAGAATGGGATGCCCCAAAGCTGACTTGAGATCAGTATATATGCACACAGCAGCAGTGTGTTAGCAGGCTCATACAGGCCAAATTTCTTTAAATAACTGTGCAGCTTACAGTTAATGCAGAGGCTAATGGTATGTTACAGAATGGGATGCCCCAAAAACCAGAGAGCACCTGGCAGGCAGCAGTAAGACTATGCACAGCAAAAGTGTCTTTATCATGCCTAATTTCTATTAGAATAGGTGCAAATGGTTAGGTTCTTAAATAGAGGCTGGTGTAGTCACAGAATGGGATGCCCCAAAAAGGAGGGCACCTGGCAGGGACCAGTAGTGCTATGCCCAACAAAAGTGTCTTTATCAGGCCTAATTTCAATTATAATAAGTGCAAATGGTTATATGGTCTTAAACAGAGGCTGCTGTAGTCACAGAATGGGATGCCCTAAAAACCAGCAGTAAGTACACCTGGCAGGGTCCAGTAGTGCTATGCCCAGCAAAAGTGTCTTTATCAGGCCTAATTTCAATTATAATAAGTGCAAATGGTTATATGGTCTTAAACAGAGGCTGCTGTAGTCACAGAATGGGATGCCACAACAGAAGTGGACCTGGCAGGGTCCAGAAGTACTATGCCCAGCAAAAGTGTCTTTATCAGGCTAATTTCAATTATAATAAGAGCAAATGGTTATATGGTCTTAAACAGAGGCTGCTGTAGTCACAGAATGGGATGCCACAACAGAAGTGGACCTGGCAGGGTCCAGAAGTACTATGCCCAGCAAGTGTCTTTATCAGGCTAATTTCAATTATAATAAGTGCAAATGGTTATATGGTCTTAAACAGAGGCTGCTGTAGTCACAGAATGGGATGCCACAACAGAAGTGGACCTGGCAGGGTCCAGAAGTACTATGCCCAGCAAAAGTGTCTTTATCAGGCTAATTTCAATTATAATAAGTGCAAATGGTTATATGGTCTTAAACAGAGGCTGCTGTAGTCACAGAATGGGATGCCACAACAGAAGTGGACCTGGCAGGGTCCAGAAGTACTATGCCCAGCAAGTGTCTTTTTCAGGCTAATTTCAATTATAATAAGTGCAAATTGTTATATGGTCTTAAACAGAGGCTGCTGTAGTCACAGAATGGGATGCCACAACAGAAGTGGACCTGGCAGGGTCCAGAAGTACTATGCCCAGCAAAAGTGTCTTTATCAGGCTAATTTCAATTATAATAAGAGCAAATGGTTATATGGTCTTAAACAGAGGCTGCTGTAGTCACAGAATGGGATGCCACAACAGAAGTGGACCTGGCAGGGTCCAGAAGTACTATGCCCAGCAAGTGTCTTTATCAGGCTAATTTCAATTATAATAAGTGCAAATGGTTATATGGTCTTAAACAGAGGCTGCTGTAGTCACAGAATGGGATGCCACAACAGAAGTGGACCTGGCAGGGTCCAGAAGTACTATGCCCAGCAAAAGTGTCTTTATCAGGCTAATTTCAATTATAATAAGAGCAAATGGTTATATGGTCTTAAACAGAGGCTGCTGTAGTCACAGAATGGGATGCCACAACAGAAGTGGACCTGGCAGGGTCCAGAAGTACTATGCCCAGCAAGTGTCTTTATCAGGCTAATTTCAATTATAATAAGTGCAAATGGTTATATGGTCTTAAACAGAGGCTGCTGTAGTCACAGAATGGGATGCCACAACAGAAGTGGACCTGGCAGGGTCCAGAAGTACTATGCCCAGCAAGTGTCTTTATCAGGCTAATTTCAATTATAATAAGTGCAAATGGTTATATGGTCTTAAACAGAGGCTGCTGTAGTCACAGAATGGGATGCCACAACAGAAGTGGACCTGGCAGGGTCCAGAAGTACTATGCCCAGCAAGTGTCTTTATCAGGCTAATTTCAATTATAATAAGTGCAAATGGTTATATGGTCTTAAACAGAGGCTGCTGTAGTCACAGAATGGGATGCCACAACAGAAGTGGACCTGGCAGGGTCCAGAAGTACTATGCCCAGCAAGTGTCTTTATCAGGCTAATTTCAATTATAATAAGTGCAAATGGTTATATGGTCTTAAACAGAGGCTGCTGTAGTCACAGAATGGGATGCCACAACAGAAGTGGACCTGGCAGGGTCCAGAAGTACTATTCCCAGCAAAAGTGTCTTTATCAGGCTAATTTCAATTATAATAAGTGCAAATGGTTATATGGTCTTAAACAGAGGCTGCTGTAGTCACAGAATGGGATGCCACAACAGAAGTGGACCTGGCAGGGTCCAGAAGTACTATGCCCAGCAAAAGTGTCTTTATCAGGCTAATTTCAATTATAATAAGTGCAAATGGTTATATGGTCTTAAACAGAGGCTGCTGTAGTCACAGAATGGGATGCCACAACAGAAGTGGACCTGGCAGGGTCCAGAAGTACTATGCCCAGCAAAAGTGTCTTTATCAGGCTAATTTCAATTATAATAAGAGCAAATGGTTATGTGGTCTTAAACAGAGGCTGCTGTAGTCACAGAATGGGATGCCACAACAGAAGTGGACCTGGCAGGGTCCAGAAGTACTATGCCCAGCAAAAGTGTCTTTATCAGGCTAATTTCAATTATAATAAGTGCAAATGGTTATATGGTCTTAAACAGAGGCTGCTGTAGTCACAGAATGGGATGCCACAACAGAAGTGGACCTGGCAGGGTCCAGAAGTACTATGCCCAGCAAAAGTGTCTTTATCAGGCTAATTTCAATTATAATAAGTGCAAATGGTTATATGGTCTTAAACAGAGGCTGCTGTAGTCACAGAATGGGATGCCACAACAGAAGTGGACCTGGCAGGGTCCAGAAGTACTATGCCCAGCAAAAGTGTCTTTATCAGGCTAATTTCAATTATAATAAGAGCAAATGGTTATATGGTCTTAAACAGAGGCTGCTGTAGTCACAGAATGGGATGCCACAACAGAAGTGGACCTGGCAGGGTCCAGAAGTACTATGCCCAGCAAAAGTGTCTTTATCAGGCTAATTTCAATTATAATAAGAGCAAATGGTTATATGGTCTTAAACAGAGGCTGCTGTAGTCACAGAATGGGATGCCACAACAGAAGTGGACCTGGCAGGGTCCAGAAGTACTATGCCCAGCAAAAGTGTCTTTATCAGGCTAATTTCAATTATAATAAGTGCAAATGGTTATATGGTCTTAAACAGAGGCTGCTGTAGTCACAGAATGGGATGCCACAACAGAAGTGGACCTGGCAGGGTCCAGAAGTACTATGCCCAGCAAAAGTGTCTTTATCAGGCTAATTTCAATTATAATAAGAGCAAATGGTTATATGGTCCTAAACAGAGGCTGCTGTAGTCACAGAATGGGATGCCACAACAGAAGTGGACCTGGCAGGGTCCAGAAGTACTATGCCCAGCAAAAGTGTCTTTATCAGGCTAATTTCAATTATAATAAGAGCAAATGGTTATATGGTCTTAAACAGAGGCTGCTGTAGTCACAGAATGGGATGCCTCACAGCAGACTTAAGATCAGTTCAGTATATATGCACAGTTAGTTAGTATAAGCAGCCTGAAAACGCTAACAAAGCCTGTCAGGCTGGATGAAAAAAAAACAAAAAAACTCCCTGTGACAGCCTCCGATTTTTCTACCTTTCCCTGTTTTTCGCTGACTTTCTGTCTGTCTCCTGTCTGTCTCCTGCCTGTCTCCAGCCTGTCCCTGTCTGTCCCTGCCTGTCTAACTGCCTCTCTCCCTCAGCTACACAGCGTTCTGTCTCTCACGAATGCAATAGAGAAATGAGGCAGGAAAAGCAAGATGGCCGGCCTTAAATAGTGCTGTGACGTCACCGGGCTTGCTGGCTGCTGATAGGCTGCATGTGACTGTCCCAGCTTGCACTGGCGCGGGGTTGATGTCTGGACATGTCCCGTCCGCCATCTTAGAATGCCTGTAATGTAAATGAATGGATGTTAAAGGAAAACTTCGAGCGATCGAATCGCGGGGAAATTTGGATTCGATCCGAATCGAATTTTTCCTGAAATTCGGATCGAATCCGGGTTCGTCCGGATCGATTCGCTCATCCCTCATCAATACATAAAGGGATTTCTACTTGCTTATTAATGTAAAAAATATTGAGTTTTAGGGTGAAAGTTGGGGTTATAAAGAGGATTTTGGTGTACTCACCTTAAAATCTCTTTCTTTTGATTGTCCTAAACAGGACAATCCAAGCTGTTTTAAGTGTCCACAGATGTGAGCATTTAGAAAGCAGGATAAATAGAGAAAGACCTGTGTCACAAGTTTCTCTGTCCCCAATTAATATGAAAGAGTAGGCAGCTCATGTAGATCATGACGAGCCCCTCAAGTCCCTCTCTTAGTTTCCTCACTATTAATGCAAACAATAAAATGGAATAAATTGCACTGTACTGAGGCAAGGACACATCTGGGCTTGGCTCTTAATTGCTGTAAGAGGAAACTAGAAAAGCTTTGAACTGCCTAAAACCACTTAGGCCTAGTTTAACAGCGTCTGTAGCAGGCATTTTCAGAGCGCCCGCTAGCAGTGCTCGGCCGTGAGTCGCTACTTTATAGCGACTCAGTCGCTGTTCAGTAATGTTGAATACATTATGAGGAGTCGCTATTTGACCAGTACAGCGCTGTATGGGAGCGCATGTTAGCGACTGCTCATAGCGACTGACTCACACCATATTCAGGATAAAAACAGCCTCACAAATCCCTGGCGCTGAAAAATGATTGTTTGAAGCCCAGAGCGCAGGAGGCGGTGTGTTTAAAGTCTGTTTTCAAGCATCTATCAACTAGTAACAAAGCGAAAACATATGGAATTACATTCTAACAACATTGTAACATGAACACTTTAATGCCAGACCTGTAATGTCATTTCTGAGGTAAAATATATATATAAAATGAAAAAATTATGAAAAAACTGCTATTTCAATGCCAGAAGAGGTCACAGAATTATTTAAAAAAAAAAAAAAAAACAGTTTAAAGAGAAGGAAAGGATCGTCCATTGAAATGTATGGGAGTGCGTCAGGTAGCGAGAGGTCATACCTGGCGCTGTGCAAGGCTGAACGCTGGCGATGTTCGCTGAGGCTGTGAAAATGATGAATCAGACGCTACATGGCGCTATCCCAGTTGCTAAACAGATTCTGCTTGATAAATGTGTAATTGCGTGCCGTGTCCGGCGTTCACCAGTCGCTACCTGTCGCTACCTGTCATTAACCAGCCACTACCTGACGCTATCCCTTCTTAAATAAGGGCCTAAGTGTGCCAGCTCAGCAAGATAATGCAGCAGGCTAGCTTGTGCAGAGGTTAAAGCTAATTCAGACACAATGATGTTAGCGCACAAAGCCCTAAACTGAACCAACACCCTTACAAGAAAGAGTGCTTATATACATCCATCCACAGGGCCATCCAGATTGCTGCACATAAAAATTAATTTACATATTTGTAGCTCCTGATATAGTCAATTTGAAAAACAAAATGGCATCTCATGGAGCTTCAGGACGCCTGCAAAGAGGACATTTCCTGCCATTGTGCATTGTGGCGTTATGTCAGTTAAATTTAGGCAACAGCTGGGCTGGGAATGGAAGCTCCAAAATGGCTGCTACCAGGAGAAAATAAGTTTTAAGTTGGCGCTGGAGCAAATGTAAGTGCTGGCAATGATTCAGTATCATGCATGCAGATGGAACAAATGTGTTTTGGGGAGTTTTTTTCCAAATGTGCCAGGCTGTTCCAGTTTAAGAAAGCTTATGGTAAATACCACATAACACTCATTACTAGGGATGAACCAACAGAATCAAATTTTGATTAGTCCATATCAGAATTTCTCAACGATTTGTGGTTTCAAATAGATTTTTTTCCTGAAACACTCCAAAAATAAAAATCACCTACTTCTTCTTTCCAGCTCCGCTCATACAGTGAGTCTCCCCCTTGCATCAGTGTCAGCGGTAGTCCCGGTGTCCTCCTCCTCATGGTGCCAATATGTCCCTGAGTCCACAGATGTGCTGGTCGTGAGGTCAGGTTGGCAACCCTCCCTGTCCATTCAGGATGGTAGACATGCCGGTTGCCTGAGCGTGGCCCCACCATTACTCTGCTGCAGGCCACAGGTTAAAGAAGGGAGACATCTGTCTCCTTGTGTACCAATTGACATAAATCAGTTGCCAACCTGCTTCCATTGAGTTGTGGATCGTGAACGGCATTGGACACCAGAAAGAGGAGGAGCCTGGGTCAAGAAAGAGGAGGAGCCAACTCACTGAACGAAGAGGGGGACACCAGACTGCTGCCCCCAGAGACAGGGGAAGACCTATCTGTTAGGTAATTTTTTATTTTTTAGCAGTTTGTTGAAAATTCAATTCGGAACAAACCAAATTTCCTGGTGAAATTCACCAAATTGTCCAAATCAAATTTTTAAAAGATTCGCTCATCTCTATCACAATAAATCATGTACTTTGTAGTTTTAACTTTTAATTATATAACATTCATGGTGTCTCCGCAGCCAGCTTCACCTTTAGGAGCCCCTGCTTGCCGGGACGCAGAGCACGCCTGCCCGGGATCGGTTGCCCCCAGGACTTCAATGGCTCAAAGATTGGGGTCTTACTGTTCAGAGGCCTGGAGAACCCGCGGCTGGAAGTGGTGCCGAGCAGCCCAATCGCTGAGCGTATAACGGAAGTCCAACAGGCTAGGGGTCAGCAACAGAAGTTCCGAGATGGCAGCGGTACAAAGGATTGGACAAGACGTGGTCGAGGATCAAGCAGAGGTCGGCAACAGGAGATCAGATCGGGGGTGGTCAAAACACAGGCGAAGGTCGGCAACAGGAGATCAGATCGGGGGTAGTCAAGACGGGCGGTGGTCGGCAACGGGAGATCAAAATATTCTCTAGAGACAAGCTACTAACTGGGTATAAGGCACTATCACAGGCAATGGGCAAATGAAGGGGAATCAGCTTTATAGGGACAGGCAAGACTGGGACAGGATGATGATTGGTGCAACTGTGAGAACAAAACTGGTTGGTCAATTAAACCCATAGGGCGTGAGTACCAACCATCTCTAAGTGGGCTATTGGCCCACTCTGGGAACCCTGGGCTGAATGGCCCCTTTAATTTTTCCTCCGGCGGGCGCGCAGGAAGCAGCGCCGCCGGAGGGCATGAGAGACCTGTGCTCGCACCCGCGCGCGTACAGCAGAGCCGGGGTCGCGAGCAGGGGGCGTGACCGAGCGGCGCGCTGCCCGAACAGACGCCGCCGGAGCCGCCGCCGGAGCCGCCGCCCGGCCGAGACGCAAGCCGGAAGCAGCGCGGCTAGCTGCCCGGGGATGGCGTGGGAGCGAGGACGAGGTGAGTGGATTCCTGACACATGGTCATGCTAAAGATCTGGTGGAATAAGTTTGGAAACAGCAGCACCTTACGGGCTATGCAGAACAATTTGGCAAATTCTTTAGAAAAGTGATGTATCTCACGTTTAAAAATGTCCAATCACAGGAGGAAGTGATTTTTGGGGAAAAATTGGAACAAACATTTTTTACTAAATGTTTTCAAATTAAAAAGCTTCCCAAGATGTAAGCTTTAGTTCACACCCAAAAGCACAGCCAAACTTAAACTTGCTTTATCAGATTTTAAAGGAGCACTCTCGCTCAGTAATGAGCCAATAATAAAAATCTATATAAATCTGCTGGATGACAGGGGCCACTTATTCACCCCACATCAGGAAATATTCAGCAAGGCTTGATTTTTATTTTTTTTTAATGGAAGGAAATCTGGTTCTGTCACCCCAGATACACCCCTGTCACCCCTGGATTTTATTCCTACCACCCTGGCGAAGTGTCATTACGACACGCAACGCGTCGGTGGTGGCTGCTGCGGGGGATCCCCGGGTGACAAGGTAATGTAAGTTTATTTATTCATTTATATATTTTGTTGTTAATTCTGTGGCGTTCTATGCATTAACCTATACTCTGCCTGATTGGCCAGTATCATGTTTGCTTTGTATTGCACTTCAGCACTTTAAGGATTTTAGCTGTGGGTCTTGTCTGGTTAACGGTATATTGTAGTTTTTGATTTGTATATTTAGCACTTTTTCTGAGCCATATATATAAGTTTTGCTCCAATTTGCACACTTTAGCACATAGGCATTATGCACTTCAGCACCGTATTAAATGGGTGCAGCACTTTATTCACTTTTTGTACATATTAGCTATTTTTCATATCCCATCGGGCAGGCTTCTATTAAATATATTTATACACCAAAAACGATAATAGTCACCTTGCATGGTAGATCCCCCGTTTTTGTGTATATGTTTTTTAATTGTGTAATGTGTTGTTATGTGGTGTCTTTTTTTAATTAGCTTGGATTTATTTAACAATAAAAATATTGCAATTTTATCTTTTGAGTGCGGCCTTTGTATGAGGATATATTTCTGGGATTAATCTAGGATCCCCCTACTATATA
Source organism: Gastrophryne carolinensis (assembly GCA_027917425.1). Lineage (NCBI taxonomy): Eukaryota > Metazoa > Chordata > Amphibia > Anura > Microhylidae > Gastrophryne > Gastrophryne carolinensis. The sequence goes on from CM051237.1 coordinate 405,292,363, forward strand.
AATCTCTGTTCTGTCCCCATGGGCTATAGCACCTCCAGTTTTTGATTAGTTATTTAGGCAGTGCATATCCATCTTTTGTGTATATTTATTCCTACCAGGAGAAGAAAATTACAAACTTAGCTGGGGTTTTATTCAGTTCGGGGTAGTGACCCCTCCTCTGAATACCAAACGTTTATATGGGTTTTTAAAATCAATTTCGTGATGGTACTCCTTTAAGCATGACCCCGAATATTAAGGGCCTTATTTATCAAGGGCTAGCGCCAGGTAGTGTCTGACGAGCGCCAGGTACCGCCAGCTAACGCCGGCTACCGACTCAAGTACGCCCGGCGGCGGTCACAATGACGCATTTATCACGCTAAATGAGGCTAGCGCCGGCGAGAGCGTCCGCTAGCGCGGGATTCATCATGTAGCCGACTGCAACGAACAGCGCCGCTACTAATCCCATCACAGCGCCAGGTATGACCTGTCGCTCCCTGGCGCTCTCCAATGCATTTCAATGGAGCAATCTTTTAATATTCATAATTTATTTATTTATTTTTTTTTAACTGTCAAAAATTCTGTGATCACTACGGCAATGTTAGATATTTTTTTTAAGGTAAAACAAAATAAAAAAAAAATATGTGCAGAATTGATATTACAGGTCTGATATTAATGTATTCATATTACAAAATGTTTAGAAAAACTTGTATAATTTTTACATTTAAAAAAAATGGTTGTTTGGGGGTTAAAAACTACTTTACACACATCGCCGCCAGTGCTCTGGGGTTTAAACAAGGAATTCACAGCGCGAGAAATTTTTGAGCGTGATTTGTTAATGAATCTGCAGCAAGCCGTTCGCTCTGGACATTCGCTGTCAGGCGCACCCATACAACGCAGAACCTGTGAAACATCGACCCCTAACCCCGTATTCAACATTACCGCACACCGACTGAGTCGCTGTCAACAAGCAAACCCCGGCCAAGCACAGCGAATACTAGTTGGCGCTGTGAAAATCACACTACTGGCGCTCATCTGTCGCTACCTGGCGCTATTAATGAATCGGCCTCCAAGACTATTAACATGCCATGGGGTTTACATTGGAGGTCATGCTAAATATGTGGTGAAGTCAGTGTGACTTGCGTTGGGCATTGCGGTGTGGATTGCAATCTTCATTTTGGTGAGCTTTTTAACTTTTAGATACAAAAAAGTGCAAAAAATGTTTTTTTTTCAGGTTAGGCACATCATTTTTCCAATAAGGTAAGGGTATTTGTTTTTTGAAAAAACAGAACCCTATGGGCTATGCAGAAGAAATGGTGAAATCCTTAGCATAGCCCATAGGGCGCTGTTATTTCCAAACTTTCAAAATATATCCTTATATCACTATATATCCTTATATCACTAATGTACCTAAACTGTAAACATTTACCATCACAGGTACAGGTGATTTTTTGGGAAAAATGTAGGACAAGGATTTATTTTTGTGTGTGTTATCGCTAAAAAGCTAACTGGGGTTCACACTGGAAGTCACACTGGCTTCACCAAATATTTAGCATGACCCTCAGTTTCACCTTATTATTTAGCTTTTGAAATATTTGGGTGTGGTCCTTGGCTCTGTGATTCCACATAGGCCCTTATTTTAGAAGGGATAGCGTCAGGTAGCGCCTGGTTAATGAGAGGTAGCGACTGGTAGTGACTGGTGAACGCCGGACACGGCACGCAATTGCACATTTATCAAGCAGAATCTGTTTAGCGACTGGGATAACGCCATGTAGCGTCTGATTCATCATTTTCACAGCCTCAGCGAACAGCGCCAGCGTTCAGCCTTGCACAGCGCCAGGTATGACCTCTCGCTACCTGTCGCTCTCCCATACATTTCAATGGACCATCCTTTTCTTCTCTTTAAACGGGGTTTTTTTTTTTTTTTTTTTCAAAAAAATCACAAATAATTCTGTGACCTCTTCTGGCATTGAAATACAGTTTTTTCATAATTTTTTCATTTTTTATATATTTCCTCAGAAATGACATTACAGGTCTGGCATTAAAGTGTTCATGTTACAATGTTGTTAGAATGTAATTCCATATGTTTTCGCTTTGTTACTAGTTGATAGATGCTTGAAAACAGACTTTAAACACACCACCTCCTGCGCTCTGGGCTTCAAACAAGCATTTTTCAGCACCAGAGATTTGTGAGGCTGTTTTTTTGCTGAATATGGTGTGAGTCGGTCGCTATGAGCAGTCGCTAACATGCGCTCCCATACAGCGCTGAACTGGTCAAATTGCGACTCCTCACAATGTATTCAATATTACTGAACAGCGACTGAGTCGCTATAAAGTAGCGACTCACGGCCGAGCACTGCGACTACTAGCGGTCGCTCTGAAATGGCCTGCTACAGATGCTCATCTGTCGCTACCTGCCGCTAATGATGAATCAGCCTCCCCATAGCATTATGGGCGGGGTCTGTATGACAGGCATTCTCATTACCCCGGCTGTTCTCCCTCTCTCCCACTGTCCACAGTCTGATGATCTGATCATGGGGAGCTTTAGCCACCAGCTTAGCCCGATTATTGGTGATCTATGGCAAAGGAATTCAGAGGGTGTGCCACTACTCTCTGCTTTGTTTCTACTTTCAGGAGCAGCTGTGTTCTGACAGGAAGGGGGGGGGGGGGCGCCATGATGAGGTGAGCTGCTCAATAAAAGTTTATGAACTTTGCCTACAGAGTCCCTTTAAATGTAATGCAAAGTGAAAATAATGTACTGTTGAAAGTGAGACCATTACTTCTCTCTATAATTTATTGTAGGTATCAGGACTGGCCTTGGGAGTTCAGGAAAGAGCCGCTCCAACACACACATATCCACACTCATAGGTAAAGCGATGGAGGGATGTGGGAAATTGGGAGAGATAGTCACTTATCACTAATAACATGATCAAACAAATATAGACAAGTACCAGTGGACTGTACAGTGGCTTCTAATAAAGGCCGTCCACATCCATCACTGCAGCACCCACATCAGCTTTGGCCCTTAATTAAGAAGGGATAGCATCAGGTAGCGCCTGGTTAATGAGAGGTAGCGAACAGGGTTTTTTTTTTTTTTTTAAATCACAAATAATTCTGTGACCTCCTCTGGCATTGAAATAGCATTTTTTTCATAATTTTTTCAATTTTTATATATTTCCTCAGAAATGACATTACAGGTCTGGCATTAAAGTGTTCATGTTACAATGTTGTTACAATGTAATTCCATATGTTTTCGCTTTGTTACTAGTTGTTAGATGCTTGAAAACAGACTTTAAACACACCGCCTCCTGCGCTCTGGGCTTCAAACAACTATTTTTCAGCGCCAGAGATTTGTGAGGCTGTTTTTTTCCTGAATATGGTGTGAGTCGGTCGCTATGAGCAGTCGCTAACATGCGCTCCCATACAGCGCTGTACTGGTTAAATAGTGACTCCTCACAATGTATTCAACATAACTGAACAGCGACTGAGTCGCTATAAAGTAGCGACCCACGGCCGAGCACAGTGACTACTAGCGGGTGCTCTGAAAATGCCTGCTACAGAAGCTCATCTGTCGCTACCTGGCGTTAGTGATGAATCAGCCTGCCCGATTTCTCGCTTTCTTGCACGGCTAAGAGAAAAACTTGTTTTGACACTCTCTACTGATTGATCCTTTTTTGGTGAGTTTTTTTCAATAATTCAATATAATTTTATTCACATAAAATACATATAAAGTTTTGTCCATAAAATATAAAGCCAAGTTATCTTGCAATAATACCACTTTAAAACTACAGACTAGCCCAAGTAACATATAACTGCTGACATTCTTTAAAGGGATATTCCAGGCAGAGGGTTAAATTAGCCTGCCCCATGCTGTTTGTCAGGAGCTGCATATTTTATTCACCAGCACTTTGCATTCCCTGATTGGACTTTGAGTGGAACTGCAAATAAACAGTAAAAACCCCTTCTATCCCCTATACTAGTATAACACTATTCACATGCATGTAAACAAATCATATAATTAAGGTCCACATGAACCAGCAAACCTCTATACCAATGCGGACAATTCATTGGGTTTGGGTCCACATAAGCCACAAACCACTGAGTTCATGTTCTTTTTAAAATTTCTTTAATTATATCCTCCATTAAAATTCCATACTCTTATGGAATGCTTTCATTTGTTGCTAATTCATCCACTTAATGAACACGTTTCGTTTATTAGGTTCTTAAATACCATAAAGTGGATTTATATACATATGTACAATCCAAGAAACATTTGAATGAGTCAATTCAAAATATAACAATAAAATGTTGTTTCATGCTAATAAGGCTCAGTCATCTCTCACTTACAATTTAGGTCTTTCTATGTCCCTTGCCAGGAGTGTTCCTCTTTTTTCTTGGGGTCTTCTTAAAGGAGCAGTATCGCGAAATTTGCGTTAAAAAAGATAAATAATTAAATAGCCACACAATAGCTTCTAACATGTGTATAAATAATGTGGCGATAGAAAAAGGAAAAAATATATGCCTTACTTTTAAATTGTATAATGACAATGGCTCAGTCCATTTGCTGAATAGGGGGATCTGCTGGGTTGTATTTAGTGAGCTGCTTCATTTAGCCCACTGGTCTCCGAGCATTACTTTACCTCAGAGGCTGACACTGTAATCAGTGGTAACGGCTGTGTGTGTGTGAGGTGCTGCTTTTGTTATGAGACCAGGTGACTCAAATGTGTAAAATCTATACAAAATAAACTAAACTGACTGAAAATAACTGAAATTCTTCTTTGAATAACTGTGCAGGAAAATCTAAAGGTATTAAAGTGGAACAAAACCCTGAGTGGCCGACCCTGAAGTCTATAAGACTATTGACCTTCCCCCTTGGGCATTCTAAATCAGGATACCCACTGTGTGAAACGACCCCTGGATAACCACAGATCCCCCCATTTTTCTGGCGCGCTCACGCAGATAGTCATTTAGACAGGCCGGGCGGCCAGGAAGGTTACTGCTCAGGCTCCCCATCTGCGTGCAAACAGAGCTGATTGGATGAGAGCCCGCGCATGCGCTGTGGGACAGGGAAAGGTACTTTTTCACAGGCGAACTTGGGGATTTCACATATCAGGGCATCCCAAGCTGTCCCTAGGGGCACAAAACAAAACTCCAGATAGTGAAAATCCTGGGTTGGGCTTTGCTCAAAACACACAAAGCTGAAAGAAAGATCATATGGAAAAATGAAAAATAAGAATATGAAAGAGAAAATGGTAAACTGAAAGATTCTGCAGCAGAGCCAACATGAAGGGAAAACTGTCAAAATCAGCTAAATGACTTCTAGAGCTTTTCTCTCTGTTTTAGATATATAAGTTCTGGCCAGGCAATGTTGCAATGTTGAGTTCTGGCCAGGTAATGTTGCAATGTTGTTATCTTATGCTGGACGGCTGCCAGCACTGAACAGCTGATACTTTGTTACATTGTTTCCCCCTCTCCTCAGCATGGAACAGGCCAGAGTGTCGGGCCCCGACACTCAGCAGACATAAACATGAGCTATTAGTCTCCAGCTGCACAACACAGACATCATTTTTTTCTACATTTGTAATTCTTACTCCAACACTTACCTACATTCAAAATACCATTTAAATATAAGTCACCAAGAAAAAATTGCAATACTGCTCCTTTAAAGCAGATAAAAAGCCATGAGGTGCAGTCTTGGAGTACAAAATGTTGGCTGTCTCGCTGTGTGAAACCCTTAGGGTTGCCGGTATACCTTTACTGGCAGCTCCCACTGTGCTGTCTTTCCCAGCCGCCACATCCCTGGCTTTCCTGTAGCTGTGGCACACTCCAGTGCCCAGAAATTCAGATAGATTGAGGGGAGCACATCCCAGACTACAGAGAAACTGGGGAATGTGTCCTGGGTCACATCAGCTGGCATTCTAGAGATCAGCCAATCAGTGATCTAAAAAATGTCAGGTGGGCGTGGACTCGACAGTTGAAACAGTTGAAAATGTTTTTTTTTAAAAACCAGGCCACCAGCAAGCCAGGTGCGGGGGGGGGGGGGGGGGGGGATTGTGCTGCTTTCTATCAGAAGCAGCATCAAAAGGAGTAATGGTAGGAAAGAAGGCGTTTATATCTCAGAGTCTCCGAGTATTCCCCCTCCCATGTGACTAACTACATCACTGGAGAGGGAGGAGGATGGAGTGGGTTTCCCCAGGAACAATAACCCTTCCATGCTCCTCCCCTCCATTGACATAGGGCTTATACTGAAGGGCATAGGGGACGGTATATCAGTAGGGTCACCACCTGAGCCCCGGGTCACCAGTCACTATGCCTGGTGCCCAGCTAGTTTGCATTGGAGGGGTGGGGGGTACATTTGCATTTGTGGCATGTCTATTTTCAACTAAACTCGCTTACTGTGATTCATTAATCTGTAGTGCTGGCTGAAAATTCTAGCATAGAAGGGCGAATTCTCTGACTACTTTGTTGCATGCTCTCTCATGTAGGAGATTGTGTCCCCTTAAATCATGAGAGAAATCCAGAGAATGCTTTTGTCAGGAGCTGAGTTTATCTCGACCTGTACTGAATCAATCCTATTGTGATGTGCAACTCTACACTGTATGGTGTGACCCCGCATGGAGTCGCAGCTAACACCTTCATCATACTGATAACATAAGCTATGCAGAGACGTGTCTCTTTTCTTTTAGAACTTGTTTGTGCTCCAAAATTAGAATCACGGCTGAGTAGGGAGTCATTGTATGGTCGGCAATCAGCGCTATCGTAAATATTCCGCTGTGAGCTGTTACTGTGCTATGTATGAGAGTGCACATGACAAACTCCTTTCTTCCTTTCTTTGTCAGATGTAGACAGAACATTTGTTGATGTGCCTACGGTGTGTCTATCACCATGCTGCTGCTTCATGAAGATGGACCATGTGTTCAGAAAGTCTGCTTTGTTATCTAACACTTTTCACTTTCTCTTAGTATCAATTAAAAGTTCCAGATTTCATTTCTACAAACTTTACTTTTCTATGTATTTCTGCTTGATGGAAATTGCATGTTGTGGCCTGTGAGTGGGAAGATAAAGCTAAAACTATGGGCATGAATATTGAAAGGTCACATTTCAGCTCTGCCTGTGATTATAGAACCGCGCAATCCTATCATTATTTGCTGGCATCAAAATTTGGTAAGGTCAGATTCAGTTTATTCACCAAGTATAAACAGGGGTCACACAAGGAACTATTTTGGCATAGAGATTCCACAACACTAGATAAGAATTATTTAGCAGCCTACAGTCAACATTACAAGGATATGATTATGGCGCGCATGTTCAATAATGACATTTGTCTATAGTGTTTTGATAGATCATCAACCTATAGTGATAAGTTCCACTTCATGCTCTGTGTGATCAGGAGGGATTCTATACCTGCGGCCTGAGAGTAAGAGCCTGAAGAAATTATGAGAGAGTTTGTGCGAGAGTCAAGTCTGCTATGCTTCCAATAAAGGGAAGTGTTATGGTACTACGTCCCTCTGTGACAGAGCTACCTGCTCATTTTGTATACGTATTGAAGAGGAACATAGGGAAAGGTTAAAACCTCCCCCAAACTTCACCGATCTGCTGCCCCCCCTCCAGTTTTACCTTTGGGCAATTTCTACTCACCTCGCCAGGGCATCCATCTTCTGGGTCCCTCGGATTCCAGGCAACCTCCCGACGGGTGGCGCCATCTTGCATCCCATCAGGCACTGCGTGCATGCCCCAATGTTACGCCTGCGTAGTGCCCATGAATAGGATTCAGTGGAGCCACCTGAAATCCTGAGACACTTTGCAGAGCTGCAAGATCGTCATGGGACATTGACAAGAACTTCTAAGGCCCTGAATCAGCCGCAGCAGGCAGCGGCAACATCCGAAAAGTAAGTAGGAGCCGATGGGGGGGTATCGGCCCCTTTTTCTCTACATCCAGTCCAGGCCGTCCCATATCACACGATTGGGTGTTCGCCCCTAGGGGGTGCTTGACTGCAAGATCAAAGATGTAGCTCCTCCCGGCCCCCTATAAAGGCAGCTGTCCCTCTATCATTCCCCAGTCGTTCATCTTGCAGTTTGGCTGCACAAGATCATTGGCACTGTCTCTCAGATATTGGCAGCAGAGCGGGTCCACCTAGCCCGTCGGCCGCTGCGAACTCTATTCCCACGGACCTTTCTCTGACCCATTCCTGCCTCCCAGCCTTTGGCTGCTAAGGGATCTGTGATGGTAGGGTGAACGCCGGGGTCTGTGGTGTTCATGCTCTGGGCCGCAGACCTTATGCTAAAAGGTAGCCAGCCACAGACTTATGGTGAGCCTGAGGGGGAACCACTATGTATATATTTTTTGTATATGTCCCTCCCTGCCCACAAGCTTTATTGTTCTTTGTATGTACTGCTGCTCGGTGTGTTTTTACTGGTGCTCCTCACTGACTCAGTGAGGAGCGGTCTTTGGCTTCCTACTCACCTCCCTGCGTTTCCCCTTCGGGTGCCCGGGACGCGCGCCTCTCGGCTGTAGCGCCCTGCGGGCCTCCTCTGCATCGCCGTGTGCGGCGGGGGGGAGCACGTGGCTGTGCTTGTACCATGCGGCGGCCCTCGCTACAGGCGCCGCCTCATTACAGCACTGAAGGAGGCGGCGTTCTTCTCATGACGTGCCGCGGTGGGGCGGGGCCAGGGGTCAGCGCGCTGCTGACGTCGCGCCAGTGCCGCCCCCCCCCCCGAGGATCCTTCCAGAAGGCGACTGGCCAGACGCGCTGCTCTGCTGCTGCTGGGGACCAGGCTCAGGCCTTCCTGCTGCGGACGCCGACCCAACCCCTCAGGGCTGCGGTGATCCCTTCTATCAGTGTCGTGAGTCCCTCTTTTAATGCTGTTGCTTTCTGACAATTGTATTTATGCTAAGGCTGACCAGGGCTCTCTCTCTTTTTTGTCTAGATCGTGGGCTAAGGTTGAGGGTTGTGGTTCCTCCCAGTCCCCCTTTTTAATAAGAGGGATCGTTTATAGGCTTAGGCCAGTAGAGTCAGGACAGGCTCTGCCCCTTGTGCAGAAGGAATCCTATGGGCGGATTCAGCACTGTTTGTACCATTTGCACCAGAGGCATTATTTTGGACCATGAGTGGGTGGTCGTCCCTGATCCTTACCATCTGCCTCTCCGGACCCTCCGCTGCTGCATTCAGCCCCTAGCGAAGGGGGAGCCAGCAAGGGGTCTCATACTGATTTTGTGCATAGGCTGGCTAGTCTCGAGAGGCAGATCTCGTTGACAGCCCCTTGAGTAAGAAGCTGCATCTGGAGCCGATTTACTCGGATGATGATCTGTTTGATTGCTTGGGTTCTGCGGAGGAAGGTGAGTTGCCAGATGATTCACGCTCAATGGTGTTATATTCCGCTGGTGATGACAGTATTTCTGGTTCCTCCTCGGACAAGGATTCTTGTCTCCCGGATGATACAGAGAATTTGCTCTCCTCCGTGTTTGATACCCTACACATTGTTCCTCCCAGAGTGGCTAAGAGGAAGCAGGGTGATTTATTTCGGCCTGCGAGGCAAAGACAGGTCTTCCCTGAGCAGCCTCACTTTTCTAACATAATCCTTAAGGAATGGGAAAGGCCCAACAAGTTACCGTCGGTCCCTAAGGGCCTGGATAGGCGGTACCCCTTCCCTAATGAGCTGGTTTGGTTATGGTGTCACCTTCCCCAGGTGGATCCTCCCGTGTCAGGCTTGTCCAACACTACTGTTATGCCGTCGCCTGACAATGCTTCCTTACGTGACCCTGCAGACAAGCGCATAGATCAGCTGGTCTGCCATGCGTTCACCTTTACTGGTGCCCTCTTTCGGCCTGCGTGTGCCTCGGCGATCGTCTCATTAGCCAACAGGAGAAAGGTGAGACACCTTGTGGCTAGAGCTAAGGCTCGCAAGCGGGCTGAGGAGTATAAGGAACTCAAGGCTTGCTTGGATTTCATTGGCTTTGTTCTTACTGCAATGGATGATGTGGTCAGGCCTGGTGCCAGGACCTGTGTGGGGCTTCCAGAATCCCCTTTCTAATGGTTGCTATGCTGGCTGAAGCAGTGGTCGGCTGAATGCAGCTGCCAAGAAGTCCCTCACAAGTCTACCTTTTGTGGTTAGCCGGCTGTTTGGGGAGCACCTGGACCTTTTGGTCAAGGATGGTAGACTCCCTCAGAGAAGGAAGCCTGCTCGCTCCTTTCGGAACCCTTCTTCTTATCGTTCCTTTCGAGGAGGAAGAGGTTCTTCATTTCCCGGTGCTCGCAGAGACACCTGGGGCAGAGGTAGGTCCCACGGCCGACCCAGCCCCTCATGGGGAGCTAAGTCCAAGCTCCCTGCCAAGCCCTCTCAGGCGTGAGGGGGTGCCCTCACCCATCCGTGTGGGACGGCTTCTGCTGTTTGCTCAGATCTGGAGGTGTCACATCTCGGATCGGTGGATTCAGGAGGTAGTGTCCTTTCGGTTACAAGATAGAGCTGGCAGCCAGGCCGCCCACAAAATTCCTCCGTTCAAGGATATCCCGAAGCACGCTAAAGGCTCAAGCTTTGAGAATGGCTATTCAACACCTCCTGCGGATAGGTGTGATTTGCCCTGTACCCCTGTAGGAACAGGGTCAGGGATTCTATTCCAATCTGTTCACGGTTCCCAAGAAGGACGGAACGCTAAGGCCGATCCTGGACCCGAAGGGTCTCAACAGGTTTGTAAGAGTCAGACATTTCCGAATGGAAACGTTGCGGTTGGTGGTGAAATCGCTTCGGCCTGGCGAATTCATGACCACGGTGGACATCAGGGACGCTTATCTGCACACCCCGATTTTTCAGGGACATCAGAAGTTCCTGAGGTTTGCGCTGGAGGATCAACATTACCAGTTTGTAGTACTTCCAATCTGGATATCCTCAGCCCCCGTATGTTCACCAAGGTGGTGGCGGGCACCATGGCTATTCTGAGGAGTCAGGGTATCCGTGTGTTACCCTATCTGGACGATTTGCTGATTTCGGCCCGGTCCCTTCAGCAGGCCGAGAGTGATACTCGGACGGTACTGTCAACCCTGGAAGCCTTTGGTTGGGTAATAAATTACCCCAAGTTGTCACTTCTTCAAAAGTGAGATCCTTCCTGGGAATGACGATAGACACCGCTCAGGTCAAGGTTTTTCTACCACAGCAGAAGGTGTTGGGTCTCCAATCGCAAGTGCAGGCCTTGCTGTCTTGTCAGCAGCCGTTGGTCCGTCTGGGGGGACTAATGGTGTCATGCTTCGAGGCAGTACCCTTCTCCCAATTTCACATGAGACCTCTACAATTGAACCTGCTGACCATCTGGAATCGGGCGCAGGAAACACTGGGACAAGGCTTTTCGCTGTCCCCCCTGGCCAGGCAGTCCCTCTTGTGGTGGTTGGACTCCCGGAACCTGCTGGTGGGCAAGTCCTTTTTGTCTGCCCATTGGGAGATAGTTACCATGGATGCCAGTCTGACATGCTGGGAAGGTGTGTGGCAGACCCAGAAGATCCAGGGTCAGTGGGGTCCGCAGGAGAACCGTTTACCCATAAATCTCTTGGAGATGAGAGCAATCCGGTTGATTCTTCTACGCTTGACTCCCCATTTAAGAGGCTGTGCGATCCAGGTTTGCTCGGACAATCAGACTGCTGTAGCCTACATCAACCACCAGGCCAGGAGCAAGAGATCCCTCAAGGAGGTAACACAGATTCTGACTTGGGCAGAAGTGAATGTTCCCTGCATCTCGGCAGTCTACATCCCCGGGGTGGAAAACCAGGAGGCAGACTCCCTGAGCAGGAGTTTCCTGCACCTGGGGGAATGGTCCCTCATCAACGAGACCTTTCAAGCTCTGTGTTTTCGCTGGGGCCAGCCGGACGTTTGCATCCAGACACAATCACAAGCTTCCAAGGTTCGTCTCCCTCTCAAGAGATCCTCTGGCCAGTGCAACAGACGCTCTGGGGATTCCTTTGACGGATTTCAAATTTCTGTATGCAAGATAGCCCAGGAAGGGGTATCTACCATCCTGGTGGCTCCTCGTTGGCCAAGAAGGAGTTGGTTTGCAGACATAGTCCAGATGTCAATAGATCACTACATCATGCCCGACGACCCAGGGCTTCTCACACAAGGGTCGCTGCGGCACCCCAATTTACGGACGCTGGCTATTGAAATCTCAATCCTGACGGAGAAGGGGTTGTCGGCCACAGTTGTGCATACTATGATTCAGGCACGGAAGAAATCTTCTTCCATGATATACTACAGAGTTTGGTGGGCCTATATCGCTTGGTGCGAGGCCAAGAGCCTTCCTTGCAGAGAATGTGCTATTTCTAGGATTTTTGAGTTTTTACAACACGGTTTAGACTTGGGTCTCCAGCTGAGCACCCTCAAGGGTCAGGTCTCGGCTTTAGCCATTTTTTTGCCAACCATAGGTTGATCAAGACTTTTTTCCAGGGAGTTACCCATGTCTGGCCACCGCATAAGTCAGTATTACCGGTGTGGGACTTGAATTTAGTACTATCTGCTCTCCAGGGTCCTCCTTTCGAGCCATTGAGTGATGCTGCATTGTCTATATTGACTCTCAAAGTGGTCTTTCTGGTAGCGATCACCTCGGTGCGTCGTGTATCTGAGCTGGCTGCGCTTTGTAAGAAACCACCCTACTTTGAGCTGCACATGGATAAGGAGGTTTTTCGTTTCAAACCTGATTTCTTACCTAAGGTTTTTTCTCCCTTTCACCTTAATGAGGAAGTTGTCTTACCTTCCTTGTGTCCAGCACCGGCTAATTCCAAGGAACGGACCCTTCATGCTTTGGATGTGGTCAGAGCCATAAAGTATTACCTGGCTGCGACTGAATCCTTCAGGAAATCGGATTTGCTCTCTGTCCTATCAGAGGGCTCTAGGAAAGGATTGCCACCAGCCAAGTCCACTCTCAGTAAGTGGATCAGATAGGCGGTGATACAAGCATATTCTGCCAAGGGGAAGGAACCCCCTTTTCAGATCACAGCTCATTCTACCAGAGCTATTGGTGCCTCTTGGGCTTTTCAGCACCAGGCATCGGTGGAACAAGTTTGTAAGGCCGCAACTTGGTCTTCTGTTCATATTTTTACAATGTTTTACAAGGTGGATGCCAGGACCTCAGCTGACGCTGTTTTTGGCCGAAAGGTGCTTCAGACGGTAGTGAAATGAACTACATGCTGTTCCGCACTGGGGATCCTGCCCATATGGACACTGCTTTTGGATGTCCCAATCGTGAGATATGGGACGGCCTGGACAGGATGTAGGGAAAAATACAATTCTGTGAAACTCACCTGTAGAATTGTTTTTGTATACATCCAGTCCAGGCCGTCCCATCCCGCCCTTGTGTGCATTATGTCCTGTATGCCTGTTATGGAGATCAACCATTTTTGTTCATAGGACACTGTTTTTTTTCTAGTTTCTGCTTAGAGAGAGTACAAATTGAAGCTATGTGAAGTAACATGGTTTCTTAGGCCTCCCGGCCTGCCCTCTTTTTGTTGAATATCGCTTTTAAACCACTGGGGAATGATAGAGGGGCAGCTGCCTTTATAGGGGGCCGGGAGGAGCTACATCTTTAATCTTGCAGTCAAGCGTGCAGTGAGACATGGGACGGCCTGGACTGGATGTATACAAAAACAATTCTACAGGTGAGTTTCACAGAATTGTATTTTATTTTAGGTCCAATTTTCCTCTTTAATGCTTTTACTGATTTATATAAGCCATAGCCTTACACTGTTAACAGCGCCATCTACTGATGCTGTTAAAGATTATGGCTCCTATAGAGAAATTGTGTGTTGTTTATTTTTTATCTGTTATCAGCTTGATTGTTGATGCCCTAAGGCTACTGAGCATGTCTGCTCAGGCAAGACTGATGTAACCGGCCTGTAGTTTCCTAGATTCCCCCTTGTTCTTAATCCAGGGGCCATTTTGCTTACATACAAGCACCTGATACTTGCTGTCTCAGCAATCCAGATCCATACTTTCCTTCCAGCCCTCACATAGCACAGTCGAAAAGTCCTATTTATCCTATAAAGTAGTCCGCACTAGAATGTAGGTATATTTTAGCTTTATACCCTGCAGTTAGTTCCCATATGGTTCCTCACATGTGCTTCAGTACAATATATCACTGTCCAGGTTAAACAATCCAGAATCAAGTTATTGCATTTGAAAGGAGGAGTTAGCTGGCTGCCACTGCGCTCTGCACACAGGTGAGGGTGACAGAACAGAGAGCTACACCAATAATTCTCTCTGTCGACTATTTTAGTTAGTCTTTAGTGTTTTTGTACATACTGTTGTAGCCTTTACCTTTAACATGTTTGTCTGTGATTTCTGTTCTGATATTCTGAGACAATTTAAATAAACAGACTGAAGACAAGTTTGAAGACGCCTAGGTGGTAATTATAGGATACATCTTAGTTTAACATGTCCCTGTGGTGAAATATTTTTTAATCTTTGTTAGTGGTACTATTATAAATGTATTTTTATATGTATATACCTTAATAATCCATCAAGGTTCCAAAATCCTAAAGACCTCTCATGGATAAGTATACATCTTTTTTTTATATATTCTTTATTTAGAATTTTCAGTACACAATGAAAAGGACAATTACATGACACATAGATTGCAGAGTAACAAGAAAAGATACAATCTGAGACATACAACCATCAGCGTACTGGAGCCTGGCACGAGTTGTATAAAGGGCCAGTGACATTTCCCGGCTCTCATGGCTTCAACTCAGTGGTCGACCGTTGCTCGCTGTTGGTTCCACTGTGGCCGGGCCAATAGTAACTGACTGTGCCGAAGGGCCATTGTGCGAATGCCTCACAGAGACAACGGGCGTTGTCCCCTCTGATCGTAACCTATGCCCAATCAGCCCAGTCACAGCAGCGTTTAGGCAGCCGTGGTATCTCCAAGCTTTCACTAATACAAAACTACCCCAATAACAATTAATGAAAGTTGAGGTGCTGACTAGACAGTTAGTGACTATCTAGGGGGTGACAACAGAGGGAGGAAAGAGGGAAAGTATAGGTAGGGGAAGAGGAAGCGGAGGAGATGCGGCAGTAAGAGGCAGGGCTGGCACCAGATGGTGGATAATTTAACTGTTTATGCCTCTGTCCCTATTAGATCCTAATTGTGGAATCTACCCAATAAGCCCACTTGATTCTGTGTTCTTCCTCCGACTCTCGTTGGGCCACTATCATCCCCTCGAATCTCTCAATTTCACCTACTCTATTCAGCCACTGTGAGATGCTCGGAGGCGACTGGCTCTTCCAGCACGAAGGGACGCACACTTTTGCGGCATTTACCAGTTGGGGCACCACCGATCTCCGGTAGTTCTTGGCGGGTATGACTGAGTGGTGGAGGAGGAAGAAGGCAGGGTCCCAGGGAATCTCTCTATCAGTCATGCGTTGCACCACTTCTCTGACCCCCTTCCAGAATGATTGTAAGGCCGGGCATGGCCAAAAAGTGTGCAGAAGGTCACCGCGTTCAGAGTTACATCTCCAGCACAGAGGGGGGACAGACGGGAACCATTTGTTGAGCTGTGCCAGGACTCTATACCAGCGCATGAGCACCTTATAATTGCACTCTTTATATTTAGTGCATGTCGAGGTCCTGTGGGCCAGTTCAAGAATTTTCTTACATTGCTTTGGCGTGAATGTGACTCCTAAGTCTTCCTCCCATTTGGCGAAGCATGGGAGATCTCCCTGGTTTTGCGTGCTTAACAGGATTTTATAGGTAAGGGAGAGAGTGTGCCTAGCAGGGCCCTCCTCCTCACACAACCTCTCAAAGCTAGTTGGTTTCCTTAGCTGGTGTAACTGGTGTCTAAGGGATTGCAGAAAATGATTAAGCTGCCTCCACTGCCACGCGTCCCACCTCGGGAGTCCGTGTGTCTCAACCAGTCTCTCCAGTAGCGTGTAGTCACCTATGTGACTGAAATGTTTGGCCCGGCAGATGCCCTTTTTAATCCACTGGTCGGCGGGCCTACCACTCAGCCCAGGTGTAAACTCTGGGTTTCCAAGTATCGGGAATAACGGGGAAAAAGAGGGAGACAACTCGTCACGCTGAAGGAGCTTGTGGCACACCTTAAGTGTAGACCCTATTGTTGGTTGTAGCTGCTCTTTTCCCACAGCCTGCTTTGCTACCCATGGGAGGCTACTAAGCGGAATTGTGGAGCTGCTTTGTTCAATCTGGACCCACTGTTTGTGATCAGCATGCCTGTTCCAGTCAACCACCCTGGTAAGGTGGGCGGCAGCATAATACATTCCCGGGTCTGGCACCCCTAGCCCTCCCTCCTCTTTGGGTCTAGTCAAAAGGCTTCTTCTGACTCTCGGGCTTCTGCCCAGCCAAACAAAATTCGAGAAAACCCCGCCTATCCTCCGGAGGAAAGAGCCAGGGATCGCAATTGGGAGGGCCTGTAGCAGGTATAAGAGGCGAGGCAGCAGATTCATCTTAAGTGAATTACATCTCCCGAACCAGGAAAGCTTTTTGTGCGCCCATGTGTCTATATCTTTGGTGAAGGTTTTCAGGAGTGGGGGGAAGTTAAATTCAAATAGTCTACTCGGGGACCTCCCTATTTTCGTGCCCAGGTACGTGATATGATCCCGTGCCCATTTAAACGCCGGTAGATTTACGTTAAGGATCTCCGACTTCTGCATATTGATCTTATAGCCGGAGAGGCCTCTGTACGTCTCAAGCTCTTTAATTAAATTTGGGAGAGATATTTCCAGGCTAGTCACAAAAAACAGCAGGTCATCTGCATATGCCGCTATTTTGCAGTGTCCAGAGGGCATGTGTATGCCCTGTACGCTCTGATTATCTCTAATATTACAGAGGAGAGGCTCCAGCGTCAAGATGAATATCAGAGGTGACAGAGGTCACCCCTGCCTCGTCCCATTACCGATGCTGAAAGGTTCTGAAGTCGTACCATTGACTCCCACTACTGCAGTAGGGCCATGGTATAGACTCGTTACCCAGCCTAGCATGCTATCCTGCAAACCAATGTGCCTGAGGACTCCAAACATAAAATCCCACTGCACTCTATCGAACGCTTTTTCAGCATCGGTTGATAGGAGAAGCGTGGGGAGGTTGCGTTGAGCCGCCAGGTAGATAAGGTTTATTGTCTTTGTGGTATTATCCCGGGCTTCCCTGTAGGGCATAAATCCAACCTGGTGTATAACGGATAAGTATACGTCTTAATCTATAAAAACCCCTTCAGTCTAAAAATTTCCCCAAAATTTCCTTTATAAGCTTATTGTTATATGCTTACAATCTAATATGCAAAAATAAGTTAAAAGATTGGAACACGCACACAAAACTTTACATAGTAAACATTCCCCTAAATACAGACTATGTTATACTAGATATGTTGTAATAGATTTAATATAAATAATAACATGTATTTGAACACTGAAATTACGTATGAAACAAATGATGTTCTAACACAAGAATTGTACACTGGATTTTATAAAATATTGTCTTACTAAAAATATCTGAAACTAAAAACGGGCATTAATTGGTAACACAAACCTCTGCATGGACTTCAAGAAATCATTGTCTGTGAATACAGTATGTGAATACAGGTCACAATGAAATGTGCAAGTTAAAGCTGAAGAGTAACTAAACACATGGATGCAGGAATACATTAGGAGAGAGGGTCCTGCCCTTGCAAGCGTACAATTTAACATCTGAAAATGTTTATGAAAGCCACAACACCATGTCCAGTGGAGGAGAGAGTCCAGCTTGTTTTCAGTGCAAAGCTCCAAAGTCTCTATCTCTGAAGATATGAGATTGATGCTGAGCAGTATATAGAGGTTTTATGTGCCAATCCAGACATTGGCCTTGATTCATTCAGAGTTGAAAAAAGTCTCATGTAGTGAAAAAATCAATTCATGAGAAAAAAACCCTGATAATTTCACTTTTAGTGAATCACCAGATAGGAAGACAGTGAAAGTCAATGGTGAAAGTCAATGGCACTTCTTTAGTCCTGAAAAAAGTATTGACCTTTTTGCTCCTTTTTACTCTGTAGTAACAAGTGCTATTGACTTTCATTGTCTTCATATCTGGCCATTCACTAAAAGTGAGATTGTCAGGCTTTTTTTCTCTTGAATTTAATTTTTTACTACCGTAAGAATTTGTTTCAACTCTTAGTGAATCAAGGCCATTGTTTCTTCAAGGGAAGGTGTTACATATTTTAGTAAAACAGTGAAGACGATGAAGATTGCACAATATAGGACAGAAACATTAAAAGTTTGGACTAGGCCAATATAACCCTAATGCTGTTCTTTCTGCGCTAGATGTTAATGTTTCTGTTGATGTTAACAATAATCTGTGCAGGATATGGTAGGTTCCAAAGAAGTGGCCTTAAATGAAAGACTAAATGAAATGAATGGATCAGAGCAGCAAGGTGCAGTAAAAACAACAAACCCAAGAGGAGAGGGCATCTTCTGTTTGGTTATTCAAGAATAAGAGGTGTTGACTTTGGACAGATAAAAATAAGCTAAAGGAGTTGAGATGTCTCCCAGATGCTGCTGTTAATAGGAATAAGAGACGTATTCTGAATATTGTCACTACAAGTGGACCTTGTGCTACACCTTGGCACAAATGATTTATCCCCAAAAAATGTGTTTTCCGTACAAAGGGACTTCCTAAATTTCAATCAGGAGCTTTGTAAAGTAACAAGTTCTATCAAATTGTATGAGGTTTTGCCAGTTTGTAATCAGGAAAAAGCACTCTGTATCGCTAGGCTTACGGTGTGGTTACATCAGTAGTGTGAAGATAAAGGCTTTGGATGTATTAGTCATGATGTTAGAAGGTGGTCAAACAAGGAGTTGTACAAGAGGGGTGGTTTGCATTCTTCACAGAAAGGCACAACATAACTTGGGGTAGAACTTTATTGGACAGAGAATTAAACTAAATGAAAGGCACAGAGATTTAACCTGTAATGATGATTTCTGTCTCCAACAACTTAGGATGAAGCAGGGTGTTGGCACTTCTGGAAGCCTGGCTGTGGTAAGAGAGAGGTGGGAAAGGGACACAGGAAAAGGCTTGAGTGGAAAAGTTTGCCTGTTTGTTGATGATACAAAGGTGAGTAATTGGGTGGATATTCCTGGAGGTTTCTGCAACATGATTTACCGTATATACTTGAGTATAGGCCGACCCGAATATAGGCCGAGGCACCTAATTTTACCACAAAAACCTGGAAAAAGTTATTGATCCGAGTATAAGCCGAGGCGGCTTTTTTCAATTGGAATTGGAGTTGATTTGAGGAATCACCCCTGACCACGCCCCCAGCCATCACCTAAGAATTAAATAAAAATAAATAATAATAATACAGCCAGTTAGGGGCATCCCTCATTACAGCCATTCAGGTGTAACACAGCACACACACAACATACACACAGCACACACAACACACACACAAACACAACACAGCACACAATACAGCACACATACACACACAAGGCACACACAACACACAGCACACAACACAGCACACATACAATGCACACAACACACACACTCACCAGTTCAGCTCCTGCACAATCTTCAGCGAGGCTCCTTCCAGCCAAGGCAACGGTGCGGGACAGAGTGAGGATGGCGTGGGACGACGGCATGGGACGCGGCCAGTCGCAATGGCGACCCCTATAGCTACGCCCCTGGACGCGGGGCAGAAGAGCCGCCTCGGAGGCTTCAGAACTCGGCGGGGAGATCAGTACACCCAGCGCGAGGTGGGTGTACCAAGATGGCGGCCGGCGCGCTCCGCGCCGCCACGTCACTGGGGCCCGGGCCGCCATCTTGGTACACCCACCTCGCGCTGGGTGTACTGATCTCCCCGCCGAGTTCTGAAGCCTCGGCGGCTCTTCTGCCGCCTCGGAGGCTCTTCTGCCGCTTCCTCCACCCCCTCGCTCAGGTAAGTCAGGTTACTGACTCGAGTATAAGCCGAGGCTGCTTTTTTCAGCCCAAGAAGTGGGCTGAAAAACTCGGCTTATACGCGAGTATATACGGTAGCTTTACTGGATAAATGGTCAAAATTGTGGAAACTGGAGTTTAATGTCTCTAAATGTAAAATCATGCACTTGGGTAGCAGGAATCCCTGCTCTGAGTACCGTATGGGCAGCACTGTGTTAGCCAGGAGGAGAGAGATTTAGGGATATTGATTACTGATAGCTGCAAGATAGCTGGACAGGGTAGCCAGGCAGTAGGAAAAGCAAGCAGGATACTCGGCTGCATAGTTTGAGGCATCACCAGTAGAAAGAGGGAGGTTGTGATGCCGCTGTATAGAGCCCTGGTGATGCAACAGCTAAAATACTGTGTGCCGTTCTGGAGACCCCACCAACAAAAGACTTTATTCAAATAGAACGACTTAAACTTAAAACATATCAGAAGAGACTTAAAGAACGTAATTTGTACAGTCTGGAGGAAGGAGAGAAGGGGCATTATTGAGATCTTAAAATATGTGAAAGGATTGAATAAGGTTCAGGAGGGAAAAAGAAACTTAATGACAGAACAAGGGGGCACAACCTGAAGCTAGTTGGAGCGAAGATCAAGAGCAATGTTAGAAAATATTATTTTACAGAAAGAGTAGTAGATGCTTGGAACAAACATCCAGCAGAGGTAGTTGAAAAATCGTCAGTAAGTTAATTTAACCCTTTAACCCTTTCTCTGCCAGCCTACCTGCAGCTTTTGTCACCCTCTGTTGCCAGACCATGTTTCACTATCTTGCGCTACACATGTTCAACTGTGATTTTTGAAAGGATTTCCAGGGTCTGGGCTTCAACATGAAATGTCTTGTTTGCCCTTTTTTTGTGTGTATTCTCAATTCTTTTTGGTGAAATATGTGCAAAAAAAAATAAAAAAAATCTATTTTTTGCAATTTGTAGTGTTTTTTTGTAATAAAAAATGTAAGTAATAAAATGTACGGTAAGTTTTTCAATAAAATTTTATTGCGTGCAAAATCCCGGTCACAGTGGTATCACATATTTATTGTATATGATGCCCTTTCCTGCCCAGGAGACTCCCCCAAACTGAAACAGAGCTTTAGGAGATTTTCAGATAAAATACAACTGCGCTATGCACACCTTGCAGTTTTTCCAGAAAAACAACCTTTTACATTTAAAATACCCCCCACAAACTATTTATTTTCTGGAAGTACACGCCTCAAGCTTTCTAGGCGTACCAAGCTTGTTTATGTAGGCTTAGTTTTCTGGAAGTAATCCCTCAATGTATTCTTTGGTTGCACAAAGTTTCCCTAAAAAAGAATAAAAAGGAAGAATCAAGCCACATTTTCCTAAAAAAAAACTATATGCAAAAATCTCAAAAAGCAACATGCCCCGAACAGAACGATACCCAACATGCATAGGTACTGTCAAGGGAAGAGTTGGCAAACACCACAAAGTAAAGCATGCGAATAACGGTAATTTTACTTGAAAATTTCAGCTCTGCAGACAAAGTGAGCACCTTGCAATTTTTCAACCAAAACAACCGTTTACATTTGGAATATCCCCCATAAAACATATATTCCCTGAAAGTACATATGTTAAGCTTTCTAAGAGTACCCGGCTTGTTGTAGTAGGCTCACCTTTCTGGAAGTAATCCCTTGAAGAATTCTTAGGCTGCACAGGGTTTCCCTAAAGAAATGAATAAAAAAACTGAATAAATAACATGTTTTCCTAAAATATAAATATGCAAACAAGAAAAAACAAGCTAAATCTGAAAGAACAAGGTCCTCTGAGCAGAACAATATCCAACATGCATAAGTACTATTAACCCTTTTAATTGCCAGCCTACTTGAAATTTTGTCACCCTCTGTTGACAGGTAATTTTTCCCCATTTTGCCCCATGTTTAACCGTGATTTTTGCCGGAATTTTCAGGAATATATATATATATATATATATATATATATATATATATTGCAGCAGAGTTTAGGCCTTAACATGAAATGTCTTGTTTGCAATTTTTCTACTGTTTTTTAAATATTTTTGCGTAAAAAAACAAAACAATAAATAAAATATTTTTTAGACAATTGTCCCCTTTATTTTAAATAAAACATTTGTTTTATTAATGAAAACCATATTGCATGTGAAAGCCCCATTTCTCCTGATTACAACAGTACCACATATGTATCGGTAGCCCCCCATTCCTGCCCAGGAGACCCCCAAACTGAAAATAGCACTTTATAACATTTACAAATAAAACACTACTATCCACACTATAAACATAAGGGGTTAATTAAAAAAAAAATGACATAAGGTCCTGGGGAGGGGGAACCATTTTTTGGGAATTTTAAGGGTTAAAAACCCTTAAAAATCCCCCCAAAAATTACGTGGGGCCCCCCTTACCCATCATAACCAGCCCGGGACCAGCTATGGGGGCTTGTAGGAACAGGGCGAAGGGACCAGTTTTGGTGGCCCCCCGCCCTGCCGGCTACAAGCTCCGTGGCCCAGCTCTTCTGCCCCCCCTTCGGGCTTTGGGGAGGCTGGTAATTGGGGGTGCGGGGGTTAATGGCAAGTCACCCGCTAGTTGCAGGTGACTTGCCAGCCCCCAGCCTTGTGAACTGATATAGGGGTCTCATGGACCCCTTACCAGTTCACAAAGGGCTAACATTAAAAAAAAAAACACCACACAAAATGTAATTTATTTTTTTAGTTTAGTTTAGTTTTTTTTCTTCACTCACCTCACCCGATTGTCAGCTCCTGTGTCGATCAGCTGTCAGATGCCCTGGTGATCGCTGGCCAGAGGAGGGGGGGGCAGGGGATCAGAGCATCCCCTTCCCCTCCAGTGCTCTGCCCAGCGATCACCAGGGCATCTGACAGCTGAGCCGAGGAGAGCCGGGACGACACCCGGGAGTGACGTCATAAGCCCCGCCCCCAAGGGTGCAAGTCGTCAAGATGGCGGCGCCCATCGGATGGCAGGGGGAGAGTGCATTTTGAGCCCTCTCCTGAAGACTAAGCAGCCTGGGGGGGGGGGCAATCAGAGCCCCCCCCCCCCCCCCCAGTGAAGAGGAGACCCGGCGGGAGGCAGTAAATATTGTAATTTTTTTTTTTTTTTTACAGTTAGCAGCTGCTGCTGCTGCCGAAGCGGGGGGGGGGGCTATTCCGGGGGGATCGGATGGCACCAAATTAAAGAGGAGACCCGGCCGGATCCAACGAGGGGTCAGGTGAGTATTTTTGATTGTTATTTTTTTAACTAGTGGGAGAAAGTCAGGCACGTAGATTCTAACTGCTTGCCACTTAAGTGGAGTAGAAGTGACCACGTAGAATCTACGTGCTTGGCACTGAAAGGGTTAAGTGCCAGCCTTCCTAGAGTTTTTGTCACCCTCTGTTGCCAGACCATGTTTCACTATTTTGCGCTCCACATATTCAACTGTGATTTATGAAGGGATTTACAGGGATTTCCCAGGAAAATGATATACTGTTTTTTTCAGCTGGGCTTCAACATGAAATGTCTTGTTTGGCCTTTTTTTGTATATTCTTAATACTTTTGAGTAAAATATGTGCAAAAAAATTACAATTTGTAGTATTTTTTTGCAATAAAAAATGTAAATTTATCAATAAAATGGTATTGCGTGTGAAATCCCCAAATTTCTCCCGGTTACAACGGTACTACATATGTATAGGTAGACACCCTTTCCTTCCCAGAGCACGCCCCCAAACTGAAACAGCACTTTAAGAGATTTTCAGAAAAAATATATAATACTGTATGTTATGTGCTATGCGCACCCTGCAGTTTTTTGAGAAAAACAACCTGTTACATTTGAAATACCCCCCACAAACTATATATTCTCTAGAAGTAAACACGTTGAGCTTTCTAGGCGTACCAGGCTTGTTGACATGGGCGCAGTATTCTTGAAGTAATCCCTCAATGAATTCTTTGGTTGTGCAGAGTTTCCCTAAAAAGGAATAAAAAGAAGAATCAAAGCCACATTTTCCTAAAAAAAATATATACAAACAAGAAAAAACAAAATACATCTGAATAAGCAACATCCCCCGAACAGAACGATACCCAACACGCATAGGTACTGTCAAACACCCCAAAGTAAAGCATGCGCACAACGGTCATTTTAATTGAAAATTTCAGCTCTGCTGACAAAGTGCGCACCTTGTGGTTTTTCAACCAAAACAACCCTTTACATTTGGAATACCCCCATAAACCATATATTCCCCGAAAGTACATATGTTAAGCTTTCTAAGCGTACCCAGCTTGTTGTAGTGGTCTTATCTTTCTGGAAGTAATCCCTCAAAGAATTATTAGGTTGCACAGGGTTTCCCTAAAAAATGTATAAAAAAGCAGAATAAAAGACATGTTTTCCTAAAATAACAATATGCAAACAAGAAAAAACAAGCTAAATCTGAAAGCACAAGGCCCCACGAACAGAACAATATCCAACATACATAACTACTTTCAACCCTTTTAACTTCCAACCTACTTGAGACTTTGTCACCCTCTGTTGACAGGTCATTTTCACCTTTTTGTTCCATGTTTAACTGTGATTTTTGCAGGAATTTCCAGGAAAATTATATATATTTTTGTTTGCATCAGGGTTTAGGCTTTAACATTAAATGTCTTGTTTGTATTTTTTCTACTGTTTTTTAAAATATTTTTGCTTAAAAAAAACAAAAAATAAATATTTTTTAGAAAATTGTCTCCTTTATTTTAAATACAACATTTGTTTTATTAAAGAAAACCATATTGCATGTGAAAGCCCCATTTCTCCCGATTACAACGGTACCACATATGTATCAGTAGCCCCCACCATTCTTGGCCAGGAGACCCCCCACTATAACATTTACAAATAAAATACTACTAAGTACTAAGTACTATTCACACTATAAATATAAGGGGTTAATTTAAAAAACAATGACATAGGGTCCCCCTTACCCATCATAACCAGCCAAGGACCAGCTATGGGGGCTTGTAGGAACAGGGCGCAGGGGCCAGCTTTGGTGGCCCCCGCCCTGCCAGCTATAGGTTCCGTAGGCTGGGCTCTTCTGCCCCCCCGGGCTTTGGGGAGGCAGGAAATTGGGGGTGCCGGGGGTTAATGGCAAGTCACCCGCTAGCCAAAGGTGACTTGCCAGCCCCCAGCCTTGTGAACTGGTATAGGGGTCTCATATTTTATTTATTATTTTTTATTTAATACTTACCTCCCCATCCATCCTCGACCACTGTGTCCCACGCTGATCGCTCTGGCTTCTGCTCTCCTGCTGCTGCTGGAAGCCCTTTATAGCTGCCTGGTGACAGGTAACAAAGGGTTAATTAAAAAAAGAACAACATAGGGTCCCCATTTTTTGAGGAATTTTAAGAGTTAAAAACCCCTAAAAATCCCCCCCAAAAATGACATGGGGTCCCCCTTACCCAGCATTACCAGCCCAGGACCAGCTATGGGGACTTGTAGATCAGGGTGCAGGGGCCAGCTTTGGCCCCCCACCCTGCAGCCTACAAGCCCACATACCCTCTGTGGGCCCAGGCTCTTCTCCCCCCCCCGGGCTTTGGGGAGGCAGGTAATGGGGATTCCAGGGGTTAATGGCAAGTCACCCGCTAGCCGCAGGTGACTTGCCAGCCCCCAGCCTTGTGAACTGGTATAGGGGTTTCATGGACCCCTTACCAGTTCACAAAGGGTTAACAATAGAAATAAAAACACACAGACACATCAGAAAAAAATGACATTTATTTTATTTTTTTTCTTTACTCACCTCCGATCCTCATCTGTCCCCCGGCGACCCCCGATGACAGCTGCCAGGTGCTTGGTGGAGGGAGCCTGGGGGGGCGAGGGATCACAGCCCTCTCCCCACCTCCGTGCTCTTTCCTCCAAGCACCCGGCAAGACTGAATGATCGTGTGCGGGTGTGAGAGGCCAGCTGCCCCAAAGGGCAGGGCTAGCAGTCGCGATCCAGGAAGTGAGGGGCAGGGCAATTTCTCACCCTCTCCTCACCTTGGAAGAGCCGGGGGGTGATCGGAGGCCCCCCTCCGGAGAAGAGGAGACCCCGCGAGAGTTAACGCAACCAAAGGTGAGTAAATGTCTTTTTTTTGTTTTTTTTACCGATAGCGTCCGCTGTCAAAGTGGGGGGGGGGGGCGCTATTCGAGGGGTTCTCTTAGAGATACCCAGGGGGGATCGGATGGCACCAAATTAAAGAGGAGACACGGCCGGATCGATAGAGGTGAGTATTTTCTTATTTTTTTTTTGGCCGCTAGCAAGGGTAAAAGCCAGGCATGTGAATTTTACGTGGCTGGCACTTAAGGGAAGGAGAGGCAACCACATAACATTTACGGGCTGGGCACTTATAAGGTTAAACATGCCTGGGATAAGCACACACCTATCCTAAGATAAAGAGTACATACAGTATACACATAAGGGCAGACTACTGTAGATGAACCATATGTATCTAAACTAGAAAAGCCAACACTACTTGTCACCCACTCACCCTCATAAATCCAGTGCATAGATGTCCATGTCCCAGCTAATCATAAGAGCAGTAGAGAATATCCAGCACTGATGTAAAACATCCGTTTATTTAAAGTGTTTGGCAAGTCAAAAGTTTAAAAAAAAAACATATCAGTAGCTTACCTTTTATTGAGTGGCCTATGCATTGTGTTCCTACTCTTCTTAGTGAGGAAACTTCCACATCAGCTTTCAGTTCCCACCAGGCTGATCCATCAATCAACCTTCAGTGGATCAAGAATGGAAACACCCCCACTCCCTCCCCAGACATCCTGATTGTCTGACTCTCTCTCCAGCTCTGAAACCCTGCCCTCCTCTCACACTCATCAGTGTGCTTACATCACATTGCTGTTGCCACACCAACTGTTTCCCCTCATTTTTCTATGTATCTCTAATGCTCTAATACTTTTACAAATAACTTAGGAACCACAGGGTCTTATTGAAAACTGATTAAATCTTAGGACAGTGTAACGTGTAGCCCGAGACAATGGGACAACAATTAGGCTTGCCTTTAGAATAACTTTAATCTTCTTTTAAAATATTGAACACAACAATAATGTAATAGTAAAACCAACAGATCAATCTGATGCGTTTTGGGATAAGACCTTATCCCAAATGCTAAACCACATACTGAGTCCATCACAACAGCATGGCTTCGCAGACCTTTCACCAATAAAAAACATTTGTGTGCAATGTAAAATAAAAAAAAATACGGCAAAGAAGAACCAGGACCATTGAGCATCTAGAATCCTACATTAGACACAAACAGGACAACATTCCCCTCCAACAACTCCAGCCAGGGCCGGCACCAGCACAGGGCAAACCTGGGCAATTGCTAGGGGCCCTGGCATCTTGCCAGGGGCCATTCATGCTCACTCTTGGCCATGGTATTATTTTACAGGGGACCTGAACCGCCTAATGCTGTGTTGTGTGCAGACCCGCTCATGGCTGGCCTGAGCAACAGGGGATGATCAGCAACATTGGAGAAGGTGGTATGGAATGGAGCGGAATTGATGAAAGCTCAGAAAGTGGCTGAAGAGTGATTGGTAGCAGTAGAAAATTCAGCAAGGACTAGAGAACGATTGGCAACTAGAGGGATGGCAATAAGGACTGGAGGGCGTTCAGCAGCAGAAGATGACCAATTTGTGGCATCAGAGCTGAAAGGTGAGATCATGTGACACAATACTTTGAGGCCCACTAAGACTCTTCTGCCCAAGGGCCCCCACAAACCTAGAGCTGGCCCTGACTCCAGCTTTTGGTCTCCTCACAATCCAGACATGTATAGACTGAATAGATGAGGGGATGCTACAAACTGGTAGACATGGCGATGTCTCAACGTTTTTGAGATGTGTTGGTTCTGAATACGTTTTAATGACACTTTCAACTTCTGATGTTCTAGGTTCTTCTGTGGATACAATATGGTTAGGGGGAGAGAATGAGCGAGGTGTCAGGACAAGCAAGTGGGACAGACACTTTAATTAATTGCTCAAATCATGCAAATTAAGATAGTTAGGCAGCAAGCAGCTCACCTTTACCTCTTCCATGTGCCTCTCCTTCATTCCTCCTGCAGTGCCAGGTAGAAAGTGTAGCAGATCTCTAATGTTTGCCCTCCTTTCAATTTCATTCCTCCAGGACCATGAAAAAAGTGGCCTCACAGTCACTCTGCTTTAGCGACTACGACAAGCCACATTGGTCCCACAGCTGTCTCTGAACACAGAATCAACTGTGAGATGTTTTGAAATGGCTCATTTGACTCACTTTGCTCACACCAGGGATAAGGTGGAAGGAAGTTAGCAGGTACCTGGGCAGGGACTCAAATTTAAATTTTGGTGAGCCCTATTTTTCTGGCCACAAACATTGCAACCTAGATAAATCTGAACAATTTGGTGAAAACGATGTGATATGAGAGCCTGTCTAACTGAAAATGGACTGAATAGATGTATTCATTTTTGCTTTGTTGCTCAGTTGGTCACTCAGAATAGTTCCCTAGTATATGGCCAACTTTAAAGTGGACCATAACCCAGGATTTTGACTATCCTGGGTATTGTTCTTGCTGTTGGGGTACCCGATCGGGGATGCCCTGCTTTGTGAAACCCCCCAGGTCGCCCAAACAAACTCAACACTTCCCGGTCCTATGACGCATGCGCGGCTTCTCGTTCAATCAGTGCGCTCGGATCCGCTCAAGCCCCTTTGTCCAGGAGCTGGTCTAATGCAGATGCGAGCCTACTGGTGGCCACATCCCCCGCTACCCTCTAACAGGGAGCATGCCTGCCCCAGCCATTCACAAATGCCCTACTAAAGGGATAGCGGGATGTGGCCACAGCTTGTGCATGTGCCATTGGACCGGGAATAAAGGTGAGTTTCCTGGTACCTGGGGGGTTTCATACAGTGGGCATCCCGATTCTGGATGCCCCGGGAGGAGGAAATGTAGCGGCCCTGGAATCTTATAGATATAAGTCGGTGGCCGCCACACTCCTATCCTTTTTTGAAACCAGAATAATGGGTGGTTGCAAGGATGTCACTTGGTCCTGATGAAGGGGGTGTGCATACCCCCGAAATGTCAACCAATTACCACTATGGACTTAATATAATTTATTGATCATTTGAATTTATTGATCATAGAATACATAGCTATTTTAAAGTATGATATCTTTTAATAGGTGATAAGCTCAGACATAGCAGCGCACCATCTGTTGTTATGTAGCCAGAAAAACACTTTGCTGATCATAATGTTCTCTTATACTCAAGCAGTCAGTGAGTAATGCTGGTCACCGGGTGACTTGAATGGTATAAGGGCATTGCATACTATGAGACAGAGAAAGCCTGCTACAAAGCCTCAGATAACAAACTGGAAGTTAAAGTGGACCAACACCCACCGCTGATCGGCCCGGGAATCTATAAGATTCCCGAGCCGACCAGCTCCCTGCCTGCGGGGCACCCCGATCGGGGGTGCCCCGCTGTGTGAAACCCACCAGGACGCCCGCAAATCCTACCTGTTCCTCGTTCCAATGGCGTATGCGCGGGGCCGCCACCTCTCACGCATCCCTCTAGCAGGGCGCGCACCCGCGCCGGCCGTTTGTGAATGGCCGGAGCGGGCGCGCTCCCTGTAAGAGGGATGCGCGAGATGCGGCGGCGGGCGCTCTCACCTTGTCCGTCGACGGACCTCGCCTGTCCGTCGGCAGTGATTGGTGGAGCGAGTCACGTGGGAGCGGGGTCAGGTGAGTTTTTGGGGCTTTCTGGGGGGTTTCACACAGCGGGGCACCCCCGATCGGGGTGCTCCGCGGAAGTGGACCAACACCCAGGATAGTGAAAATTCTGGGTGTTGGTCCACTTTAAGCTCTAACTCGGTCTATTTTTGAGTTTCCAGAATATTATGTAATTATTCAAGTTCCATACAAAGGTTCTGATAATGTCACCCCCACTTTGCATTGTCTTGTTTTTATTTGACAAAAGCAAAGTTAAAGTTTACAATTTAACTGTCAGGCTGACTCACCCTTATTGAGCACGCTGAATGACTAAGTACATTACATGCGTCTTTTGTTTGTGTTAATTGCATTGTGAATACATCAAATGGGGATCTCCATGTAAGGCAAATTAAAAAACCAAGGATGGAGCTGAGCTGTTACTTTAACTGGCCATCTACTTGGGATCTGATTGTTTCATGAACAATTACAACTATAACTTTCATCTCTCATCAGAGCCTTCAACAGCAACAGGCATATTGGAGAATGCTGACATTATTCTGTCTGCTATGAGCAATGCTCAGTGAAAAGAATCATACTGCTTCCTGTCCTACGATTTAGTCTGATGCTGATACTGCTAAGAATATGTACATAACGCTGTCTTTAACCCCTATCTGTCCTAGTGAAATAGAAAAAACTTCCAATATGTCTGCATGTTTGTCTCCATTAACAGGTGCAGCTCCAGACACACAGTGCATAGTTTGAGGGTGCTGGAACACAGGGTTCCTTACAGTCAGCTGCTCAACCAAACCTAAAATATCCTTTTATCAAAAGGGCAAAACAGTTAGGGGGTTAAAGAACAGTAGATATGTTCTAGTTTCATAATAGGTGGCAAAGGCTCTGGTATAAAATGTACTAATCATCCAGCACCCACCATGCAACGTCCTACATTCTCCACCTCCATTGCAATGGAGGTGCAATGCTATGTCGACCTTGTAATTAATTGAGTGGACATGCAAATGGACGCAATTCTGTTCTGGAGGAGGCTGAGAACGGAGACTGGAGCTGCATGGCAGGGTGCTCGACTTTGCCTATTGGTATGTTTTATAAAACCAGAGCAAGACAGGAGAGTAGCAGGGAACAAAAGGTGAGCATAACTCTTTTTTGTGACAGGGCAGGTACTTGGAAACCAGTTGCATAATTAAAACTCTAAACAACATCACCCAAATCACATATACCTACTTACCCTCACATGCCCACCACAACCCCTGCAGACACATAGCCTATTACAGCGAATCCCCCATCTTCACACACACACACACACACACACACACACACAAAACCTGACTTTAATTATTTATTGATATACTGATACTATTATAACACTTGCAGGGGACTAACCGGTCAGCAGGTAGCCACAGACTGCAGTGGTAAGGTCAGCTTTAAAGTATAATCCACAGAAATATGTCATGGTCAAGCACACAGTCCTTGAAATCCAATAGGCATATGTCACAGCACTGCACTTGTAATCAACAGAAATCCAATCCTATAGTAATCCAACAGATCTATGTCACGATCAGCCAATAAACTTCCACATCACTCAGTGTCGACTTAAAGTTATACTACAGGCAAGCCCGATTGTTGTTCCATTGTCTCAGGCTTCACGTTGCGCTGTTCCAAACTTCAATCCATTTTCAAAAGTTATTTGTAAAAGTATTAGAGCATTGGAGATGCAGAGAAAAAATGGGTGTGGCAACAGCGATGTGATGTAAGCACACTGTGTGCTTTACATTTACATATATCTTTACATATATCATTGTAAAAGAATAGGTGCATTGTTGTGCCACTAGTTATAACTGCCAGCACATAAGGCTCGATTCAGAGAGACAAAAAAAAACTTCAGTTTTAGTGCCCAACTGTTTTTTTTTTAAATGTTTCCGCACTCGTATGAGTGTACGAGTGATTCTATGCATGCATTGCAATCCTTCTGTAAAGTTTCCGTCCGTTCGTACGGCATTTTCCAGCGTGACTTTTCCGTTTCATTTTCACATGTTACAACGTAGGCTTTCGTTTTTGCCCTTTTCCCATTGTATCCTCCCACGAATCCTTTACGTTTCCCGTTAGATTCTGATTCCCCTTTTCAATAAATATTCGTCCAGACGGAGATCCTTACGATCTTGCGCCTGCGCACTACAAACTTAACTCATTAAAGTGCTCGCCTACATATTTGCCACCCTTACTTCTACTACAATGTTTAGCTAAATCACTTAGCACTATCCTCCATCTTCCCTTTTGGACCCTTAAAGCTCACCCAAACCACTTAGCACTATCCTCCATCTTCCCTTTTGGACCCTTAAAGCTCACCCAAACCACTTCGCGGTTAGGTTCTTCTTCCATTTTAGCCCCCTAAAACTTACCCAAATCACTTCTGTGAATATTCATCTTTAAAGATTTCTGGGCCCATTAGTTTTGTGTTAATGCATTTTGTAACTAAAATGACACTGTAACATTTTTTTTTTGATTCCATCATAAAATATAACATTTTTTAAAATTTAGAAAATTTCAATTTTTTACAGCTATAAAAAACAAAATACATAGCAATGGCAGGCCACATAACATTATTCTTCATCTGTGGTCCCCAACGAGTTGTGCAGCTCCTGCATCTCTCCCACCAACTGAAGGACCCTGACACTCAGTTGTGCCACTCTGGCACGTGTGGTCCCTGTTAAAAAACGTAAATTAAAATATTGGTATAACCTTGTTGGAGTCATACTGCAGTTCCCCCCCCCCCCCCGTATGGTCCAAACACCTAAATCTGGACTTCAAAAGCCAGAGGGCCCTCGCCACCACGGCCCGGGTTTTGCATAGTATCCTATTAGAGAACCCCTGGCCCACATTCTGCAGGCAAAAAACGGGCATCAGGAGCAAGGGCAGGAGTGGATATCCAGAATCCCTTGAAAGAATTTAAAAATACTAACATAAAATACACATTCTAAGCTACAATATTGTTTAACATGTCATCAAGGGCTAAAAACAGCCATAGGTTAAGACATGAGTCATCAACTATATTCATTGCCATACAGTGAAAATGGATTGATGGAATGTGAGCAAACTTACCCAGGAGCCAACCACCAGATAATTCTCCAGACTCAAACTGACTAAATTAGCCGGAGCTCGGCAATATATAAGCATCATGGGACGACCCTGGATGCCCTGCAAGAACACTGAGGAATCGCATAGCTGGACCAAACACTGCTTGTATGTTGTGCGAGTGGCACATCTTGCGGTTCCAGCAACCAAATATAAAATGATTACACAAAGCAAAGGTAACCAACTAAAACAAGAACTCTTACAACAAATTAAGATTTTAGTTCAACAATCCAAATATACACAAAGGACATAAGTCTTAAAAAATATAGCAATTATATGGATGTGTGGGAAAATAAAGGTTTACATGCTAAGGACTAATTAAGGTCAGCATTAAAATGCTTCGATAAGGCATACATGAAATGTATTGATTTAGGTATGCATTGCTATACAATTTATGCCCTCGCCCATGCTGATACATGCAATGCCTTGGTGCTAAAGGCGCGCAGACTCCTCCACATAGCCGCAAAACATGTTCAACAATAGCAATCCGAGCCCTCAAAGGTCCCGTAAGTGGATCGGAAATGAAACGGATTTATAGGGTGGTGGTCCATCGGAAATCAGCTCTCTGAATCAGAAGCAAGCCCATCCCAACAGCGTAAGTTATGTGAACGAACGAAAAATATCAGATTTTGTTTGGAAAATGATCCGAACTAACGGAAATGATCCGATTTGCTTTCGTTCATCGAAAGCGCATATACACATTTTCCCGAACGTTCGTACGAATGAAAAATGGACGAAAAAAAGCAAAAAAATAACAAACACCCACCAAAACTTTCACAAACAGCTACGGAAGTCCAGACGAATGTGTCTCTGAATCGAGCCTATAGTGTGACCAGAAAAAGGTGGGTGAGAGATGCTGCACGTTAAGAGCGTCTCCAGCCTGCCAGCACATAAGATTGATTCATGGTCGGTGCACAAAAATGCTGAGGTGGAGTGCAAACAATTCCACATGCTCATAGGTGCATGATCATGGCTGAACTGGGAGCACATGCGAATTGCACCAATTTGCGCTTTCCACAAGAAAAATCTGCTGTTGTAAAGCGCAAATGACCCTGCTCCACGCACATTTGGCTGGCTAAGCGCTTAACAAAAACAAACAAATGTGAAAAAGAACATAAAAAGGGTTCAATCCCTAAAAAGAACTTCCATTGTCCAAAAACACGCAGGACGCTGTTGGCATGTGTTTTCGGAATGAAATAAGCCTGTTACTCATTGGCATTTGCAGTTTCCTCCACCTGTTTGCTGGAAAAAATTCACTCTTCAAATTGCCACATTTGGGCACGTTTTTCTGCCCTCTAAACTTACCATAAATCAGGTGCCATAGGCAGTTTGGTGCGCAAAAATGAGGCTAGCGAAAAAATTCAGGCGCAAATTGGCGCATTGGCGAACACTAGTATGCAAATTGGCGCAAAAACAAATGCGCATTCTATTTTGACAACTATGAATCAGGCAGAAGCCTGAGCACGACTTGATGCTCAGAAAAAGTTGCGGAAATTCATTCATACATGACCATGAATCAATCTAGATAGTTTGACCAAAATGGAGAGAGAGGCAGCTAATCAGGACGTCTGGGGAGGAAGTGGGGGGTGTTTTTGTTCTTGGTCCACTGAAGGTGAATTAAAGGATCAGGTCATCGGGTGAGGATTAAAAACTGAATGAGGAAGTGATTTCCTCACTAAGAAGACTGACAGAGGAGGAATCACAGCACTCCAGCCACTAAAAGGTAAGCTACTGACAATTTTCGTGAGACCTTCTCCACCTTAGGGCTAAGAGTTGCTGAGTTATGCTCCAGTTTCAAAGCAGACAGCGGAATGTCCAGGGACAACGTGCCCAAGTGAGGTCTACACTTCCCTGGGGCTTAAGGGTTTCCAACGGGGCACCGGCACCTTACCGGACCTCATTCACCTCTCACAGGCCTTGCACACTCATGGTCCCGGGTGACTCCATGTATCCATGCCACTACTGCAGACTGGCATGAAACTGGGCTTCCAAGGGATGACCTACTCAGGGACCCACAATGGGCCCCAGCCCTTCTACTCCCAAGTATATAGACCAAGGCTAAACTCAACCCTCTTTCCTCTAGCCTAATGTCTAACTCCTCCCACTCTTGTCTCTTTTTTAAGGGGAAACCCACCCCTTTTCTCTTAAATACTAACTCCACAAACTTATCTACCAAATATAAGATAACTATGCCAACTTGTCCTCATTTTATAGGATAGCTCCTCCCATCCCCTTCTCCCATCAGTCACAATGGAGGACAGTGGCAAAGACGGGAGGGCGCTGCCCATCCATGGTGAACACTGCCGCCTAAAGCCACCCACCTCCTAATCCGAACCCGGAACCACAGAGGGGTATCCCAAACTGGGATGGACCGGGGAATCCCAGCCCTCCCAGCACAGGAACCAGCCAGACACTGCCCAAGCCCTGCCAGCATGACAAAGGCCCCGCAGTCTCAGGCCAAAAAGGTGGCCATCCAGAGAAAGGGACCCCTGTGGCATCCCAGTGGGACTGTGGCATCACCCACCAACTCCTGCCAACTCACCAAGAACCGAGGCTACTGGGATTAGAATGGAGGCTGCACTTTCTCAGCCAATGTAAGCACACTCCTTGTTTCACCCTTCTAGGCCTGAGAACCCCCTATGCCCTCCCCTACTAAACCTTCCTGCTCTCCCCACAGAGGTCCTGGATGGATCCACCAGGGCTGCCCGAGGATTGTACAGGGCCCTCCAGAGAGACCACAGTTTATCCTGGTTCCTTGAGCCCTCACCATTGAGGTGGGCACACACAACCCTACCTGCACCTACCTGGTAAGTGGTCCTCAATTTTCTACCATAATAGGCATCCCCAACCCTTCTCCCTCCTAAGGCCCAGAGGAAGAAACCCACCTGGACCCTGTTAACCCGTCCCCCCCCCCTTGTACTCAATAAAACCCTTGTTCAAATGAAAGGTTGGAGTGGCCGTGGTTTGTTTTTTTTTCTGTTTTATTTGATCCTACCACATTCAAATGCTATTAAAGATATTGTATACACGCTTATGTCTCTTGAACTCTATTTCACACATTCAAAAATAACATTCCCTGCATGCTATCACTACACATGCTGATGGGCTTAGCGCTCTGAATATATGGGTTCTATGTTCCCACCCACCAGCGTGCATACAATCTATGTGAAAAAAAGGTTTAAACTGCTCATTAATGACTGGCGCCTGATCCCGTTGGTACAAATGGAGGTTCCAGCAAAGCGTTGATCGCCAAAATACGCAACCTTAAAACTTAAAGCATTTACTATTGAAATGTAAAATTCAAAAAGTGGAAACATGTACATGTACCAATATTGGTAATGGTGCAAAACATGCCCTTATGATGTGTTTCGGGAGATTGACCCTCCTAATTGTGCTGATGTGTCCCTGAA
Organism: Gastrophryne carolinensis; assembly: GCA_027917425.1. Lineage (NCBI taxonomy): Eukaryota > Metazoa > Chordata > Amphibia > Anura > Microhylidae > Gastrophryne > Gastrophryne carolinensis. The sequence continues at coordinate 405,328,505 of CM051237.1, forward strand.
GTGGGGTATCTTATCACAAAATATGGGGAGATCATGTGCTTACGGGAATGTGTGATGATATCATGATGCGGCTGGAGTTACAATTCATATAGAAATACTCTTATCTTATTATTGGGCTGGAGATTTCACTCAGGTGGTGTACATATCGTTCCTCCTTTATTGCTACCTGGGTTTGCCTTGGAATACCACTGCCAATTGATGTCCTGGGGGTCATTCAAGCAACTGCTTCTATCTTTATTGGCCAATGTGCTTCTCCTTTAACATTTTCCTTTTAACAGCCAGTCCTTCTATTTAACTCCCTCTATATGTCAGTTCTATCTTCCCTTATTATTTTACAGCAGCATGCTTATGTCCTTCACTACACAATGCTCGAATCTATGCTGGCTTCCACCTTCCTCCCAGCCCCCCTTCTACAGTTAGGGGGCCCCATCTGGCAGCCACGGTAAACACGGTATGTCATTTTTGGGGTTTGGAAGCACTATTAAGGTTTAGGAAAAGAGTCCAAAATGCTGTATAGAAAGTAAAGTCACTTGGTTGGGGCTGCAAATTTTCACTGAGAGGCTTTGTAAATGGGGATTAACTTTCTGTTGTTAAGGCATTTATCAGGAGAGGATTAGACAAGCTAGGAAGCTATGTTTTTTGGTGATAGCCAATAAGGGAGCAGTACAGGTTTTGATCATAACACATTTAATGTCAGGAGGGGAGAGCTGGCCCCCAATTGTCTAGGTCCTGCAGCTCTCATTGCAGCTGCCAAAGTCCAGAAGTGAAGAGGCCAATGTCTATAGAAAAGGAGGAGGTAGTTGAATGTACAATATAATATTGGTATGTCAACAGCAGTGCCACAGGGCCAGCCTTAGTGCCACAGGGCCAGCCTTAGGGGTTTGCGAGGTGTGCCATCGCATAAGGCACCATGGTCAAGGGGGAACCATGCAGCTGCACCCACCCAGTCAGTGCCCTAACCCCCTCACCCACCAGCTCAATTGCCCCTTCCTGCTCAGTTTACTGGTTGGCCATTCACCCGCTCATTTTACTGGTTCTTTTTGGAGATGTCAGTTAATTGGAGCTGTTTGGGGTGCACAGTTGCTTTGGTCTGAAGAAAGAGGTGCCATGCTCACCTCTGTTCTGCCCTTTAAAATAGACCAAACTAGCCCTATAACTGCTGGTTCACTAGCATCATGCCTGTTACATAAGGAACTCCCCTGCTTCTGCATTGCCTCCCCCTTCCCTGCATCTGGCAGTTTACCACTCTACATGGGGAAGTGAACTGGCAGCCAATGGTGCTAAGTTATGTGCAGGGGCTTTCCGGCGAACCCATATGGCTGTCGGCAACCATAGGAGGCAAAAGGTCAGTAGTGAGGAAGCGCAAAAGTGTGTTGGGAGGGGCACCTTCCTGTTGTATCACACAGGGCACCTTCCATCCTAAGACTGGCCCTTGAGTGTAACTCTCAACCTTTAGCCTTTGGTTCTCTGTAATGAAATTTCCCAACTGTAGAGTCTAAGCAGGTTTCCTTTACTGCCTATTTAATATTACTTATTTTTTTCATAAAGTTATTGAGACACGCTACTCAACAATGATGGAAACCCAACCAAGTTGTTTGCACAGCTTATTGCATCCCTTCCTTCCTTTGCACCCAACTGCACAGCCTCCCTCTTTAGTGGTGTGGCACCAAGAGATAATGCTGCTCAACAACCCAGGTCATGTTAAAGATTTCTAGCCCGAAGGATTGCATGGCAGGTGTTGAAGCAGCAAAACTTAAAGTTCCTGGGGCCACCAGAAGAAGGCACTGATAATCATTGAGTTTCAGCAGCTGACAATTCATGGAATCAAGGCTGTAGAAGTAAAGTTATTTTTTTAACTACAGGGGCCATAGAATGGACTCACTGGATTTGGAAACATCCTCTAAAGCAGTGGCGTACAAACCATAGAAGCAGAGGAGGCAGCTGCTACCGTGACAGAAGGGGCCCTGTGTAAGCTGCCTCTGCAGCCTTACAGCTGCCTGTTGTGTCCTGTTTTTTCCCTGGGGCCCCATCACTGCATGCAGGGTCAGTACACTGGCTACATGGAGCACCAGGGATCAGGGCAGTAGGTCGCACAGACTAGAACTAAGGTGCCAGTACATCATTCCCATCTGGGACTTGTCCCGACTGGGACTTGAGAGCTAGTGAAACAAGGTGCTGGCATCTTAGTTCCCTCTTGTGCAATCTAAGACCTCTGGTGCTCACTGCATACTACATCGGCATACTGGACAAGAAACGGACCACACCGGGCCCCACTAGCACCCACCAGGGTCCCACAGCAGTCTGCATTGTCAGTATATCTGATCTTTATGGGGGGCCTGCTATGAGTTTTGCTATGAGGCCCCATGAAATCGATGTACATTGTTGGTCTAAAGATAAAGATAAATTAGTAAAGCAGATGCTCTATGTGCTTGAGCTGTTTAGCCATGCATGAGATCTTTGTTATTGTCGTCATGTTTAATTAGTGGTAATAATGTCAAGTATAATGAACAACAAGATATGTGAGTCAGTCCGTCAGAGGCAATAAAAATGAAGATTTCTAACTTTAGAATGTGTCCTTGTTTTATATTTTTGTAATTGCCTAAAGAAGGGCATGGCTGGGCAGATATCTCACCAAGTATGACCAGCAGAGCCACATCTGCCCATCCTTGATCATGTCACATCTGTGCTTGAATCTGCTAGAAGCCATTTAATCAGTTGCCTGAGTGTAGTTATTATGTATTTCCTTCTGTTTGTAGAGAAAATAAGAATCTCCTATTTACACAAATATTTTCTAACAAAGATAAAGTGATCTCTGTGATGACAATCAAAATCAGATTAGGAGTTACTTTATACCTGGTTGGATATATTTCCTTTACAGGCATTAAAATGGTATGTAATGCATAGGCGCATTCTATGCCATACCTAGGCATTATATACAGTGACAAATGTTCATTAAGCAAATTGTATGTCTGCCCAGGGACAGTAGAAAAGTAAGGGAATAAGGTGATACCTTTTGTAGGCTGAGTATATTTTATGCTGCGCTTTTGAGAATACTTTGTACTCTTTTTCAGACGTTGTTATACAAGCAGAATAGTCCACATTAAAACATGGTGGTGTCTGTTTTTTGTAGCGCCACACTTAATTTCTCAGATATAGGGGCAAGCAATATTGTGTTGTACCATGTTATCCATTGAAAATAGTAGAAAAATTAGGAAATAAGGTGATACCCACCGTAGGCCAACCAAGCACACTCTAAGATGAGCTCCTGAGAACACCCAGCTCTCCCCGCCAGACACAGTTTTCATATTGAAATCCATGCTTGTGTTGAGCCTTCTTCCTTCACTACCAATCATTGGCCAGATGGGACATGGGGATCATGCTGCCGTTCGCTTGCTTTGCAGTAGTTAGGGAAAGGCTGAGGGACAGAAGGGAAAGCGGCTGCAGTGAGTGCTAGATAGGTTGTTAAGCATGCTTTTGTCCTTTTGGGGAATTTATTCAGGAAAGCGTCTGGAGTGAGGGCTAGATAGGTTGGGTATCAGTACTCTTTACCACTTTCTCCAACTACCTGTGTGACATCTCTATAAAACCACTTGCTCAAGCCACTTGTGTGTGAGTACCCTTTAATACTACTAGCTCAAACAATTTGTGTGTCATTATTATTTAATGCCACTAGCTCAAACAATTTGTGTGTTAGTACTCTTTAATACTACTTGCTCCAACCACTTGGGTGTAAGTGCTCTTTAATACCACTTGCTCAAACCACTTGGGTGTGAGTACTCTTTAATATCACTTGCTCAAACCTATTGGCTGTGAGTACTCTGTAATACTAATTTTTCCAACCACTTGGGTGTGAGTACTCTTTAATACCAATTGTTCAGGGCACTTGTGTGTCAGTAAACTTGAGTCACTGCTCTTTAATACCATTTGTTCAGGGCACCTGTGTGTCAGAACTCTCCAACAAGGGCACTTATGTGTCACTACTTTTAACCCTTCTAGTGCCAGCTACGTGAGTCTCACGTAGCTGCCTCTCCAACCGTTAAGTGCCAGCTACGTGAGACTCACGTAGCTGATTTAGAGCCCCATAAAAAAAAAGTAAAAAAGATACAGACTTACCTTGACCCCTCGTTTGAAAGTGCCAGCGATTCCCTTCAATAGTCAGCCATTTGATTTTTGCCCCGGGCCTCTGATCTTCAGGAGGGGCCATCTGAAAGAAAAAAAAAAAATAATAATGACACAAACTCACCTGATAGCCCGATCGCTCCTCCGATGTCTTCTCTTCACCAGGGGGGGCTCCGATCCCCCCCCTGGACTTACCACGATTTGGGTGAGGACCCAGCAACGGGCCCTCACCGTCCTCTTCGGCCGGAATTGACCCCGCCCCTAGCCCCACCCACTTGTGGGAGGAGCGGAATGACGTCATCCCGCTTCTCTATACCGGCACCCGGGCTCCGACTGTCACTTGTCGGTAGCGATCGGAGCAGGGAGGGTCTGATCTCCCTACCTCCCACCCTCCCTGCTCCAATCACTACCGACAAGTGTCATCTGCAGCGGTGTGGGACACTGGATCAGAGGTAAGTATAAGTGAAAACAAGAATAATAAATATTTTTTTGTCTGGTGTCTTTTTTTTTACTTAACCCTTTGTGAACTGGTAAGGTGTCCATGAGATCCCTTATACCAGTTCACAAGGCTCTGGGGCTGGCAATCACCTGCAGCTAGGTGGCAAATCAAGGTTGAACAACACTTAAAGGGTTAATACCAATTGTTAGTGAAGTATGCACCGGTTCTGAAAGAATAAAAATTGTGTAGTGTCCACTTGTTCAGAGCACTTGTGTGTCACTGCTCTTTAATACCAATTGTTCAGGCCACTTGGGGGTCACTGTTTTTTTAATACCAATTGTTCAGGCCACTTGTGTTTCAGTACTATTTAATACCAATAGTTCAGACCACTTAGGGGGTCACTCCTCTTTAATAGCAATAGTTCAGGCCACTTGGGGGTCACTGCTCTTTAATACCAATTGTTCAGGGTGCTGGTGTATCAGTATTCTTTAATACCAATTGTTTAGGGCACTTGTTTGTCACTGCTATTAAATACCTATAGTTCAGGTCACTCAGGGGTCACTGTTCTTCAATACCAACTGTTCAGGGCACTTGTGCATCAGTACTCTTTAATACCAATTGTTCAGGGCACCTGTGTGTCAGAACTCTTTAATACCAATTGTTAGTGGAGTATCCACTGGTTCAGGGCACTTAAGGGGCATTTTTCTGTTAATTTCCTTTTTTTATTGTCCATTTTGGAGTGCTGTAACAGGTGTCTAACATTGCAGAAAACAGCAAATAAGGAACAGGGACATGGCCGTGGTGCTGCCGCTGTGATACAGGGAGAGGACATGTTTCATCTTTGCCTACTACACCTATCTCTGGCGCAAGCAGGTGCCAGAGCTTGGGGCGCATTTTTGTAGGCCCCAACACTGCTGTCAGACTGGTAATGCCAGAACAAGTCGAGGCAGTTGTAGATTATATGGCATGCAGTGCTACCAGTTTCATGGGATTGTCTTCCACTCACTCCACTTCTTTTGGGAGTCCTGAGCCCTCTACCTCAACCCCCTTAAAATAAGAAAGGCCATCCCAGCCACAAGTAATGAAGTCACTAGTGCTCTATGATGACACTCTTATCTTGGATAGTGTGGGCCATCCACCTGCCCCTGCAGACCTAGTGCTCCAAAATGCCCAACAACTTATGCTGGAGGATGAGGACATTGCCAGCGGACCATCACATAACACCCTTGATGATAGTGAAACCATAGTGCCAACTGCAGCAGCTTTCTGCAATGTTGAGGCTGAGAGGAAGGCTAGCAGGGAAGAGTGAGTGGAAGAGGATGCCAGGGGTAATGACAAGGTCCTAGACCTAAATTGGACTGAATACCATGAGAATTCGGAGTAAGAGGTGGTGGTCACACATCCCCAGGCAGTCAGCAGAAAAGAGAGAAGGGTGCCAGCGGTCAGCCCCTTGCTGCCACTGCCCACCAGGCCTAGGGACTGAACACACCAAGGCAAGCCAAAAGGATCTCACCAGAGGGGCATTTATTCACCATCCACCAATACCTGAAACGAGGGAAAATTCTGAATAATCTCAGCACTACATCCATGATCAAGCACCTGCAATCCAAACATGAGCTGCAGTGGCAAAAGCACATACAAAACATGGAAACACATGAGGCTCCTTTTGCTGCTTTGGTTGAATCAGCTGCTACCACCACCTCCCCAAAGACAAGGCCATGGCCTAGCTCACTCATGAGACCTGAACCTGAATGCAAGCATTTCCAAATTTCTGGCTTTTAAAATACTTCCATTCCGCCCGGTGGAGACGGACGGTTTAAAACATCTGATGACGGCGGCTGTTCCACAATAAACCATTCCCAGCCACCACTACTTTTCTCACCAGGCCATCCCTGCACCAACAGGTTGTGGAAAAAATAAGATGTGCACTGGGCATTGCCATTAGTTTCAGCGTCCACATCACCACTGACATGGACAGGTAAGCATGGGCAGGGACGTTACATCCCTGTACCTGCCCACTGGGCCAATGTAGTGGTGTTTGGGACTGAGGTGGGAAGCACTGTGGTGCATATCCTTTCACGAGTTGGTGCCTCCTGTTGCCTCCTCCTCCAATCAGTTGGTGCCTCCTGTTGCCTCCTCCTCCTCCTCTGCTTCCTTATCAAGCATGTAGCAGCCCCTGCACCACCAATTTGAGCACTGTCATGGGGAAACAGCAGCATGCAGTGCTAAAACTCATCTGTCTGGGTGAAAGCTCCCACACCGCCCAAGAGCTGGGGACTGGGATCCAGGTGCAGATAGATGAGTGGCTGCTGCTTTTACACCTGAAGCCTGGCAAGGTAGTGTGCGACCATGAACGTAACCTTGTAGCAGCCTTGGGCCGAGCCAGGTTGTTGCACATCCCTTGCCTGGTGCATGTGCTCAACTTGGTGGTGCAGAGCTTTCTGGCCCATTATCCAGACATGCTGAAGCTGCTGCATACACTTTCCCACCCTGCTGACGCTCGCCTGACTGCACTGCAGAGAAACTTTGGGCTTACAAACCACCGCCTCATAAGTGACTTTTCCACCAGGTGGAATTACACATTGTATATGCTGGAAAGGGTGTGTGAGCAGCAGCAGGCAATAATGGAGTTTCAGTTCCAAAATGCCCGGGTGAGTAGACCAACAGCATTTTACCACTGATGAGTGGGCCTCCATGAGGGACATGGTGTGGTAGTGCTTCTAGTATGCCAACAATATGGTTAGTGCTGATGATGCCATCATCAGTGCTATCATCCCCATCCCTTGCCTGCTGGCAAAAAAACCTTTAGGCCATGATAGAGGATGTGATGAAAGCAGAGGAGGAGGAAGGCCCATTTTCCGAGGCATCAGGGGAGTGCACACGTGGCTCGTAGGGTGGGTTGCTGGACCGAGAGCAGTCAGGTACACTACTTTTTAGCCATCAGTTTTGGAGGATTCAGAGGAGGAGGAGAAGGACTTGGTGGCACCCAGTGCAGCTCGCAGATGTCACTGGAGCATGGCTGGAGGGAGGAGGATGCACCTGACACTGAGGACAGCTTCTCATTGAATCAGGGTACCCTGGCTTACATGAGCCATTACTACCACAGAGTTGCCCGCATAGTCACCTGTGCCGATAACTGGGTGGCCACCTTGCTGGATCCCCGCTTTAAGGACAACATCACTTCTTTGATACCAGCAATGGGGCGGAATTGCAAAATTATAGAATAAGAACGTACTCTGGTGGATGCACTATTGGCATTCCCAGATGTACTTGAGGGCTCAGTGGCAGCACGAGGCCAAGAAGAAGGAGGAGCAGGAGTCACAAATACATCAGGGGCACCAGCAGCAACTCACAGGGGAGGGTGAGCATGGGCACAATGTGCAGAAACTTATTCCAGTGTCTGCCACATCCACCATCATCAGATACGGTGCATAGTAGCAGGAGGCAGACTTTAGCCTGATCCAGAGCCTTTCAGAGCCTCTCTCACATGCATTCCCGCCAGTGCGAACAAGGTCAAAGTCCCATAGTTGGGCTATTTTCCATGTTGGATGATTCTGGGCCATGTTTTTTGGCCGGGTTGCCTTTTTTGCGGGAATGTACGGAACACGTACGCCAAAACGAGTATTTGCCATATTTTTATTGCTTATGTATGTTCGTGCATCCTTAATTTTATGGGTTTCGCTTGCGTGTGATATACAGCCCTGATTTGAACGTTTTTGGTCTTTGGTCTAAAAACTGTAGGTTCCCGCTTCAAACTCATGCCGTCTCCTGGATATCAATCAGATGTTCAATCAGAGGTGTTTGAAATTACCCAACTGAACCGCCTTTCTCTTGAGAAGCTTTATACAGAGCTGTGACCATGATTGGAAGCCACCACAAGAAAGGGGCATGCAATTAGAGGTATGACCAAATTGGTTGGCTGCCTTCAATTTTTAGCGAATGGCTCCTTCCAGAGGCTAGGGGCACTGGCAATTGGCATGTCCCAGCCTTTGCTGAGCCACACCCTGACTAAATTTCTTTGACAGCATGGCAGCCTGGAACACAGTGAGGTTGGGTTTTTTCAACATTGCGAATATGCCAAGTGTCATGGGCGCCATCGATTGCACACATGTGGCCCTGGTTCCCCCAGTTGCTCAGGAGTATATGTTTCGTTATGTTTAGGCCTACATTGCTCATCCTTCTTGCCCATTATCCTGTCTTTATGCTAGCCTTGCCTCACCTACCCTAATCCAGCTCCCCAGTGTCCCAGTTGCCCATGGTTTGATTTCATTTAAACACTTCAATTCTTATTGCCAGTATAGTGACTCAGTTTTTGTTTGGATTTTATTCAGCAACCACAAAATGGGCCAGTCTGAGATCTCTGAACTGGGAGGAGTGTTGATGCCCAGTGTCCATGGTGCCAGCAGCTGTTAGATGCATCAAATGGAGATTGGGCGTAGCATCTAGACTGGCAGAAAGGACTTCCTCCAGCTCATTGATATCATCCATTAGTGGTGCGGTCTGTTTTGAGAAATCTAAACATTAGTGTTTGTCTGGCTCAATCTACAACACAGCTTCCTTCCCAAAAAACTTTTACACGGGATCACCCTCCTCCTCCACCCTGCCCTTTGGCCTTGTCAAATTAAGGACACACACTTATCTCATAACTGTCTGGACTCCCCTAACTGAGTGGCTGGCTGGTGGATGGGTGCGGCCTTGATGGGGACTCGGTGGTAGGCAAGCCAGATGTGGCAGCTGTGGCCGCAGGTGGAGGGTATGGTGTGGCCCAGAAAACGTGTCTGCTACCTCAAGGTTAGGGTTTACATTGAAAGACTGACAAATTCCTTTTGTGTGTGGTTTAGGCCAACATGTGTGTCCTAGGCAAACCCTCAAAGTTGGGGGTGCATGTGGGCACTCATCTAGATGGGTTTAAAACAGTGGTTGCTCAGCCTCCCCCCTGTGCAAAGCTACACTTGGCACCCAAGTCTTACCCTTGGTAGGCACACGCCACAATCAGTGTCCAAGGTGCCCAACACCCCCTGGTATGTGTTGGGGAAAAGCATCCCAGCCCACCGCATGTGAAAAAAATCTTAGGAAGCCCCCCACCAGTTTACAACCTTGAAAAAAAAACAAAGGAAAGGATGGCTGTCCAATGTGTGAGCCACAAACATCCCTCTGGTCCATCACCACTTACCCCTCAGTCCGTCTAGCGCTGAGTTTCCGCCAAGCCACCAACTTCAGGTCGCCCTACTTTTTCTTGGCCTGGGAACCATCCTTGTGTTCTGGACCCACTCCCGTCACATTGCGGGCAATCTCCTCCCATAGCACCTCTCGCAAACCTTAGTGTGGCACCAGGAGCCAGCCAGCCGGTCATAGTTTGAGGCAACACCATCCAGCAGAACTTCCAGTTGGGCATCATTAAATCGGCCACTCAACTTGCCCCTTGTTAGTTTGTATCCAGTGTGAGTGGCCAATGCTGGCATCTGCTGGGTGGTGTCTTGGGTGAAGGGGGAGCCGCTATGCCCACTACTGGCCGGAGAAAGAGCAGCCCTGGCTGCAGCTACTCTGCTCCACTTTTGGCTCCGTTGTTCGCTCTGCAGGGGGCTCTACTGTGGCACAGGGCTGTGGAGTCCCGACCGTAGGTTGGATCATGAAGGGCTGTGCCAAGAGCCCCAGTTGTATGATTGCTGATGCCTCACACTGCTGCAGGTTACCCACTCAGAGTAGCTAGTGTGGGTATAAGCAGGGGAGTCCCTGTGGGACGAACGGCAGGACCTGGAGCTGGGGCTGTGGTACCAGGGTTGGGTTGCCCATCCATGTCTGTGTTCCTGGGGGCTACAGTGGTGCCTGTGTTGTGGCATAGTGAGCTCCTAAGAAAGCACTGCCATGAATGTCTGATGGTCAGCTGTGTACTTTTATACATAAGTGGGTGGTTAAGTGTGCCTTCAAACTATAGGCTACATGGGCGTATGGACGCAAGCACACTTCCGGCATCTGCCGAGTGCATAGGTTCTGGTGTGCGTCAGCACAGGTGTGTGTCACACAGACGACGGTCAAAGGACCAACATGGAAACCACTGTGTATCCCTGGGAGTAGCAGGTGGACATCATGGGTTTAAGTCAAAATGTAATGCAATTCGTCTATGCCTGTGTGCCAGTTTATAAACTTATATAAGGTGCAAACGGGACAGAGTGGCCGTGTCATACGAGCGAAGGCACATAGTGCCGCAATAATGGTGGAGGTCTTGTATTCAGACATTACAGGCCCACAGTAGTGTGCTGCCACTGTCACATGTACCTTACTGCCTTACACTCACACCAAAACAATGCAACATTGGTCGGACCTCAAAGGTTCTACAGCCAGAACTTCCCAGGTAAGTGGATGAAGGGCGACCTTCCGATGGGCAGCACCATCTTGCATCCCATCAGGCACTGAGCACAGCCTGCAATCTCGCGCCTGCGCAGTGCCTATAACTGGGATGCTATAGAGCCGCCTGAAATCCCGCAAGACATTGCAGAGCTGCTAGATTGGCATGGGACATTGAAGAGCATGGCTAAAGCACATCTTGTCAGTCAGCACCGGCTAAGTGGGTGGCAGGGTGAGGGTCGGGCCCTGAAACAGCCGGATGTCGCTGCAGCAGGCAGAGCAAAAAGGTAAGTAGGAGCCGGGGGGGGGGGGGGGGGGGAATCGGCCCCTTTTTATTTTAGGTCCCTCTTTAAGAATGAGATTATAAGAATGAGCAATCTCTGATAACATCTTAAGAAGACGAAACATGCGTTAGACTGTCAAGACTGCCCCATGTATGTATTAGAGAAGTTTTATACCATTTTATCCACTTTTGAATATGGAAATGAGGCTTGATTAAAAGATTATCCCATGGTATGTGACTCTCCATGTATTGAGTAGCCTAATTTCCCCTGAATGGGCAATTTTTATAGCATTTTAGTCCATGGACATTATATATATATTTAATTTAAATATTTACTTTTAGATATTGTTAGGGGGAAGAGTCAAAACGCTGAAGAAGAACCTTGGGTAAATCATGAACTCTGCACTAGTATTGTGTTTTTTTTGTATGCAGATAGATATCAAGCAGTGAAGTAGTGCCCTTAATACAGGATATTCTGTTTTTTTCCATACCTGCAAGTCAAATATGTTGAAACTGGTAATAATTTACATGGCAACCGTTGAATGCCAGCTATGTAAATTTCACCTTGATAGCATTTACTCTCTTTTAAAGCTAAAAAAACCTAACTCCACCCAGGTTCCAACACCTGTAGATGTCCTCATCCCCTGGCAGGTTTCCGATCCCCGGAAGGTGTTCTCTGTTCCGTGCTGGGCTCCCGGCAGCTCGCTTCCCGCCACAGGGAGGGGCTTTACCCTTAAAAATATAAAAAAGCATAAGGAAAGAAGTGGGGCCCAATGCTGTGTTTTTTATTTTTAAAATACCCTTGATAGTTATTGCAAGTTAATTGCAAGGTGCGCATAGTAGTTGCATTATATTTGAAAATCTCATAAAGCGATTTTTTTAGTTTGGGGAGTCTCCTGAGGAGCAATGGGTGTCTACCGATACATGTGCGGTGCTGTTGTAATTTACAAGCAATATGGTTTTCTTGAAGAATGTACATTTTCTATTTAAAAAACCTACAAAATATTTTGTAACAATTGCTTTTAAAAATGTTTTCCACATATTTCACCAAAATATTGAGAAATCACTGCAAAAATTAGAAACCAATAATTTCCCGTTAAAGCCAAAACAGCTGAAAAAAACACAGTTCCTGCAAGCAGTTAAATATATATAATGCAAAATGCTTATACCTTGCTTGGCACATGGGGTGACAGCATCTCTTGGTAGGCTGGCACTGAAAGGATTAAAGCTGTGACATTCACAAGATGGATTCTGAACTAAATTGCAGCAATCCTTAAAGAAGCCCGCCATTTCATGCTATCCCCTTACATTGCAGGGAGACTGCACTGGCACAAAGACCTTAAAGGGACACACAATTTTTCCTGAAATAGGAATTGCTGGAAATGTGTTGCAACAAGGAATTCAGAGAATCTTATAAAAATGCAAGTCTTGTGCACTTAAAGAGCAGGTTGGTCTATTGGCATATGTAGCCCTCACACACCTGGTGTTGGGTGAGGACGGCAGGGAGCAGGTTCTTCTGAGCCCAGGCTGGCTCCAAGTGTGTCTGTGTGGGTGGGGTGGTGTGGCTCTACCACAGCGGATGTCTGTACTCACTGTGCAGCTCTCAAAGATGATTGACAATCCAATAGATAAAAGCAGCGTTCCTCTTCATTGACTCCAGCAGTATACATTAACATATGGCACAGCTTTATCCATCCATTCAGTCACGTTCCTTCCTGTCACATCCACAGCCTCGGGTCAGCCAGCTGGGCTTACTCCCCCAGAAGGATTCCCCAGATTTCTTCCACTGAGTTCCTATGGGTGGCCACTGCTGTCGGCCTGGAGCTTTACCTCACGCTCTCTGACAGGGAATCATCATCAATCTGATCCTCAACAATTCATGTGGTAAGTACTGTGGTATAGAACTGTGGTATCAAACACTAGTACAGGGTCTCTCTTCCTTATATAACTTCTATCTACCGCCTAGAACCTTCCATCACATGTTCCTCCACATGTCAAACATATGATAGGTTGTTCCTCCAGACCTTCCTACCAATCACTATCCTCCTGGTTGTTACTAGGTCTCTACCAAGCAACCTTGGTCTGGCTATTCACTCTTTCCACCTTTCCTTCTAGAACAGTCTCTATCAAAGTCTATGGCCCAATGATTGTCTATGGCCTCATTGATGCCATCTTGAGTCTAATTAAGGGTAATACAATCTCTATACACTTTAATGTTTGGAAACCAAGAAAGGGTTTAGAATCTTGTTAACTCTATGTACAAGGGTTTCTTATTAACTAACTGCCATGTTACATTTAGACCCCTACATATACCAGACAGTGGAAATGAAGTGAAATACCTGGACTGGGTGAGCGGCAAAGGCTGGCTGTACAGCTTGATTAAATGCTTGCATTGCACACTAATTCATAGAGGAAATAATATATTATATTTATTATTTACATAAAGATTCCTGGGCAGTAACAGGGGGCTACCAATGTTATCGGGAGAAATTGGGCTTTCACGTGCAATATGGTTTTCTTGAATAAAATACATTTTTTATTTAAAATAAACAAGACCATTTATAAAAAACATAATTGTAATGTTTTTTTACATAGAGCAAAATGGTAAAAAAAATAATCTGTCAACAGAGGGTGACAACATCTAGGTGGCAGTTGGGTATTGTTCTGCTCGGGGGACCTTGCGCTTTCAGATTTAGCTTGTTTTTTCTTGTTTGCATATTGATATTTTAGAAAAATTTGTTTTCTTTCTGCTTTTTTATACATTTTTTTAGGGAAACCGTGTACAACTAAAGAATTCATTGAGTGAATACTTTGAGTGTGCCCACCACAACAAGCTGGGTATGCCTAGAAAGCTTAATGTGTGTACTTTCAGGGAATATAGGATCTGCTGGGGGTATTCCATATGTAAAGATTTGTTTTAGTTGAAAATGTGCAAGGTTCGCACTTTATCTGTGGAGCTGAATTTTTCAAGTAAAATTAACCTTAATTTGTTTTTTCTTGTTTGCAGATTTTTTTTCTTTTTTAAGGGAAACCCTGGGCAACCAAATAATTCATTGAGGGATTACATCCAGAAAACTGCACGCATATCAACAAGCCTGGTACGCCTAGAAAGCTTGAGGTGTGTACTTCCAGAGAATATAGTTTGTGGGGGGTATTTCAAATGTAAAGGGTTGTTTCTCTTGAAAAACTGCAAGGTGCACATAGCAGTTGTATTTTATCTGAAAATCTCCTAAAGTTTGGGGGAGTCTTCTGGGCAGCAGGAAAGGGTGTCTACCAATACATATCTGGTACTGTTGTAACTGGGAGAAATGGGGCTTTTACACGAAATGTGATTTTATTGAAAAACTTAAAAAACACTACAAATTGTAAAAAAAAAATAAAAAATATTTTGTTTGCACATATTTCACCCAAAAAGATTGAGAATGCACTACCAAATTGACAAACAAGACATTTCATGTTAAAGTCCAGACTCGGAAGCTAAAAAAAAAAAAAATTTCTTGGGAAATCCCTTCAAAAATCACAGCTGAACATGTATAGCGCAAAATAGAGAAAATGGTCTGGTAACAGAGGGTACCCAAAACTTTAGGTATGCTGCCAGTCAAGGGTTAAAGAAGCCTGTCCTTTGGTGCTGTATATATATTTACATATATATATATATATATATATATATATATATATATATATGATGGTAAAATTGACAGATACTAAAATGTAATGATCTATTTGAAATCAGTTAAACCACATTTTCCCATCCTACTGTAGCATTTGGTTCTTGTCCCTGGGGCATCCAAATTTGCTATGCACTGATACAGTATGTGAAGTCTCACAAGCAGCTGAAAATCTTACCTTACACCCTTGTGATCTGTACAACATAATGACTGAAGAAATTGCCCAACGTGACCCTGAATAAAGAAATGGAGTGGGCAGGAAAAACTACAACATTTTACATCCTCAGTTAATATTGCTACCAGCGATTACAACTCTAGACTTCATTAATCAATGTTATGACCCTGAGAGCTATTTTTTGAATATCAATGTTCTTCATGGCAGTATAGAATAATGTCTGCTTGGTTTTAGCAGTCCAAAATATAAGTCCAGTATGAGAGGTGTCACAGAGGATCTCCTAGGTTCGAATAACCATCCTACTCTCATACAGGTCCTTCATAGTCTAACGAGTTTCCCCAATAACCCTCTCTGCAGTTCTAATGTGTATTTCAAATCCTATCTCTTCTTTTTCAGTGCACCACTATACCCAGCAGTGAGTAAACATTGACATATATGGGTGCATTCAGCACCATCATTTTTTACTCACTGACTGCAGGGTCTGAATCAACCCTATTATGCCATTAAGCCCAATAGACAGCTGGAAGTATGTTGGTAACTTGTAGAACAGTGCTAAATAGTTTGAGACATTATTTCATGAAAAGCCCAAACCCTTAAAAAACTGTTCCACAGCATCTTTTTATTCTTTCCCCCACTGGTCTGCAAGGAGAGGGGGGGGGGGGAACTGAAGGGGACGGGTTATAGCTGTGCACAAATATCGCACATCAGTTCCTGTCATTTGGAGCTCCTTGACACAAGTTTTTATTGTCATAGCTAAACTAAACTTTCAACTAAACAGGGAATACATTTTTTTACTAGTGAAATTATTGTTTTTAATGATGTTTTTATTATAAACAGGAAAAATGGGAGACTGGATTAGTTCACTGTTTCATACAGTGACTGATTTACTCTTTTATGTAATTACTGTTGTTAAATATGTATATTTGTTTTACACGTGGTTAGGTGGTGGCTGGATTTACCCGTGTCACTTGATGATTTTGCTGCTTCTTTGGCTTTATCAGAGAAATTACTGCCATTAAAGCTGGTTTATGCAAAAACATAACAGATCCCTGAGTGTGAATATTTAGTGCTAACTGTCAGTAATTGACTCGGGAAGAGTTAATAGCTTTGCTGGGATTCTTGTCCTGCAGTTAGCCATTGCCGTTGCCGTCCTTGCTGCTGGAGACACAGAGCCTCTGATCATGTGCAGGTAGTATAATTTCTAACTAAATGGATACAAAGACAACTGTCATTATCATGTTAAATGCATCGGTTGCTATGACAATTCCTGTACGGATGTCTAAGCACTACCATGGGAAAAGGCAACAACTTCAGGAGAATAAACAGAGCGCTGGATCCGTGCACATGTAACTGACTTCTGTACCAAATTGTTCCCCCTCCCTCTCCATTACCGATTCACTCTTAGCTTCTTGGATAAATTGCTGGCGGGATTTTGCTGGAGAAATTACATTCCATTTTTGACACTTATGAAAGGTAATAATTTGGATCCAACCACTTTCTTAGTCCCAGATTTAATAAAAATGGCATTTCAATTGTTTGTATAAAATATATATTTTTTTTATATTTGTGCAATTCAGAATAGAAAAAAAAAGTGTATTTTGTGTACTTTTTGCACTAATACTATGCAATAAGGGGAAAAAATAGATTAACAAAAAGTCAGCTAAGTTTGAGTAAAAACTTGCTCATCTTCTAAACAGACATACAACAGAAATGACAGTAGCTTAATGCGTTCAGAGGTGTTGTTGGGCAGGGCCACCTCTGTAAAAACAGATGGCATCTCCTATGCTGGCATCCCCGCCGTCGCCATGCCGACGCTTCTGCCGAGTGCAGGCGTCGTGGCCAATCAGTGCAGGTTTCCCCTCTCTGCTCTGATTGGTCCGCGACTCTCGCCTCCTATTGGTGGTTGCGAGGATGGCGCCGGCTGTGACATCACCATCCTTCTTACGGCCTGCGAACCCGGATGCTGGCCACGGCTCTGCTCCTATGGGGTACAATTATTGATTGTTTATTTTATATATAAATGCTTATTGATCCATTGCTGGCTATCTATGACTAAGGACCAGGTGGCGTCCGAAACGCATTAGGGCTGCACGACTTACCATTTCTGTCGGGGTCTGGTAATATGTGTTTATGGCTGTTGGTTATTATTAATGAAGTTATGTTTTTTAATGGACTTCAATAAAGTTGACTTTTAAGGAGTGCTGACCCTAAACTGGTTTTTGTGGCTTACAATAGGGGCTTGGGATGCCCCAGGCCATGCACCCATCTACAACATTTTAGATCAGAGTGCATTTATTTCCCAATTCAAGTTTGCCAATCTCTAGTTATAATAACTTCAATAAATCTGAAAGCACTTGAACCTAACCTTCTTTATGTGTCCACACATGGGCTCAGTGGATCAGCATTGAATCTGTCTTCTGAACCCGGATCCCGAAAACCTGAAATCTGAAACCTGAACTCTGAACCCAGGACTCCTTTCACAGACTTTTGTTTCCTTCCTGTTTTGCCTAGTTTCCGTCTGGGACTTTTGGACTTCCACTGGATCTTATACATGTATGTTTCGTCACTCCAACTTGTTTATGTATATCAACTTGAGTGTATTTATGTTTTCTTGCTTATCACAACTAAACACAGTTTTCTGCGTATTCATAGTCTTTCTGTCTTGCAGTTCTCAAATTTCTGGTCACTCTTAATAGAGGATTTCTCCATTGAGAAATCCCTGACATTGGGAAAAGGTGTTAGAAAAAAAAAAAAAGATACAGGGCACTGGGCTGGGGATAGGTGAAAAAATATGCTTTCTTTCTGCATTTAGGATCACTTTAACTGTGTGATCAGTATCAGAAGGGATCTTAGCTAGAAAGCTGTGTGAATCTAGCTTGTACGGTGTCCGGCAGCCTGGAATTGTCAGTGATGGCAGCCTTCCCAAGGATCTGTGTGCAAGTGTGAAGTAACTATTGTAAATCTGTCTGGATCTGGACCTCAGACCTCTTTGATTTATGACTGGTCTAATCTCCCATCTATCTTAACTATACGCCTGTTTATCGATGATATCCAATAATGTGCCTTTTATCTAATGTTGTCATCGAAGCTAGCCACCTGGCAGTCAAATGTTTCATTCACTTCCCTTTGCACTCTTCTGGCAGAAAAGTATATATTTTGGGTAAATTTCAATTGTTTAATGAGGGTTTACTGGGGGGGGGGGGTTGAAGTGGACCAAAACCCTGGGTTTCAGTCCTTTCCCCCGAGATCGCCGAAGCCAGCTCACCTCTTCCCGGTCCTATGGTGCATGCTCGTCCAGTCGGCGTGCTCAGAGCCGCTGACATCACGTCGTCTAAGTCCAGCGGCTCTGAGCGTGCTGACGGCCGCATTGCTACCCTTTAACAGGGAGCGTGGCTGCTCCGGGCATTCACAAATGCCCCGCCTAGAGGGGTAGCGGGGATGCGGCCGCAGCTTGTGCATGCGCCGTTGGTCCGGCAAACAGGCTGAGTGTATGGGGTGACCTGGGGGGTTTCACACAGCAGGGTATCCCGATTTTGAATGTCCCTGGGACAGAGAATCAATCGATTATAAGGGAATCTTATAGTTTCCTGGACTGATTGTGGTGGGTTTTGGTCCACTTTAAACTGTTTGTCTGTCTATCTCTGGTCTAAATGTCCATCTCGGGTAGGCTTGTGAACAAAAAAACTGTTCGTGTTCATTGTCATTCTAATATCCAGTATACAGCAAGCAGTATTCAGTGGCTGCCATGACTGCGTGCGTACTCGCCTCCAGTAAGTGCACTGCGCGCAGTGGGCTGAGGAACCCGCCATTATCACAAGCCTATAATCAGCAGTCAATCCCAGAAAAGGAAGAATAAAAGAGAGAGATTTATTTTTAACTTTAACTTCAAATGCTCCTGCAAGATTTCTGAAAGCAGTTAATGTCAGGTTGCTTTAAAACAATGCAGCTGGCCAGGAAAAGCACATTGTAACAGTTCTGTGCTAGATAACAGGCATCACACAGCAGGGAGCCATTGTGTATCATTATATCCAGTTATACACCATTTACATACCACGCTCTCATGTACATCGGCTCCATGAAAGTCCTCACATGGCGCATGACCCTAAGTTATCACTGCAAAAGTGGTTTCTACTAGCATGGTGTCCTATTAGTGTCCTATCAGCATGGGCGGCCTTTGGGGTGTGCAAGCTGTGCGGACACACAGGGGCGCCATTCCCAATGTCTCTGTAAGGGGGAAGGCAGGAGACACCATTAAGACATACCCTTAAAATGGACCTTCAGAATCATTTAAACTGGACCAAAAGCCTGGCACAGTTAGAAAAAATAGGCAGCGGCCATTTTGGAGCTTCCTCTCCCAAATGACATAACTGACAATGCACAGTAACAGGAAGCCTAGCAGCACTTCATGTTTGCAGGTGGCCGCTATCTTGTTTTTAAAATTTACCATAGCATGAGTTAGAAAATGGTTAACTATTTTTGATGTGCAGCAATCTAAATTGCCCCAGGGAGGAATGCATATGAGCACTGTTTGTTGTGTTGGTCCGGTTTAAATCATTTCTGACTGTTGGTCCGCTTTATTGAAAAGTCCAAACCCCTCAAAAACTAATTCAAAAATTAATATAATATATATTTTTACTCACTTTTTATTCTAGGATAAGGGCATCGCCATCTTGCCTTAGATGCATCACATACTGAGGAAGGGAGGGGGGGAAAAGGCACAGTGGGTGGGGTTATAGCTGAGAGCAGAGCTGGGGTCAGGAAAAGGACAGCAATCCCAGAATGCAGAGCGGCATAGTCAGAAGACACTTCCTTTGCAGGCAGCCGGGACTCCATGGTGCCATCTAGGATGTTGAAAGGCACAGAAAATGCAGTAGTTGCAGGTAGGATGATTTTAATGTGAGCAATTTGTATATACAGGGTGGAGGAAACATATAAGATAGGCTCTTATTCAGGGTGAAGGTCTGGTTTAAAGATAAGTCTGTCTTTCTCTGTTTTTTGGGTTTATTTTTCTTCCTTACTGGCCCCCACCTCATCTGCATCTGCCCAAGCCTCCTGTGTGTGCTGCTATACTATATGGACCAGGCTAAGTTCCTAGACTCCCTGGGCATGAACTGGGACCTACCAAACAGCAAAACTTTGTGGGGGGCTATAATAAAAATTAAGAATTTGCAACATCTAATTTTCTGTATTATAGCTTATAGCTAAACGGCAGCTACATATTGTATTGAAAGAAAGGCGTCTACACTAATGAAGTTGTTGGGCTGCAACTGAGTGTGATAAAAATGAAAAGAATATCGCCAATTTTGACACAATTTTTATGGTTCTTTTGCATTTGTTTATATTTTTAGTTATTTCTGCATGTTATAATACTACAAATGTCGTAATTGTTTTACAAAACGAAATACCAATAGGTGGAGGAACAAGGTTCAACCTTTTTGGATCTACTACCTTAAAATGATAGATCCCCACACTCAAAACTTCTAAAAGCACCAACACCCCCACCATATTAAAATCCCAGATAACAGAGCAGTTGGGACAGTTGCTCTTATCGGTGTGGTTGGGGTTAAAAATTACTTTTAATATAGTTTTTTGGAAGAGAGGCCCACTTTGAAGCAAACTAATGGGTGAAGAAACTTACCCTAAAAATATTTGTGTAAGTCAACCTTCAGTCCTATGTAAGTTCACTGTGACTTTAAAGGGATACAGGGCTATGTTTGGCACTGTCCTAAACTGGTTTCATGGAACTTGGTTCTATGATACTCCCCCTCTCCCAGTGTCCTCAGTCTGATGGTGCAGAGCTTTAGACCACCAGCTTAGCCCTATTATTGGTGGTCTATGGCAAAGGAATCCAGGGGGAGTGCCACTACTCTTTGCCTTGTTTCTAATTTCAGGAGCAGCTGTGTTCTGGCAGGAAGGGAGAGGGCAGCCACGATGAGGTGAGCTGCTGAATGACAGTTTATACACTACAGAGTCCCTTTAATAAATAAAATTAATATAAGTTAATAAAACTCACTTATGGCCTATTTTCATTAACAGATTAATCAACCATCCATTAAACAAATGTACAAATTGTATGTGAGCAGATGATTTGCATTCAGAGGAATAAAATGTGTCTGCTTATTGTTCGTTAGAGCAATCGTTAAATAGGACGAACCACATCCTATGGGAGGTTAAATTAAAAAAAAAAACATGTATCAACTCCCCTTAGTGTCCTGGTAACTAAGTGAATAAAAATACTCACAAATTATTTTGGCATCAAAGGAAACATTGGGCGAAAATAAATGTTCCTTCTAGAACTAACAAAACAAAAGATCAGGGGTGGCCCCTGTACCCCTGTTTTTGGCCGGTCAATTGAACACACCACTCTAATCCGAAACAATTGATAAATTTTCTTAAACCATAAATTTAGACTCACAACACCATAATAAAAACACATACAAACATTCAGACATATTGGAGAAAGCAAGGCATATGGACATCTCAATAAATAATGATTTATATCAGATTAGCCCCTAATATGTCCCCCAGATCCTATAAATAACACTCCTTATAAAAAAAACACATATACCCACACCCATCCTATCAAAGTGCAATCCAATCAAAGCACAAATCTGCAACAATATAATGTCTCATAAACAAAAACTGCAATATATATTATATCCCAATATCCATAAATAAACAATAGGGCATATAAAATATCAATACATATAAAGTGCAAAACCTGCTCAGTCCCATAATCAATTAAGAAACAAAAGGGGGGCACAAACATACAAATGGAAAGAATCAACGTCATCCATGTGCTGGTCTAAAACCTGGTCCCCCTCTAGCCCACGCGTTCTGTGACGGTGAGCCCGTCACTTCCTCAAGGAAATTCTTCTAGCACTATTTTCGATAGCAACTAATTGCTCCCAGCATGAGATTGCGAGGAAGGGGGCTTAAGCAGTTAGTTTAGAACAATGATATTCTGTCTGAAAAAAATGCATAAAATGGCATAGTGGGGAAAACGAAAATTAAACTATAACAGGAATACCAAGCAGCATTGATGGCAGAAAACATCCAAACAATAATGTACTTGGGGTGAGAGATCAAAAGAGTTTAAGTTGTTTTGGGGGTTTTGGTTTAATGAGATGGATCATGCTCCACATTCTATTTGTGGTCAGTTTCTGTTTCTACATGTCAGCAGTGATGGGACAAACGCAAATGTGTTTATGAGCCAAAATGGTACGCTTGATCAATAAATAAATTCTCGCTCATTAGTCAATGGCAGCGGCCATTTTCACAGATCCATTGTCTTCTGATTGAGGTTGGTTTAGAGATTTTTCATTCCCAAAGTGGAAATGTGCCATTAGACACATTATCCAAATTGAATGGGAAGTATCTGGGTTAAATATAACCCTGACACGAAGCCAAAACTCATCTGTAGGTAAATAAATAGCCTTTTCTATATTTAGAATGTGCATGCTTTTATCATTCCACCTACTGATTTTTTTATTCGATGTGCAGAGCCGGTGATTGACTCATTTGTTGTTGTAGTTTGGTCAGCTGTGCTTCTGGTGGGACTCAGAAAGGAAGCCCCTCTCCTCAGTCCCACTCCATGATAAGCAGCAGGGTTTCTACAAAGGCCGCATATCAACTGTGCTATATAATTACACAGCTATCCAAATGAAAGGAGGAATCGAATCTGGTCTCGGATACAAGCTCCTCATAAAGCAGGACATAATTTCCTTTCTTCTTTACAATGCAGCACGTGAATATTTTCCCCTTTTATCCTTAAAGAATCCCTGCTGCTAAGTGTCCCTTTTAATTTGCCGTCTCCTAGCAATGGTTTTGTACGAGTGATCCAACCTTCACAATAAGAGAGAGAGGCTGCCGCTCGCCTTGATTTTTCTTTCCCTGCCAACAATCAACAGCATTGGCTGTATTTGCAAACATTACATGGGCAATGGCTAACCAGGTCACCCCGCCATTTATACAATGTGACAGATCAGTGTGGGGAGGCAGGGGGGCGCTTATCAGCAGCAAAGACATTTGTAGGTATTGGGTATATAAGTCTTTATAGTTTATTTTGTTATCAGGGGTAGCACCTTATTGGCTGGGTAGTTGATTTTTCACTGTTACTGGTTTTTGTGTATTGGTTTGGGGCATGGACATCTGCAGGGGAGTGGACAAAGGTTTCAGGTTCCCCTTTGACAGACTTACTATTGCTGCAAATCAACTCACTTACTGAATGGGTTGCTATTTTATTTTAGATGACATTTAAGAGAATTTCCCCCAAATCAGCCTGGAGGTTCTGGAAGTCTACTTTAATACACAGCTTCAGTAAAACAAATATTGGTCCCATCAAGCTGCCATTGAACTTTTTGCCAGTCAGCTTTACAATGAGAGTGAGTCAACAGTCATTGGCCTTGATGGAAGAAACTTTCCCTATTGTGCCTTCAAAGGAAACTAAAGAAAGCATATACTCACCCTCAACCGACCCTCCCCCCTGGTGTTTAAACAATACCACATCAGGTTCTAGAGAGCACTGTAGGACTGTTACTATTATGGGGGGGAGAGGACAAAGTGCCATCCACCTGTCTTCTCTTCAGAAGAATTGATATGCAAATGCATGCTTTAGGACAAGATCTCTGAGACTTAAAAAATTTCAAACCGTTAAAATTTGAAGAAGCTGCTGGGGGAAGCAATGCATTTGACACGTCGTGTAAAAATTTGAATCCCACCTGGGCATTATATTTACCGCTCTCTGTGCCACATCGAAGAATTGTGTTTAGGCTGCCATCACTATGGCACACCTAGCCCATCAAACGTCAGTGGTGACCTGTGAGCATATGGAGAATGGGGGGGGGGGGGGGTAAGTAAATGTGTTGTTTTCGTACAGGCATTAAAATGGATAAAAAAATGATCTAAAAGACTTTAGGTCTGGAAAAAATAATTCCCTAGGGTGCATCCCAAAATCGGGATGTCTTGCAGTGTTAGCAGAGCGATCTGTATTGCTCTACTTGCCCTGAAGACCTGACGGCAACAGAGAGAAGGTAGCAGAGGTGCCATAGCAATGTGAAGCGCACTGCTTATTGAGAGAAGGGTTTCTGCTGGACCCAAAGTTTTTTACTTTCTTACTTTATGTGGACAGTCATCGCCCAAAGGGATGCCCAGTGACAACGCCCTTGGGGTCTGTGGGTTAGAAGTGTAGGTCTGCTTTATTATGATTATATATTATATAGGGCTAATTTACAATGCAAAGTGGACAAAAGGGGAGTGGCAGCTGCTCAGACCATTTTATAACTAACCTGGGAGGTGCATGTGAGCAGGGCAATTAGGTTACTAAAGACTTAAAGGAGCCGCAGCGCTCAACCCTGTTAGCTTGCAGACCAACCTATAATCTGTCTCTAAATCTGGTAAAAACAGAGGCTCGGTCACACACATCTGCAGAAGTATGCTAAGGTGCACCACCACGCCAAGGTGCCTCTATGGGTGCAGTCCTAACTCTAATCTATGAGAGCCCCACTTGGGACATACAATGCAAGAGATAAAATGGGAGCAGCTTACCTGAGGTTGCCCTAAATCTCATGTGCAAGCCATGGGGTGGAAGGGTCAAGACCTTGCAATACAGCCTAGACCCCACACCCCATGTGCTTGCACAAATTCAAAGTGGACAAAAGGGGAGTGGCAGCTGCTCAGACCATTTTATAACTAACCTGGGAGGTGCAAGTCAGCAGGGCAATTAGGTTACTAAAGACTTAAAGGAGCCGCAGCACTCAACCCTGTTAGCTTGCAGACCAACCTATAATCTGTCTCTAAATCTGGTAAAAACAGAGGCTCGGTCACACACATCTGCAGAAGTATGCTAAGCTGCACCACCAGCGCTATTTACAATGCACATAACTTTCGTCTGCTTTAAGCCTAATTGCTTTCATTAGTTGCACCAGATAACATGTTTTTGCAGCTTATGCCACTTTCCTATGTTAGGCAATTATAACATTTACCTAAAAATTGTGCATGGTGCAGGCTGTTAAGGCAGGAGGTTACCTTCAGAACTGTGACCTTTTTTTTAGCTTTTTTTTTTAGCTCTGCCAACTATTTAACATTCACAATATATTAATGATTTCTTTAGAACTATTAAAAAACTAAGGTAAAAAAGGGGATCATGTTAAAAGCCACTTTCTATGGTCTGCATGCAGTGGTGGACTGCGGCCAAAAATCAGTCTGGGATTTTACCAGCCCATGACTGACACGAGACAACCCTGCTGTGCCCCCCCCCCCAACCATGATGCTGGGGCTATAGCATTGTGGGCTGGGGTTCCTTGGCTTGTGGGTACAGGGGGGGGCTGCATACATGGGGCTGAGAGGGAGGCTAAGGGTGCAGGGATTAAATGTGGGTGTTAAAAGCAACAGCCCAACTGGCCCCAAAGTAGTGCGGCCCACTGGAAATTCTCCTGGCTCTTCCTATGACCAGTCCGCCCCTGTCTGCACCTAAAAAACTACCCCATCAGTGTCTGATAATCTCTGTGTGGTTTCCATGCAGTATTGGTGAATCTTGGGCCCTTATTTAACAAGGGATAGCGACAGGTAGCGGCTGGTGAGTGGCCGGTAATGACGGGCCCCGCCACGAGAACGCCGGCTCCCCACCACAATCACACACTTATCAAGCCAATCCTGCTTAGCGACTGAGATAGCGCCATATAGCCACTCATTCATCATTATTCCAGCCTCAGCCCACAGCGCCAGCGTCCGACCTTGAACAGCGACAGGTATGACCTCTCGCTACCTGGCGCTCTCCAATGCATTTCAATGGAACAATCTTTAAATATTCATAATTAATTGTTATTCTTTTTTTTTTTTTTTTTTTTTTTTTAAATGTGAAAAATTCTGTGACCACTTCTGCCATTTTAAATAATTTTTTTAAGTTAAAAAAAATTTTTAAAAAATGTACAGAATTGATATTACAGGTCTGATATTAATGTATTCATATTACAAAATTATTTTAAAAACTAGTTTTTTTTGGTTTCCAAAAATATGGTTGTTTGGGGGGTTAAAAAACTACTTTTAACCCATCGCCGCCAGCGCTCTGGGGTTTAAACATGCATTTTACAGCGCGAGAATTTTTTGAGCGTGATTTGTTAATGAATATGGTGGGAGCCGGTCGCTATGGCCAGTCGCTATCATGCGCTCCCATACAGCGCGGAACCTGTCAAATAGCGACTCCTCACCCAATATTCAACATTACGGCAAACCGACTGAGTCGCTATCAACTACCGAACAACGGCCAAGCATAGCCACTACTAGTGGGCGCTGTGAAAATGCCGCTACAGTCGCTCAACTGTCGCTACCTGCCGCTATTAATGAATCGGCCTCTAAGCTAACTTAAGCTAACTAGGGTGATGAGAACCTGGCAGACTAGCTCTCATTTGTTCATTACAGCTCAGGCTTGCGAAAACTTGAGGAAACTGCCGGATGTCGGATTTTGTAAAAATCAGGTTCTATATATTTACATGAAAGAGGTGCTTGCTTAGTACTGTATCAATATTTACCAAAATTAATGGTTTGCTAAGATAGTTAAATAATTTAGTGAAATACTTAAAGCAGAACGAAACCCGTGAATCTGAATTTCCTGGGTTTTGTTCCGAAATTCCGATGCCCCGCTGTGTTAAACCCCCAGACCCCCCTAAACAACTCACCTCTCCCTCGTACCAACGATGCATGCACGGGTGCGCAGCCATGTTTACATGCTTCTGCAAACAGCTCTCATTGACTTCAGTGCTCCCTATCTGAATGGCGGGTGCAGGAGCGCGCACACACCGCCGGGGATGCAGCAACCCGCGCTTCCCATCGAAAACAATCAGAGCAGCATGCATAATGGAAAATCATACACTATGACAAATGTGTAGATATATTTTTTTTGGATTGAATAATGTGATTAGCTTTGCACTTAAATTAGGAATGGCATGAATTTTATAGATACGATTAATGGGATTTTTGTACGAAATATAAAATAAAATACACCTAAACCCTACAGTGGCTCTTCAAGATGATTACCCATTTACCACCCATCAGACATGCCCAGCAATGGCCATTTACCTCACTAGTCTATGCATTTAGGTCCCTTGTGTGTTCAGCAGCTGTACCAACTGCCCATGTGACCATCGAGGATCATTAAGGCTTACACACCCACCACTACCATTGCCTTTGATAGTCACATGGTCCACTGAGGGGGCAAACAGAACAGAGGGTGATAGTAATATAAGCACATAGGTAGGAATTACTATTTTACTAATAAGGATACCAGGACTAGAGGATAGGCATCCCAAATACTGGCATCTCCCATTTACACCCTTCATTCAGCAATTTGACTCCTGAGGGGGCTGCTACTGATGTTTTAGCTTTAGTCCAATTATAGTATTGTAAGCTATACTAGCAAAGGCTTTTGTTTAAAATGAAACTGTACAGGTAAACCCTAAAATCAATGGATTTCTGCCACAGGAGAATTGGAATAATTTTTTCTCTGCTGGTACACAGCCATGCTCCAGTCCCTGTGTGAAAAGTAGGCTGGGATTGCCTCACCTGTCTATAAGAGGGGAATGCCTCTCCATGTCTGCATATTTTACATTGCTAAATAGATATACACTTTTAGTTTCAAAGAGGATTTATCTGAGTCCACCTCACCACCAGTCCACCAGCCTGAACAATATCTTTAGCTCACCTTTTGCCCAAAACCAAAACCCAGCGAGATCTGCCCGGGTATCTATAAGGTTCCCGGGCCGATCAATTCCCTCCCCCCCAGGGCATCCAAAATTGTGATGCCTCGCTGTGTTTGGGATGCCCCAATCACGTACCTTGCTTCTCGGTTCAACGGTGCATGCGCGAGCCCCGGATGCATCCCTGCTATCCCTCTAGCAGGGCGCATGCCTGCGCCAGGCATTTGTGAATAACCGGCGCAGGCACGCTCCCTGTTAGAGGGAAGTGGGGGATGTGGGCGCCAGCACGCTCGGAGCTGCTGGCCTTAGACGATGGCTTAAACGGCGTGATGTCAGCGTCTCCAAGTGGGTTGATTGGACGCCGTAGGACCGGGAAGAGGTGAGTTGGCTCAGCGATCTGGGGGGTTTCACACAGTGGGAAAACCGCGATCGGTCCCGAGGAAAAGGACCAAAACCCAGGATAGTCAAAAAGGTTTGTGTATAAGGGGGGGGGGGGGCAGGTCTAAATTCAATATCCTGCATGACTAGCATACTGGTGTCTCGTTTCAAGTCTATTTACACATCCTTCCCAATAACCTGCTTCAGGGCTGCCACAAGGAATTTTGGGGCCCTGATTCTACACAAACACGATATTAAGATACACCCTCCCCCCCAGGGCATCCAAAATTGTGATGCCTCGCTGTGTTTGGGATGCCCCAATCACGTACCTTGCTTCTCGGTTCAACGGTGCATGCGCGAGCCCCGGATGCATCCCTGCTATCCCTCTAGCAGGGCGCATGCCTGCGCCAGGCATTTGTGAATAACCGGCGCAGGCACGCTCCCTGTTAGAGGGAAGTGGGGGATGTGGGCGCCAGCACGCTCGGAGCTGCTGGCCTTAGACGATGGCTTAAACGGCGTGATGTCAGCGTCTCCAAGTGGGTTGATTGGACGCCGTAGGACCGGGAAGAGGTGAGTTGGCTCAGCGATCTGGGGGGTTTCACACAGTGGGAAAACCGCGATCGGTCCCGAGGAAAAGGACCAAAACCCAGGATAGTCAAAAAGGTTTGTGTATAAGGGGGGGGGGGGGGGCAGGTCTAAATTCAATATCCTGCATGACTAGCATACTGGTGTCTCGTTTCAAGTCTATTTACACATCCTTCCCAATAACCTGCTTCAGGGCTGCCACAAGGAATTTTGGGGCCCTGATTCTACACAAACACGATATTAAGATACACCTGGTCCTGCCCCCTTCTATTACCACTAAATCACATGCAACAGATTAAATGAAAAAAAGACTCCCATTCACCCCAAATCCAGTGGCGAAGTAAGTGGTGCCATGGTTTCTTGAAGTCCCGGCCGGCCACTTGGGACCCAACACTCTCCGCGTTGCACGTGCATCCACTCGCCCATGGGCCAATGCAGAGAGAGGCAGCTGGGACTTCAAGAACATGGTGGCGGGTCGATCAGGGTGAAGGTGATTGTCTATATTTATTTAATATATTGGGGCTGGAGTGGCCCTTTAAGCCTGCTACCATGTCAAGGTAGGCTCTTTTAACAGGTACCTAATCAGGTGAGCGGGAATTGGCCCCCCTATCCATGTGCCATTACTGTGGCCCCATCAGGTGTGCACAAATGAGCCCCCCATCTATGTGCCATTACAGGGGTCCCATCAAGTGTGTGAAAATGGACCCCCCCATCCAAGTGCCATTACAGGGGCCCCATCAGGTTTGCACAAATGCGCCCCCCCAATCCATGTGCCATTACAGGGGCTCCATCAGGTCTGCGGAAATGGGACCTTGCCTTTTAACATAATTGGATGCAGCCAGATAACTAAAGACTGAAACAGCGGAGACAAATGTTTCTTCCTTTCTCTAACGTAGGCTTCAGCCTGCCGGCGCTATCAGCTGTAGTACTCCCGGCCAGGCAGTGTTCGCAGTGCACGGCTTTTATATTCCTATAGCATTTCGCAAGTTGAAAGTATTTAAGAAAAATAACATAAGGCTCGCAGAGGCACTCAAAAATGGGGTTCCAGGCACACAGCACCTGTTGGAAACCCAGTTTTTAATTTTTTTAGAAACATGGGTTTTTTTTTTTTAAATGGGAATTGCATTGGGAAGACTCGAAAGAAATGACACAGTTTTCTCACGACCCAAATCACGTTTGCAGCGCAACGCAAAAGTGCTAAGAATGCATCCAATAATAATCACAACCAGTCCAGAGATCCCATGCCACATGCACCAGCCCCCAAAAATAATTTTAACTATTCATGGTCATTGACATGTATGGGATAAGGTCACACAGTGCTAGGTAAGCACCTGGTCCTATATGGCACTGTAGGGAACTCCCATCACCGGTGCTGATGCTAGATGGGACACTATGTGGCACCATCACAGGCACTCTGGATTTTTGACTTGATAAATACACCTTTATTACTGGGACCTGACACTCACCTGACATTCATCTGGCACTACCTGGCACTAGCGCTTCTTAAATAAACCCCTTAATGTAAAAATGAAGTCTTTGCAATGACGAAACTGTAGGAAACCATAATTGAGCCTACCCTCACGGAGTAAGTTCTGGTTTTTCATTTTGTGACCATAGTAACAGTGACTAGTCATGGTGGCCAGTGGGAAAAATCCATGACCATTTCTGGCCTTTGGGGTTTGTGACCAACACAGGGAGCCATGCCGGTCTCTCTGTAAGAGGGCACTAGGAGACCTGATTCAGACAGTGCCATTAGGCACTGGAGGGCCTACTACCCTGCAGCAAGAAGCAGGGGAGCACCAATCATTTGGGTGAAATCTTAACTATGGATCTTATTTTTCCTCAAAGCATTTTGCCTTTTTATTAGACTATAGAAGCCTGGACTACTTTTCACCTTTGAGATATTTGCATCTATCACCAGCTTTTGGCTCATTGTATCTTATTGTCCATGCCATGTGAAAGCAGGAACATTT
The DNA here is from genome assembly GCA_027917425.1 of Gastrophryne carolinensis. NCBI lineage: Eukaryota > Metazoa > Chordata > Amphibia > Anura > Microhylidae > Gastrophryne > Gastrophryne carolinensis. The sequence goes on from CM051237.1 coordinate 405,359,162, forward strand.
GTTGGTGTAATGTATGCAGACGGGCACCAATGCGCTAACTAGGACCTTCACCTGCTTCCTGTATAAGATGGCTGTCGGGGCACTTCCTGTTTTGTCAGCTAACTTGGACACTTCCTGTGTTATCAGCTGACTGTGACCTTCACCTGCTTGCTATTATATCAACTTCCTTGTTCCTGAGACCTGCGTTTCCAGCGCTACCTTGTGATCTGCTTACTTATGCTATACTATACCTGTGCCTGCAGCATAGCCTGACCCACCTTGCAGTGGGCGACAGTGAAAACCAGGCCTTCCCTGAGAAGTTTCTAAAGGAGCTCCAGACTTTCAGGATCTCTTGAAAGATGTTTAGCAGTCGGTGGGTGGGGAGTAGGGTGGGGGGCGCGGGGGCGGCCTAAGAGAAGCAGAGGTGGATGTGGTGTGGTTCGGGACATGGGGATACGGGTTTCTTGTCTTCTTAGTTTCTTTCGTCTTCTTTCTCTATTTCTGGCTCACGCTTTTCAGGGCAAGTCTGCCCTTCTTTTTCCATTCTTTCTCCAGGAGGCGGGTGGGGTAGCTGTGGCAGTACAGATCGTGGGGCATTCCGTGGGGGCTGTCTAGCGACAGGTGAGGACCATAGACTCTCTGATTGGTCCATAGGAATGGCATCATCTGGTACCGACAACTTCATGTTGATGGCCCACCCATGTGTATTAATAAATAGGTCGCTGGATAGTGGACCTCGGCTCCTTGGATGATAAATACAGATATAAATGTCTTATATTGCTATCATGTATGCCCTGTTTGCATCCCTTTATCTGTATGCTTTCTTTCTCTGTAAAATTCCTGTGTATACTTGAGAATTGAATAAAAATACGTTGCATAAAAAAAAACAGGCCTGCCAGTAGTCTTCGGTCCCTGGGAGAAGGTTGTCCGAGTATCTCACACCTGGAGCTCCAACTGCTAGGCTGCACCCTGCTGCTTACTAGAAACTGTTCCTGGCAGCCCTGACACTTGGTGTGCTTGACTTAGAAGGTTCCAAAAAACAACTTTAACATTATGCCATCCTATTGGTCACTTTGGACACAGAAGGTTCCCAAAGTTAGCCTGGACACCATGCCACTGTAGTCTTAGAAGGTTCACAAAGACAACCTGGACACTATACCATCATATTGGTCACCTTAAAAGTTTCTCAAAGTCATCCTTGACAAAAGAATTCTCATAGAAACATAGAAGGTTGACAGCAGGAGAAGACCATATGGTCCATCTAGTCTGCCCTTATGTGTATACTGTATGTTCTCTTTATCTTAGGATAGATGTATGTTTAGTCCAGGCATGTTTAAATTCACATACTGCCGATTTTTCGACTTTTATCTGGTTTTGGAAGTTTGTTCCAAGCATCTACTGCTCTTTCTGTACAATAATATTTTCTAACCTTGCTCCTGATCTCTCCTCCAACTAGCTTCAGGTTGTGTCCCTTGGTCTATCATTAAGGGGTTTATTTAAAAAGCACTAGTGCCAGGTAAAGGTCAGGTCCCAGTGCAAAAGGTGTATGTATGAAGGTCAAAATCCATACGCCTCTGATAGTGCCAGGTAGTGCTAGGTAGTGTCTATTATCAGTGCCAGCAACTATATGAGTGCCTGTGCTGTGTTCCCTACAGTGCTGCATAAGACCTGCCACTCACCATGCACTGTGTGGCCTTATCCCATAGGTTTCAATGGGCTGGATTGGTTATCATTTTTTGGACTGGTGCATGTGCCATGGGATCACTCAGCTGTTTAGAATTGTATTTGTATGCTTTTTTTTGCAAACTTGCAAGGCTGTGTCATGTCATTCAAGTGTCCCTAATGAAATTCCTGGTGTTTCCGCTGTGAAAATATGCAGCCACCCCTCAAAACAAAAATAGGGGCATTGCAACTGGCGCAGTATGTCTGTTTTCCCCTTTCTACAGTGCGCATGCGGGCGCTGTGTGTGTGCAGTATTAAGTCTACTACAATTCCAGCACTCCCAGCGCTAGGGGTTGCTAGGGCATAGGCTTGTATAAGCCATGCACAGCGCCCAGCGCCTAACCAGTTGTGGTCAATGTTGGGGCGCCGGCTGTATTCAGCTGGCGTTGTGGTGCAGATGCCGGGAGCTTCTTACAAGATTTTTCCCTCCTAAACTTTATTCAATCCTTTTACATATTCAAAGGTCTCAATCATGTTTGATAATCATTAATCAGTTCAAGAATTGATATAATCATTTAAATCAACGCTGTATTATAAAGACTGTAATCTTTGTTCACCTAATCAAGATAAGTGACTTTTAAATGCTTCCAGGGCTAATCACATTGTAACTATCCAGTAAAGGGTGTCGTAGCATTACCTGCTGTGGCTGCATTGGTCAGGTGCTTCTATCCACAACATATTCAATTTGAATCCTATAAATGTGTTTAATCATTTAGTCCTCTGAGGTTCATTCATTTCATAAATCCAGGCTGATTCGATTTGTAAATGGCTTGATTCACTAAAAATAACTCAAATCATACAAAATCACAACTAACATTCCTATATAGCAATCACATTCACCATATATTTGATTGATTATTTATTGTTTATACTCTAACTGCATGAATGAGCCCTACAGTATATAAAGCTTTGCTGATTTGTTTCAAATATTGCATCCTAATGTGTTACTCTATTTGTTGCAGAATATAAACTGTTTATACTCCTGAGCTAGAGCAGTGTAACGGGTTAATGCATTACAAAGCAGCATTACATCAACAGGTCCCAGCCCCTGTTCTCCATAAAACACTGGAGCTCCCACCCAAGTTTATCCCACAGGGAGGCTGGACACTTAACAACAATCTTCAGCTCGCAGCTGTAGGCTGACTCTATAGAGTGATGCCATGCACGCCCCCACACTCGCTGCTTATATACAGAAGGGAAACGATGCAGAAAGGATGGAGAAGGAACTTGGACACTGAGACGCAAAGAGCTGGAGACTGCACTACAGGTCCTGGGCTGAATAAGGATTAGGGCTCGCTGATAAATCCCTGTAGATTGACTGATCAAAGGATACAGGGACATTTCAGGAGGACTGTAACATGGGACATTATTTAAAAGAGGGACATGATTCAGGTGAGATACCTGTGTTAGGTTCTACAAGTTTTAAAGGGGGAAAAGTATCAGGAGGTTATGGTTATACATTTATAAGAATTTAATAATTTTTTGCAATGTATGCTGATGTCCTTGGTAGATCATGAGGTTGGTGATACATTGATATGCATAGAACTGTTGCTTTGTATTTTCACAAGCTCATTGTCTTCACAGATAAATAAGATGAAATAAATTTGATACTAAGATGAGAATGAGATAAAATAGAAGCGTACATATATGTTGTAAAGAGTTTGACATGCAGCATAAATGGATAGCAAGTCCATTTCACTGTTGAACTGAATAGTAGACAGATCAGATAAAATTAGATTAAAGTACTTTAAATGTATCATATTTATTGGATGAGTTGTTCATTCATAAGACTGAGGATTTAATAAGCAAATTATCTATTCATTGCATCATAAAACACCAAGTATTGTGAAATTAATGGATCATTGTATCAGATAAATGTGCAATGTATAGCCATATATATATATTTAGGTATAGTCACAGGAAATTGATTGAGTACAAACTTAATACATTCACCATAAAATTTACTGTTGTATTTAGTTCAGAATAGAGAGGACCATGTTTTCATTTAATAGTAAACAAGATAGAATT